>OY728164.1:325375470-326625470 GCA_963277665.1 Viscum album
ATCTATGCAAAATATAATATCATAATATATTGAATTCAGAATTTTTTTTTGATATTTAGGAAAATTATATATGAAAAAAATCAAATTTAATGGTCATCATGGATGTATAACAATTAAAATATTAATTTTATGTATATAAAAAATATGATTAATCATGGGAGTATAACATATGAAATTGAAATATCACTTAAATATGCCTCAAAAATAACAATAAAAAATTTTAAATAAAGAAAAGAAAAACCATCATTCATTTCAACTTAATTAACTGATGATGATATTTATCACAAATCATGTCCAGGCATAACACATGTGAACATAACAACCCAAAATCATTTACAAAAATGAAAAATTTGATCAAAGCTATCAATAATCATTCTAGAACAATAAAATTAATCATATCATTAGAAGTATAATATCAACTTACGAATTTGAAGGAAATATGGGTCCACAAAGATTGCAAATTGATAATCCATATAATATTACCATAAGAACATGAAAGTAATAATACATCTTACATCAATTGTTATTGCATTGAAAAAATACATGGTTTAGAATAGTCATTGAAATAATTTTTTTATAATAGATTAAGATAATATAGGATGATGGAACTATTTAGATAGTAACCTTGATCAAGAATACGATATGAAAATGATTAAAAATATTAATGAAAATCATTGAAATTTGGTGTTGTAAACTCATCTGCAGGTGATAGGAAATGCAATTGACATTTGAAAACATTTAAAAAAATATTCTAATTTAAAAATAATATAAAATTTCAAAATTTATATATAAATTTTTTAATAAATAAATAATAATATATAGAAAAAACATTATGAAGACAAAAATATATGTTTATATAGGAAACCATAAATATATATTTATTTAACAACCATGAAAATGTTCTTTTTGGATAATTAAAAAAAAAATCATTCATCAAATATTATGAGAAAATTTAAAAACTATAGACCTTGAAAAAATATTTAATCAAAGCTAGAGAAATAAACACAATCATCTAATACATAGTTATATATGTTTAGGGGTTTCTCGATCATGAAGAAATGGTGGGGACTACCTTACAGTAATAAATATCCATGGGTAAATAACATATTAATATGAAATGAAAACATAATTAGACAAGTAAAATTTACAAAAAAACATGAATTATGAATATATTTTTTTCCAAATAAAATGATCTCCAAAATCCCTATATAGATTATAACTCATTTTCAATCAAGATTTTATAATGATATTTAAAATATGAATGTTTGGAAGTTTTGTTCCTCTGAATCATACCCCATGACATATAAAAAATTACATGGATATGTAAATATCATTATTTTAATGAAAATAATGGATAACTTTTGTCTAGGGAAATTTACATAAAATACAAAATTAAATAAGTGTTGTGTATAGAATCAGTATCAAGGAACAAAAATTGAGACAAGTATCCCTAATCGTTATTCAAGATTTCATTGAAATCACTCTCCCCACCAATATAGTAACTATAAATATAAAATAATATTCTTATAAAATCATTCATATTTATTTCAATTTTTAATATTGAATTATTATGAATTATTATATTTGTTATTTATTTATTATTTCTTTCATCGTGTGTTGTAGTTGTTTTCATCAAAAAGGAACTGTAACTAAATTATTGACACTTATTCTATTAAATACATATTAATAATTAATATTTCACTAAATTTAATTGTAATATATATCTTATGGTGATATATAACCTTTAAATTTCATTCCATGATATTTTTTCTTATGATTCATGAAGATGGAATAAAAAAAATAGATGTTTAAAAAAATTAACTAGTGAAATATGTTACACTAATAAAAATTAAATATTTAATATATCAGATAAGTATCATTAATAATATTTTGAATATTACTTTTTCCATTAAATATATTTATAGAATATTTTAATTTCGGTGATGATGAAAAATAAATTATGTATTATGGGGATGTGGTTTTCTGCCCGTACATATAGATGAACTAAATCGTATACATAGAATGTGAGGAAGGATGTAAATTGATTATATTTCTATGGTAATATTCATTTCATATATATCAAATTATTTTATTAAATAATAATTTTCATCCATCCACTTAAAGAAATGATGTAAATTAAAACTTGTCAAGTATAGAGCATGTATTTTTCCGGTATGTTTGACAATATATTAATTTTTCTATAGAAAAGGGGAGAATAGTAGGTAATCTTTCATCCAAACAAACATAACATAATTATATTAATCATTCTAATGTAATCATATTTTATGTTTTACTATAGTTTTATCTATAATAATATATATGGAAAAAATATAACGAATTGATTACTAAAGACACGTAGGATTTGAGATTTTAAATGTAAGACTCTTTTAGAAATATAGTGCTTCATAAAATTTATTTTGATTATAGGCCTATGGAAATTTAATGGGATATTATTTCTAGGTATTATTAAATTTTTAGAGTGGAATTAATGTTGTGTTAGAAGTCCCCTTCTATAAGTAGAGGGAATGTACATTTTTCCAATAGAACATCTAATTATGAAAAAAACATGTCATTATTGTGGGAAGGGGAAATAGAGTGCACAATAATTGATAGGGTGATTATTTATGGAATATAATATCTCAACCATTCAATTTAAAACAACATTTGAAGAAATTTATGTATCTATCCATATGATTAGAATCTTTTACCACTTTTGGATTTTCATGATAACATATATTAAAATAGGTATGTTATTTTTATGTTTAATATTAAATTAAAAACTGTAATAAAATATCAACCAAATTGTTAATAATGTGAAAATAATTATATAAAATTGTATTCATATGGTTTTTAAAAATAATTATCATTTTATACCATATAAATTGTAATAATATGCTTTTGTTAAGGATTAAATTTAAGCATAAAAAATATTTTAACATTAAAAATATGATTTTTTTTCAATTTAAATGAAATTAATTGGATTATTATTTTCAAAATAATATTCACATGGCTTCAATATCAATCCAAAATATAATTCTTTAACACGTATTCATTATTTAATAGAAAATAATAGAAAATGTTCTATTAATTGAATTAAAGATATTCAGATTCAAAATTTTAATTATAGGTTTTCATTATTAAAAAATATGTTTTTAAATTAATAATAATAATCATTAAAGAGATTATATAATGTTAAATATTTTTTCAAGTTTTTTAGGTCATTCTTATATCATGACATGATAAAATGTTACATTTTATTACTAAAAACTATTTTTTTCACTATTCAACTAAAATGATATTTTTTGAAAAAAATAAACTTCTCATATTAAAATTACGACATGTTCTATTCCAATGTTTATTCCATTCTATAATATTAAAATTATGAAATTTTATAATTTATCAATTTATTGAAATAAAAAAATAAGAGGATACTACATTCATTGAAAATTGATCCTATAAATATTAAATTATGTTAGTATTTTTTCATATCAACCTAATGATAAACGAGGGATAATAAAAATATTTTTAAATTAAAATATTACATATTATTGTATATATTATTTAAATGAGATCAGTTGATGTTATTGGGATAAAATAAACATCACATAAATTTTTTTGACACAATGTCCCATTTTAATGTTAAATATTGTTAATTTTATTTGGTTAATTATTTTACTTCAAAACATTTTATATGATAAATTTATAAATTTTAAATTATATCATTTATTAATTAATTTTTTTATATAAGTTATTTTATTATCTTATTTACATCATGTTTTATTCTTATTTTCATTTTCAAATTTCGTTTCAGAACATAATTCAATTTGTTGTTATAGTGTGATGAGATATATTTTAGATCTAGGATGGGACATCCCAGACTCGGCGACCCCAAAACATGTCTCAGATATTAATGGCCATATGACCCCTAGAACATCTCCCCATAAATTAAGAGATTCTGAAATGTTGTGGTTGTTTTTTGGTACTATAAAAAGGAGACTATACCCCAATGTCAGAGTAACACAACAAATTCAACGAAATTGAATTATAAAGGAATCATAATCAAATAGTATGATATAGATAACAACAAAAACAAAATAAATTACACATAATTATTGAATAACTGAATATCATAGGATAAACATCATATGTAGTGTCTAATTCAAAAATTCTATCATAATATACTAGTAAAAAACGTAGACAGGAGAATGAAAACATGCATGCGTAAAAGAGTACAAAATTAAAAAAAAGACAAATTCTACTCCATAACATCTCTATCCTAAGCTTGATCTATTTTTATTATATTCATCTTTGAAATATGAAGCAACTTCATGAATAATGGTGTTTTCCCCTATCCTAAACTTAAGGAAAATAGTCTTCTTATATGCCAAAGGCTACTAGAGTCGAGTGTGAGATAAGATTCTCAGAAGGACACCACCATTCTTTCATACTAGTAATCCAAGAAGGTTCCCATATGTAAATAGTGTATAGCTAATAATATGAATGTAAAAAAAAGAAGAATAATTAATTAACCGTCTGTTTAGGTTCCTAAAAGATACGTGGCAGGTCTCCCTGCTTCAACTCATAGCTGGTATGTTCGATCATGTTACTACGTATATATATATATATATATATATATATATATATATATATATATATATATATATAACTGGCATCTCTAATGAGGGAAACTCATCCGTATGTGTATATAGAGATTGTAACTGGTATGGGGTAAGCATTCCTCCAACCCATAAAACCACATAGGTTATACCTAGCATGATATAATAATGCCTCCCATCCATTCATGTACATATAGATTGTAACTAGCATGTGGTACGCATGCCTCATACTGAGACACATATAGAGGATAAAACTACAGTGGGGTAAGAAAGACTTCCACCAATAAATTTATATATAGATTGTGACTTTTTTTGGGTAATCATGCCTCCCAATGATAAAAATATAGAGGTTTTACCCTGAATTTGGTTATAATTCCTCACATCCATAAATTTATGTCATAGCATGAATGGTGTAAGAATTACTCACAGCCATATAAATATCATATTGTCATAAGAATATTCATGTAATATGCATTCATATGATATAACAGAAGGAAAATCCAACTTACGTCAATTAAATGGAATATTATATTTATTAAAATCATAGTCACAAGGGATGGGTTAAAAAATATAATATAAGATGTTTATTTATCAAATGATCCATTTCATATAATTCATTTCAATGACAAAATAACATTTTCAGGACCGTTAAATCCCAAAAAACAATTAAATTAAAATTAATTCATTTAAATTATTGTATCCATCAAACACACTCAAACCTATACAAGTCAACCGTCTAATTTCCATATCATGTAAAATTCAATTCAAGTAAATGTTTTAAGGGAAAAGTGTCAAGGTCATCTACCCACCTGAACATTTTCAAAATTCTAATTATAAATGGCTTATAACCACTTAGACCCATTGATATACATCTATTAATCTTTAGAAAATTTCTATTTCAACTAAATTCCACGCAGGAAGAAAAATTGGGTTCCTTGTATTTTTAACCATTTGGCCCTAATGTACATTTTCATTTAGGAACACCAATGGGTGTCCATATATATCAAGGGTGATATCTGGACACATAATAGATCCAATTAACCTATATCTAGGATAAAGGTTATTTTATACATGATGAAACCAATACGTCAAGGGAATTCAAATATGGTTGGCTCAGTGCACAATAGATAAAATATGTAATGGAAAAAACACAAATGGAAAAACATGTGACCAACTACCATATGGATGTAGACGTATCCCCTATTTGATATTGACATCATATGAAATGTAAGTTGGAAGTGATCTGATTTTCTATCCAATACTCTGAAAATATGGCATATAAACCTAAAATCATATACCTCGAAATATTACAAGAAGAACCGAGACAAGTGTAGAGTGACAATAGAGCTTTTCAAAAAGGGTTTATATTACTTTTATGGAATGAATATCAATTGGTAGATAAATTATTTATCATGAATCCAAGTAATATAAGGCTTTGATTTGAAGGAAGAGGGTAACCCAAAATTTTATCTCCTAAAGCTACGGGGAAGAAAAATAGGTTATATTTTAAGGGGGTGGTAATTTTTTCTTAAGATTCTCTATAAAAAATTGATGGTAATAGTATACCAACAATACCTATGTTTTGCATGATGGATCTTTCAACAAGAGTCCAAACAAATATGTGTCTATTTATAACAATTATAGATAAAGCGTGTGTAATTGTAGGTACCCATGTCTGTAGCTGCACAGTTTACACAAACTATGTGGCATGGGTCTCCTGGTTACTACTAACCAAGAGGCCCAGCCTAAAACCCATTAAAGCAGAGCTATAGGCTCAATCCCTCCCCATAGACTCCTCAAGCCTTACCTAAGACATATCATACCTTATCTATGATTAAAGGAAATATTCACATTGAAAATCCAATGATTCGTACCTTCATCAAAATACAGGTTGTTATAACCTCCCCTCCTTATATAAACTCTTCACTGAGATGCCCCACTAATGGTAAATAGGTACAATGAGTAATCAGTTCCATCCACTGATATTGTATATTAGCATCCCACTCCTAGGTCTCATCATGTTCTCGGTCATGTTTCCATAACATCTATAGAATAGAAAAATACATACCTCAATGATTCTTCACACATTGATAAAAATTATGCACCAGATACAACTCAAAAGAAGCATATTTATCGAGATCGACTTCATTATGATGAAATATGTTATATGTGTCTGGATAATATCGAAGATGCTATGATATAGGGAAGACATCAATCATATATCGACATCACCGAGGAAGTTCTAACTTTTAAAGAACTAGTCTGATTCACTTCACAACATGTAAGGGTCAAATGACTCCTGGGGATAGCTTACCATGTTCTTATGTATGTCTATTCCCCATCCTATGTGAGACATTCAAAAATACATAGTCTCTGAAATCAATCATAAGAGATCATCAGAATTTGACGGAATAAGACTACTGTCTGGACTAAGATCTCAACTTGAGATTCCTGATCAACTTGAATTTCAATGAAGGCCCCTACATGTGATGAGGCTCAATCAAAACTACTTCCCATACCCCTATACAACACATTGGTGAGGCACATACCATACCATACAAGTCTTCATAGGGATCCATCGCAATGGCACCCCAAAATAAATTTTTAAAATAAAACACGACACGATGAATTTGTTTCTACCAAGGAACCCTAGGGTCCCGAACAAATGCCCATAGAATATCCTCTAACAACAATGTTGACAATAAATCTTTCCATTAGTCTAGGGGTGATGGTTCATTATCGAATGTTCATGTGTACCCAAGGACTTTTGAAACTCCAAACAGAATCATGATGTAAAATCAGTGTCCCTATCATAAATAATAGAATGAGGTGCTCCATAATTATGTACCACCTAATTCAAGCACAATAGTATTATAAAGTATATCGATAGGGTCTACCATATAGGTATGAGGTGTGAACATCGTCCGATGATCAATGAAAACCCAAACTGTGTCATTTCGATGAGGTGATCTAGGTAAACAAGCCCCCAATCCCATTAATACATCATCCCATTTCCACTTAGAAAGAGAAACTAGATAATGGATCCCAACCTAATGTTGATGGTCTACCTTCACCTGCTAACAAATTCAATACCATGCAATGAAACTTGTTATCTCATTTTTAATGTAGGACCACTAGTATTTTCATCATATATATCTGTACATTTTGGTGAAACCATGGGGAACATCCCATGTTGGTGCATAGAAATTCCTTAGAAAATCCTTTTTGATGTCTTTTGGGTCCCATACATGTACAAAAAACAATAAAATATCACCCCCATCAACCATCCAAAAAATTTTAGTTTCGTTATCAGAGACACATTATCACATGACAAGGCCTTCCAGGTATGATATTAATATTTAGCATACATATTCTAGAAGAGTAGATGTCCTCACTAAGGAAAATATAATATTCTAACCATGGTCCTCTTGAACATCAACATAAATCTCTAACAATAAGTCCATAATATTCCATTCTCCTATGGAATCATAAAATGTATGTGTTTGAGTCTTTTGTCTCATAGAATCAGCTACTCAATTTACATTCCCAATAGTTTATAGAATCTCAAAATCAAAATATTTCAGGTACTCGAACCACCTACACTAGTTGAGATTCATATCCCACTAATTTAAGATTAAATTGTAGCTTTTGTTGTCTGTGAACCCCACAAAATGCTCTCCTAATAAATAGTGTATCTAACATTGTAAGGCTTGGACAACATTAATGAAATCGATGTAATGTGTCTATTTGTTTTACTCGTGAGGCCTCAACTGGTGAAAACTATACGCAACAACACACTTGTCCTACAATTGAATAATTCCATGCCCAGCAATTGATGTGACACTATATATTGTTAAAGATATGCCTGGATCTCGAAGAATATGTATGGTTGGGAAAGTTAGTTAACCATTCATCTCTTGAGCGGTTCCTTCATACGATTCAGATAGTTCAAATTTAACACCATTCATTGTTAATCCCATAAGAATCAATTCAAGGCATTATAAATCCAAAAATAATATTCTTTAATATCCATAAATCCCTAGGAAACTATGAATATCAAATATGTTGTTGTTATTATTAGGAAAAAATAAAACCCACACCTTCTCTAGGATAATATAAACTCTTGAATCATAGATGATATGACATAGGATGTGGAATTTAATGATCCAGAAGTGAAATTCACTAAGCGTAGCATAGAGCTATTTATCTCTCAGAATGTTCAGTAATATTTCAAGATGGATTTCATGGTTGGGTCAAGATAAATAATACACTAATATTTTATGAACAAAATTAAACCGCAAATGAATTCATATAAGGGTGGAAAAGTTGTTTCATAAGATCCATGAATAAAATAGGAGCAATCATGAATCTAAACGACATAAGAAGGTTCTCGTAGAGAAACACCTTCTCGAAAAAGTTGTGTGAGGTATTTATGAAGTCATAACATTAACTCGATGGAATCATAAACACAAATATATTTTTTAAGACTAATTCAATCCCTTTAGATGATCAAAATTAACATCTTTTTTAGTTAGTGAATACTTGTTCTTAATTTTTATATAATTCAACTGATTGTAATCCCCACAATGACTAAGGGAACTATCCCCCTTCTTGGAAAGAAGGATAGGTTAACCCAACAGAGAAGTGTTAGGGTGTATAAAACCTATCACGTATAGATTATAATGTTTCTTCTTGACCTCTAGATTCTCCCTGGGGATCCATTCAATAAGAAGGAATGGTCACAAGTGCTTCCCCTAGAACATTCTCATTACTAAACTCTACCTCTCTCATAGGAGGTATACCATAGAGTTATTTATGAAAATAGTATCTAAATAACTCCGCTATAGGAGGAAATACCATCTGATGTAACCTCTTATCATCAAGGTAAAGACTGGAGACATGTTCTATAACACTACACAACTATTGCGGCTCGGTTCTTGATTATGTTACACTAACATCCCATTATTCCTTATAAAAACTAATAATTCCCTATTTTGATATAAACATAACCCTCTAGAATTATAATTCAATATGGGATCTATAGGTACTAACCACTCTTTCCCAACAATTACATCGAAACATATCATGTTAAAAATGTATTGGTTCCATTCGAAAAGGTAATCGCATATCTCAAGGAAAAATTATAACATCTGGATATTCCCCTTGAACAGATACCTAATTGTGTACCTAGAATCATAAATCCAATATAGTACTCAATGTAACTTCCCTAAATCATAGAGATTTCATAGATATGAAATCGATAGACGAGCATGTATAAAACAAAGAAGATACTAATGTGGAGGTATGTAGAAGAGAACCTCATACTATAGATGGTCCTATAATATTCTCCTATGACATAGGTTGGGATACATTTAACTATTTTGTATCGCAATACTGATTTACTACCTGATATATCTAAGCCATCCCACTCAACAAGAGCTAAGAATCATTTACCTCATCACCTCTCCATGACCACCACCTTAGCAAAAATGAATGTTGGTGTTCCAAATTCCTGACTTTCATGACCCTTCTGACCTTGTTCATGATAGAAAAGGTTGTGTAGATCCCTACCTGATAGAAATTAAAGTTAATTTCTTGCAAAACTGTTTGAGACAAACCAGCCATCTACATCCTCCACACTCATCTAGATTACGACAACACTGCCTCTTTAATTGAAAAAGAACTACACACTGGTGAATGACAGAAGAAATACTCAGGTATGTTGTTTTACAACTTATAACTCTATGAGGTTCTTCAAAGTGTCTCTTTTTCCAAGAATACTACCCAATGGATGCCTTAGGTTCTGAACAACCCTAGCATTCATTGTCAGCATCCCTCAACATTCACTCTATAATCAGGGCCTCGATAATGATTCTAGAAACAATAATCGTGTTGAACACACTGACGTGAGTTTGGATGAGGTAGTATATCTCATACTCAAATCTTCAACCATCCATTATATCATAATAAGGTAGAGATGGGTTGAAATGATGTAGCTTAGTGAAATTGGGAGAATAATACATAAGTAACATGGTCCTCTCATGCAAAATCATTATCTATCTAGAAATGTCAGCATTCAGTGTTAGGGGGAAGATTTAGTTGTATAAGATAGTGTGGAAGTCAGGCCAAACCATATCTCTATAACTGACTATCTATGTGATGACATCTGACATCTATTTTTCTTGATCAAATAACATGTACGAAGCTAGCATTAACTTCCTATATTAAGGAATATCTAGGTTCTCAATGATAGATACCATCAACTCAATCCAATATTCCTCTACAACTCATCTTACATTCCTTGATAAAGTAAGATGATACTACTGGTAGAACTCCAGAGTCAACTCTTCCATATGTGGGGCAGCTCACACTCTACATTTCATACTACTGATCATACACACAAAACTCTATCGAAACAGGGAATCATCTCAAATATTAGGAAAATTATGGGGATCCACAGGTGGCTCAACATAGGGAAAAATGGATTTTGAAGTACCTCAACCGTTGTAAGATGATCATCACTGCCTTTATGGTGAGTGACATAAGGACTTCATGAGTGCATAATAATAAAATTCTAAATGAACATCATATTAGAGAATCAAAATTTTAGATTATTTTACAGAGGAATCTACAATAGGTACAATATACTGCCAATGATGAATATCATGAGTCTATTCATGCTAAAAATTCTAGGCTTAGATGATTGAACAATCCCTAATAATGTAGTGAAACCCAATACACAAAACTAAAACTTATTTTGGGTCCTGTTTCAATGATTGTAATGTGATAGATTGTTATTATCATGGTATAAAACATTTTCATTTGAATGCATGATAATTAAATCCTTTAAAGAAATTAAATAGGCTTAATATAATGATATTTCATTTTCTAGCCAATAAGGTCCCTTACACATTATGATAGAAAATATGATTCACACTTGGATGCCATTTTCATTAAATTGTTCTTATCCTGGTGATTATATCATTTCTAAAATGGTTGAGATAGTTGGAATTCCATTTTCCAATCCATAGGGTCCCAAAAAACATTTGAGTCAGATAATGGAAGCCACAAAACCCACAACAATAAATGATCCAGATCCTACAAGAATTTTCTTCAAAAATGAATATATGTAATGGGGCACAAAAAATATGAAAATGCAATTATTTCTGAACATATAAACATGACTTTGAAAAATGAATTTCCATTTTATTTTGTACCAATCGTGATGAATATTCTACTGCATAACCATCATTTCATAGAGTTTTACAATGAAATCATAGTCCATGTATCGTAAATATAAATAACATATAAAAACCGGTGTACCACTAAACTGTGAAATGATATCAATAGTAATAGAAGAACCAATAACACCATAAACAAGGAAACATGGTCATTACACCATACATGGGTTTTTTGATTGCCTTGAATGACTTAGGACTACATCCCTAAAAATTCCAAATCACTATTCTTAGAATTCTAAATAGTAAAGTAAGAGAGGAAACCCCTCTAATACCAGTTTGTTTCAACACAGACTAGGTTTCCCCTTAAACAATGCCACATGCCCGATTGACCACATGAACCCTATAGCGTCTCCCCATAAGACAGGGGTTGTTGACTAGTAGTTGGGGTGTGTAGGTAGTATGGAGGGGAGACTATACCCCCATTTTAGAGTAACACATTGAATACAAAAAAAATGTGACTTGTAGGGAAAGAAAAATCAAATCAAAACTAATGTAAATAGTAGAATAATAATAAAATATATATGAAAAATAAATAACTAAATATCATAGATAAATCCTAATTAGAATTTTCTAATACCAACATGCATGCATGGAATGTATATACGAAAGGATGATAGAGGAAATGAAATACGATGATAAACAAAAAGTAAAAAAGTAAACACAATTCATAATCTCTCCCATAGTTTCTTGAGCCAAATCATAGGCTTCTACTCAAAATTACTATCTATAAAATATGAATCATTATCATGAGGAGTTGTGTTTTCCCCTATACATACCTATATGAACACAATCTTATTAGTTGCTAAAGGTGGACCATGTAGGGTGTGAGATAAATATCTTAGTAGGCCACCACAAATGGTGTCTACATGTAGTCTGGGTATGACCTCATATTTAAATAGTTTCCATAAAAGAATAAGAAGTTAAAACCAAACATAATAATAAACTATCTTCCTGATAAGGTTCCTAAAGAATACCTAGCATGACTAACATTATCATCTCAAAGATGGTATGTCTGATCAAGTTACGATATATATATATATATATATAATGGGGTATAAATACTTCACATGCATATGTGTATTTATCATTTTTAACTAGAAGGACATAATCATGCCTCTCACCCATACACATATTGAGGATATACATGGTGTGGGGTAAGAATGCCTCCCACCCATATATGTACATAGAGATTCTAACTGGAATAAGGTAAACATGCCTCCCACACGTACATATATAGAGTTCGTACCTGGAATGGGTTCATAATGCATCGCATCCATACATTTATATAGAGATTGTGATTGGTGATTGGTAGGCATTCATCCCAATTGTAAACATATAGTAGTTATACAAAGTATATGGTAAGAATTCCTCCCACCCAAACATTTATGTCAATTTCACATGGAGTATGAATTCCTCACACCCATATACATATAATTATCTCATAAACATAAGAGTGACATATCTATTCATATCATACAACACAATGAAAATCCAATTTAACTCCATCTAATAGAATATGATTTTTATTAAAACTATAGGAACAGAGAATCGATTGAACAATCCAATACAATAAGTTGTTTTAAAAATAATTTTAATATAATTAATTTTCAATAATATGATGGCAATGGTATCACCACGCCATACACTAAAACCATTGCATTAATAGAAATTCATTTAAAGTGTGTATCCATCATGACCTAACCAACTTATAAAAGCCCACCATCCAATTTTCCTAATATGGAAGATTCATTTTAAGGCAAGGGGTTAATACAAATATGTCATGTTCAACTACTAACAAGCCCATTTAGACAATAATAATTAAGAAAGGGCTGATATACATTTAGGAAAAATAGTATACATCAATTACACATAGTAAAATTGAAATTTCAACTAAAATCCAAGCTATAAGATAAATTAGGTTCCATTATTTATAACCATTTGGACCAAAAGAATAATTTCATTGTGGGACACATATGGTTGTATATACCAATAATGGTTGAAATATAAAAACCTAAAAAATATATATTACACCTATATAATTGCACAAGGTTCATTTAGACATGATGGAACCAACATTTCAAGGGATATCGACAATGGCCAGCTCACATAACAAAAATTTAAATATTAAATAGTCAAAACTCAAATGGAAAACTATGTTATCATGAATGTTATGGTCATAGAAGAATACACACATGATATCTAACTCAAATACAATTTAGGGTTTATGATATATGAGTTTCAGTCCAGAAAAATGAAAATAAGTAACATGAGCCAAAAAAAAATAGGACAAAAGATGGAAAGAATAATATAGATAAGAGTTGAGAGAATATTGAGCCCTACCATAGGGGTTCCAATGACTCTAATAGATTTATGATTTGTCTCTGTATGGATTAGTTATCAAGAGTCTAGGATGTAGAATGTTTTGAGCCCATGGAAGTAGAGAACCCATGGTTCTGTTTTCAGAAGGCAGGGGGAAGAAAAGAAATGTGATTGATTTTTGTGGGGGAATCAGTTTTTTAAAAGTTCAAAAACCATGAAAACCATGCAAGAATGTTATGTACCAATTATAGATATGATCACACGGTCATGTGTTGGGTCCACATAGTTGCAAACAAACCATGCAGACTTGTAGGATCCCCAATCCACAACTACACGATTAAGAAAAATCATGCGGACTAGGACATATGATTCAAAAGAATGGTGTGGCCTAGCACACATCCCATTAATCCAAACCATTAGGATTTGAAATAGAATCAGACACTCCCCAATCCTTCCCTATACCATATTTTATATTTACCATGATTAAAGGAATGATTCAAAAGGAATAACAAATGAATTGAACCATGGTCAAAATTCAGGGCGTTAAATGGTATTCATCTGAAATAATATTTGAAATATTATTTTTTAGGTAAAATAAGTCATAAAACTTTAAAGAGGTTAATTCCTCAATATATAAATCACTTTTTCCATATTTTAAAAATCTCTCCCCATAAAAATATAAATTGGGATTCCTATGGAAGGTATGACTGAAGATAAAATTTCTTATGATAAATATTCCTTGAATGTTTTCTATGATTATGAAACATATATTATATTTAAAAATAAGATTTTTTTATGATTTAATTTTCAATAAGTATTTATTCCATATATTCTTCCACATATATTTCATTGGGGTTTCTAGAGTAAGTAGTTCAAAAACTATTTTTAACGTCGCATTTTTTCAGGTAGGTTTTTTAGAACCGATGTCAATATATCTAAAAATATATTTCTCACATCTGTTATTATATAATAGAAGTTAAAATACTGATTTTAATGGTTTTTATATATGATCCGACACGAAAAAAACCATTTTTCGATTATTTTTCACATCAATTATATAATAACTGCTGTGAAAAATCTGTCTTCAAGACTATTTCACGTCAATTATTTTATATTCGGATTTAAAAGGTATTTTTCATGTCATTTATTAAATAATAAATTCGAAAAATGTCTCCATTCATGTAATTAATTTCTGAAGCTTCAATTTGATAGGTCACCGAGCTCAAATGCAATTATAGATCCAAAGTTATGGGCATTAGAAGTTGATCATCTCTATACAATGTCTTAGGGAAAAAAAATTTCTAATGGCCATAAATTTTTATCTGTAACTCAGTTTGAGTTTTTTGACTTGTCAAATTGAATTTTGAGTAATTAACTACATGTTTGTAATCATTTTTCACATCATTTAAATTATAACTGACTTGAAAAATTCATGAAAATTGATTTTTCATGTCAGTTATTTAATAACCTATGTTAAAAGGTATTTTTCATGTCTATTAATATATAACTGATGTAATTTTTTTTCAAACATTTAACTCATTTTAGAATATTTGATTTTACAGGTCACATAGCTCAAATGAAGTTATGGATCAAAAGTTATGGGCATCAGATGTTTTTCATCTCTAAACAAAGTATTATGAATGGCCAATAACTAAAGGACATAACTTGTAATTTATAACGATGTTTGAGCTCTATGACCTATCAAATAGAATCATGGTAAATTAGATAAATGTTATTTCAAAAAATTTCCACATTTTAATTAATAACTAATGTGGATAATTCCTTTTACCGTTATTTATTAAATAACTGGTGTTAATAAGTCATGAAAATATATATTTCACGTTGGTTATTTAATAACCAACGTGAAAAAGGTGATGATAATTAATTTTTAATGCCAGTTACATAAGAAATAATGTGAAATATAAGTGAATATTTTAATATATTTTCATGAAGGTTATCATAAAGCTGATTTAAAAGATAATTTTAATATCCCTCCAATGTTAAATTTCAATATTTTTACATCGTGACATCGATATTTCCAATTTATGCATAAAATTTTTGATACTGCATTTTCATTTATCATCTCAATTATAGGTTTTCATTATAACCATATCCCAATTTAACCATCATATCATTCCAGCATCATCTTTCCCCCAGCATGACTCGTTTGATCTTAACGTGAATTAATTATTCCTTCTTTCCGCGATCTCATCAATGTATTTTTTTAATTAATTATCCATGATTTATGGGTTTTTTATTTGTTTTAATAATTGATATACAATTTATCGATCATTTCAGTCATCCTTAATCATTCATCTGACTCATATTGTTTGATCTTCCACATGAATAAACTAGTTCCTCTTTCCACGATCTCTTCAAGCTATTTATAATTATTTTTCATCGATTTATATTTTTTATGAGTACTTTTCTTAATTGATATAACATTAAATGATGATTATTTTTTTGTAATGATGTATAATAATTTATATCATGGTAAAAATAAAAATCCTCATTTTGATATTAGAATACCTTCTAAGATGAAGCTATAATTTTCTAATTCAATATTTCCTCTAAAAAATATATCAAACATCTTATGGTCATAACTTTTGATCAGTAACTCTATTTGAGCTATATGACTTATAAAATTAAAGATTAGGAAATTATCTAAATGTAGGTAAACATATTTTACATTGGTTATTTAAAAACAGATGTTAAAAATATATTTTAATGCCAGTATTTAAGTTTGCATTATTTTAAAGACTTTTCACGTTGGTTTTTTAAAACCAATGAAAAAATTGCATTTTCAAGGCATTTGTAGAAGGTATTTCAAATTTGTTTTTTATAAAACAACGTTAAAAACCACAAAAACCCATTTTTTCATTTATTATTAAATAACCATCATAAAACATCATATTATTAACATCACATTCAATAACATCTCCTCAAAACAGATGTTAAATGGCTAAAAACTAATGTAAAAAAAGGAATTTTTACTAGTCAGTCAAACCATCTATAACATCATATTTAAAATCATGTCCCAAAAAATCCACTTCATAATATCTAGTAATTTCATTTCAAATGATAATATGAATATGAAAACTAAATCATAAATTTTTTTACTTAAACGAAACTATTATTTCAATTTATAAAACGTGAAGTCAAACATTGTCACACTTGTTTTTTTATATAACTCTATTAGTTGAAAAGGTTTTATCCAATATCACATTCCTATAATTTCCATTAAAACAAAAATATTTAAATCCTATAAAATGGTTCATGAAGTGTTTTTTGAATCATAGTATAAATTCATATCAGAGTTCCAGAATAAGTGTACGGTTCGACCTATTTATTGTGATCTAGTTGACGACCACGTTAATACCTAGTAATCCACTACTAGGTTACAAAGAATTAGAGAACTGTAATGGAGTCTGCATTGACTAATTTGTATACTAATAGGAATATAATTTTTCTAAAAATATAAACTTTGTAATATACAAAAAATTATAATATTATCATATATATACTTTAATAAATAGGGTTATAACTAATGTTATTTTATCATAATCCCGCAAATTTTCAAAAATAATACTAAAAAGTAACAACACATTTTGATGATAAATATCATGGCACCCGTGACCCTCACGCATATGTATAGTGATTAAAATATAGAAATGACCCTTCTAATTTGAACTATGAAAGATGAACCACGATAAATAAATAAATAAATATAAATATGTATATATATATTTATATTACATCATTTACATATGATTAAAATAACATATCATAATAAAAAAATCCAAAAACCAAATGGATTTGTAATTATTATGTCTAGATACATAAGAAATATATTTTATAATACATGTGAGTATTTATCAACAAAATAATAACAATAGACCTTATTCATGGATTTGATAAGATAAACACATATTTATAATAATGGGAATGAAAATATAAGAATGTAGGACACAGAAAATTAGTAAATAAAAACATATTTCTGAATCATAGTAGCTATATCATATATATATATAAGAAGACATTTATAAGGGACAAATATTTGATTTAATGATTTTGTAATCATTTATTGAAATCATAAGACATTATTATGCATTACAGATCATGATATAGGAATATAAGGTCATATAATGATCTTCATGGGTGATTTTTTATTGATGTAATTTCCCCTAACCATTATTTCATGTTTCCATCAAAATATAACTATTAAGATTTCACCACCACTACTCAGTCGATATCAGATCCATTCCCTAATGGCTATCTAAATCGCACCACCCCCTCCCCCCTCAGTTGTTGTGGGACCTCTGCCACCTCCCAACAGATCTCAATAATTGACCTTTTTCCCCCATTTGAACATTGGTTGTATCCCATCCTTTCCACAGACTCTCATCAGACAAAATTTCACGAAACTTTTCAAAGGATTTCAACAAATATTTTTCTTGATGATTGATTTAACTAAAACCATCGTGTTTCTATATCTGAAAATTATTATGCAATTTAAACAATAATGGACATCAGTTGATTCCATATATAGAATCATCATCATATATTTGGGTTTGAAGGAGAGAGAGACTGTCAGACTCCACAAAACGAATAATATCATGATACTCTTCTCATATGAGGATGATTTGGTTATGGAATGGTCATGTTCTTCTTGGATATTCACTATATTCTTCTTTCTTCTCTTTAAATGGGCGTACAACTTCCATATGATGTCAAATTTGAAACATATGGTTATATTTGTTAGATTAACGAATCTATTTATTCCTTTCTATAATCCTTCAATTATCCATATGTTATAAACCATTTTCGTTATTATATAAGCTCAGATAGTAGAATGAGAGTCGTTTGTCATCTAATTTTTGAGACAGATTATGTTGAAATTGATGTGTCAAAGCTTCCCATTGAGTCCTTATGGGTTTTTATTAGATTGTAATTATGATATAAGAAACAGGAGGTATTTTAATATTGGTGTGATTTTTTGTCTATGTGTTACATATTGGGTAATGGTGATGATGATTACATACATATGAAATTTATAAATATGTTTGTTGGATTGGATGAGGTGCCTTATTACATTAGTGGAGGGTCTACTGACTGGGATTCTTGTGAAATAATGTGATGAAATCAAGGTGGTGAAGTCAAAGGATTTTCATACTTACCCATTACTTTATGAATTTTACAGAATGATATATAATTATCTAGGAAGGGTAAATTCTATAGCTGTAGTCTTGAATAATTGTATTTCATTGTAATCTGGAAGTAATATTGAAGGAAATTTAACATATTTAGCTTGCAATGTTCTAGGAAGAGATTACTATGGTTATACATTGGGAAAGGGGGAATATTAGGATTCCTATGTTCAAATTAGAGAGGAATATACTATGTTAGATAGTAATCTAAACATCCATCCTGAGCCTATTAATTATAATAAGGTTGTTGTAGTGCATGTGGATGTCCATGATAGTATCACCACCTATGCGATCAATGAATATGTGGATTTGTAGGGAAAAAATATACAACCTAAATTTATGTGATTGGGCTAGATAAAACCAAGTGATTTTGAGTTTGGGAAGAACCCATTAGATGGTGCATACAACACTAATGTTGAAACAAAAAGATTCTAAAGGTGATTCAGCAGATTTTTTAATCATAAATAGTTAATTATAATTGAGGTGATGTCTCAGCTAAGGAAAATATGTTTCATAATTCCCCCTCTAAAGTGCTGGGTAAAACCCCTTACATGGTCTTTGAATGTAATAAATCCAAATACAATGATATTTTCACATGTGTGAAGAAGTTTCTTGTTGATTATGTGTGGTTCACCTATGAAACATTGAAGGGAAGAGCAAGGAATGATTTTTCTACTATACTAAAAATTATGTCTTCCAGGTCATCCTCTTAGGCGTTAAGAATGATCATTCCAAATATTCTTATGATTTTCATCCCAGGTAATTATTAATCTAAATGGGAAACAACAGATGAGTCCGGTTATGGGAAGGACATGTGATATTATGATTTTTAATTTTTAATTACTCTAGTTGTATGAAATATGTTGAATTACACATCTCATGTCCTTGTCATCAGTTTTTTTTATTTTATAAAATGGTCAGAATCTTTTTGTTAGGACCATATTTTAATTTTATTGGTCATCAAGGAAGAATAATTGATATAATTTTTCATATAACTCTATTAAAATGACCATGATCAAAAATTCAATAACACGCGAATAAAAAATATAATAGAAAAATGAAAACTTCTTTAGAAATCAAATTTTTATAACACCCCCTAATCTTTTACACATAATGATTATGTGAATAATGAGACCCACAGTACTATCTATATAATATGTTAGGAAAAAACTCTAACCAAAATCAGGTCCACTAAAAAAAGTACAAACATATCTGTAATCATGTCCATACAATAAATTATATTTGAAATAATGTATGAATAAGTAATTTATTCATTGGTGGTTGTTATAGGAAAAAAACATCACATTATAATAATCCATATATTTATTCTTAGTGAACATCTAAAAATTTATATATCCAACAACACGTGCTTAAACCATGGAAAATTAATAGTTATCATGACATAAATGAATAAAAAATCATAATATTTATTGTTAAATAAATTAGACGTTACAATTTGGATTATTACATTGGTAATGAACCATAATTGAAAAAGAATATTATTTGAAATTAAAATAAATGTAACGGAGTTTAATTAAAATTAACTACAATAAAAAATAATTGTTTTTTATCATTTAGAAAATTTATAGAAACTAAAATATTATGAAAAGATTATTTTATAATTTATTAATAGTTGAGAAATATTGTCAATAGGATTATACATAGACAAATAAAAACCAATTCAAAAATATTTGAACATGTAGGAATCAAAAAAGGGAAATTATTTTCACATTTTCATAACATAAAACAAATGGAAATTGAAAAGTATGTTCTTTTAAAAATTTTTGATGTGTTTCAATGTAGTTTTTAATGAACATAATAATCTATTGAATATAATATTGACACATCCAAAATATCATCCCAAAAACCTGGCCAAAGGGGAAGTAGAATCCTAATAAAAATAAGGGGGGTTTGTTTTTCGTACACACACATCATGGGTAAATGATATTTTGATGGAAAATTTAATCCTCATGGATCTCATAAAAATTCAAAATTAACTAATTAAGAATATTATTATTATGTTTTTATTTATAAATATCCCACAAACACTGACACATATTCTCACGGACACATAAAAATAATTTCAGAGAGACATTAATAATATAAATATTTAATAATTAAATAAATTTGTAGAAAAAATCATTAAATATATATCTTAATGTTTTTTTTTAAATTATTTTAATTTAATAGAAAATATGAAAAAAACAACCCATTTTTTTATTATATACAACATAAAAATTTAAACAAGGGGTTGAAATGGCATATGATTCAAATAATGAAATTTCAGATATGGGCCCATTACACTTGTTACCCAATTCCATGAAATAAATTAACTCTTTATTTGAAAAACAAACAAAATAAATAATGAAAATATTTGAAAAATAATAACTAAATATACCAATTTTTCATTATAAATATAATTATTGATAACATATTTACTAGTTTTTCATTAATTTTCCCTTTATTGGGGGGATTTAGTTTCATTTTCCCTAGAAATGTTTTTCTTATGATGTTTTCAATCATTATCTACATCTATACATGTAAATCATTAAAATATAATTAAATTTAGATATAATTTATGTTTTATAATGTAATTAAAATTTCTTAATATCAATCCATGAATGTTTTATTTATCGATTGTGAATATACATATAGTGATGCAAATTTCTTAGTAATTTTATCTAGTGAAATATATTACATTAATAAAAATATAATTATGAATATATAAATTATAGAGTAATAATAATTTAATTAATATTATATTTATTCAATAGATACATTATTAGAGAAAAACTTTTTATGTGATGGGGGAATAAGAATATGTGTCTATATAGAGGTGGTAGTCTTCAAATGCAAACTGATGACATATTAATTTGCTGGATAACAGGTTAGGGTAAGAAATGGATACACTTTTTAGAATCTTAATCATGTAATAAATAGCATATTACATCAATGAATACAACATTTTAACCGTCTATGAAATGAATTGATGAAAATATAAGACAACATTCATGGTTGCGGTAGTATTCATGTACACACGATGAAATCATCATTCTTGGGAATATAAAATAACATTTATTCCATAAAAAAACATTTAAATATATATATAATACAAATTTAAACCTATTTTAATATGTAGTATATATTCTCATGACAATGATAAATAAGATCCACATTGAAGAGTTATTATTACTTACCTTATGAATTTGGCTTTCAAATAGAGTATTTCATGGAAAAGAAGGATGTTGAAAAAAATATTATGATTGAACAGAAATAGTAAGTAATTAATGATGATTTAATTTAGGTATATTCAGTTAAATTGAGAATATGTCAGTTCCTTTTATCAAAGAAAATGACGGACATATCCTTGGAATCTAATTCATGTTTAGTGGTTATGATGGAATCACATTACAGTTAGTTGAGTTATGTTATTGAAAGATTATTATACATGATAATATGAATTTATTACCAAAAAATTTACTTCCTAATTTTTTTTATGTCTTGTACGATTTGAAAATTTATATCCAAAATAAATAATGACTTTTTAATAAATTAACCATAATGTAATATTTAAATTGGAATTTTTTTTATGAAAATATGATATTTCAACTATTTATAATTTTAAAAATTAAAAATCAATGTTTATAATCCTTTTATTCTTATTCATTTTTAAGAATTATAATATTATATAATATATGAAAGCATATGATATAAAAAAATTAATTTTATACACAAATTTATTTTATATCATTTTCATTTTTACTCTAAATTCATTTCCATTAGAAATTAAATAATAGTTACCAAATCACTTAAAAACTATTTTAGTGATATAAATGTGATTAATTTAAATATTTTAATAAAAATTATGTATTATATCAAAAAAATAATATAAAAATAACCATTTTACATTGGTAACTTATATTTACCATGTATCAATTTTATGTTAAAAGTAAAAAATTCCTTCAATAAATATGTATATGAAGACTGAATATATGAATTCTAATGAATTATATTTAATTTTTCTCATTGATATGAATTTATTGTATTAAAAATGTAATTAATTTATAACTAATAATTTTTGAAATATACATCTTTAATGTAAAAAATTATTATAATCTTATTTCATCCCTAGAAATAATATACATATGATATTTAATTTATTTTCTTGTATATATTATTAATAAATTACCTTAAAATAAATCAGTATTAGTAAAAAAGTATATTAAAACAAAAAATCCAAGCACATTCAGACAAATATATCTTTCAATGAAAATCCTTTCAATTTAAAGATTTTAACTAAAATATCATTAAAATTACTTATTTTATTCAAACAATTTAATTTTTTCAATCTATTTATATTAAAATATTTTACTGAATTTTTTCATATCATTATTTAAATTGTTATATTAGGGCATATGAATATTTTAATAACCAAATATTTTAAGTAGGTATGATGTTTTATATTAATTAATTACTATTATGATATTTTAATTGTTTTATTAATTATACAATTTTTATAACTATTGGCTACATATTTATCCAACAACGAAATCAACAATTTAAATTATTCCATCAACCATTTATCATCATCCATATATAAATTGGTTAGTTTTCATATCTATATTTTGAATTACTTATGGTGTTCATCCAAAAAAACTCTGTATAATTTATCTTTTCATCGATTTAAAAAAAATCATGTCTTGACATTTTTTTCATTATAAGTTTAATTCTACTAATCGATTTTCATTTTGGTTTTAATGATCATTTACTCTTCTTAGTGTTATTGATATTTTTATCTACTTTTTACACTTTTAATTTATATAGTATTAATAAATGAAATCTTATATTGTATATTATACATTGTGTCATTTGTATTCTATACAACATTCCATTGTAAATGAATTATATTTTTACATCCATTCATTATACTTATGAATTAATTACTATATAATGTAATTTTGTTGAATTTATTAGGAAAACTTATTTAGGGATTATAGATATGTTTTTATGGATTAAATATTATTACAATGATGAGTTGTATTAAAATGTGAATGTTAAAATTTTATACATGTAATTATTTATTTCATTAGATCATAATAGAAAATTGTATTATATGTAAATTATATCCATATTTATAAAATGTTTATGAATCATTAAATCCATTCCATTTATTGTTTTGAAATCATATAAATCAACATTAATAAATCTGAGTACACATGTAGTTAAAAACAGCTTACCCCAACAATGTTAAAATAGATTATTAGATTCCACTATCAATGAATTTTAACCAATATTCTCAAAATTCATAAATTAGTTCTAAAGTGATATAATAAATTTTAATAATCATCATAATAAAAATTAATGATGGGTAATTATAGTGAATAATAAGTTTTTTTATAGATAAATAATTACACATACATAAATGAAAATAAATTTTAAGAAATACCAATCATGGAGATGATTTATTTTTTCAATAATGACAAATGAAGACAAGATTAATATAACCAGTTCATGTCTTAGGATGAATAAATCTATATAAGTGAAAATTCATCTATAAAATTGAAATATGAACTATTGTTCATAAATTATGACATAACACATGAATCAACATTTTCTTCATTTAAAAATATCATGTTATAGTTTTCCCTAATAGATAAATCTATTAATTATTATTAAAATATAATATTAGTTTTAATAATATAATACAATTAGTTTGAGTTTTAATAATAAAAACTTGATATACCATGGTTAACCAAAATTTATAACATTCTTGGAGACCCAAAAATGATACTAGAGACTCGTATAATGTAATCAAATCATTATAAATCTATATACAAATTTTATTCAATCATAATGAAATTCCATGCATGTACCACACAACTTCCACTTTTTTATTACCATTAAATGTTCTTGTAGTTAATGTATATGAGGGAAATCCTTTTAAGGTTATTATGTATCATCAAAATTTTGGTTATCATTAAATAATAGGGCTTTTTAAGAATTATATAGAATATACATTATCAAATTTTGAAAAACTGTTGTCTAATTTATAAGAAATGCAGTATATATATATTTAGTTCTATATTTTATTAAAAACTATTTTTTATTTATATGTTTTTTCATATAATATTTATTTCACAATTTGGATATGATTATTTCAGAACAAAACCCAATATTTATATCACTTTTATATGTATTTTATTGGTGTTTTTAATGGATTTTATTGATTTCTTCTTATATAATAAAGAAGTGAAATATTTTTTTTAAACATTACATATTGAACTATAATTTTTAAACTTATATTCTTTTTAATATAATAATAATTTTTTCATATATAAATAACTTATAGAAAAAAACAATTATTATAACGTATATTTAGTGTTTTGTTAAAATTCATTATTGAAAATGTTTTCAAAAATCAATGCATCAAAAATCCAAGATCGCCAGTTTATTTATTAAAATAACTCTTCATCCTATATTGAAAATATATTTCCCTATGAGAAAGAATAAAATATATAAAAAACTATTTATTATTTAGGAACGCTTAATTTATATGGATCTACCAAAAATAATTTTTAATGACAAAAACACCACGATAAACCTCATTTGCTAGGAAGTCTCTACATATAATGATCTTTATAATGTTAAAAACATAATATATGGTTTCATATTTAATTTCAAATATGGTTTTCAAATCTCAACATCATTCACCAATTTTGGAAAATATGATGAATTCTAATAATTTTGTGGCATTTAAATCATAAGAATGATTTTTTTAATATAATATATATTCCATTCTTTGATTTAAATTTTTTTGGTTTTGAATTATATTAAAAATTTCAATATTTCTACTAAAAATTATTCTCTACATTAAATACATTACAAATTAATTTCAAATATAAAATATAACATAATTTCCTAAAATCATCTATAATTATAAAATAAATGTTTCATATTAAATTCTTTATTTTATAATTCATTTAAACCATTCAGAAAATTTATTTGTTGATTTGATCAATTAATTTAATAAATATATAATATATAAAAATAATAATAATTATTATTATTTAAATTTTATATTTTCTTTCATATGTGATTAACATGATTTCAGTTGATGATTTATTAAATCATATTATTTAATATTTTAGTGATAAGTTTCCTACACTATTATTGATGAATTATGGATTAATCATATTTATGATATAAATATCATGTATTTAAAATTTTTTATTTTATAGTATCTATTAGATAATATATTTTTTATAAGTTCATTGTAACTATATTTTTTATAGAATAATTATAAACGCATCTCTCATGTCTTAATATATTCATTATTTATTTGATATTTTATCATAACATGTTAAATATTTCTACAAATATTGTTTCTATTTATACGAATGGTTTCATAATATGGTTTGAATTATTCGAATTATTTCATATAAATTTCATACCGTAAGTATAAGTAATTTTATTTTACGTAATAATTTTTTTTCATTTAATAATAAAAATGATTTTTTCTCATTAACATATTTACAAAAATTGATTATGGTATATAATATTATGTATTATAAATGTTTTGGAATTATTTATTTTATTTTATATTTTTCTATGGAAATAATGAATATGGATTAAATTTCTAACTATTCTTGAATATTTGTAAAATTTTTAGAAATATCATGGTTGGATACCTTTCATTTGAAATTTTTTATGATAATATTTAGGTTGCAAATAAATCACAATAATTATAGTAGTAGATTTTATTTATTCTATTAGTCATAAGTATTTGGATAATTTTAAAAACATATTGAAATTATTTTGAGGAAATCAGGAAAAACATATTAATCATACAATGTGATAAATATTAATATATTTAGAATTTATTAATCCAATTGAAGGTAAAAAATACAGAACACAGTCATTTTAAGAATTAATATAAAAATTGAATACATGAGATAACATGTTATGATGAAAAAATCACATTAAAATACAAATCATAATATTTTTTTAAAAAATGAACATGTATCATGACAATGACCACCAAAATGGGTAGGTCATGCGAAATATGGGATTTATTATATTTTCATTTCAAAGTCATATATAATGTGGATTACCCAAATAGAATTATTTTTATTTTCATGATGTATTTTTTTCATATATAATATTATAACATTTAGAATTTGTATATGAGAGGATTGATTTTGAGATAATCTATATGATAGATTCATATACGGATTTTTCCAATAAACAGTCCATGAATAATATATGTTAATATTTATTTGATGTAATTCATAAATGAATGTGTGCCTATTTAAATACAAAAAAGGAACTAAAATTATAATTAAAATATGTATATTTTCAAATTCATATAAATGATTTATATTAAAATTGATCATCTAATGACTTTGATTTTTCATATGTTAATTTTGGATATTGTATGGATTATTTTTTGAGTCTAGTCACTACGATATCCCGTGGTTCTGAGTCTGAGAGTGCCCAGATAAAATAGTTTACAAATATATAATAATTAAATAGCTCATATATACTGTTTATGTGAAAATGATTAATAATATCTTAATAGGGGCCCCGATAAAAAATTTAACGCAACAATTGATCTCAAAACATGTGGTTTACAATTGGTGTAATATAACCATTGGTTGTGCGGAACATTTCTTGAATATATATTATTTGTTAGAAAAGAATAAAACTATTAAAAAGTATTTAATTGAATCCCCAACATCCAAATTTATTTCATAGAATATGCTTCTATAAGAAATATGCAAGGTTATCTACATTAGTCAAAAAAATTAACGAGTTCCATTGGAGTTGTTGGAGAGACCTCTTTGGAATACATTGACAATATCAAATATCAACAACCGATGTGGGACAAAATCAAAGGATCTCACCAGTAATCATAGTGAAACTCCATTATTCATTATTGATCTATCCAAATTAGGGTACGATATCTATTTGATTTACATTATGTTCCCCTATTGGTTTAATATTATGAACTCAAATCATCTGACCAAAAAATCATTTCATGAATCCATAGTTTTTTTGATGTGTTTATTTTTGTGGTAATTTTGAGGGATGTTTTTCAATATTTAATTATCTCTTCATTTTTCATTATAATGGAAATTAATTTAGGATGATATGAAAATTAAATGAGGTTCATTCCTCTTGGGTGTCCAAGTGATTTTCTCGAATGATTCATCATTAAATTCATGAAATCATCATTGGGATAGTGTTTTGACATCCAAAAATTATATAAATCATTGTACTTTTAATTATTAGAACAATTATTTGATATTATTGAGGTGGGATTTCAATGACTTGATGGTGGTGTGAAAACATTATCAGGGATGGATCAAATGGGTTTTGATACTAGATTTTTAGTTCACCATTTTACAATGATGTACATCATTCGTTGAATTTTTCTTAATAAAACAAATAGAAATAATTTTTTATCATGGATATAATTTCTCAATTAATGAATTTTGATGAATTTTCCAATGAAGAGGTTTCCAAAATTAATCTGGGATGAATGGATTGGGACACACAAATATTGAAATTCCCTCATTGTACGACATGTAAAACCGAGTCACACACAATGTGAACCAGTCGTGGTGGTGGGTATGGTATTGGAAAAGTTTATATATCACACGTTGTGTTACCCTATCACACAGTGTGTGATCACTTCATAATATCTCGGTGTGTACCTCATAAGGCATATGTTCACGGTTTGGGTTACATGATAAGGTGACACACCGTGTTCCCCCAAAGGGACACGAACAATGATAAAGTACAAGGTATAATCCATTTATTGATACATGGTCTTAGTACATCAGAAGATAACATGTTGTTTACGATTACAAGGGGAATTTGAAATTATTCATTTGCATGGGTAGGACCCTAGGTCAATGGACATGGAATATACCCTTAATAAACACCATGTACTCCTTAAAACAAGGATTAGAGAACCTTCCATATATATCCTAGACATGTTTCATTAGCCTTAATTCTCTATATAAATTCCTTAAGGGTTAGTATGGAATTGAATCATACACCTAGGAAAATTATCCATTCGTTATGAATTAGTGTATACATTTTTTGGAATACCTCTATGATCCCCATCCCGTGATCCGTTATTTCACTTTTTTCCGTAGATGATGTTCATGGAATAATAATGACCATATTTACCAAGGTGTTGATCCTCTACGTAGTGGGTTAATTTATATTGAGTTGTTGGAATACCTCATTACATTGGGAGTGGTCCCCATCAATGTATCATTTCACTTCGGAAATTCATCTGGTACATCCCATGATGACACCTGATGAGAAATACCTCTTGGAATGATGTCATTAGTGTTATATGAATGAGTACTGAATTCACCAGGATAAGTGATTTTTTAAACTTTAGAGAATTATTCTAGGGATATTATTATGGCTGAGAATTAACGATTGACATTATGTCTTCATTTTTTAAGTATGTATGTTCTTGTTATATGACCTATAGACTTATTATTGTGTATAGGTTATTATAATTTTTTTCTTTGCTTTGTGGTCTAGGAGTGTCCTAATTGATATTGGTATACTCACCCCTATATAGAATTCTCCAACATATGTCATGTCTTGTGCAGACGATCGACCATTAGACAAATTCCTATAAAATCCACAACTAGATGGTTATTAGTGAGACCAGACATACGGTGGTGTGTCCTATTGTATCCAAACATGAGTCCAAGTTTTACATTCAGGATAGACTTGTTTTAGACCATATGGTGGGCTACTATTTGGCATGTTTAATTTACATTACATCCATATTTACTCTAGTTGTGGGGTTTATATGTATTCATGCATTTTTTTTTAATGTTTATACATTTCATCATTGTATAGTCTTGGATATGTGTTCGTGTGTAGATTTTTTTATTCTAAGGCCTCCCATGTTAGAGATATTCCTACTCGGTACAAGTATGTAGTACATAAAATATAGGAGGTATCCTTCGAGAGTTGCGAAATGGGCCCCTTTGGGACGCATCACAACAGAGTTGTATCAGATTAGTCAGTTCTACCAAAATATTGAAATTTTTGATATTTTTTTAGGTCCACATTGTTAAGTGTTTCATGTTTGGATTTCAGGAATGGGACTCCATTGTTGTTGTGGTGTTCGACTTATCAATATATAATAACTTTTTTCATCTTTTTTCAACTCGTTACATGAGTATTGTAGTTATACATAATAAAATGTACATGTATTATATAAGAATAGGTTGTAGTTTCTATGTATTTCTTGATTCAGCTCTCCAGATATACTTATTGAATGTGGTGCATTATTTATAATTTATGTATTATTCTATGACATATTCCATCATGGATTCACCATCTAGATTAAGATTATTTTCCCCTAATTTATGAGGAATAAATACAGGGACTATCTATAGAGATGTTTTATTTGGGTCTTGCACCAGATATACCACCACCTATATGGAAGTACATGGTATATATAGTTCCAGAAAGAATATTAGTGAAGAAATAGTGGACATAATTTTTTTTAGTGATATAGAACCCTAATTTTCTGAGGTGAAATCAACCCATTGTCAATTGAGGATAAGGTTGAGGTGTTGAGCTAAGTTTTTCCTTGGGTTAGGGCACTATAAGATCTGATGGAGGTCCTAGTGGAAATAATTTCCTACGATCCAAAAGGTTGATTTTGGGGGATGGAAACATTGTAGTATGATGAGGTGATGCATGATTTTTCATTTTTTGGGTTCCTTTTTAGAGATGTGTTCTCACTAGCTTCACTAATGGATACACGATTCGAGGATCATCTACAACTCTAGAAGGGTAGGAAGACATTATCTAAATATTCATCAAGGATTTCCAAACTCTCATGGAATTCAATGGATGTGTTTTGTGAATAGTTAGATAGTGATAAGTTCTTAATGAGATGTCTATAAAGATATATCTTATCGATTATCAATACACTATTAATTTTACTTATTCTTTGATTGTATAGAGATATTTGGTGGATGAGTGTTTTTAATATTAGAAGATATAGCCATTGGTTGATGGTAATATCCATGAAGAGAAATGATTTCATCAGTAAGGAGACTACACCAGTTTTATAGAGTTTTCAATGAGATAAATTTTAAGAGGTGGTCCTAGGAAGAAGGATCAACTATTTTGGACTCAAAGGATAGCACGGTCAACATAGAGAGTGGTGGTGCAACTCATATTATGGCATGAGATATATTTTTAGGATATTTTCTAAACTATCGTATGGATGATAGGGAGATATTTAGTGGTCCACTAAGGATGATATAGTTGAATGAACATTGTGGTATATATGATGGAAAAAGTGGATGGGGATTTGCGAGAACAGAAATAAGTGGTTGAGTCAATAACATGTTACCACCACCACCCTCTGGTGGTCTCAAAATGGCTTATAGAGATGAAGGATAGGGATAGGGATAATAGAAGGGGATTGAAGTATATGACCAAGATTATTTTGGAATGTATCAAGGTATGATATATTCCTTATCTATATTAGATGCAGTACTAATATAAATTGGTTCTATTCATTCCATTACATACATATATATTATTTGTGACATAGATATTCATGTTGAGATATTAGCATAAACCTTGTCCTTTGAGACTCTGATTGGATATTACTAACTAATCAACAGATCTGCTGAGAGTGTGACCTTTCTCTTGGAGGTGATAGTTTTTGTTGGGATTTATTTGTAGTTGTGATGATCCCTTATGACATCATCCAAGGTATTGATTAGATATCCATATTTCATACATTGAATGATAATATTATATAGAAGACTAGTGGTGTACACCGAAATAGAACTCTGTTATCCTATGTCAGTGGAATGGAAACAAAATAATTATAGGATGGAGTCATGAATAATAGTGTGAATTGGGTTACACATTAGTTGTCTGGCATGACCATTGTTGTAGAGGATGTTGTGACTTTCTTGATAAATACAGTGGTGGAGGAGTACAAGGATATATTCCCCCAAGATATTCTAGGTATAACTCACCCCTAATAGGAATACATATGAATTGATCTAAAACATCAGACAAAATCAATACATGTTCCAATATATTGGATTTCGTGAGAAGAGAATCAAGAGAGGAGGAATAATGAATAGAATTTCAGTGGATGAGATTTGTGAGATCCAATGTATTCCCATGGTAAGTCCTATTTTTGATCAGAAAAAATTAAAAGTGTAACTTGATGATATGTGAATACTATCATTGTTTGATGTTAGTAATCATGAATAACAAGAATCCACTACTAATGATTTATTACCGATCTAATTATTTCAGAGGTGTGTGATGTTTCTATAACTCTGGACATAGGTCAAGAATATCTCAATATAAAAGTAAGGAATAGATATATAATAATTAGTACATTTAGACATCTATATGGTCCCTATGTGAACGTGGTGATTCTGTTTGGATTGAATATTTCCCTAGAAGTGTTCATCAGACTCATTAAATTTATCTTACAACCTTTCATAGTATAATTTTTGGTAGTTTTCATCAATGGTATCATTATGAACAAGAACTATGAGGAGGATTACCTAACACTTTAGGATGGTTTTGGAAGTTCTTTGAGAGAACCAACATTAATTAATTATCTTGATGTGGGAAATATAGATTCAGTAGTTCCACTTTCTATGACATATTTTCTTAGTATATGGATTTTATGTGGATCTGAACAAGGTTGTTATAGTGTTAGGTTGGGATCCACCCAATAGAGTCGTGGAGGAGCAAAGGTTTGTTTTGGTTATCAGGCTACTAATGGATATTCATACCAAATTTTCTATGATATCTCCCCTATTAGATCTTTGACCACAATGGGACAACCATTCATGAGGAAAGTAAGGTGTCAGTCATATTTTCAGCAGTTGAGGTATAAAATGATTATTTCTACCATGAAGACATTATCATGGGAAGTAGTGGATTGTATAGTGTTTTATGACACATAAGGAATGGGGCTTGTTTTTTTCTGATATAAAAGTAGGTGATTATTTTTTTATGGTTCATTCCATTTGAGAAAATGGGATAATGACATTGAAACCCATGATATTGAGTAAGAAATGGTAGTCTTCACACTAAATATGGTTCAACACTACATGATGGGTGAGGGGTTTATCACCATTATTGACCATAATGGTATCAATTATATATTCTCTCAGAAGGAACATAATTTTAAACAATGTAATAAGATAGTGTTCCTCCAGAATTTTGAATTTGTGATTGTTTATACTCATGGGAAGGGGAATGTGGTAGCAGATTCTCTTAGTAGGAGATCATGTTGGTGGTTTCTAAATGAGGCATAGAAACGATTGTTGTCATTACAATTATCTTTTATAGATGTAGATGGATCATCTTACCTCCATTCATTGTTTTTTAACCCTCCTCTAATAGAGATATTAAGGGAGTCAAATATTTGGGATGCCAACGATGAGACCCTATATTTTTAGATTTCAACAAGACATTTTGTAAATAATTTTTATAATGTTTGGGAGAATTGTATTATTTTCATTGTATGCACGATGGTACACATTATGTTTTGTGGGGTGGTTTTGAGATATTTTATTAAAACTCCTTTGAAGGTACACCCAGTAGTGGAAATGATATACGAGGATGTCCATTAAATGTGTTCATTTATAGGGATTGTGAAAAGAGTTGTATAGTTTGTCTCTTGATACCATAACTGTATTAAAATAATGATTTATCACCATGTTCTACTGAGTATCTCTCAAAACGTTGGCCATACATAGTGGAAGTGGGATGGGATAACTAGGGAATTTGTGATGGGATTATAATGTACATCTAGGGAACACATTTCAATCTAGGTTGTTGTAGAACAACTCACCATGTCATCCCAATTACATGATATTTATGAGAAGAGTAACATGGATATCATAGGATGCCTCTACACATAAGAGATAGTCCAAATCCATGGAGTTCAGTTTCCACTCATCTCTAAACATGATGATTTATTCGCATGTTAGTTTTGCGAGGTATTGTAAGAGGATTTTGTTAATCAGCTTCACTTAAGCACATCATCCCCTCCAAAATGAAATCCAAATAGAGATGACCATTCATGTACTCAAGGATATGATACAATATTTCTTGTTGGACTATGAATATATTTGGGAATACTGCATGCATCATATATAGATTTCATACAACAATATATACCATTTTTCCATTCATATGGATCCATTCATAGCTTTTTAAAGTTGAATTGCAAGTCCCCATGATGTTGGACTAACTCAAGAGATTCAACACTCCTGGGTCTACTGTTGGAGGAATAAACTACAAAGAATGTTTACATAATCGTGGAGTGGATAATGAATTGAAAAATATTTCAAAAGGCATATGTGGATAGACGATAATTGTAGAGACCAGAATCCTGACGTACATGGACATTACATTACTTTTGCGGAAAACTTAATACATAACAAAAACAGAAACACAAGGACCACAATTGTTTAGTGTCTTTGGAAACATGGAACGTAATCTTCTAATCATGGTGAATGTTCTTCAACATCTCCCATAAAGATCTTCCCCTTTTGTTTTCTTACCAAAAACCTTTCTTTATATCCTGGAAAAAAAACCATATAAAGGGTGATCTCAAATGCTCAGTAGGGGTAAGCATGGATAAAATAAAACGAATCATATACATATTAACTTAAAAACATGAACATAATGTTTAAACATCAAAATCTGGAGCAATGACACAAAACATGGAAGTAAGTAAGGCATAGGTCATAAAGAAACATTAAGCATGATAAAATAGCATGGGAGTAAAACATGTAATTTTGGAAACCATTCTGCACATGTCATGATTTTCATAGTAGCCAAGGCATTGCTGCCAAGACCATCTTAGTGGACAAAGTCCCTTTCTGAATCGAGTTCACTGCTCATTTCAGTCCTGTAACACTGAACCAGATTAACTTACCGTTACAGCAATGTTTATCTAATGAGATATAAATCTTTAACCAATGCATTGTATGGGGATTTAGGTCCCACCCATCTTATAATGAAATCATTCTTACTTGTTCCACAAAATAAACTTAAATCATTCACCATAACCCAAGGAATAAATTGGGTTTCATAAACATCATCCCATCATCTCATAATCCATATAAAACAAATGGGAATTTCATCATAAGAAAAGTGAAACCGTGTAAATCATAGATATAGTAAAAATGAAACATACACATATGAAATAATGTCATCTTAGATGGAAAATGGTTTTGATAAAACTTTTGAAATTAATTTTTGAGGAAAATATCCTTCCTTCTTCAAAATCAATTTATTTTCACAAAACGTCATGCAATTTTAAAAGAAGGAAATTTTGTTGAAAATAGTAATGAAATATTTTGGAGGAAGCTTCATGAAAATAAGGCTTTATAAAACCGTAAAAATCCTTTCATGCCATATAAGTTAAAAAAACATTCTTCTCGTGATTTTCCAGAAAATTCAAAAATGTACCTTGTAACGTAAACAAAAGAAAGATTCCTTACATACCATGTAGTAAAAGTAAAAAAAGTCAAAAAAGGTTAAAAAGGAATTTAAACATACAGGAAAACATTTTTATAAAACTTGGACATGGATGATAAATATAACCGCAGTAAATACATACGAATAAACAATCTCAGATAAGAATGAGATTGGAATATTTATCCCTTACCTTAGGTACGATATGCTTCATAAGTATCCTAAAATACTGTATAAGGATTTAAATAATGTCATTTACTAATTACAGAATCATATTCATTGTTATGATATCATATATGGTTCACTTATGACTTTATATTACCCGTTCTTTTGTAAATTCCATGTTAAATAGCATTTTGGGTAAAATCATTTCATTTGTCGTCTGTGTTTTGACTTGTAATTATTCATATGATTACTTAGATCATGATTACTTAATTCCAGAATATAAAACATGATTTATATATAATATATATTCATAATATACATATATATAATAGATTGATAAATGGAAATAAATACATCGTTCATGGAGACGGTAGGTCGTACGTACGCATGAACGTTGTTTTCGTTTCCTCATTAAATTGAATGGAATTAATTGGATGAAATACATATAGATATATATATAAGTAAATATAGTATCATTATTATGTCATATATTTAATTATTACTTATTATATATACTTTATAATCATTCATGAATGGTTAATCATTGAGAATGAATCTCACCGCGTCGTGGAGACGGTAGTCAGTACGTACGGACGAGCGATGATATCGTTCCCATAATTATTGAATTGAATTGGAGTGGATGATACAATATATCAGAATCAGTATGATTTTATAATAACTATGTATAGTTTTTCTTTACACCATTATACCCATCCACATAAGGTGGTGTTGGAAAAACAGATTACACCACGGCGTGGAGACGATATTGCATACGTACACACGCTCAATGATTTCCTTTTATGTAGGATGGATAGAAGGTGAAATGGGGTTGTTTAATATTTATAATAAGATATCAGTATATTAGTGATACTGATGTTATTACATTATAATGAAATAAATAAATAAGAATAAGTTGAAGAAGAAATAATCTTGAAATAATCGGTAGAAGAGATTATCTCCTCTTCGACGCACCTCCTCTAAACTTCTTCTTAGGGCACTAGGGTTGGTATTTTGAGAAGACCAGTACCTCTATAAGGTTTATAGGGAATTGGGGAAGTGAAATGGGCAGAGTTTGGCCGAGCTTCAAGGCTCAAAATGGTGCGAGGAAGAGAGGGAGGAGGTGTTCTTTTATGAGGGAGGAGAGGGGCACCTTTGGAATCCTCAAAAATATTAGTTTAATATAAATTTAATCCCCACATAAAAACCTCAAAAAATGACTCAATTCGAAGATTATATGATATATGGTTGTAATATCATCAAAAAATAAAATTTAGAGATTTTATAAATTTATTTTAAACATTATCAACTTGATTTATCGTTATTTATCAATTTAATTTTATATGTGGTTATAATATTCTAAATTTTAAATTATTATAAATAATTACATATGTGTTGTGAATTTTACATAATTTGACACTTTATGACATTGTAGACCATATAAATTTAAATTTTTAATTTTTAAATATTTTTGTTATTTTTAAACAATTTTCTAATATGTTATTTTTATAAAATAACAATAGTGTCAATTTTAACAATATTTATTTATTTGAATTTAAATAAAAAATATAAAGAAGATATGTTCTAAATAAAAAATTTAATAGATTCATAACATGTCATATGTATTTATAAAATTATTGGAGAACATTCAATAGTTCATAATATATTTATTTTATTATTTTTAAAACCATTTATTTGATATTTCTCTTAATAAAATAATTTCAACATCACTATTATGTCACCTTTAATGATAATTATTTAATCCCTAAAAATAATAAATAAATTTATATGATGTAGAATGATTGTTATCAAACAAACTTTAAATTGTGTGTAACAAAATCTAAGAATAGTGTTGTGTATACTCCAAGCTAATACGGTGTTGCGTATAGCATAAGATAATGACATCAAAAAAATAAAAAAAAATACTTGTCATAAAATATCGGGTTGCTACATTCTACCACCGTTAAATTAATTTCGCCCTCGAAATTCGTCGGGGTTATACATGGTTTACTACTTGAAAGTTTCATTAATATAAACCCACATCGTAAAATAAAATACAAAAACTTAACTTTAATAACTAATATATGAAACGTAACGGTTACCCAAATTAACTTATCACTGGGTTTCCACATAGGAGAACATAGGTGAAAATATGGATATGTAAGATAAATCTAACCATCATCTTCTGATAGAGAGTGGTAGAGACCATGTCTATGAAGAATCCAACAATCACAAAGCCATAGATTTGTGATGATCTAAGGCACCATCTGATTCATCGAATATAAGGGAACTAAGACAACATTTTTGGTTTTCAAGATCATTTACCTAAATTTGATGAATTAAAAGAAATACTTACATGATTTTGGTACAATCTCACTGTTGTTTGTGAATTGAACAATTTCCACTTCATCTCTTAAAGAAATGAAGTTGGATTTGTTATTCGTGAAGCGTTAGCAGATCATGTGATATAATGATGGGTCATTCCATCTGTTTCAAACCAAAGGTTAGAAAACGTTATAAGTCCATATTATTGTGGGATTAATCGTATATGGTTCCAAAAATAGACTTATAATTTATTTATCATACCGCTTAATAAAATAAACCTACTTTCCACTAACCAGGGACTTCATGTAGGCCAGTGGTAGGTAATAAAGGCCTGTTGCACATCAGTTGTGGGTTCGATTTCCACAGCCTTGTCCAACACGACAGGCTGTCAACTGTCCTGATGGTTGTCCTTTTTCTAAAACTAAACTATTATAACATTCTAGAAATAATATCGAAAAAAAATTCATAGCCTTAAACAATACAAACTTATGTTCAACATAATCCATTCGAATATTTATGCTTATCCAAAATACTTCTGCCCAAACTCATTGTATAAAGAGAACGATTACTAAAAAGGTCATATAACATGTATGTGAATACCATCATTTATCCCCGATATATCTTGTTGATCACATTCCAATCATGTGAATACCATAATCATGCATTCCCTTGAAAAATAAATACCCATTTAACCTTAGTGAAAACATGAATTCTGTCAAAAGTTACTCTTTCCACATACAGAATCTTAAAATTTCTATATACTCAAACCATGATATCACATTGTCCTTATTTTAGTCACATGCTCATGATTACTATCATATTATTTTCTCCTTATCTCTTCAATATGCACAATTTATATGCTTTCCAAAAATATTTATATCACTTTTTCATGGTTACCAGTACCATATAATTATTGAAAACCAATACATAGAAATTCCAAAATTCCACAATACCATAAATGATATTCCATGATACTATTTTTTAATCCCATTTCATAAACACATAATCATTACCCAACATCATTTTCATACTCAACATCACAAATAATGATCGCATGAGACTTCCCTTTATCCTTTTCCTTATGAGGTTGCTAACGTTGATCATCAATAACCCGTGGATTAGGGCATTTATTAGCATGATGCCCCATTTCCTTGCACTTGAATCATTGAAGTGTTGGTGGAGAGTTCTCTGTTGTCTTTTATCTATTCACATAATTAGCAACCTTTTTCTCATTACATCGAAAATCAACTGCTCGATGACCTTCTTTTCTACACTAAAATCATTTTCTAGTACCTTTTATGCAATCTCCACCATACTTCTTTCCACACATTGAGCATAAAGAAACATTCATATTCTTTTCAAAATTGTTCTGAGATTTATCCTTGAACTCCATCTTTCGTTTCTTTTCAAAACCATGAGATGCATATGTTACACCAACTTCCAGTTCTACCTTGATGGAACAACACACAATTTCTTCATATCTACTGAAGTCTCTTATAGCTAATTCCCTTCGAAGACTTGGCTTTAAGCCACTGAAGAATCGATCATCTTTACATTCAGGTTGGATGATAAAGCCAGATTCATACCTTTCAATCCTTGTAAAATTCACTTCGTATATACCAACAGATTCATCATACTTTTTATTTAGTTCAAGAAACTCCGTCTCCATCTTTGTTCGAAGAATACGAGGGAAGTACTTATTGAAAAGTATGTTCTTGAACTCATCCCAATACATGGACTCAATTTAATCTCTTGGACTCGTATTCTTGATAAGATTCCACCATTGATCAACTTCACCATCCAAACGATATACTGCTAAGAGGAATTTATCATGTTCAGAACATTGAATAACTGAAAATATCTTTTCAATGGTACTGATCCATTGTTCAGCAATAAGTGGATCCGAAGACCCACTGAATGAAGGCGGACGTTGCCTCATGAAGGACTCAATAGAATATTGTTCCCTTCTCTACTCATTTGGAAGTCCAGAATGATTCATAGCTTGTGTAAGTATAGAAATAATATTTGGAACTCAATCTCCAATAACATTGGTTTTTTCAGGAGGACAATCATTGCATTGTCCATTACATTGATCAACACTATTCCTTCAGGTTCCATCCATAGTCTAAAACTCAAAAAAATAGTGTGAGTGGCAAAAATCATGCTATGGAAAACAATGTAATGAAGGACGAGTACCGTCAATATCTAACATCTTAGGTATAATTTTATGATCATTACCATAATTCTAGGATTATAACATATACTTATACCTAACCATAGGGACATCCCTAGACATACCTTAGACATATCTCTAGGGATATCACTAAAGTTCTCGCATCCTATTTTCCAAAGGTTGACTAAACCTTTCCACTTATACCAACTGTAGAGACCCGAAGCAGGATGTACGTGGAAATTACATTACTTTTTTATAATACATAATAAATAACAAAAATAGGAACACAAGGACTGTAATAGTTTAGTGTCTTTGGAAACATGAAACGTAATCTTCTAATCGTGGTGTAAGATCTTCAACATCTCCCACAATGATCTTCCCCTTTTGTTTTCTTACCTAAAACCTTTCTTTATATCCTAGGGAAAAGAAAACATATAAAGGGTGATCTCAAATTCTCAGTAAGGGTAAGCATGGATAAAATAAAACAAATCATATATATTTGAACTTAAAAACATGATCATAATGTTTAAACATCAAAAGCTTGATCAATGACATAAAACATGGAAGTACGTAAGGCATAGATCATAAACAAAACATTAAGAATGATAAAATAGCATGGGAGTAAAACATGTAATTGTGGAAACCATTCCTCACATGTCATGATTTCTATAGTTGCCAAGGCATTGCTGCCAAGACCATCTTAGTGGACAAAGTTTCTTTCTGAATCGAGTTCACTCCTCGTTTTAGTCCTGTATCACTGAACCAGATTAACTTACCATTCCAGCCATGTCTATCTCATGAGATATAAATCTTTACCCAATGCATTGGAGGGAGATATAGGTCCCACCCATCTCATAATGAAATCATTCTTACATGTTCCACAAAATAAACTTGAAACATTCACCATAACCCAAATAATAAAATGGGTTTTATAAACATCATCCCATCATATCATAATCCATATAAAACAAATGGAAATTTCATCATAAGAAAAGTAAAACCATGTAAATCATAGATACATTAAGCATGAAACATACACATATGAAATAATGTCATCCTAGATGGAAAATGGTTTTGATAAAACATTTGAAATGAAATCTTGAGGAAAATATCCTTTCTTTTTCAAAATCAATTTCTTTTCACAAAACGTCATACAATTTTAAAAGAATGAGATTTTTTTAAAATATTAATGAAATATTTTGGAGGAATCTTCATTAAAATAAGGCTTTATAAAACCATAAAAATCCTTTCATGTCGTATAAGTTAAAAAACATTCTTCTCGTACTTTTGCAGGAAAAGGAAAAAAAGTACCTCGTAACGTAAACAAAAGAAATATTCCTTACATACCATGTAGTAAAAGTCAAAAAGTAAAAAATGGGTAAAATGAAATTAAACATACATGAATTTTTTTTTATAAAACTTGGACATGGATGATAAATATAACTCCAGTAAATACTTACAAATAAGTAATCTCGGATAAGAATGAGATTGGAATAATTATCCTTACCTTAGGTTTGATATGCTTCGTACATATCCTAAACTCTTGTATAAGGATTTAAATAATGCGATTGACTTATTACTGAATCATACTCATTGTTATGATATCATATGTGGTTCACTTATGACTTTATATTACCCGTTCTTTTGTAAATTCTATGTTAAAGAGCGTTTTGGGTAAAATCGTTTCATTTGTCATCAGTGTTTTGACTTGTAATTATTCATATGATTACATAGATCATGATTAATTATTTCAAGAATATAAAACATTATTTATATATAATATCTATTCAAAATATAAATATATATAATAGATCAATAAATGGAAATAAATACACCGTTCATGGAGACGGTATGCCGTACGTACGCGTGAACGTTGTTTTCGTTTCCTCATTGAATTGAATGGAATTAATTGGATGACATACATATATATACATAGATCTAGTATCATTATTATGTCATATATTTCATTATTACTTATTATATATACTTTATAATCATTCATTAATGGTTAATCATTGAGAATGAATCTCATCGCGTCGTGGATTGGGTAGTCCATATGTACGCACGAGCGATGATATCGTTCCCATAATTATTGAACTGAATTGAAGTGGATGATACAATATATCAGAATCAGTATTATTTTATAATAACTATTTATATTTATTCTTTACACCATTATACCCATCCAAGTAAGGTGGTGTTGGAAAAAAAGATTATACCACGGCCTGGAGGCGGTATTCCGTACATACGCACGTGCGGTGATTTAGTTTTTCGTAGAATGGATAGAAGGTGAAATGGGGTTGTTTAATATTTTTAATAACATATAAGTATATTTTTTATACTGATGTTATTAATTTATAATGAAACAACTAAAGAAGAAAAAGTTGAAGAAGAAATAAGCTTGAAATAATCGGTAGAATAGATTACCTCTTCTTCGACGCACCTCATTTAAACTTATTCAAAGGGAAATATAGTTAGTCTTTTGAGAAGTCAAGTACCACTATATGGTTTCTAGAGAATTGGGGAAGTGAAATTGGCAGACATTGGCTGAGATTCAAGGCTCAAAATGGTGTGAGGAAGATAGGGAGGAGGTGCCCTTTTATAAGGGAGGAGAGGGGCAACTTTGGAATCCTCAAAAATATTAGTTTAATATAAAATCAAACCCCACATAAAAACATCCAAAAATGACTCAATTAGAAGAATAGATGAGATATGGTTGTAATCTCATCAAAAAATAACATTTTAACATGTTAGTAATTTATTTTAAACATTGTCAACTTCATTTATCCTTATTTATCAATTTAATTTTATTTGTTGTAATAATATTTTAAATTTTAAATTATTATAAATAATTACATATGTGTTTTGAATTTTCAATAATTTTCCACTTCATGACATTTTAGACCATATAAATTTAAATTTATAATTTTTAAATATTTTTGTGATTTTTAAACAATTTTATATTATGTTATTTTTATAAAATAACAATAGTGTCAATTATGACACTATTCATTTATTTGAATTTAAATAAACAATATATAGATAATATATTCGAACTAAAATATTTAATAGATTAATAACATGTCATAGGTATTTATAAAATTAGTGGAGAACATTATATAGTTCATAAAATATATATTTTAATATTTTTAAAACCATTTATTTGATATTTCTCTTAATAAAATAATTTCAACATCACTATTATGTCACCATTAATGATAATTATTTAATATCTAAGAAATATAAATAAATTCATATGATGTAGATAATTTAATTATCTTTCTGGAGACTATTCATTTTCGAAGTTTCATGAAGTTTATCACTAAAATAAAATTAATATACTTATATGATTTAAGAGTGTGACATGTTGTCACTTTCTTTGGTTTTAATAATTATTAAAATAATTTCAAAGAAAAAAGTCCATAAAATGAATATATTCCAACCCATAGGTGATATTGGTCATCCTTTAGTCATAAAATAGATTTTTGGAAGGTGTTAAGATAATTTTATAATCTTATATTTACCCTTAATTACCTGATTTACCTTTAAATATGGTAAATAAAATTTACCATAGTTACTATTCATAATGCCCAAAAATAAAAAATAGCTTATTAAAATAATTTGGACCCACTAATTCCAAATATGGAATCCATTTTTCCAAATTCAAGAAAAAAAAGTTGCAGAAATTAAATTAAAATTAATCCCATTGTCGAAAGAAAATGGGTTTTTGGTTAAAACATTGCAAAAGATTGAATTGATTTAACCTACGAATTCAAGGTAAATTCAATGATAATGACATAAGTTATATTAAATGGTAAAAATATATTCTATTTATATATTAAAACAATTCAATATTATAATTTAACCATATAAATTATCACGATGAAAAAAGATGTTTTTAATTAAAATATAGTGTGTTTTTACTATTCATTAAAATATGAAAGTTATCAGAAAAATATCAAAACATTATCCAATGTAAATTTTTATATCCTGATTCAAAATAATAAGTTTATTTTGTAAAATTTAACTTATAAACATGTCAAAAACTAGAATAAATGTGGGTGCACTATCAAAAGGCGGCAAAACTGCATTTTTTTAAAAATACTAATTTTACCCAAAAAATTTATTTTGTTCACATAAAATGTTTTAGAAAATTTTTAAGATGAATAATAATGTTATAAAAATTAAAATTTAGTTAATACAATTCAAAACGGCTATTCCATAATAATATTATAACAATATATCGTCGTTTAGTGAAACCTGGTATTGCGTATAATACACTCTATCAAGAAAGGTCCCGATTGCGTGTAATGCAAACCAAGTCAGGGTTTCTTGTTGTGAAAGACTCATTTTTTGTTTCGTTATAACAGAATCCAAATATTTTTCATTTATACATTGATTATATATATATACACACTCAATGTTGTGTAGAATGTCTTTTATCAAACGAAATTGAAATTGTGTGTAACACAATCTAAGAAAAGTGTTGTGTATACTGCAAGATAATACGATGTTGCGTATAGCACAAGATAATGACATCAAATAAATCAAAATGAATAATTATCATAAAATATCGGGTTTTTACATTCTACCCCCCTTAAAATGAATTTCGCCCTCGAAATTTGTCGGGGTTATATATGGTTTTCAACTTGAAAGTTTCATTAATTGAAACCCACATTGTAAAATGAAATACCAAAACATAACATTAAAAACTGAAGTATGAAATGTAATGGTTACCCAAATTAACTATTCAATGGGTTTACATATAAGAGAACATAGGTGAAAATATGGATATAGAAGAGAAATCTAACCATCTTGTTCTGATGGAGAGTGGTAGAGAGCATGGCTATGAAAAACCTAACAATCACAAATTCATATATTTGTGATGATCTAAGGTACCATCTGATTCATCGGATATAAGGGCACTAGGACAACATTTTTAGTTTTCAAAATCATTTCCCTAAATTTTATGAATTCAAAGAAATACTTACATGATTTTGGTACAATATCACTGTTGTTCGTGAATTGATCAATTTCCACTTCATCTCTTAAAGAAATGAAGTTGAATTTTTTATTCGTGAAGCGTTAGCGTATCATGTGATAGAATGATGGGTTATTCCATCTGTTTCAATCAAAGGTTTACCAAAAGTTATAAGTCCATATTATGGTGAGATTAATCATATATGGTTCCAAAAATGGACTTATATTTTATTTATCAAACCTCTTAAATAAATAAAACTACTTTCCACTAACCAGGGACTTCCTGTAGGCCAGTGGTAAGAAATAAAGGAACGCCGCACATCAGTTGTGGGATTTATTTCCACAGCCTTGTCTGATGCAACGGGTTGTCGCTCGTCCTGCAGGTTGTCCTTTTTCTATAACTATTCTATTATAACATTCTAGAAATAATATTGAAAAAAAATTTATCGCCTTAAACAATACAAACTTAGGTTCAACATAATCCATTCGAATCATTATGCTTATCCAAAATACTTCTTTCCAAACTCATAGTATAAAGAGAACAATTACTAAAAAGGTCATATACCATGTATGTGAATACCATCATTTATCCCCGTCATATCTTGTTGATCACATTCCAATCATGTAAATACCATAATCATGTATTCACTTGAAAAATGAATACCCATTTAACCTTAGTGAAAACATGATTGATGTCAAGAGTTTACTCTTTCCACATTCCAAAATCCCAAAATTTCTATATACTCAAACCATGATATCACTTTGTCCTTATTTTAGTCATGAGCTCATGATCACTATCATATTATTTTCTCATAATCCCTTCAATATGCACATTTGATCTGATTTCCAAAAATATTTCAATCACTTTTTCATGGTTACCAATACCCTATAATTATTGAAAACCAATACATAGATATTCCAAATTTCCACAATTCCATAATTGAGATTCCATGATACTATTTTTAAATCCCATTACACAAACACTTAATCATTACATAGCATCATTTTTATACTCAACATCACAAATAGTGATCACATGAGACTTCCCTTTACCTTTTTCCTTAATAGGTTTCTCATGTTGATCATCATTAACCCGTGGATTAGGTCATTTATTAGCATAATGCCCCATTTCCTTGCACTTGAAGCATTGAAGTGTTAGTGTAGAGTTCTCTATAGTCTTTTCTCTATTCACATCATTACCATACTTTTTCCCATTACTTCGACAATCAACTGCTCGATGACCTTCTTTTCTACACATAAAACATTTTCTAGTACCTTTTAGGCAATATACACCTTACTAATTTCCACACATTGAGTATAAAGAAACATTCATCTTTTTTACTTCATTGTTCTGAGATTTCTCCTTGAACTCCATATTTCGTTTCTTGTCAAAACCATGAGATGGATATGTTACACCAACTTCCAGATCAACCTTGAAAGCAAAATTTACAATTTCTTCATATCTACTAATGTCTCTTATAGCTAATTCCCTTCGAAGACTTGGTTTTAATCCACTAAAGAATCGATCCTCTTTACTTTCAGGTTAGATGATAAAGACAGATGCATACCATGCAAGCCTTGTAAAATTTGCTTCGTATATACCAATAGATTCTTCATCCTTTTGCTTTAGTTCAATAAACTCCTTATCCATGTTTGTTATAAGAATACGAGGGAATTACTTATTGAAAAAAAAACTTTTGAACTCGTCCCATTCCATGGACACAATTTCATCTCTTGGCCTCTTATTCTTGATAAGATTCCACCATTGATCAGCTTCTCCTTACAAACGATATACTGATAAGATGACTTTATCATGTTCAGAACATTGAAGAACTGAAAATATCATTTCAGATGTATAGATCCATTGTTCAGAAACAAGTGGATCAAAAGACCCACTGAAAGAAGGAGGATGTTTCCTCACGAAGGACTCAATAGAATATTGTTCCCTTCTCTACTCATTTGGAAGTCTAGAATGATTCATAGCTTGTGTAAGTATAGCAATCAGATTTTGAACTCCATATCCCATAACATTGGTTTGTTCAGGAGGACACTCATTAGATTTTCCATTACATTGATCAGCACGGTTCCTTAGGGTTCCATCCATCGTCTAAAACCCAAAAAGAATAGTGTGAGAGACAAAAATCATGCAATGGAAAACAACATAATAAAGGGGGAGTACCATCATTATCTAACATATTAGGTTTAATACTAATATCGTTACCATAATTCTAGGATTATAACCTATACTTATACTTAACCATAGGGACATCCCTAGACATACCTTAAAAATATCTCTAGGGATCTCACTAAAGTTCTCGCATCCTAGTTTCCAAGGGATGAGTAAACCATTCCTCTGATACCAAATTTAGAGACCCGAAGCATGACGTACATGGACATTACATTACTTTTGAGGAATACATAATACATAACAAAAACAGACTCACAAGCAAGGTAATAGTTTAGTGTCTTTAGAAACATGGAACGTAATCTTCTAATCGTGGTGAATGATATTCAACATCTCCCATAAAGATCTTCCCCTTTTGTTTTCTTACCTAAAACCTTTCTTTATATCCTGGGGAAAAGAAAACATATAAAGGGTGATATCAAATGCTCAGTAATGGTAAGCATGGATAAAATAAAACAAATCATATACATTTGAACTTAAATACATGAACTTAATGTTTAAACACCAAAAGCTTGAGCAATGACATAAAACATGGAAGTACGTAAGGCATAGATCATAAAGAAACACTAAGCATGTTAAAATAGAATGGGATTAAAACATGTAATTTTGGAATCCATTCAGCACATGTCATGATTTCCATAGTAGCAAAGGCATTGCTGTAGAGACCTTCTTAGTGGACAAAGTCTCATTCTGAATCGAGTTCACTCCTTGTTTCAGTCCTGTAACACTGAACCAGATTAACTTACCATTCTAGCCATTTCTATCTCTTGAAATATAAATATTTACCCAATGAATTGGAGTGAGATATAGGTCCCACCCATCTCATAATGAAATCATTCTTACTTGGGCCACAAAATAAACAGAAAACATTCACCCTAACCCAATGAATAAAATGGGTTTCATAAACATCATCCCATCTTCTCAAAATGCATATAAAACAAATGGACATTTCATCATAAGAAATGTGAAACCATGTAAATCATAGAGAAATTAAAATTGAAACATACACATATGAAATAATATCATCTTATATGGAAAATGGTTTTGATAAAACATTTGAAATGAATTCTTTAAGAAAATATCCTTTCTTCTTCAAAATCAATTTCTTTTCACAAAACATCATGCAATTTTAAAAGAAGGATATTTTTTTGAAAATATTAGTGAAATATTTTGGAGGAATCTTCATGAAAATAAGGCTTTATAAAACCATAAAAATCCTTTCATGCTGTATAAGTTAAAAAACATTTTTCTCGTACTTTTGCCGGAAAAGTCCAAGAAGTACCTCGTAACCTAAACAAAATAAAGATTCCTTACATACCATGTAGTAAAAGTCAAAAAGTAAAAAATGGGTAAAAATGAATTTAAACATACATGAAAATATTTTTATAAAACTTGGGCATGTATGATAAATATAACCCCATTAAATACTTACAAATAAACAATGTCGGATAAGAATGGGATTGTAATAATTATCCCTTACCTTATGTCTGATATGCTTCGTACGTATCCGATCCTCTTGTATAAAGATTTAAATAATGTCATAGACTTATTACAGAATCATATTCATTGTTATGATATCATATATGGATCACTTATGACTTTATATTACCCGTTCTTTTGTAAATTCCATGTTAAAGAGCATTTTGGGTAAAATCATTCAATTTGTTGTCCATGTTTTGCCCTTTAATTAATCATAGGATTACTTGGATCATGATTACTTAATTACATAATATAAAACATTATTTATATATAATATATAATCAGAATATAAATATATATAATAGATCGATAAATTGAAACAAATACACCGCTCATTGAGACTGTAGGTCGTACGTACGCATGAACGTTGTTTTCATTTCCTCATTGAATTGAATGGAAATAATTGGATGACATACATATATATACATATATAAATAAAGTATCATTATTATTTCATATATTTCATGATGACTTATTTTATATACTTTATAATCATTCATGAATGGTTAATCATTGAGAATGAATCTTATCGCTTCGTGGCGACGGTAGTCTGTACGTACGCACGAGCGATGGTATCATTCCCATAATTATTTAATTGAATTGGAGTGGATGATACAATATATCAGAATCATTATTATGTTATAATAACTATGTATAGTTATTCTTTACACCATTATACCCATCCAAGTAAGGTGGTGTTGGAAAAACAGATTACACCACGGTGTGGAGACGGTATTCCGTACATACGCACGTGCGGTGATTTCGTTTTACGTATGATGGATAGAAGGTGAAATGGGGTTGTTTCATATTCATAAAAACATATCAGTATATTATTGATACTGATGTTATTACTTTATAATGAAACAACTAAATAAGAAGAAGTTGAAGAAGAAATAAGCATGAAATAATCGGTAGAAGAGATTACCTCTTCTTCGACGCATCTCCTTTAAACTTCCTCTTAGGGAACTAGGGTTGGTCTTTTGAGAATCCCAGTACCTCTATATGGTTTACAGGGAAGTGGGGAAGTGAAATTGGTAGAGTTTGGCCGAGCTTCAAGGCTCAAAATGGAGTGAGAAAGAGAGGGAGGAGGTGCCCTTTTATAAGGGAGTAGAGGGGCACCTTTGGAATCCTCAAAAATATTAGTTTAATATAAATTCAAACCCCATATAGAAACCTCCAAAATGAGTCAAGTCAAATATCAGATGATATAGGGTTGTAATCGTATCAACCAATACAATTTAGGCATGTTAGGAATTTATTTTAAACATTATCAACTTGATTTATCTTTATTTATCAATTTAATTTTATTTGTGGTAATAATATTCTAAATTTTAAATTATTATAAATAATTACATATTTGTTGTTAATTTTAAATAATTTGACACATTATGAAATTTTAGACCATATAAATTTAAATTTATGATTTTTAAATATTTTTGTGATTTTTAAACAATTTTATAATATGTTATTTTTATAAAATAAAAATAGTGTCAATTTTGACTCTATTCATTTATTTGAATTTAAATAAACAATATATAGAGGATATGTTCGAACTAAAATATTTAATAGATTCTTAACAAGTCATATGTATCTAGAAAATTAGTGGATCACATTAAATAGTTCATATAATATTTATTTTAATATTTTCAAAATCATTTATTTTATATTTCTCTTTATTAAATAATTTCAACATCACTATTATGTCACCTTTAATGATAATTATTTAATCCCTAAAAATTATAAATAAATTCATATAATGTAGATAATTTTATTATCATTCTAGAGACTATTCATTTTCTAAGTTTCATGATGTTTATCACTAAATTAAAATTAATATACTTATAATATTTAAGAGAGTGACATGTTGTCACTTTCTTTAGGTTTTAATAATAATTAAATTATTTTCAAAGAAAAAATGTCCATAAATGGAATCTATTACAACCCTTAGGTGATATGGTTCATCCTTTATTCATCCAATATAATTTTGGCAGGTGTTAGGGTAATTTTATAACCTTATATTTAACCTTAATTACCCGATTTACCTTTAACTATGGTAAATAAAATTTAACGTAGTTACTATTCATAATGCCAAAAAATAAAAAGTATCTTATTACCATAATTTGAACCCACTGATTCCAAATATGGAATCCATTTTTTCAAATTCAATACACAAAAGTATCATAAATTAAATTAAAATTAATCCCGTTGTCGAAAGAAAACAAGATTTTGGTTAAAACATTGCAAAAGATTGAATTGATTTAGCCTACGAATTGAAGGTAAAATCAATGCTAATGACATACGTTATATTAAATGGTGAAAATATATTCTATTTAAAAATTAAAACCATTAAATATTATAACTTAACCTTATAAATTATTGTGGTGAAAAAAGTTGTTTTTAATTAAAATATAGTGTGTTTTTACTATTCATTAAAATATGAAAGTTATCAGAAAAATATCAAGACATTATCCAATGTAAATATTTATATTCTGAGTCAAATGAAGAAGTTTATTTTGTAAAATTAAACTTATATAGATGTAAAAAACTAGATTTAATGTGGGTACGCCATCAAAAGGCGGGAAAACTGCATTTTTTTAAAAATACTTATTTTACCCGAAAAATTTATTTTGTTCACATAAAATGTTTTAGAAAATTTATAAGATGAATAATAATGTTATAAAATACAAAATGTATTTAATACTATTCATAACGTCTAGTCCATAATAATATTATTATAATATATCATCGTTTAGTGAAACCTGATATTGCGTATAACACACATTATCGAGGAAGGTCGTGATTACGTGTAATGCAATCCAAGTCAGGGTTGCGTGTTGTGCAAGACTCATTTGTTGTTTTTTATAACATAATTCCACCATTTTTCTTTTATACATTGAATATATATATACATATATATATACTTAATGTTGCATAGAATGACTATTATCAAACGAACATGAAATTGTGTGTAACACAATCTAAGAATAGTGTTGTGTATACTGAAAGCTAATACGGTGTTGAGTATAACACAAGATAATGACATCAAATAAATCAAAAATAATACTTATCATAAAAAATCAGGTTGTTACAATAATATCCTTTGGAGTTCTATAAGGGAGTGCATCTGTTCTTATTTATTTCACCATGATGTGTATAGTAGAGATTTTGTTGGGGTGGAAATATGTCACTGAGATTCATTGTCCCTTAATAGATACATCATAGTTTTGGAGAGGTAGCATATGACTTATTTTTACCTCTTCATGTATATGGGTTACACGATGTCTTCAAACTATTAAATGTAGGGAGTTATGTGCATGACCCATCAAGCATTTTCCACTGGGGAGAGTTGGAAAACTATGAAGTGGAAACCATTTCTGAATCCCCAAAAGAGATCTAGGATCTACTAGAGAGGAATCATTGTGGTAGAGAGATTATTTAAATTCATATCTTATGGATGCACTATAATAACCGGGAGATTACCTGGGACATTTATAAATCAATGCAAGCATTGTACCCCCATCGCTTTATGTAGTCCAGGATTATGATTTTCAGAATATAAATCTCCAAGGTGGGGATAATGTAATGAATTACATTTTCCATTTAATTAATTGGATACTTTATGGATTATTTTTGGGATTGGGCACTGATACAATGTTCAATTTTGCGTCCCCATGTGCCATGAATAACTAATTGAAATATATTAAATATATGAAACAGTATGTGTTCATAGTTTTCCTGAAAAAATGGAATAACATGTAAACATGGGAGCATAAATGATATATGAGGGCACTATTGAATTCAAAATATGTGTTTTATCGTAGGTGTAACATAACCTCTCTAAACATGGGATTTTTTTGGAAACATAATTATGCTTAAAAAATAAATATATTAATTAATTAATAATTTTCAATATTATTTAATGAAAACCCCTAATTTAAAATCTTAAATATGTACTTATAAAATATTTTAAGGGCCTTTTACATAACCCAATGAATTGATGAGTGCCATTGGATTAATTATAGGTTCTCCCATTGGCATTCGATGACCCGATCCGAGATCGATGACAAATGTTGGATTGAATTGAAGGACCTCACCAATGATCATGGAAAAACATTTTTCATTATCAAGAACTGATAAAAATCCGGGTATGTTTCTTTTTTGTTCATTTTTCATTATATATTATTATTTATATGGAGAGAAAAAATAAATAATACAATCAATTTGTATCATCAAGACCAATAATATATGGGTTCTGATCCTCTATATTGTGGTTTAATCGAGAATGAATTGTTTTTAAACTCTATGGACCTTAAAGTGATGCATATCTATGTATCATATCTTTTAAGACATTAAGTGCATACTTTATATGATTATATATGATGAGAAATACGTCTAGGATAATCATTATAAGTGTTATCAGGCTCAAGAGTGTGTTCTAGAGAATGAGTTCTTTGTGGAAGCTTTGAGCTGGAATGATAGGTCGGTTCTATGGTTGTGACATACCTTTAGAATATGTGTTGTTCTTGAATATATATGGAGATTCTTTTTATATAGTTTTAGTAGTCATACAAAAATGTAGATCTTTCTATATATAACTTGTTTTGGGGTTTTCAGAAGTCCTACTATGTATATTTATACTCACCCATGAATATAATTTTCTAACTTTTTCATGTCATATGCAGAAGAATAGCCTTCTGATAGAGTCCTTGTTGAACATGGGCTAGACAGTTTTAGTGACACTAACCATACTGAGGTGTGTTTCTACAGTATAATGATATCAGTCCCAGTTTTACTTTCAGAATGAACATGTTTTAGAAATCTTGGTGTTGGGATCATATTTCCCATGTTTATTTTTTATTACAACCTACCTTACTCTAGTTGTGGGATTTATATTCTTTCATACAATGTTTTATAGTTAATTTTACAGGTCAGAACTGTATCATCTTCTATAAATCTATGTATGTATAGGTAGATTTTCTATGGCCCCCCTGTTAGTTTTATCCCTACCCAGTGCTAGTTTGTAGTCCCTATACTATTATAAGCAGGCTTGGGGGGTAACGACACAGGTCCCATTGGGATCGGTCATGATATCTCACCAGTGATGTAGGGCAATTTATAATAAAATATTTTCCGAAATACATGTAAAACAAGGAACTCATTTGATAAAATAATATATTATTGATAAATAAATTATCCTCAAAACATATCTTTATGATCACTCTTATTGGTGGTGATGTTTACAAAAAGAAGAATATTATAATAGTGTTGAAATTTATGTGTAAATATTATAAAGGATTAAATATTTTAAATTCTAGTGAAATCACATATAAATGTACCATATAATAATGAAAATTAAAAACACATATCTTGATATTTACTATAACTATATAAGTATTTACATAATGTTTCTAAAAATAATAATTTTATAATTAAATAATATGTTTTAAAAGAAGCATGAAAACCTTAATTAACTAATGATGATATAAATACCAAATTGGATTTCTAAATAATAATTAAGGAATGTGAGATATTAGGATTTAGAGGAATTTATAAATTAAAAATTACAAAATTGAGTTTATTCTCTTTTAATTTACTCAATATGATATGTTATAGTAATGAGTCGGTGAGGGCCCTGTCTCTCCTCAATGTATAACATACATTATATTAAAATTATATTGTAATTTATTGAGTGATTGTAATAAATTATATATAATTTCTTGAAGAATTTGATAAGAATTTAGATATATAAATTTAACATGTTATGGATAATTGATTAGGTAATGATTGTTCTAACAACATCTACTTGAATGAATGAATAGAAGGAATAAATGTAATCCCATATAAAGTGGAAAACTATTTTATGTGTCAAATAATCAACACAATTCATTATAAACTAAGGATATCGTCATGGAATATAAAGTTTTATATTGTATTATGTTAGTACCCCAGATTTATAATTTCATTGAATATAAGATGGAATATACATATATCCATTTAATCTCCATAGTTATTATTCAAATAAAAAAATGATTTTATATATTTTAATCTATATATATTTACAACTATATATCGCAAATTTATAGTAAATATATAATATTAAGAAATGAAAATAAATTAAAGAAGTAAACAAAAATTCAATATTGAAATAAAAGGGAATGAATTTTTACTATAATGATATATAAGGAAATTAAATATATAATATATTAAACCTTTAAATGTTATAATGATTCATATTTTTCATCTCATTTTTTATTTATTCATAAGGAAAATGTTTTTAAAAAAAATTGTTACAAATAATTGATCTTTTTTTATTGTACAACATGACTCATAATTGGAACCACATTATAATATTTTATTAAAATAATATATAAAAAATTTATTTTATTATTTAAATATTTATTTATTTATTTTTATAAAATTTATAGGGGATGAGTTATCATCTCCCATTAAGGGAATGTATTGATAAATAAATATTTCATTTTAAAGGTATATTACACTTTTTCTAATAATATTTTAATATATTAAATCGCTCTAAAATACTGGCTTCTAAAATATCAACCAAATAAATCAAATTTTTGTTCTATATAAATACCATTGTCATATAGAAAAACATACTACCTGTAATAAAATATCTTAGTTGTTAAACGTTGTCAGTTTAAACATTCATACTTATAATTAAAGGTAAATATTTAAACATACTCTTATGAAACATTGATAAAAAGTTACATAATATCTCAAAGGTGTTTGTGATATATATTTATACAAATATAATAATATAATGATTAAAATTTAAATCTCATTCCAAATGATTTTATGGAAAATTTTTAATATATGTAAATGATTTCAGTTAATTATATAATAAATAATATAATGAGTTTTATATATTTTTTTAAAAATTGAATACATTAAAATATTAATATTATGTATTGTTCTGAATTTATTTATAATTTATTTATTATATGGTAAACACAGGGAATATTATTCAAACATTTAAAAATTAAATTTATTGTTTTCCTTTGTATATGTAATTAAACTAAAATATTTTTTCAAAATATTTTTTCACCTTAAAAAAATAGTAATATAAAAAGAATAACCAAACGCGAATTTATATAAAAACACCATAATAATTTAGTAACAATAAGGAATTTTGGACCTTATCATATTTATAGGGTAAATATTTAGACAACTATATTGTTTTTTACGTTCATAAATTATTCGAGGATGTTAAAAAGTATATCACGTTTTAAAAAAGTAATAACATTTTTATCATTCATTCTTCTTGTATACATGTGTTATGAAGTGAAATTTAAATTATCACCTCGCATTTTGAAATTGATTAATCACTGATCAATGTTTATCCTAGAAATTTATCTTCATTGGTGATATGTGAATACTTGATTGGGTTGGGTATTTTATTGAGGAACTATGTTCATCACATGTGGAAGAAATGGAATTTTTTATGGTTTGAATAACAAACAATGTATCCTACATGTGATATTATATATTAATCTATTAGGATAATAGGGATAATTATTTCATATTAATTACCTCTATATTTGGTTATTAACTAACCATACATGTAATTAATTTTATGTTGATACCATAGTTATCACTGCCATATGTCTTGAAAATCAGTGGATGGTTTGGAATTATTTCCTCATTCGGTATGTTTTTATTAATCAATGTGATATTTTACTCAAGATTGAAAGGGATGGAATATGGGTCATCATTTTTGAAGAAAAAAAATTGTATTGAATTACCTATATTTTGAGCATATGTGATATTATGTTTCTGGGAAATAAAAATTTTCTGTATTAATATATATTTTTATATATATCAGTTACCTAAGATGTTAACATCATTCTTATTAAATAAATATTTACATAATCTGGAGATAATGTGACTTAGAATTTTAAATTTATATCATATTTGTATCATGGTAACTCAATGTTTTGTAAAAATGAGTAATATAATTTCACATGATTTATATGAAATTTTTTTACAGATGGTTATTTATCCTTAAATTTTCTTGTTAACACACTAGATATATTTATATTAGGTGAAGAATTAGTTCTTTTACAGAGAACTCACATTTAAAGAAATTATACATAACATTAATTTTATTAATTTTTGTCTCTATTAAGAAATGAACCCAATAATGTGGGTGAGTATGAAATTAAAATTTTCATTATATAGTATAAAAGTCAGATAAGAAGATATTTATTGTGACTAGACCATAATATAAAAATATTTAATCAAAGTGCTGGGGAACTCGGTAAAATATCATTATGTCATATAATGTATTTTATAGATTATAAGAAAATTTATAGAATTCATTACATATTGAATTGAGAATTTATACCATGAGTTATTTACAATATTTAATGCCTTATTAGTTTCTAAAATCGTCAAGAATTGATATATTATATTTTATATGTTAGTGAGCTTCATTGAACGGAAAATAATATATATGCAGACCCAATCCATATTATGGTGTATGTAAAAATATTTTTTCATTAATGTTTTGTTTTATTAACAATGAATGGTTATAGAAAAAATACCACTCCGATGGGTATCATTCTTTATATTTTTTAAGAAATAATGTCGAAGAAAAAACAACACATAGACATTACAAATATTTTTTTCCGTAGCTGAAAATAGTTGTGTTTTATATTATCATGGCTCAAGATCAGTGAATGTGGAGATTATTATCCTCCTTGATAAAATAATATAATCATTGGGTTTTACTATTACATTATCAATGATAAATATTAAAATAAAATAAATTTTTTGTAAGGTTTTTTAAGATTATATTTGATCTTTGAATCAAATAGGTAACATTAAGGGTTAGTTGTCTAATTTATTCGACATAGGTTAGATATGTTATGATTAAAAATAAAAATATATAATTAGAGTAAAATATATTTTCTTTTTAATGTAATATAAATTCTAAAAATCATGGATGATAATATATTTCATACAATAGATATCATATTAATCCTGTACTAGATACATGACACTGTCGCGGACATGGTAAAAGTCATGGATTTTACATAATTATTTTGATATAATTTTTTTCATAAACAATTGTGTTGAATTATAGTGAAATATAAAGAAATATTAATTAGAGAATCAAAAATGAATTTGGGTATAGTTCTATTAAAAAAATAAAGGTTCACACCAGATCCAACTATGGTAGAATAAAAATAGGACAATATGAGAGTGAGTGAATTTATTTATACTTATTTTATATTATATAAAATGGTGTTTAGGATTATATCCATATTAAATTCTACTATTCTATGGTGAAAAGATAATAAAATTTTTGTAATCATAACATAATAAAATAACATTGGGCTGCACCCCCTTGATAAAATTATTGAGGGATCCTTATAAGAATCTAGGTTAGCATGTGTGATCTTATTAACCCAATATTTATCACCAAGATCTCACATTGTTGTTAATTTTTTATATGATTTATTTATTATATTAATAATTTCTTTTATTGTTTTTAAATTAATGACCAATGATTCACCCCTTTCAACAATCATGCAATGGTTGCTGATAATATATCAAGGAATAATATTTTTTAGCATATACTCTACCATAAACAAAAAATTATTTCATTCTTTCAATTCAAATAGTTTGAATAATTCGAAAATATTATATCTTTTATTAACAATTTTTAGTCGCTTATGAATAAATTTTATTGGGATTATGAATTCCATAAATTAATATAGTTCCCCTATGTTTGAGGTAAATTTTTTACATATTTGTAATATGATGATGATAATATATTGTTTATTTAATAACATCAAAATTTTGGAAATCAATAACCAATGTTCTTAAACCCAAAATGATTTGACATCTAATAAATTATATTTCAACAAAAATGTCAATTTTTATTGACGATTTTTTTATTTCCCTACACCCTCTACTAGAAATATTTTATAAGAGTCACGTTAATAAATATATATATATAATGAAAAAATATTATTCATATTCATGGTGATGATAAGATTTACATGAAGAAATGACTATATATAAATTATTCCATATTTCAGGATATTGTGATATAGAATTCTCAATTTATGGATGATTTTAAAAATATGGTAGAAAATGTAGTCTGAATTCAAATATATATGTATGTTTGGGATGATTCTATAATGTGATGATGTTTAAATGAATTTTAGCTGAAAAGTTTTATGTTAAAAAAGTTTCTTTATATAATTAATACATGGATGAGTGTACCATTTATAATGAAAAAAAATCATTTTATAATTTGTCATTTGGATGATTTAAAATTTTATAAGAAATAATTTTATTAATTATTTACATTTTTTAAATACCTTAAAATCTAAAAATACCAAAAGGGAACCAATGGTGGAACAGATAGTTCGAGATGATGTCATGATGTTCTATAAAATAATATTGATATTTATAAATGATATATATTGATTAAAATTAATTTAAAAGGGAAAAAATTATATAACATTAATTATTATATTTATATTATAATTTTCAACCAGTGTCCTCAGAAATGATTGATAAGAGAAAGACAATGATTTTTCCAAATGATACTCTTGAAAAAACAAAGATAATATTTTTTATGGATGATATATATTTTATAAACATATTTAAAAATATACATAAAATAAATTAGAATTAAAAAAAATACAATTCATGTTGTGATGTGTATATTGGAAGGAAGAGGAGGACTAAGAGGTGGAAGCCATAATATTTTTTTGAAATGTACAAATAATCCAATGTATGTGTTTGTGATGAATAATAATTTAATAAAGTGACATGATATGAATTCTAATTATTAATTGAGATAATGGAATTATTAATGTAGAATAAAAATCTTGATTGTTTGAAGGATACAATAAATATGTAATACGATTCTTTGAAAAAACATGATATTTCAAATGATAATAATACTACACTGATCGAAGAAAAGTCACAAGAAAATTGAAATAAGAATTCAACAATGAATAAATATATAATATAAAAGATATTTAGAAGTAACATTTTAATTAAAAAAATTATTATGAATGATATCTTGGTGAATTATTTTCAAACTAAAGACTCCTTCAAAAGTTTCCATCCGAAAAATAAAAAATGATGTAGGATACTTGAGTATCATAAAAATATATTTGGAATATTTTAAATGATATAAATAAGCCTAAATGTTTTAATATGATAACATAAATTTGTATCATGGACACTCTGTGTTATAATTAATAATTTTGGAGTTGTTAAAAGAATGGAAACAATGTTATTACATTACGTAATGAAATTTATTGAGCCATTTTTACTACAAGTAAATTAAATAATAACATGAAAATATGTAATATATTGAAAAATAATTATATTGACACATTTAAAAAAAATTTACTATAAATAAGATAAATATTAATCATTTGTAATTATATTAAAACATTGGAAGGAATATTTTGGAGAAAATTATATTACTTGGTGTTGGGGAAAATGTTACTTAATAGAGAATATATCAATTAAACTTAAGGTGTTTATATTCAATTGTCCATAAAAATAAACTTTTCTAATGGTAAAATAAATAATTACTTCAATATAATATATCCCAGGATGTAGCGAATATAAAATCATATAATGAGACAATTTCATTAATTCATTATATCAATTAGACCAGGTAAACAACAAATTTATTTTTATTTAATTAATAAATTTATTATTTGAATTGTTTATATTGGAATAAATATAAATGTTAATCAAAATGATATTTAATTACTAAAAATAAAATAAAGACTCTAAATATTTTATGAATAGTAGTCACCAAGAATAATTGAGGAGTCCTAAAACACCGATAAAAGGTGAAAATTCATGGACCATTCAGAGTGGTGTATCATCTCACATGAATAAAAATAATCATATATGTGAGTATATGAATATGCATTTTTAATTTCTGTTACATTCAAAAAATTTGGATAAATACTTATTAATGGAGGTAAATGCACAAAAAATTATGAAAATAAATTTGTATAAAATGACACCTTCTTTATTATGGTGTCAAGTCACAAACTCTAGAGTTTTTCAAAAAATTATATCAATCGAGTTTTTTTATTTTATAATATAATAGATGAGTAATTTGTAGGATGATCCATTCCTAAATCACCATGAATGGAAAACGAACATACTAATTAATAATTTGTTAATTAAATGATTATAGTAATTATTTACCCTATGGGAAATGAGTGATTAATAGTTGGTATATTATACATGGCTATTCATAAAAATGACTATGGAAGCACAAACTAATTATGAAGCAATGTGAAATCTATTACAGATGAATTATCATAAATTAATAAAATGTAATGTGTGTTAGAATTGAAACATTGTAAAATAGTGTCTCATTTTACTTGAAATAAAAAATAGAAATCCATTTGATTTCATATATTTTGATATTTTCTAGCTATATCATCATTTCATCCAAGGAATAATTTAATTGTTATTAAGAAGATTCATATCTAGACAATTTGATTATAATAATATTTAAAATTATAAATCATAATATGATAAATTATAGTTTATAAATAATGACACATCATAATGATTACAATTTTTGTGGTAAAATTTGAACTTTATTGAAGAATATCAATGAAATTGAGGATGTAAAAGTAAATAAATTAAATATAATATATTAGAGTTACACTCAAATTGATGAGATAAAATTATATGTGATTTATTCACTTGTCTCAAGGATTGAGATAGTTAAAATGTTTAATATGTTATGTTCATAATGATATTCTAATGTGTTTTACAATGAGTTGATGTTTAATTGATAAATGAGGATGTAGAGGATGAGAATTAAATGGAATAAATTTTCAGTTTGTTCTTTAATAGGTATGTTTTATATGTTTTGATTTTAGAGAATGAAATTTATTATCTTAAATATTTAGCATATTCACATGAAATATTATCCCAAAACATTACCTTAATAACTTTATAATTCAATATAGTCTAACATTTCCCCCTGATCACAAGGGATTGAAATACATAGTGGAAGTTAAAGATACAACATTAGGGAATTGATTGACCTAATATATATTTAACACTGATGCTTAGACTCCACTATAATTTTTACAAAATGAATATGTTTTTCAGAATGTTTTGACCAATTTGTGTGAAATTATAATATAGTATAAATTTATATCATAGATATTATTTTTTTATGTAAAATACTATTATCAATAGTATGATAGTAAATTTAAAATATTCAGAACACCATGGTTATATAATTTATTGAAAATTATAACAAGTCTCTAAAATTTAATTCTATAAAATAGAGTTATAAAATCATCTATATTCATCCCAATAGTTTCATGATTCATCTCACATGTAATTTCATACCAACAAAAAAACTACTCTATACCTAAATCTGCAGTCAAAACTATACCTCAAGTTCACCTCACCGCATGCTAGATGCTCTTGACTACTAGTTTAGGTGTATGGATATGGGGTGGGTTGAGTAAATTTGTATATCAAAGTAAAAAACCAATGGAAATAAAGTATATCATATACATAATGTTTGTAAATAAATAATTGAATCTTTTTTGAGTATTGTCCGAATAAACACATAAATTACACCATTAAATATGAATTTAATTGAATATTAAATTACTGAGAGTCATACCCCACTAAAATACAATATATATAATTACAAAAAATAGCCAAATAAATAAATGTAAGACTCATGAAATCATTTTAGAGTTAGATATATGTACTACATTCCAAATCTATAAACTATAAAGTAGATAATTAATAATCATCCATTACCACACACACAATAAAAATAATGTAGTATCTTATTCAGTTATCATATTCAATGGAATGTAGTGTGGGGTGTGAGTAAAAAATCATAGGACACCATTAATGGAGACCCTAAATATCAAATTTCTATTAAATATAGTGAATTTGTAGTGAAATAATAAAAAACTATAAAATAAAAAATAAATAATTTAATTTAATCTTGGTAAAATAACTGTCAATGATCAGGATTCGGGATGACACATATGTTGAGTCCATCCTCTGTCAATCATTGGGCCTATGGACTTTATTTGACCACACCCTCTCCAGGAAATTTCATTGTGTATCAGAACATGTTTCAGAGACCATGAAAACCAAAAATTACTAGGACTCTGTGATATATGTAATAGGTATCACAAGCCTCCCCTATATAATATTTTTTAGCCAGGGAGTAAAACTAAAAGTAATATAGACCTCTCTAATTTGTGTTTTTTCCGGTGAGTAATATACCAAATGTAGTAAAAAAATCCCCATATAGAAGCTTTTTAATCACGGTACACAACCAACTATAAAAAGAGTTTCATTTCATGTATCATATAATTCCATAAAGTTTTTTTCATAATAATATCAAATCATACCACTAAGGCATTGTCTCTGAATAAGTAAGATATCCCACATGAGAATTTTCTATAAAATGTAAAATTATTTCAAGAATATTTACCATTTCTATCAAAAATTTCGTCCATCAATTCATTTAAAAAAATATATTAATCAACAAACATAAACAATTCAACAATTAAACAACAATATTGTATCCAATTTATAATTCCAATTAGAAACTAATCATTTTTTATTTAACGAGGTGTTACAAAATCCATCATGCATAACATAAATACGATATTTATTATGTGATGAAAACCCAAACAAGAGAGGGGTTTATTTAAAACTTAAGAAACATTTATCTCTTTATGGACCATGTCCACTAACTGACATTTAACCATCATTTGAATTTATCATGAAATCACTACTTTACAATATCTGCATTTCCTTTTAAAAAATTAAATTATTATTTTGGACTCAAATTAAATAGATATAAATGATTGTTACTCCCCATTTCACAATCATTGGTCTCATTAGAACATAATTTTAACAAATTTTATACAAAATTACTCCATTATAAAATTAATGGGGTCCACAAATTCATTTCTTAGATCAAGAGAAATCATGAATATTCAATTCCAATATTCATAGTCAATTTCAACAAAAGGTAGCGTTCCTTCAAAATATCACCTTGTTTTGGGTTTATACATTTAAACAAGTGAATTTATTTAAATAAATGTATATTAATAACATATTGGTTAAATTTGGTCATTAAATTACAAGGTTAGCACAATATACCACATACACAACTAGAAAATACAAATTTATTGTACGTGAAATCTTGAGACCACCTACATAGAATTATAAGTGTTCCAATATCTAGTAATGTATTTTTAATATTGATAAATATATTTAAAATAAATAAAATATACAACCATAAAATTGGATATATTAGAGTAAATTGTGACATATCACTTGACTATGATATAAAAATAATTATAAAAGGAATATGAGGGGTGTAAGATCACGATCATTCTTGATGGAATGACCTTTTTATTTTTTAATATCTCTTTTGTGATTAGGAATTTGTTTCATCAGTGCTAGTTGTGTTTTGGAAGTGTTATGTGTTTTAGGGAATTGAAAAGTGGAGAAAAGTGTTCAATCAGTGCATAGTGCACAGTTGGTACACAATTTGTGGAAACCATCCGCCAGAACCAAACAACCATGTGGCTTGGTGACCATTTCAGATAGAAGGATAGCACATTGTTACCAAACTATTTAAAAACCATGTGGTTATATACAGGTAATCTTATTACCCACTTCTCTTAGATAGTTTCTAATGCATGTTTTACGGACTCTTTGGAAAACCGAGAAGATAAACGGTGGGCCCCTTTAAATGTTTAAAAATTTATTCTTTTTTACTTTTTAGTATTTTTTGATTCCCAAACAATTATTCATTCTATTTGTACACATGTACACTAGGTGATGAACTAGTGTCCCCTTCTCTTTCTAGGGATTATTCTCCTTTGATTCTGAGGCATTTAGGGCATGTTTGTGTGTTAAACGATGTTTTGGGTGAGACTAACACTTCTATATTATCTGTTTTTTTTTGATTTATGGATAGTTGAATATCCCTTGATCATTAAAATCCCAAAAACCAAAACCAATTTAGAATATTATAGGTTGGGGATTTAGTATGTGTTTTAGTTCGAACTAGGGGTGAATATTAAGAAACCATTCATCCGAAGACATGCGGTAGGTGGTATATAGGGTTTCTCTCATAGTATTTATGTTCTATATGTTTATGTGGTTATAAAAACATGTTCCATGAAGATTAACATATTATTTGGTTATGTAATGTTTATTGACAGATGTATTTAGATGAAAAACCCCTCAAAAACATTGTTTGGTTAATTCGTAATGTCATACTAAACCTAGGGCAACCCATGTGATATGTTTATCACTTGTAAATGGTGAAATAAACTAGTAATTCTTTATGTAAGGATATTGTGGAAGATAATTGGTAGTATATTATATTTTAAAAGTGGGTAAGGTTAAATTGGTTAATTGAACTATTATATGTTTCATTTTTACATAATAAAAATATTTTTGAAATGGTTTTGATGGTATTTTTGGGGTATTGACCAGATTTCTTCGTTAAAGATAAAAATGATGATTGAAAGAGACTTATTTTTGAATGAGGTGAGTATACCTCAATGTAATTTCAATACGGGGTTTTCTATAATTATTTCAAAATTACTTTGAAATAATTTATATGTTCCCTTTTTCTGAATTTGGTTTAATGATTTTCTTCATTTGTTGAAAATTGAAATAAAATCCTTGCTGAATATTTTAGTTCTTCAATGAGGATGTACATTATATTAAAGGGTGGTTTTCGAATGATTTCAATGAATATGAAACAATGTCTTCATTTTATGGATATAGTTTTAATGTTCTGATAGGACCATGATAAATGAAGCAATGTATTCATTAGTTATATAGAACACTTAACATCAATTTTGTCACATTATTATGATTTTAAAATGATATAATTTATGAATTGATGCAGTTGATGATGTTGACTAAGGGGGTGTTAGCATGATTTGAAAATGGATTAAATTATACTAGTATGGTAATTGGTGATTATTCATATTTTTTCAGGCATAACAAATGAGATTTTTGATAAATGATGGAAAAGTCTGAGTGTGTTAGGAAAAATTATTCATCCCATGATGATTGTTTTGGACTATAATTTCTATTCATATTTATTTATTTTTGTCGTCATATGGTTTTGCGGTGATTGGATAAATAAAAATGTGCACATGTATTGGAAGCTTTGTGTAATGACCTGAGGTTCTATACCCATGGTATGAGTTAGAGTAATTCACTAAACTCCACCAAAAAATGAACGTTTTTGATAAGGGGATGGAAGATCTATACACCTAACGGGTGCATCAACCCAGAATAAGGCTTCAATGTGAGGATAATGTGTTATTGTAATATGTTTATCTGGAAAGATACAAGTACTTGTTTTATCCCCTTATTCATGGTAATTGACTATCTTAGGACATGGTGTAAATTTTGTACATTTCTAACACAATTAATAAAACAATATTAATTTATTAATGAAGACAACATAAGAGATGAAATGGTAATAATGTTAAGAATTTACTAAATTATCATTTTAGCATTCGGGTATTTTATTGGTTGTGGTTAATTTAGTATATTAAGTTAAAATGTGTGTGCCAAAATTTGTGTGTTCACTTAGACTCCCGTAGTGTTCTGTGGTAGCTTTGTTTGTTTGTCAGTTCTATGATACATAGTTAGTTAATGGGTTTTTAATAATTACATAAATATTACCATTGTTACTTTTATATTTATTGCACTTTTTACCTTCATGAAATTTTTTATAGAATTGTTATCTTTTAGACACCGTTAGTGGTGGCCTACTATGTTGTACTCACACCCTATCAGGCCTCAATAACAATTGGGTAGCCATGAAGATGTCACTTATTCAATATACAGGTTTAGGATAGTGACCTTTTGTTTTGGAAATATTTGGATGACTTATTGAAGCATGGAGTTCAGGACTCTAGTATGGAATTAGATTCTTTTGTTAGTTATGTTTTTAGTTCAATGTGATTGAATTTTTTGAATGTATTTTAACCACAAGGTCTTGCTACAAAAGAGTACTTGTTAACTTATTAGTATGTTTCACTATTTCCATTTACTAATTGTGTGCTTATTTTATTCATATAGGTTACATCTCTTGTGGATTCATTCGGACAACTATGTATAGTCTCCCCATGTGACACGTTAGACCTACACTTCTAGTTGGAAGCCTCTATCATAAGGGGTGTCATTCCTGAGTTCATCTGATGGCCTGGCTTAGAGAACCAATTAGAGTAGATTTTGGTTCGAGGATTTTATAATGATGTGCCAAAGTAGTTCATATGTTTTCTTACTAATTGGTTATGTTATACAAAGAGACTACGATTATGTTGGGACATGTTATTTTTCTTTTTCATCGGTTCCTCTTACACATATATCGTATTCATCGTAATTCTCCATGGGTGGGAAATTATGTAATGATTATTACATTTATAATTGGATGATATTTCCAACAGGAGTCAAATAATTGGATGTGATTTTATTAATTTATGAGGCCTTAGGACTTTTATGGGGTAGACAAAATATGGTGTGTGGGTTTATACATCATATTCGACACATTATAAAGATATGACATCCATATGGTTCCTATGATTGACTTGTGAATGAGATGATGCTAAACCGAATGAGCATTAATATTGAATTTAAGAAAAGAATTGAATGTATAAATGTGGGTTAATAATGAATTTCCGGAAATATAAAAGACTTGCGTTTTTGAAATTAAAATATTGTTTGAAATATTTCTTTTAATAAAGATGGTAATTAGGGAAATGATGGGTTTTTAAATACGTTATTAAAGTGTATGTTCTTAGGTAGAGAATGAAGAGTTCTGAGAAGAAAAATGGTCGTTTTAAATGTTAAGGTAATTTAGTGGGAAAATGTTATAGTAATTGTAATTTTTTGTGCATCACTATTTATTATCATTTCTTTTGGTTATTTACCATGTGTATGGTTTGTTTGGGTATAGAGGGTTCCATAGTCTTTAGACAATAGGTTTCGGGATGTGAGAGCTTAATGGGTTGGGTATTCTAGTTAGTGGGATATTTCTTATTTCATCTTTTGTTAGGTTTTGACCATAACTTTCTATATTAAATTCTGTAAATATGTGTGTTGTGACTCTTTTGGATTAAGACCTTGTGGGTGTGCTTTGGAGCCTAAATTCGGTGTACAGATCATGGTTCTAACATACGTGTGTAAATTTCATTGTTATAGGGCCTAGATTAAATGGTTCTTTAGGGTGTTTGATGTAGTGTGTTTTTGAATGGGGGTAGAAGGACTATTAATAATGTTTGGTTTTTGGATATTTTTTTTTTGATCAGAGATATCTAGTGACCATTACATAGTGAGGCTCTTGGTTTGGTAGGTGGTAATGTTTTTCCCTTGAGAGTGACTTAGGAGAGTGGTCGTTTAGGGTGTCAGTTCTTATGGGTTCATGTATCATAGGTAGGCATTACCTACCATGGGAGTGGGAATATAAGTGTGTTTTTGTGTTTGTTATTATCTTAGAGGGATCTGTGGAATGGTTAATGGATATGGGATATTTTCCATGAGTGGTGTATATGAGATAACAACCTTGAGAATAGAGGTTATCATTGAGATGGGTCATCTAGTGTTGTTAATCTTTGTAATGTGAAGCACATGTGGGTTCTTCAAAGGTGAATTTGCTACAATATTGATGTCATCTTTCCCTGTAAAAAGAGAACAATTGTTCCTTAGACTCACCTCATTGAAGCACTAGGGTGCTAGTTGTAGGTTGTAAGAGTGGGTTTGATGGGAAGGATCATTCAGAGATCTGGCCCTTTGGTATCGATGGATTTAGATGCATAAATCATTGTTGGTTTAGGGAGGAAAAAAGAAAAGGACATTATCAGTGTATTTGTTTCTTAGTGAGATGTTAAGAAATCCTTGGGTCTATTGATTTTGGAAGATCAAGTGGTTTGAGTGGATCACGTTAACCGATGATTAGTTTTTTGTTTGGTTGTAGGATAGTGTTTGAATAGGATGTTTCTTTTGAGTATTGGGTCATGGGGCCATGTAAGAGATACATGTTGTCAGGGGGCTGTGTACGGAGGAGGGTGACATTTACGTGCATGTGTTTTCCTATGAAACAAATGTAGAGTGTCCCTAACAATGTGATTGATTTTATTGTTTTGGATTATTGGACTGAATCGTAAGGATTCTATTGTTATTATTCATACCTAATAAGAAGAACTCGATTGGGGTGATGATAATTATTCAAAAACGAAATATTTGTCCATGACCGCATTGTAGAGGATTGTGAGGTGGTAGTGAGATTGGTTAAAAAATCTATTCAGTGGGTGCTTTGAAGTGTGGATTAGGAATCACTAGTCAAGGGATCCCGATATCTACAGCAGGATGAGGTGTCCTCTTGGTAATACATGAAAGTGTCAATGAATAGTTGTGGTGGTGTTCATAGATGAATTATTGGCATTCATTAACCATTGATGATCATGCCCAATATCATGAGCTCATTCAAGTACTCTAAGATGGATCTTGTTATACACATAGAATCTTAAATGTCTTTTGGGTAGATTTAGACATCTTGAATTATGTGCTCGAGGAGAATTATGTGTATGGGGGTCTTATGGTGTGGGAAAACACCATCAACCATATTCGGGAGGGGTCCTAGGAATATAGAAGGTTTCAATGAATTCCATGGGTGTCATTTTTGAATGCTAAGAACTGGTAGTGAGTAACATTATTTTTTATTATTATTGGAATGTATGAACAACATTTTCCGTGTTCAAGTTCTATTTTCTGACCGACACATAAGCTATAATGGTTGAAATGAGTTAATGAAATTAGTAATAATGTTACTTCTAATGTGGGGAGTGTAATGTTAATTCCTGGATGTGGTGAGAAACCTATGATGTAGATGTGGTTGAACATCGAGTTTCTAGTGGGGAAGCTATGATTTTCATGTTCATGTTGGCCTTCGGTATGGCGGTCAATTGGGTTGAGCACCATCTTTAGGACCAAGTTTGATATGAATATAATCATCATGGTCACATCAAATTTGTGATGAGGGGTTCAATAGAGAATGATAATAATTTTATGAATATTGAATTTAATAATATTTTTTTTATTAAACACCATGGATTACTTCATAATGATCATTTAAATGGGGATATAATGAATTAAGTGGAAAGAGATTCATGTCCATTCGAAGTGGTGACATACCAATAACAGAGGTTGGGAATCAGTAGAGTTAGTTGACTGTGGATTGCATAAATCGACTGGGTAGACAGAAGTGAATGATGTGTGCTATAAGACACAACTAGTTAACACTAGAAGCATATGAATGTATCAGTAATGATACTGGGATCTTATGAAGAACCATGTTATATTAAATTCATATGGCCTTTGGAGGATTCCAATCCAATCAGTTTTGAGGGAAAAATAGAATGCCAATATTATATTTTGTCCTCATTAATTTTGGGCCTGGTGTGTTGGAAACATTGTTGAGTGAGTACTGAATGTTTATTGAAGTTCTACTTGTCTATTTTATTTATAATTTAAGCATAAAATAATAGAATAAGAATGGTGATGGTATAAATTATATAGTCAAAGTACCACACTAGGAGAGTTTTCAGTTTATGGGGTAACAAATTGTTTGTGATAGGTGGACTAAGGTGGAATCCATATTGGATAAACTGAATTTTTAATGGTCTATGACTTAGGTGTTTGCCAATTGTGTCCCTTAAGATAAATATTATATTTTTTATGTTCTTTTCGAACGCTTGGAAATGAACTGAGGTAGTTGGGATTTCATTTTCGGATCAATTAGTTAATGATATCTTGTTGAAATAAGTATCATTCCGCTATTGGTGTTTTACATGGATCACCATTAATTCTAATTAGGAATCTATTTGAGAAAGTTCCAATTGATTTGGTCCATTATTTTTGATGTGGATCATACTGAGACTGTTATATTTGGTCCTTCTAGGTTAATATAGATCCTACTAATTATCCATTGGTTCGGAGGTTTAGTGGAATTAACTAAGACTATCTATAATGCATGATGATGATAATGATTAATTTTGGGTGGAATGTTTCATCAAGAAAAAATTAGACTATGACCATGAAACTCAATTAGGAAAATTTTCATGGGGTAATACTTTTTCCCTAGTCTAAGTGTAGTCTTTCCATGACTATTTTATTAGGTAACCATGGATTTCGAAGGATAATTAGTGGGTTAGTGGTTTGAACATTTAGTTCTTGAGGGTTTGTAACTGGTTGGATGTGTGGCTTGAGTATGATCTTCTATAAAGTGGGGAGGTTGTAATATTCCGATCACTCATGATGTTACACCGTTGTTAAAAATAAATTTTTAAACTTTCTTTTATTTTCCAGAATGTGTTTTTTGAGTTCTTGTAGACTTTTTAATGTTTTATAAGGGAGAATGACTTTAAAAGGGGTGAACATTGGTCAGTGGGGGTATAACGCATGATTGTAACATGGTTAGTGTAAATTTTGCGCTAGTCCCAATAAATCATGGACTATTTAGACCATTTAGAAATGAGTAATACTGCATGGTTACTACACAATTTAAAAACCCATTTGGTTATCTCGTGGTATTCTCTCAAACCAACATTCATTATATACTGTATTAGTTATTGTTTTAAAATTATTTTCCATACCATGAGTATAAAATGTGCACCACATTAAAATATAAACAATTACAATTTTTCAATCTCTGGAATTTTAAAATCCCACTTGAGTTTTCCTTTAATTTCACCCCTCAACCCTATGTGATAACCCAACTTCCCCATCTCCGTCCATGGATAATTCTACATTGATTCTTGGTTGTTTTGTGTCAATTAGGGAGAAATTTGAAGAATTAGAGAATTCTAACAGAACACTTTTCTCTATTTTCGACATTACGGCTTGAGGAATATCTTCTCTTCTTAGGAATACCTAAAACCATTACTTTTCAAACAGGTTTTAGGATGGAGTTTTAGTGGGTGTTTAATTCAAATAATTTGTGGAGATTAAGCAAGCATTTTTTTAATGGACATGTGGAAGTGGTTTTTTAATAGTTTCCCCAATATTGTGGTTCTATATGGTAATGTTATTATTCCAATGTGTTCCGTGATAATTATCATTGACTTTGGTTCTTAAAAGCATCTTTGATCATACATTAAGGTGATGTAACCATTATGAAACATTTTCGGATTGTGGGAAATGTGGTACCTATCCTCATGAAACCCATGGGATAGGCTGAGCCCTTGTAAATGGTTAAATAAATTGTCAATCCCTGAGACAGGGATTCTATGGGAGTGAATTAGTGGTAAAATATGTTTAGTATGTGGGTAATATTAAATGGGGTAATAAAACTATTATATGTTGTCTTTTTTGTTTATGATTAAAATGTTTTGGAAAACTTTTTTATGCAATGTATGGGGTTTTGACATGACTTTTGAGTTATGGATGAAAATGATGTCCGAATGTGAAAAGTGTTATGATGGGAGGTGTTAACCTCAATGTGATTTCAAAAATGTTGTTTCTAAAGAAATCTCAACTGAAGATAGAAATTAGGATGAGGTTCAATTTTTTGTGAAAATGGTTTAATGGACATGTTGAATAGTTTAAAATAGAAATAAAATCATTCAGGAAGGTTTTAGTATTTTAAGAGGGAAGACCCATGTTATAATGGGTGGTTTCAATATGGAATCAATTATTATTTTGAATTGTGTTTATTTCCATGATTTATTTTATAATGGTCAAAAAAAACCATGATAATTGAGGGGATGTATGGATTAGTCGTATTGAACACCCAAAAACTATACTCTAACACTAGTATGATTATTAAATGAAATAATTGATTTATGGGATTAGATGGTGATATCTCAAAAGGGGTGATTTCTATGATAAGAAAATGGATTAAATGGGATTATTATTGTAACTAGTGAATATTCTTATTGAGTTAGCAATAAGATAAAGGAATTGTGATAAAAAACAAGGAAATGTAAATGGAAAATCATTAATTGGGTATAGAAATATATTAATTCCCCTGAATGTCATTATGGAAAATTATTTCTATTTGTATTGGTTTTGTTTTGACATGCTATTGTATCTGTTTGGTTAATAGACAAATAAAAATGTGTGTGTGGCATCATAGATTGGGGTATTAACAAAAGGTTATATACCTACTAGTCATGTTATTCTTAAGATCTAAACTACACCCCATAATTCATGAGTTAGCGAAGGGGGTGAATGATAAATTTACTTAATTGTTTAATCCAACGGGACTATGGCTTCAAGGTGAGTATAATTTGTTATTGTGATGTGTTTATCCCTAGTGATGTCGGTACATGAGTTATTCCCTTATCCATGGTAATTTTCCGAATTTTTATGTGGTGTAAATGATGTAAATTCACAATCTGTGTAACATTAGTTGAATTATATTTTATTAATGAAGATATAGTAGGTTATCAAATTGAAATAATGATGAAAATGGACTAAGTGAACTTTGAAACTATTTGGTTTTCACTGGGTTATGGTTATATAAATCCCTTATTGTTAAATTTATTTTCCACCCTTTGTTTGTTGACATAATCTCCCAAATTGACATGATATGGTTTTATTGATTGGTTATTTACAGTGATGTAGTGCGGTAATGGGTGATTAATAATTCTTAATTGATTACATTGATACTTTTTTATTTATTTCAATTTTTAACTGAATAAAATATTTTACATAATAGGTATTTCAGGGAAACTGTTGGAGATGGACTAAAGATTTGTACTCACACACTACATTGGCCGCCATGGCACTTGTGTACCCTAGAAGATATCACTTTTTTCTAGTACCAGTTCATAACAGCGAAATTGTGTTTGGTTATATATGTGATGGAGGGTAAGAGCATGGAGGTTAGGACCATGATGGGACTTGGGTCGAGGATTAGAGTCTTTTTTTTAGTTATTGTTTTGGTTTATGTTGTATGAAGGATTATAATTTAGATTATTAACTATATTTTATTACCGAATGAGTACTTGTTTACTTGTTGGTTTTGTTTTATGTTATCTATTTAATGTTTCTAGGGTTAATTTATCAATTTATTTTACATATGATAGAGCTTAAATCAGACAAGTTGGTATACTCTCAACAACTTCCACTTTATTCCACCACTAGTATTTGATAGCCTCTAGTGTATGTAGAGGAATTATTGAGGTCATGTGTTAACATAGCTTAGGGAACCCTTTATAGTTGCTTTTGGGTTAGGGATGTTAGATGTGGTTTCTTTACCAAAGTATCTTATTGAACCAATGATGACTCAAATGACAATGAATCATGGGTGATTCAACAAAGTGGATTAGTATAAAGAGGTAGTACCATGGTTCTATTACCTAATATTTATTTTTTTAAAACCAATGTGGGTTCATAACGGAGTGGACTTGAGTGAAATTAGTGAGATTTCCACACTTGATTACTTTCTTGGAGGGCATTGGTTGTTCGGTAAGCCCATGACCCATGTAGAACTACAACCTATACCACCATCTATCATGTTGATCATAAACAACATGTCCTATCCATAAATATTCATAGAAATCTATTGGAATTATTTTAACACATAATTGATGATCTAAAATCCTTAATTACAGGAAGTTATGTTAGGCCTGAAAAAAATTGTAATATACATATATATCCCCCCACAAATGTGACAGAGTGTTACAACTACCCCACCATAAAATAGATTATACACAATATGAATTCCCAGGATCAAATGAGACATATTTCATGAACCATAACACACATCATATTACTTATAGTAAACCCAACACTACACCAACACCAACTATATCACATAAATTCGAGATCATATTTTTTAATGTGAAAATAATCATTTGAGAAAAGACAATATTATTCCTTACATTAGGTAGAATCCAAATATTTATGAGGAATTTCAAAATCATATATTTCTTAATTACTCGACTATATCCCTTGACCATCATTTTGAAAAAAAATGTTTTCGTGAAGTAGGTCCTAAGCTCCATTTACAATCTACCAACATTTACCTAGTGTCAATATATGTTATCACAAGGTTCATGAGAATTCTCTTCCTTACATTTTTTATGAATTCCAACCCACTAAAAATTAACAAATGAAGAAAATACAAAATTAGATTTAGTTGAGGCTTTAAATTCATTAAGAGTTGTTCCATTCTCATCACAAACAAATTATCTTCCAAAGCATGATAATAAATGTTGTTAAAAAATATTTAATTTCTTTCACAACACACCTAAAACATACAAAGAACACAGATAGTGGGTAAGAACATTTCTAATATTTTATCTTGATAAAATAAAACTAGTTTGATTTTCACATACATTGACCATAAAATAATGTATTATCATAAAAAACAAATCCTAATACTCTTGACCACCATTAATACAGAATTTTATGAATATTAATTCCTTGAAATGTGAATAATATCCCACTTAATACCATATATTTAAAGAAGTAGGTTAAACTATTTCTATATCATCTGAATTCTCCAATCAACTAATTCCATTTAATTTTCATTCCATCTGATTGTTTTTATTATTCTTATATTAATATAAATTTAATTAAATAACACAATATTATATAATAAATTTATTGTTTTAAATAGATAAGTTGTTAATGAAGGTACAATTGTAATAAATGTTCCGGAACTTTTTAAATCTACGTTCATATTAAGAATTTTTTTATATTGATGGGACTCCTTCTACATCACCAAATAAAAATTCAATTTACAATATCCTAAAACTATTATAGTGGTTTTTAGGTCTTTATTTTTTAATAATGTTGATGTATTCATGCATATTTTATATACAAAATTTTTAGAATCATATATAACAACATAAAAAATTCATATTAGATAATTTATATTCACATATAATTGGCATAAATCCTTATTTTAGAGAATAATCCTTAAATGATAATATCATATATGAAAACCAAGTAAAAATGTGTCTATTTCTATATTTTGGGATATCTAAATACTATATCACCATTCACCAAATTTATGTAATTCTTCAAATTAGTTTTAAAAACATGTATGGAATAAGCTAAAAGGTAATGACATTTTTAAGCTAACATATATCTATGTTATAGATATTCATCAATATATGATGAATGTCAACATATTAATGTTTATATTAAGCAACATTGAGGTTACTAGGATTATAAATGTTATTAATATGACTATTCATTTTATGAGATTAATCGAAATATTATTTCTCATCGTTCTAAATAATCATTAAATTGACAATGAGGTAGTTCTAGTGTAATAAAGGAATATTTTTGTTATGAAACAATTTCATTCTTTATTTACATTTTTTTAAAGATTTGGGTATATTTGGTGGGAAACCAACAAATAGTGATTTTGTTAGTGAAAGTCGATTAGGTGATGTAGATTATTATAGATAATATAAGGTAATATTAAATTTCCCCACACATAATAACGATAAAACATAAAAAATGATTGATGGTGCTTTATTTATTTCATTAAATTAAATATAAAAATGAATGGTAACAGTCCATCATTTTTTTCAGATTCATCATTGTATTTAGCACTAAAAAAATATGCATATCAAAATACAAGGGATAATATATGAAAAAATAGGCAAGATTATAATGAAAATTTATAAAAAGAAGATATTTACTTCCTAAGAGAAGATATAAGGGATAATTATTGGGATAAAACATCTGATCAAGAAGTCCTAGAAAAAGTATGTATAGAAAAATATCCACCAACTCCAATTTACTGGAAGAATTGTTTAAAGAACCTCATTTTATTCAATTAAGAGAATGATTTTCAATTTTAAAGGATAATATTGAAAAAAATGTTAATGAAATACATGTTAATGATAATCAAATAAGAATGTTGTTGACGAATAAGGTCCTCAATAAAATAATTCATGAAAAAGTTTAATAAATTTTTCGTCCCATAGAACAGAATCAAGGACTAGGGAAGTAAAACTGATGTAGGAATAGTGAAGTCATAAAATTGTTAGGAAAGTGTTTATACATTTATGAAATATTAATGAATACTTCAATTTATCTCTCTTCTATGTCTGATATAGATAATTGACTAAGTTAACATGAATATTTCTCTTTTAAATTTAGAGAGATTTAATATAAACTAAAATCATTATAAAAATTAAAAATCAATGATGATTTTTACGCCATAGTGATTTCAAAATAGCATATTACTAATGTGTAGGATCTCATTCATTCATGATAAGTAGTACCATTCATTACATATTCATTATTTTATTATACACAATGTTTATAAAGTACAAATATTAATAGAATTGCAATGGATATGAATTATATCAACGATGTTTAAAAGAGACTTTAACAGGTTAAAAAGTTCGTTATTATTATTCGTGAAAATTAAAAATTCATTAAATAATAACATGATATCATTGAAAAATCATGGTGTCTAAAGAAACTCCACAAAATTTATCCATAATTAATATAAATTCATGTATTTAATGGGAAAATAAATATTTTATTTCAAAAATATAATAAGAATTGTGAGTTATATGAAAAAATATAGAAATATAAATTTTTTTATAAAATATGTGTTGTTGATATTGATATCGATAAAAAATCACTCTTAATTTTTTTGAGATGATAAATTGAGTTTTAGTGAAATTATTAGAGAAATTTATAATCCATTTTCCATCATAATTTTGTGGGATAATAATAATTCCAATTAATGTAATATGATTTATGATTTACATGAAAAATCCAACATGTTGAAAAGTGTATTCAGAAACACATAAATAAATCATGAAGATATTAAAATCATGAAGGGTACTAAAATGAATAATTCATCGAAATTATGATATTTTTATACTATTGACTGTTGTTTTAATATTAAAACTAAAATCATTAGAGGGATGTTTTTATAATACACTATAATGGATGTTTTTCAAATATCATTTCTTCACTTTTTTTATACAATAATTCAGTAGATGTTTTTCAAATATTCTCATATATATATTTTTAAAATTTAATTTTCTACGTGAATAGATATTTATAATATTTTTACGATTATACTATATATTATTGACATTCATAAAAACTATATCATATATATTTTTATATAGTTTTGATGAAGATATTATACATCCAATATAATCATAAAAAATGTTTTAGAGTAAGATAAATTTTAATCATTCAATGAATAGTGGAGAAAGAAATAATATATATATATATATATTTAAGGAAATTTTTAGAAAGGGGGAAAACATATAAATTTATGAAAAATGAAAATGTTTTCAATTATTTGAAATTATAAAAATTTGGGTGTTTATGTTTTTTTTTTAAATTATTATTATTTTTCTCAATAAAATATAATGTATTGTTCTTTTTAAAAATATTTATATGGTTGTATTTAAAGAATACTTATTATAGTTTATGACCATATATTTGAAAATTATTTTTCTCTTTATAACTCTTTGGACATTTCTAAATTTTAAAAATGACCTGACCTTTTTTTTGTATGAATATTTACTATTTTACTAAATGGGGGATATAACTTATATCTGATAAAATGATTTTTTTATACTAACTTTAATTTTTTTACATTTAATATTTGATTTATAGAAAAAAATATCAATGGATAATGGTATATAATATATTGTAGATGTTTCATTAACATAATCTTATGGATGATGTTCCAAAAAATCTATAATATATAGTTTATCAACCAAAGGAAGAAATTTCTTCCAAAGAAATGTTGATCAACAATCTAAATGAAGAAAATTATAAATTCCACCAGATAAATAATTTCTAATCAAGTAGACTGATGATACAAGAACCATAGTGGTGAAAACCATGAAAATTATAAGATGTACATGTTTTGATGTATTTATCATCTAAAATATTATCACATTTAATTTCATTATAAATAAAAAATGATAAATGTGAATATGATCTTTGTGAATTTTCCAATAAATATATACTAATAAATGTGCAATGATTCTTATTAATGTTTGTTATTTAATGATTCAGTTTGATTTTTGTAAAATTCTTTTATAGGATTTTTCTTCATTGAAAACTTTTAAGACTTTTTCATTTCTCATCTATTTTGAGTATATTTGTATAAATTCAATATGATAATTTTTCATTTAATTTTGTAGTCTAATCTAGTAGGATCGAAGGATACTATGTTTTGGATATTGTTGATTATTCTAACTAGTTTGATAGAGGGTTCCTATGGATTTGGAAACAAATTAATGTCCAATAATTTTGGATGTGGGATTTATTATTATAAAAGAGAGAACCTTAAGATAAGTTAATTTTTTTTTATTTCTTAAGATAGGTTATAGACAAACTTTATATAAAAGGAAAACATTTTGAATCATTATTTAAATGATTCTGTAATTTTTTTGTCAAAAATTTTATAATGGTTTGGCGTAATTGTTAACCATATTTCTAATTCTATAGTGAATTTCTATTGAAATATTCATACAAGTTTTATAAAAATGTTTTTAATATGATTGTAATGTATACTGGGAAAAATATAGATCTCATAAACATTCTTAATGTGTTTGCTAAAAATTTTGTGTCTTATTTTTACATAATATTATTCACCCCCATCAAGTAGATAATTGTATACTATTTTGATCATATAGGTTCTTCAACAATACCATGGGTTACCGAAATGATATAATTGATTTTTTTCAGGAATCATTATTTAAATGACATACTAGTATCACTAAACATAATTTCCTCAATAATTTGAGATGCAATGGTTCAAATATTTTCATGAGTGTTGAATAAATACACTAACCAAATGAAATAATCAGTTGGGTTATTATTATTTGGGATATGAATATGGATATTTAGTTAAGGGTCCTATAATATAGTATAAATTTAATTAATATCATTAGAGTTCTTCATTATCATTATCCTTTAATTTTAATACTACCGAACTCTATCACTAAATATGGGATTCATATATATTAAAAATATACGCATTCCAGTAGTTGTGCACTATATGAGGGTCAATATTCATGGGGTTCAGGAATTGAAAATTTAAAATCCTAATAATGTTATATTAAATTAAATAATCTAGTTTAATAATATTTGGAAATAGGTTTCTTATGAGGTATTACACAATTATTTGGATTCTAATGTGGTTTCCCAAGTCTATCAATATTTCATTAATTAGATGTATAATGATTAGGAAGAAACTATTTAAATCATTTTTTAGATTATTGGGGGTGACATAAAAACTACAATGGAAACCTTATATGATATGATTTTTATTTTATTTTGATTTAAATCACTATATAAATAAAAACATCAAGATACATAGTCTCATAAGTATCCAAAATATTTTTTTCTTCTAAACACCCATACATTCTCATTAATAGAAAATATAGGCATTGATTATAAAACCTCAACAAAACCACTTACAGATACATCCACATTCCACCAAACAAGGGGTAGAAATATTATCATTAACCAATAATAACAATATCAATATTGTGGATAAGATTCCCAAATAATGTTCCCCACATAGCCTTTCCTAATAATTCATTCCCACTATTTTCAAATTATTTGAATATATTACTAGATGATGGTTTAATTAGTTTCAATCAATATATGATGAGTGAGGGTTTTAAATTCTCTGATATTGATCCAAAACCATTATATATAAAGATATATTGAATTTGTATATCATTAATATAACATGGAATATAGGGGTTCCTAAAGCTCCCTTGTATCAATGCACATTGGTATTACTCTGATAGAAAAATAAAATTTTCATAGTTAACTAATTAATTTTAAAAAATTTATTCATCATTTTTTAAATCCTCAATGTAACACTTTTTTAGGTTTATTACTTTCATAGTGAGGGCTTCTCAAAAGTATTTGGTTATATGTGGAGTTTCCTAAATCAAGTGCTTCATTGGGAATGTAAAGAGATATATTGTTAAAATATTTGTATTGTCTTGTTGCCTGTGTATTATGAAACAAACCATGTATTATAATTTATTAATTTTATTTTTAGGGGATAATGAGTACGATGATGCTGGAATTTATGGTGATCATACCATTGTAGCACGAGGGATAATAGTAATATATCACGTGTAGCATTGGTATCGGCCAAGAATATGTTATCTATCCAAGGATTCCACATATCTAATTTGACCTCACTGTGGTATAGAGGTATTTATAGTAAGATGTTAACCCCATCAGGTTTTTTACATCGCAACAGTTATATATTTTTTCATGGATCCTAAATACGGAACAACATTAATTCCATTGGATGAGTCTCAATTATTTCATTCATTTCAACCATTTCCTCCTACATGAATGGAATGTGAGAAATGTGATAAATAAATCCTCTTAAATTTTAAAAAAAAATCAACTGATTTGTATAAATGTTGAGTATTCTTCGACAACAAAATATGGTTTTTGGGTGGGGCAGTGTTAATCCTTTAATTTTTAGTGGATTTAAATTCATGATGGTCAAAACACATTTATTTATCCTCAACTATTCTAATTGAATATCCAAATCAATAGTATATTGGTAATATTATCCCCAATAAGTGACTAAATTTTATTATGACATCATAAGGGTTATAGAGGAAAATTTAGATGTAATTAACATAATTATTCTTTTATTAATGATATATTTGTTATGAACCATTAATTTTAAGAAAACAATCATTAAATTGTTTAACTTTTATTATAACAGTCCATATATTTTCATTATTCTGTAGAACATGTAGTAGACACATAGTTGATTTTTATTGTGCTAAGAACCATGTGACATCACCTTTATGAACAATTTATTATACCAATTCCATAAATACAATGCACATTATAATTTAATGGAGAAAATAAAAATATTAGTGTAATATTGAAAGGGATCTTCAATACATATGTCTTTATTCACACTAATATTTTGTAGTTTGATTATATTATTCTATATTATTGTCATTATAAAAAACCGAGGTTTTTTTCCCTTTATATCATATGTTTTATTTCTCTCATATTCTCATTAAGGGTTATTATTATCAAAATAATGTACCATAAAAATAAATATTGGTAAAATCAAATTATATTTTTATAATCTATTCAATATTTGGAATGGATTTCGGAGTCAGGATTCATATTAGAATTTTGAGTGTTGGTATATCACATAATGGTGTATTTGGATGTGATTAGTGTCTAATAAAGTGTCTCATATAATGAGGTGATTGTTGGATCTGGGTTGGGGTTTCCATGATTTAAAATATAGTTGTAGATGGGAGGTCTTGACCTGATGTTTGGGTGTAGAGTAATTGAATATTAATTAAGGTATTATTATTTTAAGAATATTTGAGTGGGTTTCACTATAGGAGAATAGTACCATTAAATAAACCTTCAGCATTAGATTGAGATATATGATTCTTAGTAATAGGGTTTGTAATATGATTATCTATGTTAAAATATATTAATCCACATTTCCCAATGTTTAATGATATGATATTTTTAATATCATATGATTGTATTGAAATATGAGGTGTTTTAGATTTATAGAAAAATGTATAGTTAGATTAATGTAATTATTATTATTAAGTTGGAAGAAAAAAGGGTTTATTTTTTAGTATGTAATGTTTTTCTAAATGTAAAACATTATGGTGATCTTGTCAATGTATTAATGTATTTGGAACTAAATATTATTTACATTATAAAATATTAGGGTTATATTTCATATCATTTTGTAGTCAAATCATATGTATGGGATTCCATATGGAAAATAAATAATCATGGATTACTAGTGTTTGGTATGGAAAATGTAAAATTATGATATATACGGGTAAAATAAATATTCCATATGATATTTAATGGTTATATTTATATTTAATAGTTATAAAATTGAAATATTTATGTACATAATGTATATAAATTAATTTTTGAGGTTTACATTATTGACTAAAAAATGATACTATATGTTATAATATCCTTAACACATAATTGTTACATAGATAAATAGGGGTTGTATGTTAGGGTTACTAAATATCTATGGGTTATATAGTTTTTTAAATTTATATTTGATGAAACGGTCATGATAAGATGCTTAGGTACACACTATTAGAGAGGATCATACAAAAAGGACATGTAAAATTGAGTAGAATGTAGTCTAGAAGGTCCATAATTGGTAGTACCATTGTGTTACATTGGTATCTTAATGTTTTAATGAATGTAATGTTTAAACTACAACATTATCCTATTAAAGGAGTCCATGCATTTGGTTCAAAATAGGGAATGTGTGTTTCACTGTGACCAAAGGGCCAATGTAGTAAGGGTGACCCAATTAAGAACATTATTCCATGACCCATATGGTCTATTCCAAAATGATTCCATATATATATATTAAAAAATGATGTTTAATATAGTATTTTTGGACATTATAATTTAAAAACATTTATAGATTGGACATTTTTTAGTTATATATATATGGGGTGGTAAATCCCCTCTTACTATCTCTTCAACCTTCAACCTAATTGATTTTGTGTTATTAAGGTTTTTTATAACGTTTTTATTAAAACATTTACCCCATTATACATCATTTATCATGTCCATTGTATCCAAAAATTAGGGTGTATTCATGATACAATTATAGTGAATACCCAACCCCTGAATTGTAGAAATATCTCGATAAAATGTGGTTTTACTCATTTTTAAAAAAAGGGATCCTAGGATGATGAACATAATTTGAATTATGAATATTTTTAGGTAAATAATTACCATGAATAAATTAATTAATCCAATAATTAATGGTGATATTATGGAATGTGAAGAAATTAAATAAAGATTGAATTCTTATAAGAGATGTCTTGTTGTAATCTAATTGTGTTTCACATTCCATTACATCAGTATAGAATATAATTATGAAATTGTTTGCTATAATTTTTCCTTATTCAAAAATATAATATTATAGACTAAATATCTTAGTAAATTATAATGTTTTAATGATTTATTAATTATTTATTGATACATTAGGGACTTATTTTAATGGATGCTAGTTGGTTTAGCTTCTTCGATATTAATGGTTTATCAATACATAAAATGAGTAACATTTAATGAGGTATGTGGAACATATAAATTATAATAATATTTTATTATTAAGTTATATATTAATAGATAGGGTGTTCTACACCTTTTTTTATTATCCTTGTATTTAAAATTAATTAATTATTTAAAACATCCATAAGTAATACAGAAGTTTCATAGTACAAAATATTCACATTAATAATATAATGATTCCTTATCCAGTGGTGGCCATGGGGTTAAGAATAATTTTTTTGTGGGGTATTAGAACATAATAAACGTATAACTCCATTAATGTTCTAAAATTTAATTTTGTATATATTCCATTATTTTATTTTTAAATCAGGGATGGAGAAATAATAGAAATGGATTTCTTAGGGATATTGGATATTAAATTAAGGTATAAATTAATGAATCATTTCTTGATGATTAGGGTGTTTGGTGGGCGTTCCCACACCACATGTATCTATTTCTAGATTAGTGTGGTGATAAAATTGAAAGGGTTTATATCAAGGATGGATGTCTCTAGCCAGACTTTTCATGAAATATTTTATGAGATAGACCTTTTGATTAGTTCCATTATATTTTTACATTTTTTGATTATAATGTTAATCTTTTACAATGATATTAATGTGAATAATTTGGTATAAGGGATTGACATTGAGTGAAAATCATTGATAATTTATTCTTAGAGCGGTATAAAGGTACCCATATTGAGAATTTTTTTTGTTTATTTAATGTATGAATCTAGAGTGAGTACCAAAGTCTTATAATTACTCATGGGATTCATAGAACAAAATAATAACAAAAATATATCCTATTATGAATGTGGTGTTGTGAATATATTATGTTTTTGAGAGGATATTTGAGGAAATGTATATTCAGTTATAGAGGGTTTCTATCAGAAGAGATTTGTGATGATGTTCTTAGATCTTGTTAGGCCTCTTATTCCAAAAAACTGTATGATACATGATTATATTTTCTTGTTTTAATTATGCCCATGATTAATATGAAATATGGTGATATCTCTCAAGGATGATAATCAACCTAGTGAATATAATATTGGGTGATATATGAGTCCAAAAAATATTTGATGGGTGACTGTGATATAATGTGATATCTAAGTGGGATGTTTATCCCACGTATGAGTATGATAAAGGGATAAATAAATGTGAGATTATTCTTTCCATATTAGTATCATATATTGTGATATATGGGTTGGGAAATAATCCCGAAAATGATTATGATATATTGTCTAATGTTGGTGGTTTTAAATTCAGATAATTATTATTCATGGTCGGGTGGATTATTTTCCCAAAATTATAATCAAATATATAGATATATTACTGGGATATTATTCCCAAAAATGTATATCTATGTATTTCTTCTAACCCATTAATAAATCTGGTACTATCATATTTGGGAAAGAAACTATTCCCCCTGATGGTCATATTTGTGGACTACTATTCCTCTCAATTATCATGTCATACTACAATATTTTATTGGGAAATTATTCCCCCTAGTGGTTGTATGTGTAGTCTAGTATTCCTAAAGATGATTGATACATATGATACATATTCATGATTACACTAAACCAATGAAAATTAGGTTATATTGATGATGATATGAGTGAGTGATTATCGAAATATCTTTTTGTTAAGAACCATATTTAGGGACACCCCAAAATTGATTGATTTCATTTTGATAGAAAACAATTAGTTGATTGGTATGTTACACATGCTCTTGATGGTTATTATATATGACATTTCCCATTTATCATTTTTGGCATATCACACTCTACATGAAATTTATCTACATGTTATATTATAGACACTCTTATTTGTTGAATAGTATGTTATACTCACACCATACTCAAGTCACCCTAGGATATTAGTTTTAATGTTCATCTCATTATTTCTTCTATGGGTGTGGTAGAGGGGGATCATTTTTTGACTAGATTATATAGCATTGTGGATTCTAATGATGGGGCCAGGTTTGTACTTCAGAGAAGGTTATAGTATTTTTTTAGTATTGTTAATCATTGTTCAGGTTATATATATGAATTTCTTAAAATATATATTATGGGTATCTAATAAATTTGGGTGAAAATTTGGATTGTTCAAATAAATATGGCTAGTTTTCTAAAATTTCAATCAAGACTACATTGATCATGGTTAAAATATTATTTTTTTCATTATTATGATGAATTATTTTCGGATATTTTTATAACTTTGTCAGACTATTGTATAGGGTATAGTATATATATGATGTCATATTAGACATTTATATTATTTGATATTAAAAAAAATATGTTATGTATACCAGAGGGGGCACGACTCCATGAATTAATTATTACACATTTATTTATATTAACAGGATAAAAAATTTACCAAATAATTGTTTTTGTGTCTTCATAAATGGGATGTCATAGAAATGTGATAATATCGGTCAATAAAAGTGATAGATTCTGTGACATGTGCCCAAAAAACAAATTTATGGTTGTATTCCCAATTTTATTGGGAGTTGGGTTTGATATTATTTCTTTTCAACATAACAGTTAGATAAATTATTATTTAATATGATTATGTTTTTTTTAATATTTATTTTTTATTTTCCATCTTAACCAAGGGTTTGATGTGGGTCAGTGTTCACAAATTATGTAAGGAACATTTGAACACATCAAATGCACATGATAAATCATTATTGTGAAATTGGATCTAGAAAATGAAATTTATTATTTCATTTAATCAATAAAAAATAAATATATTACCCTACAAAATACTTTTGTAACTATACTAAACTGATATAAATTGTTATTTTATTACTTGAATGGATTATCAGATGGTTATGTTGTTTGTATTAGCATGTATGTGGTCATAATACTTGATTTGGTATTCTGGAATATGGATTCATAGTGAGGATTAGTACCCTTTAATGGGTAATTGAATTTAGTATGTCACTCATTAAGTGTGTATATATATATATAAGAAAACTAATTATTTTCTATATTTTCATGGGTGATTAATTTTGGTATAAATATATAGAGTATGAATGGTCCACTATGAGATATGAACTAACTAGGTATTGACCCACCATCAATGTGGTATATCTTAATGATGTTGAGATTCATATATGGATATCTCAGAGTCAATTTTTTAATTTTCAGTTGTGATACTTTTTTCTTATTCATAATGATGAGATATTATATACGATTTCTTCTTGAGATAATTATTACCTGAAACCTATAAAAAATTATAAATTACATAAAAATATATATTATTTAAGTTTGATAATGATATAAGACTGATAAATTTAATCTACGGTATCAACATGCAAGGTGTGTTGTAGTAATATAACAAAAAAATAAAATTTTGAAATTTTGGGAGAGTCATACATGAAATTCATGATAGGATTCATATAATATTATTTATTCATGTTTCCCATGGATTGAATGGATATGAATAAATGTTGCATATATTGAATATTATATTATGGTAGCACTGATATGTATATCAATATATGTATTATTTTATGGGTAATGATTGTTATTGGGAATCATTATTATATTTGTTACATGAATAAACTCTTAAAAATGATAAAAAAAACTTAAATCATGATTAATATATATTGTACAATGATATATATAGACATAGTCATGGCCTAATAAAAATTATATTCATGTTTATTATTGTAATGAATGGTTTTCATTACATATCAGAAATCTAGACATGAGAAGAATTATAAATCATTAGTAATGGGGAATATATTTTTGTATATTATGTGACAACATGATGATTTCATTATAACAAAATGTAAATTAAAATTGATTTTAATTTAATCAATGTAAGTTGATATGAAATTTAGGATGTATGTTTCTATTTCCAAGAGACCATTTTGGGGGTTGGACACTAAGGGATCATGAAGTTCATAATGGGGTGCAGAACCATTATATCATTGACTATATGGAGTTAGTTTAGGGTTTTATGATGGTATTAGATGATGATCATGCATGGATGTTAATAAAATTTGATATAATAGAGGAATTTTCTGAGAAACAATATTTATGAACTATAATGGGGAAAAATTATGTCCATGATTACATGATGTGTACTAATTTGATATTGTGTTTTTCTTGTGTATGGACAAGTTTAGTTTTAACATTGTTAGTAAGTGCGTTAGGGTATATTTATTGTGTGGGGTGGGGCCTCAAGAAAGTGATTATTGAATAATTATGGTATTATAAGATGTTTGAAATTTCATGAATTCATCTAAATTTAGAAATGTTAATGGATATTTTGATAATATGAAATATTGTATGATTAATGTTGAATATTTTATAATGATGAGGGGCCATGAAGACTGATAGAATGACTATGGAATGAAAAAGGTCAATAGCTATGGTGATTGGGAATCCCAAAGGTTTTCAAATTGCTAGTTAGACTAATGGGTCACATAGAGATATGGAAAAAAAATCACATTATAATAAAATGGTTCCGGACCATGATTTTAATTCATTGGAAGTGGGTACACTAATGTGAAGTATGTATGTAAATTAATTGTGATTTATTGGGACCCAATTATGTCATTATAATCTTTAGTGGGGAATAGATTATAGACATGTTTGAGGAATATGATGGGTTTATTTTAGTGTTATCATATATCATATTTTTGATGTCATTAAGATTCATTAAAATTGGTCAGTGAGAAGAATATTGATATGTAAATAATCACATCATAGTAGATCAATTGAAGATGTTTCCATTCTAATAAGTTTTCAGTAAATGTTGTGGTTTGAGTGTTTATATAACCATAATACACATTCTTACTGTTTTGGGAAGGTGATTTATTTTAATATGGTGATTTATGTTAATTACATAAAAAGTAAATTAGGGTGGGTGTTTATTATTGATAATTTGGTTGATTTAATATGTTCCATTTTTGATAATCATGATAAGTAGGACCCAAGTCAGATGGTTTGAATTGGGGAAAAATTCAATAAATTGATGAACTATGTTATTTGGTTGGTAGGACATCGGTACTCATAGGGAAATAATATGTGTATAGTTAAATATTAATGTCCTATGTTAAGGATACAATATATACTGTGAGAATGTAAGTTTTCATAGAAACAATCAAGTGATACTCCGTTGTGATATAGGTTAAATAATATTTTTTCATGAACAGTTAAAACCAACCATTGGTGTGGGATGTTTTTTGATATATAATATCAAAACAACACATAGATTTTGGGATTTTCATAGACTATTTCAAATAATAAATATCATGATGGAAGGCAAGATGGGATTATGATTAATTAAGTTAGTTTGGGTGTACTATTTTCATAAAAATAACCCATTTGAGGATATTATTCTTAACCCTTATTATGATATTCTTGACTATGATGGTTCATATAAGATTCAAATGGAGATATCTAAGTTACAATAGTCTATATAGTGGGTAGATTATAAAAACATGATTCATTTCTAGTTGAAAAAATATTAGGAAACATGAATTATTTACCTAATATAATTTTATATTTCCTGAGATGCAATTAAAATCATGAATATTTGTGGTGGAAAATTTCATTGAGGTATTTATGGATGTGATGGAGGATAATGTAGTAACTCATATCCATGAGTTTTTGGGGAGTAAAAACATGTTTCCTTTCTATGAATTATTATTAATGGTGGTTTTTCATACTATGATTGGAATGTATGTAGGGGTTGATATTTTAAATTAAAATATAATAATGTGGGGATATGGGAACATAGAATCATTAGATAAGGGGACCATTTCAAAAACCATTCACATGATATTGGAATTTATATAACATATGGAAGGGTATGAATAGTTTGAATCATAGAGTATGATAGGTCATTCCAATTTTATTATCTACTATAAAAATGAATTATTGGTTATTTGGGATATTAGTAATATTTTTTACGTATCATATTCTTAATATTTTAATATGTTCGTATATATATTAGATTATTTTTTAAAATATAAGGTTTAACCTTGAGTGATACCAAAGGTGTTTGTAAATGTTTTTGGTTGAAATTTGGTAAACTGCTTTGTTGAATATGTATCATATAAGGGTACTCCAACATGTATAATAATGATCTTCAGATATAAATTTGTTTCTATTATAAAAAATGATGGGTAATCAAATTTTTTTATAGAGAATGACATTTTTTGAAATATAATGTTATCTAAAATATCCATATTGATTTTTAATGGTTATTAGATATATGAGGTTCAAAAATTGATGAATTATTTGGATCGTATGTGTATCCCTATTATTTATAACATATACATGGTTAATTTTCAAGGGATATCATTAATGATAATATCTTAAATTTTTTTAAAATTTATATAACCATTGATATATTCATGCTACAGGATATTCATGGGTTTTATTCATTTTGATATTATGTGTGATGAATTCTTCATAAAAAATAACTTAATTCCATTTAGTGTTGGATTTATGTGGGAAAAACACACTGAAATGGGTTAGTTGTGTTGTATTGACTCATCAAGTGGAAGTACAATTTTTCTACACAAGGTGATTGGTGTTGTGATGTTGTTATGTATCATTCCATATCCAAACTAAGGAAAGTAAGAATGGTAATTAGGGACTGGTTTGGGGGTATTGTTTGGATCTATGAATTATAGGGACACACTACGAGTGGTGGATTATGAATCTATATTATATAGTGAACTAAATAATCATACAATAAAGAGGAAACATTCAATTTTATTTGAAAATTCTATAAATATGGTAATTTTAGAATTTAAAATTTGGAACCCCTTCATTTTGTTTCATTTTTTATTATTGTAAATAACGGGTGGTCGATCTTTAATTCGTATTTTATCGCTACATTCAACTTCCTTGAACAGTAGTGATTATAGGCCATTTTTATCATTTTTTTATTTATGATTATCTAATATTTTTTTCCATCTTGTTATCTACTATTATCTATTGATTGTGTTGTGTTTAAGATTTGTTTTCAGATATGATCCCACTGGTTTATATTGGAGTAAATAAGAAATAATTTTTTTCTCATGATGGATAATTGGGATCATTGATCGATGAACACACAATGAATTATATTATATCTCTTATGGTATGTTAATACACTTAAATAATTTTTGATAATTTTTGATTTTTGATTTTTATGGATTATTTGAAATGATATAATTTCACTTTTGTAAGAAGTGGTTTGAGTGGATACTATGGGTGTACCACACCCCATCGCTTGATGATTCTATGTGGTTTCACCATCTGATGTGGTATTGCATGATTAATCCTGATGAATCAATTATGGAATTAATGTGTTAATTAGTTGTAAATTATTTATAATTAATTAATATGTGTATTAACAGACCATGTACACATGTTTATGGACAACGTACAGCCTACAAAAATATACATTATGGGTTAAGAATAGCATAAATGGAATAACGAAAATTAAGGAAGGTGGTCCCTAAAAACACCGTTAATATTTATAAACTATGTTTTATAGAAAGTGATTATAGTTTTTATGGGATATGGTAGACCGTTAAACACTATAGTGATTCATTAGTCACATATAGTTGAGGGATTAAAACTAAAGTTTTTCAAATATATATTTATATTTATATTTGTGTGTGTGGGGTAAAAATTATATAATATATAATTTTGGAAATTGGTAATAGTTCCCGTAGTAAAATATGAGTAGGGGATAGTGGTAGATTAAGAACGGTTGTTATAATGACTGGAATATGGAATCATGGTATACAATAGAGACTCCAGCCTAGATTATTTTTTATATATATTGAGTGTCACTATTATATATTTTTGTGTGTGTGGATCTAAGATGGGATTCCATGGAATAATATTAGGTATATGTTTTGTGTTAGAGGACAAAAATAACATAAAATTGTAATTGTAATAAATGTTGATCCATTTCTTTATGTATGGTATAGATAATGTTTCTACAGTGTCTAGTTGGGCCATGATGTCAACATGGATATATTGATAGATATGATTCTGTTTCAGTGATTAGAGTTGATATTCATTTTTTAAAATGATATAATGGAACCTATGTTGATATTTTGGTATTTTTAGGTGACATATAGAACTATTGTGGTTCATCTAGTCATGTAATGGTTTTTTAGAGGATTACAATTAATGGATAACATGATTGGACCCTTGTATAAATATACTGATGGAAATATTTTTTGTTCTTTAATGTGAATCCCTAAAAAAATATGTTAGTTTTTGGGAAATTATTAATCATGTGATGTGTGGTGTTATAGTGTTATCTATATGGGTCTATTTTCACACAATGAATTTGATTTTTGGTGATATTTCAGAGGGTTGCTTATATATATCATGATTATGAAATATTGGGAAATCAAGGTGGGTTTTTTATCCCCTAATTATTATGATATCTACTATTTTTAGAAGGTCACTTTTCCAATCGATTCTTAAAACATATTTCTATGATCATCTATTAAGGTTATCTGTTCAATAAGTATGGTATAGTTTGATATATATGGAATATACATATTCTATCAATGAATATTAAATATGGTGATATTAAAGTGGGATACATATCACCCTAATAAATATGATACATATAAATAAAAGTGTAAAACTTATTCACTAAATTAATTTGATATATGTTGATATATAAATATATCATTATTCCCCTAATGATAATATAAGAAAACCCCTTATCCCCCTACTGGGTATTATATATGATGATACATGGGAAATCAGTTATTCAAATCGATGTTCATATGGGGAGCCACATGTTCATTGGTGAAAAATATAAAGTGATATCTAGGTGGATCATTATCTATAAAATGATTATGAAATGAAATTATTATTTCCCTGATAAATTTTATATATGATGATATAAAATTGGATATATGATGGTTATATTGAGGGTTAATTTCATCCCATTATGTCATTTATTATATCATATCATTTTTAACATCATTGGAAATTTTTCCAACCATTTTTTTGTTATGTTACATGTTAATAAACATTCTAGTATTTTCTTATTTAGGACTCCTCACGACCAATTTTCATGGATACTAGTTCTGGAAATTAAAATTATCTTTTATATATATTATTTGTTATTATAATATGAATATCATAATTTATAGTACTATTTAGTAATCATAATTTTAGGGAAATAATTGGTGGTGGATATTTTGATTCATAGTCAGTCTCTTCAAGTGTATACGAAACACATTGAGGATCAAGAATAACTCAGGAATCCATATAATTGATTTATTGATTCATTAAATAGACTGATTGAGTTCAATAGTTTATATGGTGTAATGTGATGAGACATGGATCGGAAAAAATTGGATAATGATGGGACTGGGGAATAGGTTGTGATTTTTTTATGTTTTTTTACTATGTTATCTATATAATCATAGAATATGTTATATTATTAGAAACATAATGACTTAGTTAAAAGTATTAAAATATTATTTTTATATATATTGTTATATGATACTTATTTCTACGTGGATTTAGTAATGATGTTTCATTTATTATTTTCTTTTTTATGACCAATTTATATTTTTTGTTGGTCATTCTATAATATAATGGTATAATATCAAAAAAATTCTGAAACCCTTGTTACTAATTGGAATCCTAATGAATATATGATGGACTATTTGTGGTCAAATGGATATCTAGGTTGATTATGGTTGAGTGGGGAGGGATTTCATATTATCGTATCTATGATTATTTGGTATGATGGGTTTATAAAAGAGTATATTTATATTATCAAATATGAGTACTTATAGATGATTCCAACTAAAACATGACTAAACTAGGAGATAGAAAATGTAATAATTTTACCTCACATTTCATGGTAGTTTCCCATGACCTATAAACTCTTCAATATTTTTGTAGTGGTGCAAGCATTGACCTCAACATGATTCAATGAAATTTGTCATGACCTGTCCCCTGAGGCCCATGTGATGACTACCCCAAGACCTCTATCCATAGGACCAGTGATGGATACTAGAATCATCAGGTGTATTCCCTATAACTGGGACAAAATTGCCTTTATATCCTATAAAAACACTCAACCAAGAACATTGTAAGATAAGAACACAAGTAAACTATATAAAAAAAGAGTGCTGAAAGTAAAAGGGGCTAGATATATAATCCCAATTGTAAAGATACAAGTACAAGTAGAATACAACTGAATGAAAAATGAAAATAGCTATTGGGTCATCCCTCGAGGTTCCTACCTGAAGTGTTGGTATAGATCACCTCCTCAGCACTCCACATCTATATTTCCCCACTACACATCATCATGTCATATGGTCCACCACCTCGCAATGTCTAGTCCTGGCATCCTTATCCTTGATCAATGTTGTTCTTCGTATGCACCAAACACAACAATGTGGGGGAATATCCCCTCCAGGGGTGAGTATAACGATACTCAGTAGAGTCCCAGAGACCCTCAGGGTCTCACTAAATCCACAAAGGATAAACTAAAAATAAAATAACACAATGACATCCCTACCTAGGTATATTCCCATACATGTGCATATGTTATCAAGTATACCCATCTCAATCATGAGGAAACACATAGTCCATCTCAAAATCCCAAGATCAAATGTTCTACAAAGGAAGGAACAATACGAAGGCATGTACCAAATAGGTACGCCGCACATAAGTATACTGTAAGAACCCGATTCTTGTTCTTGACGTATGGGTTTCTTCTTTTCCTTTTTCCTTAAGTGGTTTTGTGAAAATAAGGATAATGATGAAAAATCCCAAATTTTGGGAGTACACTCTGTGTACTTCACCACACATCATGTACTTTGGCCATGTGGGATGAGTACAAATGGCATGTAGGCCTTTCGGTGATGAATATAGTAAAACCCAACTACACGCCTTGTACTGGGTATTTACATGCCATGTAATCAGTCGGCATGTGAATAGTAATGTGCTGGAAGTAGCAGCCAACTGAGTGACAATACATGCTGTGTATTCAGAAATACACACTGTGTACTCATGTTGACAGATGAATAGTGTGGTGATGAAATGTAGAATCCAAAAGAATAGTTAAATGATGAAATGTACACGCCGTGTACTTCAGAGTACACGATGTGTAGTTTTTTTCACTTAAAACAAGAAGTAGCATCCTCATTTGTCAGAGGAGATAGTGAACCCATTTGGAGATCAGGAGGAGAGGCTGAAGCTTTGAGGAGTTCCTGATCGCATGCCGAGATTTTGTTTCTTCCGCCGTAGAAATTGTTTGAACAGTGCTGGTAAGACCTCCCATCTCTTTGAGCCATTCTTACTAATTCTTTCCTGAGGGGGTGTTATTTGAGGATGAACATGTAGTTGTTTTTCCAAGATCTCTGCCATTTTCGGTTGTTTTGGGAGGCATTGTTCACATATATTGATCAGGATAGATTAGGGAGCACGAGTGTTATCAAAGATTGACTTGAGATTCAGATATCATCAGTTACTCATGATTCCATTGGGAATAAAACTTACATCTTTTCAGACCATATATGGTCATACGAGTACTTGGTTATGCCATTCAAACTCACAAACGTGCCAGCAGTTTTCATGGATCTGATGAATTGTGTATTCCACACTTATTAGGATTCATATGTGGTTGTCTTCGTGGATGATATCTCATTGTACTCTCACACTCTATACGACCATGCTACCAATCTTGAGATCGTTTTGAGTACACTGAGAGAGCATCGGCTATTTGATAAGCTCTCAAAATGCCACTTTTGGATAGACCAAATACACTTCCTGTGTCATATCACCTCATAGGCAGGAGTTTTCGTAGACCAAAAGAAGTTGAGGGAAATAGTTTCCTGGGAGATACCTAAGAACGTGTTTGAAATATGGATTTTCTTAGCGCTGGCTGGTTACTAAAGGTGATTTATATAGGATTTCTCCCACTTAGCAGTGTTTTTGATGGGTTTGACTATGAAGGGTTTGAAGTTTGTTTGGTGAGAAGCTTGTGAGATAGCATTTCAAGAGCTGAAGGGTAGGTTGACATCAGCACCAGTCCTGATAATTTCAGATCAAGGGAAGAGCTATACAGTTTACTGTGATGCATCAGGTATTAGGCTGGGAGCAATGTTGATGCAGGAAAATCGAGTGGTTGGATACGAGTCTCGACAATTTAGGACACATGAGATAAATTACACGACACATGATCTCGAGTTTTCTATATTTTTTCATGTCATATGGTTTTGGAGACATTATCTTTTGGGAGAACATTTTGTGTTGTTCACAGAACACAAAATTCTCAAATACAACTTTACCCATCATTACTTGAATTTGAGACAGCGAGGGTGGGTTGAATACCCTCAGTCCTTTGACTATGATCCTACCTATACACCTGGTAAGGGTAACACATTTGCAAATGCACTGAGTAGGGGGACGTAGTTACAAGTAGTGTCGGAGGCTAGTGGTGAGTGGAAGCTCATGGCTTTGTTCTCTGAGATGAATTTGGAGGTGCATGATAGTTAGGGGGAGAACTATCTTTATTTATTATAAATGAATTCTACCCTCTTGGATAGTGTGAGGATGAGACAACTATCGAATTCAGAAGGCCTTGTTCTAAGGGAGTCGGTGGCAAGGGAGGACCGTCCTCATAGTTGGATGATATGCGATGATGAGGTACTATATATATGTGGATGAGTATGGGTTCTAGGGAATATGCACAAGGAGTTGATGTGGGAGTTTCATGCATTATCTTAGGTTGTTCATCCTAGACTCACCATGATGTACCCTTACATGAGACATCAGAATTGTTGGCCCGGTATGAAAAGATGTTCCAATTGTCAACAGGTGAAGGGGGGGAATAAGAGACCATCTGAACTGTTATAATAGTTACCCATTCCCGATAGGAAATGGGATGCTGTCACGATGGACTTCATGACCCGGTTATCGAGGTCACCTCGAGGTAGTGATTCCATGTTGGTTGTTGCGGACAGACATATGAAGGTAGCTCACTTTTTGTCGTTCCTAGAGACCTTTGATGTTGACGAGATCGGTATGTTGTATATATGAGAGGTAGTACGCCTTCATGGGGTCCCTGGTTCTGTCGTTTCAGATAGGGATGCATGTTTTACGTATCATTTATGGATGTTCTTTTAGAGGGAACTGGGTACATAGGTGCTTCTGAGCACAGCTTACCATCCTCAGAATGATGGCCTATCAGAGTGTATGATACAAGTTCTTGAGGACAAGATGTGTGCATGCCTCTTGGACATTGGGGGGTCTTGGGAGAAGCAAATACCCCTAGTTGAGTTAGCCTATAATAATTGTTTTCAGGATACTATTGATATGGAAACATATGAGGATTTATATGTTAGGCCATGTCGATCAACATTGTGCTGGTTGGAGGTAGGGGATGTAGCTTTGCTGGGACCACGTCTCGTGCAGGAGACTTCGGAGCAGGTCCAATTGATATACAAGAGGATGACTAATGCACAGTATAATCTGAAATCTTATGCTGATCATCGCAGACGACCCTTGGAGTTCATGGTACGAGATCATGTTTTCTTATGTGTTACACGGAGGATTGGACACAGGCGGATCAGGAGACAAGGTAAGATTTCACCGAGGAATGTGGGGCCGTTTATGATTCTAGAGATATTTGGGCCAGTTGCCTATCGGTTGCTGTTACCATAGAGGTATCAGGCCATGCAGGACATCTTTCATATATCTCTGTTGTGTTGTTATCACTCAGACTCATCTCACTTTTTTTATCCCAAGGAGGTTGAGCTTCAGTACGATGTGTCCTTTGAGTATCATCCAATTTTTATTGTTGATAAAAACATGAAGGTTCTCTGAGACCGGTCAGTTCCTCTCATACGGGTGCTATGGAAACATGGATGAGTGCAGGAAAAAACCTAGGAGCAAGAGACCGATATACATGCTCAGTGTCCAAAGTTTTTCTGAGTGTTCTCTTCACCACCCATGGAAGGGAAATTAGGGGTCAAATTGCTTTAAAGTGGATGTCTTTAAGAACCATGTTCTTGTTCTTGAGGTATGGTTTTCTTCTTTTCCTTTTTCCTTAAGTTTTTTTGGGAAAATAAGGAACATGGGGAGAAATTCCAAATTTTAGGAGTAAACTCCACGTACTTTACCATAGGTCGTGTACTTTGGCCATGTGGGATGAGTACATAGGGTGTGTTGTCCTGACGGTGTTGAAGAGTGTAAAAACTAACTACACACCGTGTAATGGGTATTTACATGCCATGTAATCAGTCAGCAGGTGAATAGTAAAGCGGTGGAAGTAGCCGCTAATAGAGCGACAGTACACGCTGTTTATTCAGAAATACACTTTTTGTACTCATGTCGACAGATGAACAGTGTGGCTGTGAATAGTAGCCGCCAGAGGAATTATTAAATGTGGAAAAGTACACATTGTGTACTTGAGAGTACACATAGTGTACTTGAGAGTACACATCGTGTAGTTTGTTTTTTTCTCATAACACATGAAGTAGCATCCTCGTTTGGCTGAGGAGGCAGTGAACCCATATGGAGATCGGGATGAGAGGCTGAATCTTTGTGGAGTTCTGGATCGCACGCCAGGAATCCATTTCATCCTATGTCGATCTTGTTTGAACCATGTGGGTAAGACCTCCCTTCACCTTGATATATTCTTACCAATTCTTTCCTGAGGGGAAGTTATTTGAGGTTGAACGTGTAGTTTTCTATCTCAGATCTATGCCATTTTCAGTTGTTTCGGGAGGCGTCGTTCATGTATATCGACCATTGGAGATTGAGGTAGGTGGTCTGATGTTTATTTCCAACTGTTATGTTGTTTTTGTATACCATTGTGTTACGTACCCATGTTTGGGGTGTCATATGGCTGAGAACTTGATTAATTAAATACCTAGAATTGTGTAGGTAATTTAATGAATATGTACAAATGCTGTTTGGGATCATTGCATTGATCCAAGGCCACCCCGTGGGTGCGTTCCATTGTTTAGCCATTTGGCCAGGGTACCCGAGGGTATACCATGATTTTAGCATGCTTTGAATTTTCTTGAGAAGAATTGTATAAAAATAGCTTGCTTATGTGTTGGGCTTGGCATGGTTACTTGCTTAGCCTGATAGCGGGTGTTATCTTTAGCATGTGGGAAACTCTACTCATGCATGTGGGTAGAAGATTATTTTCCTGTGGGTGAGGCCTCGTACGCCTGCGGGAAATATTCATTAAGCCTGTGGGAAGTCACCTACAGGTTTCGATTCTGATTACCTGAGGGTATGGATTTTCATGACTGCGGACAACATTAATTTTTGATATTCATTATTGTGATTTTACATGTCACAACTACCAAGCTAAAGCACATTCTTGGTATTGTATTACCTTGTACTTTTTATATATTTAGTTATAGTTTTGATGTGGCACTCATAGGGAGACTGTCAGCTGGGTCTTAGAAACTTATAATTTATTTATATTGAATTTTTAAATAATAATGAAATGGAAATGGAAATTGTGTGAATGTTTATGTTTTTGTACATCCTGGTTTAATGCATTTCATTACTATACACAGTTGTTGCGCAAACTGACTAACAATTGGGCACGGGCCTTTGGTGGTTGCCTACTACCATTCATTTCTCACACCCTATTTGGGTCATGTCTTGGACTTAAACAGATTACATTGTTGCAGGTGTTGATAAGGGAAAGAGACCCTATAAAGGTACTTGATTGTTGCAGAGTTGTGGGGGAGCATGGGACCAATCTTAGGCTCACGATGCGGCTGAGTTCCTGGTAAACTGTTTTGTTTCCTTACTGTACTTGTAATTCATATTGTATTATTCCAGATTGTAGTGTATCCTATTTTGGATGATTTCATAGACATAGATACATAATTCATCATTAAATATATATGACTATTGTTATCTTTTACTTTTTTATTGATATACATTTCAGTTGGGTATCGTTTATTGCTTCCTCTTTGTTTATTTTTATATATTTCCACTACGCTACACTTTAACAAATGACGGCGTAGTTTCCCCACTATCAAACCTTGTACCTCACTGCTAGTCTATAGCCTCTGGTGTTTGGAGATATGTGCTTGAGGTTATGTGACCAACTGGTTTTGGGGCACCCGTTGAGTGGCACCTGAATCTGGGACGTTACACATACCACCAAGGTATTACCAGGTAGGAAAAAGAACCATACAGGTACACCACACATAATTATACCACAAAGGTATATACACATAAGAAAAAAGTAACACATAGGTATGCCACACAAAAGTATACCACTGAGGTATTACCACGTAGGAAAAAGTACCACCTAGGTAAGAACACAACTCACTCATAGTATAACATAAGTAATGTAGTAGAGATGATTATATCTAACTACTAAATCATATTACTCTGTAAGAAGCTGAACCACACAGGATCAATAGGATCTTCCCTACATAGTATTTCTAGGTGTTGACCTAGAGAAAAACGCTAGGAGCTAACCCAAACAGGATCACTCGGTGCTGACCCACACAGGACCACTAGGAGCTAACACACACATGATCTCTCTTCATTCTTCTCGTCACTTCCAGCTACTAGGTTTTAACACTAAGCCTACTCATCATGGAGAGGATCTAATCCAAAAGTCATTAGTTGATACTCCAACTGCTACGAAGACCCACCATGAATTATCTCAAAGGACTGCCTTGTCGAAGGGGACTCAACACAACAGACGATGCGTCATTCGGACGCCTAGTCTGTGTGTTATTAGCCTTTTTTTCCCGAGGATTCAATTGGATTCATGATTGATCCAACCGAACCATTCCACAACATTATACAAACCTTTAGTGGGGTATACCAAAGCATCCTTCTCGCTCCATGGTTTTCAGTGCCGCTGACGTTTCGTCAAACGAACGTCTGGTGGAAACGTTATGGCCCAAGTAATGTATAGGGTTGTATCTAGTCTGGGTCATGTCCGTCTCAGTTGGACAGACCCAGCCCGCTAGGTCCCACCTAGCCCTTGGGGTTAAACCTAGCCCACTGTGTGGACCAACCTGCTGGGACCGTCCCAGCAGGTTGTGAGGGTCGTGAGGCTGCATGGGTGTCGTTAGGGTGTGGGGAGGCTTGATAGTGGGTGTCCCTCTAGTGTGTTGGGAGGATCGGTCATGTGGATCCCTTGAGGGCGCGGGGCCACTCAGTCGCATGGGTTCCGTGAGGGCATGGGGCAGATCGACCAAGGGGGGTGCTGTGAGGGCGCAGGGTGTCTAGGACCTAGGGGTGCTGCGAGGGCCCACGGCGGCTCGACCGTGGAGGTGACGCAAGGGCGCAAGGCCATGGGGCGGCTAGGCCGAAGCAGCTCGGTCGGGATGGAGGAGGTTGTGGGGTGGCTCAGATAGGAAGGATCAACCGAGAGGGAGAAAGTTGTGGGGTGGCTTGGTCGGGGCGGTGCGGTGAGGTTCGCGGGGCGGCGCAAAGAGGTCGTGGGGCAGTGGTGGCCGGGGACGGCGGAGCCCTACGGGTTGCGGAGTCCGTGGGGCGGCGGGGCACCTTGCCTTCATTTTCGGTTCTTGAGTTCCACCGGTGCCAACCATCGGCACCAATCACCATCACCAAATCCTCCTTCTTTCATCGCGAAGGATTTACCATTTAAGAAGAACGATGAAGGGGTTGGGCCATGTTTGAATGGCCCACACCCTCCGTGTTAGAGCAGTAGTAAGCGGCTCAACACGAATAAGAATATCAAGAATGGGTAAAGGAAAATAATTCAAACACAATCCCTACAAATCTCTTCAAACACTATTACCAATCATGTAAAATAATTAAAAGGGTAGAACATGGGAAGTGATAATCATATATATGTAAAATCCTACCTCGTTCGTTTGATTCATTGAAGATTGCTCGCAGGGAAGCATAACATGTCATTGGGAATAGATAGACATTGGTGATGGCAAAATTTTCTCAAACATTAGTCTATTGATGTTGAAGACGTTCCTTGCCAATGAATGTCTTGTGGAAGAATTCAGAGTTGAAGTCGGAGTTCTTCGTTGGCATTCTTCGTTGGAGAGCTTTCTCCCAAGGCTCCTCCCTCCCAATTCCACAAAAAATGCCATGTAGCCAAGGTAATATATTATGTTTTCTATTTAGTTCATTGTAAAAAATTCAAATATGCTTAATTAATTAACTAGGATGGCATAGTAAATGTAAGAAGAGTTGAAGAGTCTCCCCCACATTTAGTTGGATGTTTGAGGGTTTCTCCCATTAATGGGGAGTTCAAGGGGGTTTATACTCAGGTGGTCCCCACGACCATAACCTCTCATGGGAGGTTTAGTTTAGGTGGTCCCCACCTGTGAAACATAGAAATAAAAGTTTAATAATATAATAAAATAAAATTTTGAAAAAATGATATATTATTTTATTCTTTCAACAAAAACCCAAATATTAACTTTTACTCTCGACCAACTGTCGTTGAGGTAATAGTATCCTTAAGATAATATTGGTTCTGTGAGATCAACGGTGTCCTCATATTTCAATTCTATGCACCGTTTCAAAAGTTACAAAAACCAGTAATCATGTTTATTGAACATACCCAAAAAAATGTTTATAAATTAATTTCGGGCACACCGGGTGTCGAAATCATGCACCGTCAATTTTAAAAGACTAAAAAATTTCCTATTTAAATTAAAAAAATATTTACATGGAAAATATAAGTCTTTACCTTCTCCCCACCGCAAGGATTTACATCCCCAGAAGACACAACCCAAAACTAGGAAAACATGTGGGGTACTGATCATGAATATGATCCTCCTACTCCCATGTGCTCATCTAGAGGTTCTCGTGCTGCCAACAAACACGCATCAGAGGCATTGACCACCCACAAAGAACTCGCTCCTATCGGTCCTCAATATCCACTATAACCTCTGTAAAAGTCACCCCATCGTCGACATCCAGATCTACATGGTTGATGACGTGGGAAGGGTTGTGCACGTATCTCCTCAACTGGGAGACATGGAAGACGTCGTGCACCCGGTGAAACTGAGGTGGAAGTGCAAGGTGGTTATCCACCTTGCCAACTCTACTGAGGACCTGAAAATCTCTGATGACCCTCATAGATAACTTGAGAGCTCGGCCAAATCATCACAAAACACATTTAGGTGAGACCAATAGAAATTTGTGGTTACCATCCTCGAACTATATTGGTCTCCATCTCCTATCGGCATACGACTTCTGCCTGCTCTGTGTAGTCTTCATCCTGTCCTGGATGATCAGCACTTTCTCTGTCGTAGCATGTACCATGTCTGGTCCCACTAGTGCTGACTCCCCTGGGTTAGTCTAGCACAAAGGTGATCTGCAAGGTCTCCCGTACAATGCCTCGAAAGGTGGCATCCCAATGGTGGAGTGATATCTGTTGTTGTCTGAAAACTCCACCAAAGGAAAGTGATCCTCCCAGCTATGACTTAAGTCGAGAACGCTGGCACAAAACATGTCCTCGAGGGTCTGAATGGTCCACTCAGTCGGTCCATCCATCATAGGATGGAAGGCAGTGCTCAAATGAAGTTTCATCCCGAAAGCCTCTTGAAACCCCTTCTATAGCTGATAAGTAAAAAGTGCATCATGATCGAATTAATTAGTCGAGGGTAATCCATGTAGCCTCACAATCCCCTGCACATAGAGGCATCCCAAGCTCTCTACTGAACCTTGCAATATGATCATTAAGAAGTGGGCAGACTTGGTGAGTCGGTCGACGATCAACCAAATCGAGTCATGTCCCTTGGATGTATGTGGAAGTCATGTCATGAAGTACATGGATATCCCATCCCACTTACACTGTGGGACCTCCAATGGTTGAACCATGAATTCTCTTACTTGATGCTCCACCTTCACTTGCTGACAATTGAGGCACTAAGAGACAAACTCTGCAACTACTTTCTTCATTCCTAGCCACAAGTGTTGTCATCAGAGATCCTGGTATATCTTTCCCCCTCCTGGATGTACCACTATAGGGGATGTGTGGAACTCCCTCAACACTTCCTCATTAGTGACACTAGTAACACGGTACGTCCACTGAGGAGGATGACGTGCTCCCCACCTTCACGAAATTCAACCAGGTGCCTGTCTTGTGGATATATAAGCATGTCGAGTATCGCAGTCGGTGTCCCCACACTGGGCCTCTATGACTCGCTAAAGAAGTGGGGGAGTGACTGTATGAGTCTGAAGAAATGATGCTCTATATCTATCCACAAAGGATATCTGCAAAGTGTCAAGATGATATGTGGCCACACCTAGCAGCCGTATACCAGACATTTTGCTGAGTGCATCTGCAACAACATTCCCCTTCCCAGTGGTATAGACTATCTCGAGGGCATAGTCCTGGAGGAACTCAAGCCAATGTCATTGTCTCAGGTTCAGGTCGTTCATAGAAATTATATACCTGAGACTCTTGTGAACAGAGTTGACTGTAAAACGCTCTCCCATCAAGTAATGTCCCCACATCATCAAGGCAAAGACCACTACTGCTAACTCCAGATCATGGGTAGCATAGTTCTGCTCATGCTGCCTCAGCTGTAGTGAACCATAACCGATAATGGTTCTCTCCTTCATCAGGACACATCTGAGTTAGGTTCCTGATGTGTCGTAGTAGACTACGTACTCTACGCCTTCCTCTGGAAGCCTCAAGATAGAGGCACTAGTCATCCTCTCCCTCATCTCCGGAAAACTCAGCTGGTATCTCTCTGCCCACACGCAGGGTTTCCCCTTATTCAACAATGCTGATAGTGGTGATGCAAATCTGAAGAAATATTGTAAAAATCTCCACTAGCATCCAACCTAACCCAAAAAACATTGTACCTCCATAAAAATCTTGGGTGGATCTCAAGAAATTACCACCTCAATATTTAATGGATCCACTACAACTCTATCCTTTGATATGTTATTTCTGAGAAAGTGAACCTCTCATATCTAGAACTGGAACTTTGAGAGCTTACCATAAGAATGGTGCTCTCGGAGTTTTTCTAGAACTATCTGCAAATGATAGGATTGATCCTCCACAGTAGTCTATTAGATCAGAATGTCGTCAATGAAGATTACTAGAAAGTTAAGAAGGTAAATCTAAAAGATTCTTTTCATGAGTCCTATAAACACTGTTAGAGCATTCGTTATGCCTAATAGGATAACCAAGAACTCGTACTGGTCGTACCGACATCAGAAAGTCGTCTTCTTCCCATCCTCATCTCGTACTCTGAGCTGGTGATAGCATGACAAGAGGACTATCTTCGAGAACCACCATGCTCCCTTTAGCTGATCAAAGAGGTCATTAATCCTCAAGAGTGGGTACTTGTTTCTCCACCATCACCTGGTTCAGTAGTCGATAGTCGATAGAATGTCTCAAGATCTCATTCGCCTTCTTGGTGAACAGAATCGGATCTGCCCAACGAGAAACATTGGCCCCAATGAACACGTTCCCCTGTAAGTCCTCTAATTGTACCCTCATCTCACGATGCTCCACGAGAGCCATCCGATACGCTGGTGTAGATATCGATGTCATCCTAGGGTACAAGTCAACGTAAAACATCACCTCTCTGCAAGGTGGTAGACCAGGGACATCATGAGGGAAGACATCCACATACTGGTCCACCACTACAGGATAAATCGGTCTCTCCACATCAACTGCTCTGAGGGTAAGGCTAGCCTACTGATAAGTAATCAGCTACACACTCCTCTGGGTAAGTCCATCCTATGCTGTAAAGGCTCTCTTCTCGTCGGTGAAGGTAAACCTAGTCCCATCCATGAAGACACACCACACTTTACACCTAATATAGTATATCTGAGCATGGACTATAGATAAACAGTCCATACCCAAGACGACGTCATAAGGCCTCAACCCCGCTACAAAGAGATCCCAGCCGAAGAACTATCCTCCTAGTGTAAGCTTTCACTACTGGCACTAGTGCGTAATCCTTGAATTTTCTCCCAAATGGGTGTCTAGCCATAAGGATCAACCCAATGGCTCCATAAAAATCATTTAGCTCCACATGAGGGTAGTTGAAATATAAAAATTACTATCACCAATGTCTATAAGTACTATAGATAAGGTGGAGTAGACACATATCATACCTCGTATCATCTCCAGATCACCATGATCGTAGGCCCCAAATACCTAGAGCTGAGCTCTCCCCTGTCCACCTGCTCCCTACAGTCAACGTGGACCTCCTGGTGGTGTTGGCGACAACATCTCGAATCATTGGCCACCACTAGTTGCATGGATGGATCCTCTGCCACATATTCCTACTCCATACGGACCTCTTAAGTCAAACCTTTATCTCTACTGGGGTGGTCCTTCGACCATCTGTTTATCATATGTACGGTGGGTTGGACAGTCATGAGCCATGTGACCCAGCCAGCCACATCCATAACAGTACCCACTCCAAGCATGACTATCTCTGCCTCGGGTGTCTCGCACAGCCGATCCTTAATGTTGCGGTCGTCCAACTGTAGGTCTGTTTATTTTTGACCTCTATGTCACTTTTCTGCTACCATCTGCAGAAGACTCCACTACGTGATGACTGGTGGGGGGTCTCGGTACTGGTGAATTCTCAGTAAATAAACAATCCACAAATAGGGCTCTCTCTAACACCCCCGCCAATGTCGAGATGTTGAGTGATATCATCAAAAGCTCTGATCTCTCGTCTGAGCCCCTACTCGAATGTCTATGACCTAATGAATGGGTCACATACCATATCAATGGTGTAAAATGAGAGGTTAGTAAACCTCACTGATTACTAAGCCATAGTAAAGTTTCCCTGCTACATATGAAGTAGCTCCTAATTGCGCACTGCATGAAGAGTCACTGGGACAAACTCTGCCCAAAACATGCTCTCAAAGTCTGCCCAGAGAAGCATCAACTCATAGTGTTCCGGGAGAATCATGCTCCACAGTTTTCCTATAACTTCCTATAAAAGGATGGTGGTAAGGATCACCATGAAATTAGATGGTTTCCCTATTAGTCTGAATACTCTCACTACAGCCTCAAAACAATCTTCAACTGCATGTGGGTCCAACTATCCACTAAACCTAGGTGGCCACTGGAACTAGAACTCATGCAATTCCCTCAGGCAGCATGAACTGTCTACTTCTGGGGCTGGTGGAATAGGTGGCCCAATGGGTAATGGTACCGCTGGTGCCTCCGCTAGTACCTCTACTAGAAAAGGTCCATGCACTGAGGCCTCTTCTCTTGGTGGGATATCAGTGCGTACTACTCTTGGAACCCCAGCTAACTTTCTTCGTGAAGGAATACTAAAAAGAAACATGTTCTCCATGATCAATAATTTAAACCTGGTGAGCTAACATAAAGATTTCACAAATAAGACTCTTGAAAACACACACACAATTAGTGTTTTCATGCACTGAGTCAGAAATCAGAAGTCAGGGTCCTGGGGTAAGGATACATCAGCCGCCGCACCAACACTGGATTCCCTAAACTGATAACAACACTCACTAAACTTATAACTATTTCCATTAATAATATTAGAGTCATATATTTTATGGTATTACTGAATCCTCGGATACCAATTTGTCACAACCCGTCCCCCGGGGCCCATGTCGTGACTACCCCATGCCTTCCTTCCGTAGGCCTGGGGCTGACGACTACCACTGAAAGGTGTACTCCATATAAATAGGAAGGCATTTCCTTAATATCCTATGAACACACTTATCCAAGAACACATCAAGATACGAACACAAGTAAACTATATAAAAAAATAGTGCTGAAAGTAAAAGTGGTTAGAAATAAAAGCACAACTATAAAGATACCAGTAAAACTGAAATACAACTGAATGAAAAAGGAAAATAGCTACTGGGTTGACCCTCGAGGTTCCTACCTGTAGGGTAGGTACAGATCACCTCCTCAGCACTCCACTTCCATCCGTCTCCTCTACGTACGGTCACAATGTATGGTCCTCCATAGGGCATCGTCCAGTCCGGTTATCCTTAAGCTCTATTAATGTTGTCAATCGTATGCACCAAACACAACAAGGTGCAGCCATAGACCATGTAGGGGTGAGTATAACTATACTTAGTAGGGTCCCAAACACCCCCAAGGTCTCACTAAATCCACAATGGATAAACCAATAATCAAGTAAGCTAGTGACAAACCTACATAGGTATATCCACATACATATACCTACGTTATCAAATATACCCATTTCAATAATGAGGAAACACACAGTCCAACTCAAAAGCCCAAGCTCAACTATTACACAAAAGAAGGAACACAAAGAAGGAAAGTAACATATAGGTATGACAGACCGATGTATACCACCAAGGTATTACCACGTAGGAAAAAGTAACACACAGTTACACCACACAGAAGTATACCACCAAGGTATTACCATGTATGTAAAAGTACCCCACAGGTACGCCACACAAAAGTATACAACCAAGGTATTACCATGTAGAAAAATGTGCCGCACAGGTATGAACTCAGCTCACACCATGTATAACTTATGTACAGTATTAGAGATGATTATATCTAACTATTGAATCATCTTACTCTGTATATAAGATGACCCACACTTCATCACTATGAGCTGACCCACACGGGATCGCTATGTGCTGACCCACAAAGGATCTCTAGGAGATGACTCACACAAATCACTAGGTGATGACCCACAAAGGATCACTAGGAGCTGAACCACAAAGGATCGCTCTTCATTATTCTCGTCATAGCCTTCTACTGGGTTCTCGCACTATGCATGCTCATCTCTGGGAGGATCTGTTTCAAATGACCATGTTATATACCCCAACCTCTATGAATTACAATTAAGTTGTATCTCAAAGGATCACCACATCATAGGGGTCTCAACGCAACAGAAGGTGCGTCATTCAGATACCCGATCTATGAGTTATTATCTTTTTTTTTTCTCGAGGGCTCGATTGGATTCATGATTGATCCAACCCCATTGTTCCCCAACATTATCCAAAGAACTAGTGGGGTATACCAAATGGTCCGTCTCACTCTAATGTTTCTGGAGCCGTTGACAGTCTGTCAAACAGACGTCCGTTCCAAAAGATAGGGCCCATGTATAGTATAGGGTCGTATCTGGTCTGGGTCATGTCTGCCCCAGTCAGACCGACCTAGCCTGGGTCGACCCTGTTCGAGTCGACCTGACCAAACCAGCCTGGTCTGGCCTCACCTGCTTGTTCCGGCCCGATAGGCCGCTGGGGTGTCGTGTGGGTGAAGGGAGGCTCGGCTGCGGTGGTGCCATGAGGGCGCGGAGGGGCTTGGCCCTGGGGGTTTCTAAAGGGGATGGGACATCTCAGCTGCATGGGTGACACGAGGGCATGGGGTGGATCAGTCGCAGTGGTGCCGAGTGGGCGTGGGTCGGCTCATCCATGGGGGGTTCCGCGAGGGTGTGCATTGGATTGACCGCATGGTTGCTGTGAGGGCATGAGGCCGTGGGGAAGCCTGACTAGAGAGGCTCAGCCAAGATGGCAGATGCCACAGGGTGGCTTGGATGGGGCCACTCGGCCAGGAGTTCGGAGTTATTGCGGCGGCGCGGCGAGGCCGCGGTGCGGCGCGCCGAGGTCACGGGGCAGCTCGGTCGGGGTGGCGCGGTGAGACAATTGGGAGGGGAGGTGAGTCCACAAGGAGGAACAACAAGGCTACGGAGGGGCGAGGGCTGGGGATGGAAGAGCGTCACGGGGTACGGAGGTCGCGGGGTTGCGGGGTGCCATGCCTTCATCAGCGGTTTTCTAGTTCCACCAGTTCCAACCGCTGGCACCGGTCGCTGTCACCAAAGTCACCTTCTATTTTCGTGAAGGATACACCATTTAAGAAGAACATCAGAGGGGTTGGGAAATGTTTATTTGGCCCACAATTTATTCTTTATAGCAGTAGAAAGCATCTCAACATGAACAACAATATCAAGAATGTGTAAAGGAAAATAATTCAAACACCCTCCCTACATCACTCATCAATCAAAATTCCCAATCCCAAAAAATATATAGAAGGGGAGAAAATGGGAAGTGATAATCATATAGAAGTAAACCCCAACCACATTCATTTGATTTCTTGAAGATTACTAGTGTGGAATGAGACTATGTCATTGGGAATAGACGGACGATGGTGATGTCGGAATTTCCTTAAACACCGGTTTGTTGACGTTGAAGATGTTCCTCATCAACGAATGTCCCATGGAAGAATTTTAAGTCGAAGTCAGTGTTTTTTATTGGAATAATTCATTGGAGATAATTGTCCCAAGGCTCCATCCTCCCAATTCCACCAAATATTCCAAGTAGGAAACATAATAGAATATGTTGTCTATTTAGTTTGTTGGCTTAAATTCAAAAAGTTTTAATTAATTAACTATGTTTGCATAATAAATTGTGGAGGAGTTGAAGAGGCTCCCCCACATTTAATAGGACATTTGTGGGGTTATCCCATTAATGTGGAGTTCAATGGGGTTTATACTCCAGTGGTCCCCACCAGTATAACCTCTAAAGGGAGGTTTAGTTTAGGTGTTCCCCACCTGGAAAACATCCACATAGAAGTTTCAAAATAAAATAAAATAAAATATTACGAATTTGAATTTTATTTTATTATTTACCGAAAAAACCCAAAAATTATCATTCACCCTCATCCTACTGTTGTCGAGATGAACGCCTAATTATGATAATGTCGGTGCATTGAGTTCAACGGTGTCCACAGATTTCAATTCTATGCACCAGATCAAAAGTTATAAAAACCCTCTAGCACGTTTACTGAACCTACCCGAAAAAAGATCCGAAATTCTTTCTGGGAACACTGGGCCTGGGAATCATGCATTTTCAATTTTCACGAACATGAAAAATTCCCATTTAATTAAAAAACAATACATAGAAATTTCAGTTCTTTAAAAAACGAGACTTCAAAAAATCATTCTATATTAGCGAATTAATAAAATAATTCAAATTATTTCAAAAGGATTATAATTGTAGATGATATTTAATATATTTCTTCTAGATTTATGTCAAAATATTTTTATTTGGGAATCTATTACCTTTTAAATCTTTTAAACAATTCCATGAACTGATATAATCAATGACTTATTCAATATATTAATTTTTATTTTTTATACATTAAAAGTAATTATCTTCTAAAAATGTTGAATTTAACTATTATAAAAACAATAAAAAATTCTATTACAAATTATATATTTATCCATATCCATTTTTATTTTTTATATAAAAGTTGTTCCCTATAAATGTTGGAAAAAACTGACTTTGTCCCCTCTCTATTGTATTTGTTTTCCCAATATTCAACAACTACAAGAAGTAAAATCGATGAATAATTTTTCATGAATTAATACACTATTTAAGAGAGTAATATTTTAATTTACATTCGATGGAAATAGAAACATTAAATAATATATTTTTGTGAATGTTTTAGTTTCATATTTAATATATGGGAATTCGACATCATTCAATTCTAATCAATCAATGACATGCTGACATATTTATATGATGGAAGATATTCACTTATTAAATGCATGTCATTATAAAATTACCTAATCTATAATTGTATTTTAGTTTAATAGAGAAAAAATATATTTATGTATATCGGAAGTGGTATGTCAAATATTGGGGTTTTATTTGTAGAATGTTTGATATGATGATTTTACCATTATAGATTGTAAAATATACTCCTTTTGATGTGGTTCACAAGAAACTAATTAGTATTCATTATCGAATCCTTATGTATTTCAAACATTTAATGAAATTATATCATCATTATTGGATTTTTGACATTTAATATTATATATTCTATTATAATTTTATTCTTTTTGAAATTATGTCAGAAACATGTTATTAATGTTTGTATGAAGGATCAATTATTTTTTTTCTATTTTCCATACTCAATAAACAGTACATTGATAGAAAATGATTTATTTATATGGAACATTAAAAAATGGTTCATCTATTAAGACCAAGGAACTGAATTTTTTTAGTTCATTCAAATTTGATGGTATTTTTGGTTGTGATCGTCTTTTACACATGACTCATAACCATTTTCTGTCTAAATATATTGCTGATATATAAAATAATTAATACAATGACTCCATAACATTTGGGAACAAACTCATCATCATTAAACATGATTTATTTATATTTATCATTATTGGAATGCATCACAAAAACATCGTGTATATCATGAATTGTATCTAAATAGCCTTATGTGATTGTATATTTATGGGATTTATAGTGATTTAACTTTACTCAAGGAAAAAATCACACAATGTTTTAGATGATTATTTAAAACACATAAGTCAGAAGTTATTAAAAGAATCATATAATAAATGAGGACTATTGAATTAAATTAGATGGATTGTTTTCCAAGAATGTGTTCATAGACTTGTATATAGTCATACCCATTAGAGAGGCTCTACCACCACTGAGCACACCATTTTCTTTATCATGGGGATGGGTTTCAAACAGTTTTTATAGAAATATAGAATTCATGTAATTCTCTACATGAGCACATCATCATTATAGTATAATATATGAAAGGGTAATGTAGAAAAATACACAATATCTATTTCACCTAACATATTTTTGACTATAGTTATTGGATCTCCCATTGACTAGACTCTAGAATATTTGGATGAAAAATAATATATCATGGTATTATATACATTATATATATATGAAAATTTTGATAATAAATTGGTTTGGATACATAATGATAAACAAAAAAACATTTTTTTATGAATTTTAAATATAAATTATCATTTATTGTGTGTAAAAATTAATAAAACAGAAATCACTCTACAATAATGGAACTGTAGAGGATTGAGTAATAATGATTTATATGATTTAAAATTATTTAATGATAATTATTTTTAGAATGATTCTAGATACACTTGATGTTCCTTTCATATGCTACATTTTTTAATAAGATAATGATGATTGTAATTAGATCACAAATACATAACATCGTGGAACTGATACTCAATAAAAATAATGAGGATACCTTTTTCCTTTTTTGAGTAATGTGCTTTATTTATCTGCATATTTCCCATCATCTTCATTTGGTTTTCATCATAGATCACATTGATTAATATATATAGTAATCATTCCTTCATATTTTATGTTATTATTGACCATTGATTCCATGCATCTCTCAAAGTTAATTAACTGTTTGAACACCATTCGCATAGGCCTCGTGAAAAGTGTCATGTGGTGATAAGTCTTTATTACATGTATAAAAAATTGGTATCATTAAAATTTTTTGTGTAAAAATATATTATCATAATGATAAATTATCCAAAATAAACCTTTCAAGATATCCATATGAATTTATCATTATTAATTAATTGTTTTATATGCATGAAGTGAAAAATGGATAAAGTATAAAAATTCTATTTTTTCTTATTGAAAGTCATTGATTAAAAAAATAATCAATTATAGAGTAAACATTCATGATTATATCATTATTTTATTGTATTTTAATGAAATCTATACATTGATAATGGTCTTAATGAGATTATAATGTTCATGTAAATTCATTCATTATTTTATATCCAATGACTGAGATGATTAATTTATTTTATGTAACATAATGTGTTTATTACAATTGGATTTTTATTATAAAGAGTGTAATTTTTTTATATTTATTATATATATTTTATGCAGTTAAATTGATGAATTTATTACATTTTAAATTTAATTCTACTATGCTGTTGAATGTTTATAAATAATTTTGATATAAATGAGGAATCATTGAGGTATTCATATTTTTATTTATACGCTTATAAATTTTAGATGAATCCAACTTGATAACTATGAACTCATTGAAGATATAAATCTAATTTATATATTAAATTATGAAAAATATTCTATAATTATATGTATTTGAGTGCAGTCCTTATGTGTTATGATATTCAAAAAATCTAGGGGTACCTCTAGATAAGTAATTTAATTTCCTTTTTCCTAGGGATTATATTCAACAACATGTGATTACAAGGACCATCTTATATATAATTAGAAATATATTAATGTTTCTCATTATTAAAATAAATATAAATGAAATATTTTCTTTTTGTTTTTATGAATATGCATGGGAATTATTGAAAATATACTTGAAAATGTTTATCTACAATAAAACCCCATAAATTTATTTTATAAATTATTATAAAATATTCTAATGAAATATTTTCTTTCAATGAAAATAAATATTTTTATTAATATAATTTCATCACTATGAATATATAATGTAATAATGTACATATATAAATAAAATAAATGAAATATTTAAAGTAAAAAAAGAATAATTAAAAAATATTCCCACATCCAAAACAAATTTTTTTCATTGTCTAAGGATACATTGATAAGGAATGGGCCCTTTAGTCACTGAATAAATATTTTTTTATAATAAATTTTAAAAAATTCTAAGACTATATCATAGAAAAAACTTATATTAAATATTGGTATATAAATTATGTTTATTTTATTAGTTATTGTTGTTAACTGATACAAAGATATCCTTTTTTTCTACCCCTTAAGTCACAAACATATATATCATAAATTTAACTATAATATCATGAAAATATTTTATACAAATGGATGTTACATATATTTTAGGGAATTATATCAATATATTGTAACCTAATTAAATTTTTAACCAATTTTTTTTTTATGATTACATAGGTGGTGATGTTTTTAAATCAATAAAAAAGTTAGAGTACAATATTTTTATCCATTAATAACTTTATAACACACACATATATATATATCATGTCTATATAATATACAATAATATTCTAAAAATGCCGATATTGGAAAAAAATGATGGTGATGTCCACAAATCATTTAATACATTGCTGTATTATTAATAAAGATATAAAATTTTCTAAAATACATATAAATATTAGTATATCATATATATATATATATATATTATCATATACATAGATAATATTTATTATGCATCAAACTTGTTAAATGTATAGTGAAAATAATACCCAAGAGCTATGCCCATTAGAATTGTATAAGAATCAATAAATTTAAAAATAAGGATCATAAATTTGGAATTTATTTGGATGACCATGAATAGTTACATTAAGGATGGTCACTAAACAATTTCCAAAATTTTCATACATCATTTCATTTGTTTATAGTTAGTGTAATACAAATATTATATCATAGTACTTCTCATCTCAGAAATAGTGTTCTAGTACATCTAATTTAAATAATTTAATATAGATCGAGAGATTCATATTTATAATATATATATATATAATAGAAATCATTTTATGGGTCATTATATTGATTATGTTACATAATATTGTTAAATGAAGAGATTTTTTCAATGTATTATAAAATGCTCAACCAAAATTTTGACATAAATAATTCAATCATTTTAATATATGAAATCAACTTCATATTTATTAATTATTTGAAAAAAAAATTAATGGAAAATATTTAAACTATATCACATTAGCATAAGTGAAAATAGACATGTAATAATAAAATGTGTCAATAAATATTTTAATTTAAAACACATTAATGTATATTTTATGGTTCATTATATTATATATCCCTATATGTGATTTAAAATTCACTCTAAATAGATACATATATTTATATATATATATAAATACATAGAAACATACATACATGTTCAGACACAAAGATATATATATATATATATATTTGGGTGAATGTAAATCATTCAATGATATTATAATTAATAAAATGAAAATTCTAAGAATGGGTCTAGAAACCCTTATTTATAACATAAAGTGATAAAAAGAAAAATTAAATTAATCATAATGTAAAAAATTGATCATTATATGTGTATTAGATATTATAATGCATTAAAATCATTTTTACTATGTTTGAATCATTGATGTCTCTACATAGATCCTTTAAATTAAAATCTAAGCACATCCTTTAGGGAGTACTTCAATTTCCATATATGATGTGGTGTAGTGAATCATCAGATAAGTATACTATTTTTTTATATCATTTATATATAATGTATTGATATTATATATTCAATTTCAATAAAACATGAATTGTCACGTTCAATCCCAAGTACCCTAGTAACTTGATAATCGATACAACCCTGAAATAGCCTAAAGGGCATTCCTGATCCTCAATGGTTGGTGACTAGCACAAGACATATGACAACCTGAATGTGGGAAGGAATATACCAAAAACCATAGGTGATGCAAGAAAAGAAATACAATATGAATACTGATAAAACATCACTGGGATTAATGTACATAAAGTAATCAGGGAACTAATACCTAGTGTATTAACAACTAATTTCCAAAAAAGGGAAACATTCCCCATGTCTATAAGGACAAAACTAAACAACACTGAGGTTCGACACCTAGATCATCCTCTAAGTGATCATCTCCCCTTTCGCCAACCTAGAAGGATATAATCTTCAAACAATCAAATGCACAATTAGATTGTGTGACAGAGGCCATAAGGATTTCAAAAAATATTATGTAATATTATTACAATATCAAATTAACCTGTAATGAGATTTCAATTTTCAAATAAACTTGTATGGAATTTATAAAAGAATATTAAAAAAATTTCTTTTACTATTTAAAATATGGAAATACATTTAGCAATTCAGGGTTCAAATTTCAATTGATTGAAATACATTTCAAATGATGAAATTTTTCTTTTAAAAATGGGTACTTTAGACAAATGGCACGTTTATAAAATGGTTTATAAAAAATTTATATTAAAAAATTTAAAAAAAATTATATATCATTTAAATATGTTTATAAAAATAGAATATTCATTAATTCCAAATAAAATCAAGTGAGTAACATGTTCTTGTGCCATGTAGGTACAATAGTCCCAGGTAAATGGACCCAACAATATGAATAAGAAAATGTATATATATATATATATATTCTCTTTAAACTAAGGCCATGATAATTAATCACCATCACCTAATGGATATGAGATGCTGATATATTGTTTTGGAATGTTGTAATTCATGAAGTTTTTTCATATAAAACACACTAGTAACATAATAATTTCATGTTATCTATTGCAAAACAATTATGGGATAATAATTTTAATACTAGTTAATGTAAAATTAAATCCGATTCACTATTTCAATATACCAACATTCCCTTTGAAAGCCATCAGAAAGTTATAATAAAAAACATGGATTTTGAACAAGATAAAACCCATAAAATTCCATCAAATCCATTTTAGTCTGTTTTTTTATAGACAAGAATTTGAAACCATTTCAATAAAATTCCCTATCAGTTGCACAAATAAATTCAACATATTCAATATTATTGAAATTCTATTAATTTCATCACAAACCACCAATTAACTAGGATTTGGGGTTTTCAAAAATCATTTGACAAAAATATTTACATCAATTAAATGACATAAATTCAATTGATTACTTTTATATACCAACCAGAATATAAATATAAAAATTTAAATTTCCACAATTTCTGTATCATTACCCCAATTCAATGGAATTCGTGGTTTTAAAATTTCAATCCAAAACCCCATTCTTCATAAATACCCCAATTCACTAGAATTGGGTCGTACCAATCAAGAAATTGAAGTCCACATAATGAAAACCAATATTTTTTTAAATCCAAAACAATTTTTATTTAATAAATCAGTTTAGGTTTAATAAATTTTAGTGATCATAACAGAACCACCTACCTCATGATCAACGGATTTCAGATCAACTAACCCTATATAGGATTCATCAAATATTGATGAAAACAATGAGATCATGGAGAAATAAAACTAAATCATAGGGTTATCTTCATAAATGTTACTATTAGATCATTCAACAACATACTAAGATCTATAAAACTCTGGGGAGAAAGAATAACATCATGAAAGATCATCATTGGTGTGACGAAACTGACTGGACAAGGATTTACAAATGTTCTCTAAGCATCATATTTCATCTGATAAGGGTTTTAAGGGGACAAGAATTGTTATTGGGTGCACCGAGGTCATAATAATCTAGTTTGGATTGAAGGAGGGTCGTCTTGGAACTAAAACAGAGGTTTATGGAATTTTTTAGAATGTACTAATTAAACACACTTCCACAATATTTCAAATAAAATGGCATATGATATGGACAAACCATTCAAAGGCTATGGTGTTGTTATAAATGGGATTCATGATTTCCTCTAATAGGTTGAATGACTTGACTTATTGTGCACAGGAAAGGTACCAACAATGCACCTTCCTAGAATTAAAAAAATTAATAAATGATCAAATAAAAAAACACCAAAAAAATCCCAACTGAATATATATATTAAATATACGGTTTAGGAATACCTAAAAATCATTTCATGATGTTGTAACCACCCCACCATAGGAACATTCAACTACATAAATTTTATAATCAAGATTCCATGTCAAAAAATTGAGTCTATCACTCTATCATCAGTGTAAATCTCTCCCGCATCTCATCATAATATTTATAAATTTTATTTTTTACAAAAACCAAAGGAATCTCCCTACCTTTAAGTGCCTTGTTTTCAAGAATCAACTATTATGATGATTCGTTTAGTCACAAATAAATCATACTCATCATCATGATAACTATAGATCAGAGAATGATATGGGTCAAATAGATACATCCTCACCTATGATTCATGAATCAAATTATGTACCAACATCATATGTGGTATTAGTGATATATTGTATGCATATTTCTCTAAGTTATCAACAACTGAAAAAGATCCAACAAAATGATGACCGCGCTTCCCTTTCCACTCATGCCATAGATGGCCCAAACATAGTTAAACAATCTAGACCACCTGGTCCCCAACTGAAAAAAAGGTCTAGAACTGCAATAAAATTAAGATTTATATCGACTCGGTTGCCTCAAAATCCTCTACCAAAAAAACTAAATCATTTTTGTAGTCTTTTGAACCGTGATCATTCCAACGAAGTAACATTTTTAATTATATGACTAACACCACATAGATTTACTTTTCGACTATAGAAGGCCTAAAAAAATAGTCATTCTGATTGTGGAATATTTTTTTTGGTGTAAGAAAACTCTAATGGAACCAGGAGATCATCCAATTCCACTTTAATGTTGATAACCCAAGTGTGACGAATATCCTAAAGAATTTGTATAGCTTTTTCTATATAGAGATCAGACTGAATATGTGTATGTCTTACTGAAAAAGAATATTATTCCTCTGGAATCCTTAGGGCCTCTCCCAAAATTAGAAGTAAACTGAGGATCCCTATGAGAGGATATAACAGATGGAACTCATTGAAAATAGATAATCTCTATCACATTGATATTTCCCAACTCTTCAACTTCGACTGTATCATGAAATTGTATAAAGCATTACAACATGGTCAGCCAGTCAATCACAACCCATATCACATTATTTTTTCTCATCGTATGATGTAATCCATAGAAAATTTCTATAGAGATCTCATCCAAATTCCATGTAGAGTCTAAAAGTGTATGAACAATACCGAAATGATTTTTTTCTTAGACATAACCTATTATAATATATACCAACATGAAACAAAATATGTAATGACATGATTCATACCTATACACCAAAACTTCTACTGCATGTCATAGAACATCTTCAAGGTTCATGGTGGAAATTCTCCCTGGGAACTATAGAAATCCCCCATCACATGATTCCGTACTGAAGATGATTCCACAAACCATTTCTGAAGGCATATTATTTCCTAATTAGAGAATGACCAAAACAGTACTATATCCCCATAGTAAAGAGAGTGTCTAATGAAATTGGACTCATCCTCATTATTTGGAACCATAAGAATCCACTTGAGAAGAGATGATGTAAAATTAATACTATCCATGGAAACATCCACCCCTTATTTGTATACTCAGATGTGCAGTTGTGAAAAAATGGACATCATGCTCCACTCTTCTAATGGTTCAATTAATTATAGGTTCATAAATTTACTAATGAAATATTCACCAATTATTTCCTCATTTCCTAGGTTATATGAGATATTGAAATCGATACACTGTAGGTATTCCACCAAATGCCTTTAGATTAGATTTGATGTCTTTTGAGAGAAGATATCACTCAATATATTGTGGTATGCATACATAGTAGTAATTTATCAATAAATTTTATTCCACCAAATCTTCATCATTTATTTCATAGAATAATTTTTAGAGTCATGAATCAAATAATTATTATCGGGTTGTATATTATGTTTAGAAACATAATAAACCACATGATCACCATGCAATCAAATGCATCCCGAACCTGAAACTATTGCATCATAGATGACCATATCATCTTGACCGACCTCAAGAAGAGTCAAATCATGCATCATAATAAAAATATGTGTTTGTTCAACCATATAAATAGGGAATTTCTCATCCCAAGAATTATTTACATCCATTTGAGTTAGTACAGTCATTGGAAGAGACAACATAAATATGTTCTTAATAAAATGTTGATAATATAGAGATAATCCCAACCAGTGTCAAATCTCAGTGAAATTTTGTGGTAGATCCGATTTTTAAATAGTATTCCCCTTCTCAGGATCAACTAGTATATCATGATAGAAGACCACATTCCCTATGTATTTCTATTATCGATGAAATAAATCACATTTCAATATGTTTGAATATATTCAGTGATTTATCAGCAAACTATAAACTAATTGTAGATGATGAACAAGATTGTCCTCAGAAATAATGTTTTCAAGGATATAATCCACAAAGACTACCATGACTATAGGAGTTTGAAGAAATGATGCTCCATCTCTCTCCACTAAGGATATCTGCAAAGTGTCAAGATGCACCGTGGCCTCGCCTAGTAGCTGTATACCTGACTTTCTGCTGAGTGCATCTGCAACAACGTTCCCCTTCCTAGAGGTATAGTGTATCTCGATATCATAGTCCTGGAGAAAATAAATCCAACGTCGATGTCTGAGTTTCAGGTCTTTATGAGAGAAGATATACCTGATACTTTTGTGATCAGAGTTTACTGTAAAACGCTCGCCCATCAAGTAATGTCTCCACATATACAAGGAAAATACAACTAATGCTAACTCCAGATCATGGGTGGCATAGTTCTGCTCATGCTGCCTCAGCTGTAGTGAACCATAAGTGATAATGGTTCACTTTTGCATCAGGAAACATCTGAGATAGGTCCCTGATGTGTTGTAGTAGACTACATACCTTACGCCTTCCACTGGAAGCCTCATGACAGAGGCAGTAGTCAGCATTTACCTCATCTCTGGAAAACTCACCTGGTATCTCTCTGCCCACACGTAGGGATTCCCCTTCTTCAACAATTCTGATAGTGGTGATGGAAATATGAATAAATATAGTAAAAATCTCCATTATCATCTAACCAAACCGAAAAAACTTTGTACCTCCATCAAACTCTTGGGTGGCTCTCAAGCAATTACCACCTCAATATTTTATGGATCCACTACAACTCTATCCTTTTATATGTTATTTCTGAGAAAGTGAACCTCTAAGATAAGAATGTCGTCGATGATGATTACTACAAAGTTATCAAGGTATCGCTAAAAGATTCTGTTAATGAGTCCTATAAACACTTCTAGAGCATTGGTTATGCCTAATGGAATAACCAATAACTCGTAGTGGCTGTACCAACATCAGAAAGTCGTCTTCTACACATCCTCATCTCGCACTCTGAGCTAGTGATTGCCTGACTAGAGGTCTATCTTCGAGAACCACCCTGAACCCTTTAGCTGATCAAAGAGTTCATTATTCCTCAGAAGTGGGTACTTGTTTCTTCACGGTCACCTAGTTCAGGCGTCAATAGTCAATAAAATGTCTCAAGATCTCATCCGCCTTCTTGGCGAACATAATCGGATCTGCCCAAGGAGAAACATTGGCCCCAATGAACACTTTCCCCTATAAGTCCTCTAACTGTACCCTCAGCTCACGAAGCTCGACGCGAGCCATCTGATATGCTAGTGTAGATATCGGTGTCATCCCAGGGTACAAGTCAATGTAAAACTTCACCTCTCTACAAATTGGAAGACCAGGGAAATCATCAGGGAAGACTTCCGGATACAGGTCCACCACTACTGGATAACTCGGTCTCTCTACATCAACCGCTCTGAGGGTAAGCCTAGCCTACTGATAAGTAATCATCTCCACACTCGTCTCGGTAAGTCCATCCTATGCTGTAAAGGCTCTTTTCTCGTCGGTGTAGGTAAACCTAGTCCCATCCATGCAGACACACCACAATTTACACCTAATATAGTATATATGAGCATGGAATAAAGATATCCAGTCCATACCGAAGACGACACCATAAGGCCTCAACCCCGCTACTGGGATATCTCAGCCAAAGATCATACCTCATAGTGTTAGCTTGCACTGCTGGTACTAGCGCATAATCGTTGAATATGCTCCCATAGAAGCCTCTAGCCATAAGGATCAAGCCAATGGCTCCATCATAATCTTTGAGCTCCGAATGAGGGTAGTGGAAATAAAAAAATGACTATCACCTATGTCTATAAGTACTATAGATAAGGTGGATTAGACATAGATCATACCTCGTATCATCTACGGAGCACCATGATTGTAGGCCCCAACTGCCAAGAGATGAGCCCGCCCTTGTCCACCTGCTCCCTATGGTGGATGTGGACCTCATTGTGGTGTTGGCGGTAACATATCAAATCATTGGCCACCACTAGTTTCATGGAAAGCTCTTCTGCCACAACCGCCTACTCTATGCGGACCTCCTAAGTCACACCTATGTCTCTGCTGGGGTGGTCCTTCGACCATCTGTTGATCATCTCTACGGTGGGTCGGAAAGTCACGAGCCATGTGACCCAGCCAGCCACATGTGTAACACTTCCCACTCCTAGAATGACTATCTCTGCCTCGGGTGCCTCGCAAAAACGATCTTGAATGATGTGGTCGTCCAACTCTAGGTCTGTTTCTTTTGGACCTCTGTGACATTTTTCTGCATCCAGCTCCAGAAGACTCCACTACGTGATGACTGGTGGGGTGTCTCTCTACTGGTGCATGATCATCAAATAAACAATTCACATAGAGGGCTCTCTCTAACACCCCCACCTTTGTCGGGATGCTGAGTGATATCATCAAAGCCCTGCTCTCCCTTTTGAGCCCCTACTCGAATGTGCAAGACATAATGAATGGGTCTCCTACCATATCAATGGAGTAGCGTGAGAGGTCAGTAAACCTCTCTTAGTACTAAGACATAGTCATGTTGCCCTGCTACAGATGATGTAGCTCCAAATTGTGCACTTCTTGAAGAGTCACTGGGACAATCTCTGCCCAAAACATGTTCTCATAGTATGCACAGAGATGCATCATCTCATAGTGAGCCTGAATAATCATGCTCCACCATTTGCCTAAACAATCCTGTAGAAGGATGGTAGCAAGGATCACCATGAAATTGGATGGTGTCCCTATTAGTCTGAATACTCTCACTACAGCCTCCAAACAATCTTCAACTGCATGTCGGTCCATCTCTCCCCTGAACCTGGGTGACCACTGGCGCTAGAACTCATGCAACTCCCTCAGGCAGCATGAACTGTCTGCTTCTGGGGCTGGTGGCATTGGTGGCCCTATAGGTAATGGTACCGCAGGTGCCTTCGCTGGTACCTCTACTAGAAAAGGTCCCTGCCATGAGGCCCCTTCTCTTTGTGGGCTATCAGTGCGTACTACTCTCGAAACCCTAGATAGCATTCATCGTGAAGGAATACTAAAAAGAAACATGTTCTCCATGGTCAATAATTTATACCTGGTGAGCTAACGTAAAGATTTCACAAATAAGACTCTTGATAACACACACACAATCTGTGTTTTCATGCATTGAGTCAGAAATCGGAAGTCATGGTCCTGGCGTAAGGATGAAATATGCGCCGCACCAACACTGGATTCCCTTAACTAATAACAACACTCACTAAACATAACACTATTTCTATTAATAAGATCAGAGCCATATATTCTATGGTATAACTGAATCCTCTAATATCTATTTTTCACAACCCGTCCCCCGGGGCCCATGCCGTGACTACACCAAGCCTGCCTTCCATAGGCATGGGGCTGACGACTAGCACTGAAAGGCGTACTCCATATATATAGGAAGGAATTGCCTTAATATCCTATAAACACACTCATCGAAGAAGACATCAAGATACGAACACAAGTAAACAATATAAAAAAAGTGTTCTGAAAGTAAAAGGGGTTGGAAATAAAAGCACAACTATAAAGATACAAGTAAAACTGAAATAATAATGAATGAAAAATGAAAACAGCTACTAGGTTGACCCTCTAGGTTCCTACCTATAGGGTAGGTACAATTCGCCTCCTCAGCACTCCACTTCCATCTGTATCCTCTACGTACTATCACATTGTATGGTCTACCATAGGGAACCGCCCAGTCCTGATATCCTTAGGCTCGATCAATGTTGTCTATCATATTCACCAAACACATCAAGGTGCAGCCATAGACCATGTAAGGGTGTGTATAACAATACTTAGTAGGGTCCCCAACACCCCCAAGGTCTCACAAAATCCAAAATGGATAAACCAATTGTAACATACCAAGTAAGTAATGAATAATAGATATTTTCATATATGTCTATTAATGATTAATATTTTGTTTTAGAGGCTTAAAATGAAAATAAATACAATCTTATGCTTGGAATACACTAATATTCTTAAAAGATTGTTATACTGCCTTTTGATGGAAAAACCTTTTTAAATCAAAATTTTGACAATTTTATAATCTATATTTGTCAAAATAAACATATTCATTATTATTGGGATATTGAAATTTACATTGGATAAATTTTTGGTATTTTTCTGACAATGTTCATTTTTTAATGAATAGTGAAAAAATACTGCATTTTACATCAAAACGGCTTTTTCATTTAATTAAATTATATGGTTAGATTATCCTTTTAATTGGTCTTAAAGTGTAATATGAATATATTTTTACCATTTAATCCAATGGTGGTCATTAGTATTAATTTCACTTTGGAATTGGTCATAAACTAATGCCAAACTTTTCATAGATATTGTTTCAAAAAACCCCGCTATTTGTTTTGACAACGTGAATTATTTTTAAATCAATTATTGCAATTTCTGTGTTTGGAATTTGGTAAAATGGATTACATATTTGGAATCAGAAGGTCCAAATTATGTAATTAATACTCTTTTATTTTTGGACATTATAAATTGTATCGATGGTAATTATCTTTAATTATCTTGATTAATGAGTAACCAGGTAGTTAAAGATAATAAAATGATATCATAATAATACAAAAAGACCACAACATGTGTCCTAAGGATACTGGATTTCTCATGGCCGACCATGGGATGCCCTGTGCCAAACCTAGGGGCCCCATGGAATCACTTTTGTGAGAAAGTGACTTTTTATCTTTTTATTTTTAAAAAATCTTAAATGTGACAAAGAATGTATCACCTAAGTAAAATATTTTTAATTTTGTCTACATAAATTATCTTTTGGACTATAAATATTCATTATAAATCTAAAAAGATTTTATACATCATTGTATTGTTTGCATAATTTTTAGACTTTAAATAAATTAAATTATTTATGACATCATGATGATGCAGCGATTACATCATTAATAAAGGATATAAATAAAATGAAATGATAATGTAAAATCTATGACCTACACATGTCCAAAACCTATTGGATGGGTGGATTTCTAACCCGTATCACCTTACCCTAGAATTATATAAATGTGGGGCCTTTTGAATCCGAAAATAATTTCCAAATAAAGTAACATTTCTTTTCTTTCCAAGAGTGCCCATCCTCTCCTTTTATAAAAGGCCCCCACCTCTACCTCCTTACCCACACTCCCAAAGCCTTTTGCTTGGCCAGACCCTGCCCATTATGTCTCTCCACATCCCTCTATTAATTTTTGAAGCCTCACTTTGGGCAGAAGTCTTCCCAAGGAAGTCTTTGAGCTCAAACCAAAGGGAGTTACCCGATTTTAAGGTAATGTCTTTACTTGAGTCCTTTTGTTTTATTTTGCTTCTCCAACCCCCTAAACACTTTTTATTCATTTATTTTGTAACAACTCCAGTATCTTGAATATACTAAGATGATTTTATAAGAAGTATTCGAGCTACACTTACACACACCTACATCTAATGTTTAAAGGATATACTGTTTCTGTGGATGATGAATTTATGCCTCCCGATACGATGATTGTTCAAAATTCTTTTAACACCTTCAAAGGTGTCAATTAAGATGCCACTATATTTATATATGATATATAATATGTTTCTGTTTTCCTTAAGATTCTGTATTTTTCATTTGGGGCATACCTTTATGGTTTCCATTATGGGTAAACGTGATATCTTCATTTAAGGAAGTGCGGACTACTGCCCCTTCAAAGTGATTTGATTCGTTAAATACCATATGTGGGAAATATAAAGTATGGAACTATGATATTATATATGATATTATACTGGAATTATAATATACCTTTATATCATTATGATTGCATTCTATAAAATACGAAATAGAAATGAAAGTAGCGTTCATGCGTACGTACGACTTACCGTCCCCATGAACGGTGCATTTCATTTCTTACCTCTAAATGACTATGTAATATTATAAATTCATGTATATACTAGATATATATGATATATACATCATGATTATAATTCTGGATATAATGGATACATGAACAACTTGTAATTATAAAGGGTTTGTTTTTGACTCATGTACCAATGATCGTTAAAACGACCGTTATTAACTTAAATAATTACATAGTTTTCATGACATGGAAATAAGTGATATAAAAGGAATAAGGAACATGAAAAAGGTTCTTAAGACAGTATAAATTAACTCAGGTTTATTATTCAGGACTTTAATGAATGATCGAGTCAAGTCGGACCCGAGGTATGGGACTTCGTCACAGTCTCCTTTCATTAAGGCATATTTTGTTTTATACACAACATTATTTTATATGGTGTATAAACCACTTTGAATTTATCGATTAATCAAAAGGAATCTGTTTTATACGAAGCATTTACTAAAAGAAAAAAGGGAGTGTTTTTGTCGTACGTATGTGGCGACAATGACTTCTCCGCCGCCGTGACCATTATTTGAGTTTCGACTTCCTCTACAAGCCATACCTTTTTTTTAAAAGAAAAATAAATACCATGATTTAATATTCTTTTATTTTGGTATTGAAAATGTTTTTCATAATGTTTTTATATCAATGTTTTGTATTGATATCTTGTTATTGAAAGGTGGAAATGTTATGTTTCCTTTATGCATGTTTTATGTGATACGATTATGTTGAGGTTCTTGGGCATTATTATGAAGACGGGTGGTTTCAGGATAAACTAAGGGCGGGTGAGCCCGATATAGATCTCTAATGCATTAGGTAATGCGAAGAAGTGAAACGTTAAGGTTTCTTCGAAGAGATTTAGGGAATATACTGTGATGGGTATTCCAAACGTAACCAAGAGGGTTAATCATGTAAGAATGTTATGAATGCCTCAATTTACCTTTATGTCTTATGATTTTTATGATTTATTCCTGATTTGATGAGGTATGTTAAGGTGTTTATGTTTTATGGGTAAAGTATGATTTCATTCTTATGTATTTATGTACCCATGTTTCCTTTGCATGTTTTTATATCCCTTACTGAGCTTTTTATGCTCATCCGATGTTTTCTGAAATGTTTTTCATAGGTCATGGGAAAGGTACATGATACGATGATAGTGTCAAGGAAGTGTCAAGAAAGAATCCATGTTTTATTTTAAATATGTATCCATTTATGGGAAATAAGAATACTATCTTTATGTGACCACTTTGTTTATATGTGGAATGTAATGCATGTTTTATGATCTAATTCTCTAAAACTCTAAACCCAAAAAGATCCTCGATGTGTAATCTTGTAATAACTCAAGATTAAGTAAGGTTTAAGGCGGGGTCCTTACATTTGGTATCATAGGTTGGTTTAGATAACTTTAGGAGTTATAATTCTATTAAATGATTATCCAAAAATATTTTCTTTATGGTCAAATTGAAGTGATATAGAATTTGAAGATTACCTTGTTGCTTCATCTATGACATGTTTGTTCAGAATGGTTTTCCGCAGAGGAAATAGGGAAGCAGTGCTAGGAAGGCATGAAGAAGGAAATAACCTTCCGAATCAGCATCCTGAGATGGCCAGAAATGGAACTGAACAATTTCTTGCGGTAATTGTGCAATTGACTCAAGCGATAAATGGCGGTGGTATCCATGCATGAGATCAGCCAGATCAACCGCAGAGGAACATTTCATTGGTTGAGCATTTCATGAGGCAACATCCCACATCATTCAGAGGATCATCTGACCCTGTGCTAGTTGAAGGGTGGATTAAAGCACTGGAGAAGTTTTTCGATGTCATGGGGTGTTCAGAAAATAAAAAGGTTAGTCTTGCTATTTACCGTTTGGAGGGTGAAGCAGATCAATGGTGGTCGATGGTTAAAAATATCAGGGACGCTGATGAGATTGATGCTCTCGACTGGGATGAATTCAAATGTATGTTTCTTGAAAAGTATTTTCCTAAGGCTGTTCGACTTAGGATGGAAAAACAATTCTTGGAATTGAGGCATGAAGAAGACTCAATGGCTACCTGCGAAGAATGGTTCACTCGATTGGCAAGGTATGCTCCAAATTTTATCCGAGACCATGATAGTAAAATTAATCGTTTTTACTCAGTATTAAAGCCAACATATGGAAGGGCATTAGCTTCTCATGAGTATAAAAGTTATGAAAAACTTGATCGATGTGCTGAAAAGGTGGAAATGGAGTTTTCCGATGATCAAGTGTTCTATAACAACCAACAGAAGAAGAGACCAAGGTGGCAGGAGAAAGGGAAGAATTCTTCAAAAAAGTCTGATGGTAATAAATCTAAGTTTCCAGTTTGTGATAAATGTGGCAAAAGGCATGCTGGGGAATGTCTTCTGAATTCTGTAAAGTGCTACCAATGTGGTAAGATGGGACATAAGGCTCGTGATTGCACTGAAAATGTTCAAGGTGATGGTATGTCCAAATTTGATTTACAGTTAGTGAAATGTTTTAAGTGCAATGAGATGGGTCACTATGAAAACGAGTGTCCGACAAAGAGCTTGATTGATGGGAAGCTGTTCTACTACAAGGAGAAAGGGGTGGTGAAATCCTTTGCAACTACTTCAGCGGATGTCGGGCCATCAAATGAAGTTGTATCAGGTACTTTGTTTGCTTTTTCAGATTATGCCAGTGTGTTGTTTGATTCGGGGTCTACACATTCTTTCATCTCTGAAACCTTTTCTTGTAAAATGGGAATACCATCTCAAGAAATAACTACTGAACTTTTGGTAAAAACACCTGGGGGAAATGTTGAGGCAAAAAGAATTTATAAGAATCTTCATATCCTTATCTGTGGAAATATCCTACTTAGAAACCTTATTATTCTACCTCTAGTAGAGTTTGATGTTATCCTGGGTAAGTATTGGCTCTCTATTTACCATGATAAGATTGACTGTATAGCTAAAGAAGTTTCTTTTCAAAAAGACATTCAGTTTTTGTACAAGAATGAACCCTTACTGTTGATAACTTATCAAGAGGCCAAGAAACTTGTAAAAGATGGAAATGAATGTTACCTTGCACACATCGTTGAAAATAAAGGAACTGTTCATATTAATGATGTGCCAGTGGTAAATGAGTATCCTGATTTTTTTCTTGATGAGTTGCCTGGAATAATACCCGATCGGGAAGTTGAGTTTACTGTTGAATTAGTTCCTGATGTTAAGCCAATTTCAAAACCCCCTTATCGAATGGCTCAAATTGAACTTTTAGATTTGAAAGAGAAATTGCAAGATTTATTAGAGAAAGGTTTCATTCGACCTAGAACATCACCATGGGGTTCTCCTGTTTTATTTGTTAAAAAGAAATATGGTTCAATGAGACTTTTCATTGATTATAGAGCCTTTAATAACATCACTGTTAAGAACAAATATCCTTTTCCTCATATCGATGATTTGTTTGATCTACTCCAGGGAGCTCAGTATTTTTCAAAGATTGACTTGAGATCGGGGTACAATCAGCTGAAGGTAAAGGAAGAAGATGTTCCGAAGACCGCGTTCCGTACAAGATATGGCCATTATGAATATGTAGTAATTCCTTTTGGGATAACCAATTCACCTGTTGTATTCATGGAATTAATGAATAGAATTTTCCATGAGTTCTTGGATAGGTTTGTGGTGGTTTTCATTGATGATATTTTGGTGTTTTCTAAAAGTAAATAGGAGCATGAAAGACATTTAAGGGTTTTATTAAAAACCATAAAAAAAAAGAAACTGTATGGAAAATTCAGCAAGTGTGAGTTTTGGTTGCAACAAATTTTTTTCCTTGGTCACATTTTTTCTATAGATGGGATAACTGTTGATCCTGCAAAAACAAAAGCTGTGGAAGACTGTCAAGACCCACAAATGTAACTGAGATTCTTAGCTTCCTTTGTTTGGCAGGCTATTACCGAAGGTTTGTTAGAAATTTTTCACGGTTATCTAGTCCAATGACTAAGCCTACTTGGAAGGGTGTTATGTTTATCTGGACAAAAGAATGTGATGATTGTTTTCAGGAATTGAAAAGAAGATTGGTGAATGCTCCAGTTTTGGCACTACCTTCCATGAATGGTGAGTTTGTTATATACAGTGATGCTTCATTGAAAGGACTTGGTTGCGTCCTAATGCAGAATGATCAGGTAATTGCTTATGTTTCATGACAGTTGAAAACTCATTAGGTAAATTACCCTACACATGATTTGTAATTACCCACTTTGGTTTTCGCATTAAAAATTTGGAAGCATCATTTGTATGGAGTAAAGTGTGAAATATATACTGATCACAAAAGATTAAAGTATATATTCACTCAGAAAGAGTTAAACATGATACATAAGAGATGGCTGGAATTAATCATGGACTATGATTGTACAATTCATCACCATCCGGGAAAAGAAAATAAAGTTGATGATGCTTTGAGACGAAAAAGTAATGCTTCATTAGCAATGTTGCGTTTGGAACATGATCCTTTGGTTAAGGATTTGATGAACATTGGCATAGATGTTGTTGGTGCAGGAAGTTATTTTGTTTTGTTTCAGGTATCAGTGAGATCATCACTATCAGATAGAATCAAGCAAGCACAAAAGTAAGATAGTGAGTTGAAGAAAAAACCCTCTATTTGTTTTGACAACGGGAATTATTTTTAAATAAATTATTGCAATTTATGTGTTTGTAATTTGGTAAAATGGATTACATATTTGGAATCAGAAGGTCCAAATTATGTTATTAAGACTCTTTTATTTTTGGACATTATGAATAGTAACAATGGTAATTATCTTTAATTATCTTGATTAATGAGTAATTAGGTAGATAAAGATAATAAAATGATATCATAATAATACAAAAATACCACAAAATGTGTCCTAAGGCTACTGGTTGTCCCATTCCCGACCATGGGATGCCTTGTGCCAAACTTGGGGGCCCCATGGAATCACTTTTGTGAGAAATTGACTTTTTATCTTTTTATTTTTAAAGAATGTTAAATGTGACAAAGAATGTATCACCTAAGTAATATAGTTTTAATTTTTTCTACAGAAATTATCTTTTGAACTATAAATATTCATTAGAAATCTAATAATATTTTCTACATCATAGTATTTTTTTCATAATTTTTAGACTTTAAATAAATTAAATTATTTATGACATCATGATGATGCAGCGATTACCTCATTAATAAAGGATTTAAATAAAATGAAATGATAATGTAAAATATACGACCTACACATGTCCAAAACCTATTGGATGGGTGGATTTCGAACCATTATCACCTTACCCTCGAATTATATCAATGTGGGACCTTTTTAATCCGAAAATCATTTTCAAATAATGTAACATTTCTTTACTTTCCAAGAGTGCCCCTCCTCTCCTCTTATAAAAGGCCCCCACCTCTATCTACTTACCCACACTCCAAAAGCCTTTGGCTCGACCAAACCCTGACCATTTTGTCTCTCCACATCCCTCTCTTACTCTTTGAGGCCTCACATTGGGCAGAAGTCTTCCGAAGGAAGCCTTTGAGCTCAAACTAAAGGGAGTTACCCGATTTTAAGGTAATGTCTTCACTTGAGTCCTTTTGTTTTATTTTGCTTCTCCAACCCCCTAAAATCTTTTTATTCATCTCTTTTGTAACAACTCAAGTATCTCAAATATACTAGGATGATTTTATAAGAAGGATTAGAGCTACACTTACACACACCTACATCTAATGTTTAAAGGACATACTGTTTCCGTGGATGGTGAATTTATGCCTCCCGAAACGATGATTGTTCAAAATTCTTTTAACACCTTCAATGGTGACCATTAATATGTCAGTATATTTATATATGATATATAATATGTTTATGTTTTCCTTAAGCTTCTGTATTTTTCATTTTGGGCATACCTTTATGGTTTCCATTATGGGTAAACGCGATATCTTCATTTAAGGAAATGCGGACTACCGCCCCCTCAAAGTGATTTGATTCGTTAAATACCATATGTGGGATGTATAAAGGGTGGAACTATGATATTATATATGATATTATTCTGGAAGTATAATATTCCTTTATATCATTATGATTCTATTCTATAAAATACGAAATAGAAATGAAAGTAGCGTTCATGGGTACGTACAGCTTACCGTCTCCATGAACGGTGCATTTCATTTCTTACCTCTAAATGATTATGTAATATTATAAAGGCATATATATACTGGATATATAGGATATATACATCATGATTATAATTCTGGATATAATGGATACATGAACAACTTGTAATTATAAAGGGATTATTTTTGACTCAAGTACCAATGATCGTTAAAACGACCGTTACTAACTTAAATAATTACATAGTGTTCATGACATGGAAATAAGTGATATAAAAGGAATAATGAACTTGAAAAAGGTTCTTAAGAAAGTAGAAATTAACTCAAGTTTATTATTCAGGACATTAAAGAATGATCGAGCCAAGTTAGACCCGAGGTATGGGACTTCGTCTCAATATCCATTCATTGAGGCATATTTTGTTTTATACACAACCTAGTTTTATATAGTGTATAAACCCCTTTTACTTTTATGATTATTCAAAAGGAATATTTTTTATACGAAGATTTTACTAAATGAAAAAAGGGAATGTTTTTGTCGTACGTATGCGCCGACAACGACTTCTCTGCCGCCGTGACCATTATTTTAGTTTCGGCTTCCTCTACAAGACATACCTTTTTTTAAAAGGAAAATAAATATCATGTTTTACTTTTCTTTTATTTTGGTATTGAAAATGGTTTTCATAACGTTTTTATATCAATGTGGTGTATTGATATCTTGTGATTTAAAGGTGGAAGTGTTATGTTTCCTTTATGCATGTTTTATGTGATACGATTATGTTGAGGTTCTTGGGCATTATTATGAAGACGGGTGGTTCCGTGATAAACTAAGGGTGGGTGAGCCCAATATAGCTCTCCAATGCATTGGGTAATGCGAAGGAGTGAAACGTTAAGGTTTCGTCGAAGAGATTTATGGAATATATTGTGATGGGTATTCCAAGCGTAATCAGGAGGGTTACTCCCTACGTAAGAATATTATGAATGCCTCATGTTACCTTTATGTCTTATAATTTTTATGATTTATTCATGATTTGATGAGGTATGTTAAAGTGGTTATGTTTTATGGGTAAAGTATGATTTTTTTATTATGTATATATGTACCCATGTTTCCTTTCCATATTTTTATATCCCTTACAGAGCTTTTTATGCTCATCCCATGTTTTTTGAAATGTTTTTCACAGGTCAAGGGAAAGGTACATGATACGATGATAGTGTCAAAAAAGAATCCATGTTTTATTTTGAATATGTTTCCATTGATGGGAAAGAAGAATACTATCTTTATGTAACCACTTTGTTTATATGCGTAATGTAATGCAAGTTTTATGATTTAATTCTCTAAAACTCTAAACCTGAAAAGATCATCAATGTGTAATCATGTAATAACTCAAGATTAAGAAAGGTTTTAGGCTGTGTCCTTATACCAATAATCAAGTAAGCCAGTGACAACCCTACATAGGTATATGCAGATACATATACCTTTGTTATCAAGTATACCCATATCAATAATGAGGAAATACATAGTCCAAATCAAAAGCCCAAGATCAACTGTTCCACAAAAGAATGAACACAAAGAATGAAAGTAACATATAGGTACGCCACACTGATGTATACCACCAAGGTATTAGCACGTAGGAAAAAGTACCACACAGTTACACCACACAGAAGTATACTACCAAAGTTTTACCATATACGGAAAAGTACCCCACAAGTATGCCACACAAAAGTATACAAATAAGGTATTACCATGTATAAAAATGTACCACACAAGTATGAACTCAGATCACACCACGTATAACTTATGTACAGTAGTAGAGATGATTATATCTATATACTGAATCATCTTACTCTGTATATAAGCTGACCCACACATCATCACTAGGAGGTGACCCATGTAACACCCCAAGATTTTATAAAATGTATTCTTTTTAATTAATGTCTTGTGTTGTATGCTACACCAAAAGGAGCTTGCACAACATGATTCCCTTACTTTCCTTGCATTACACGCAATCACAATCTTCCTCGATAGCATGTGTTGTACGCAATACCGGGTTTTACTAAACAACGATATATTATTATAATATTATTATGAACTAGCCTTTATGAATAGTATTAACTATATTTTGAATTTTTTAACATTACTATTCATGTTAAACATTTTCTAGAACATGGTATAAGATCAAAATAATTTTTTTGGGTAAAATTAGTATTTTTCAAAAAATTCAGTTTTGCCGCCTTTTGATGGGGCACCCACTTTAAATCTAGTTTTTGACATGTTTATAAGTTCAATTTCACAAAATAAAATTCTTATTTGGAATCAGAAAATAAAAATTTACTTTGGATAAAATTTTCATTTTATTCTGGTAACTTTCATATTTTAATGAATAGTAAAAACACGATATATTTTAATAAAAAACAAATTTTTTCATCGCAATAATTTATATGGTTAAATTATAATATTGAATGGTTTTAAATTTTAAATAGAATTTATTTTTACCATTTAAAATAATGTATGTCATTATCATTGATTTTATATTAAATTCGTAGGTTAAATCAATTCAATCTTTTGCATTGTTTTAAAGAAAAACCCATTTTTTTCGACAACGAGATTAATTGTGATTTAATTTCTGAAACATTTGTGTATTGAATTTGGAAAAATGGATTCCATATTTGGAATCAGTGGGTCCAAAGTATGTTAATAAGCTAATTTTTATTTTTGGGAATTATGAATAGTAACTACGGTAAATTTTATTTACCATAGTTAAAGGTAAATCGGGTAATTAAGGGTAAATATATTATTTTAAAATTACCCTAAAACATGACAAAATTCTATTTTATGGATAAAAGTATACCCATATAACCTAAGGGTCTGATTAGATTCATTTTATGGACTTTTGACCATGAAAATAATTTAATTATTATTAAAACCAAAGAAAGTGACAACATGTAACTCTCTTAAATCGTATAAGTATAATAATTTTAATTTAGTGATAAACATCATAAAACATAGAACATGAATAGTCTACAGAAATATAATAAAATTATCTACATCATGATAATTTATTTAGAATTTTTAGGGATTAAATAATTTTCATTAATGGTGATACATTAATGATACAGAAATTATTTATTAAGTGCGAAATAAGTAATATAGTTTTTATTGAAAAAATAATACCCATTAAAAGTCCCACAAACCTGACCAAATCATATTGGTAGTGTATATATATACACCATATTCATCCAATGACCTAATATATAACCGTTTGGATCCTTATAAAAGTGATTATAACACTTATATTATTTTATTTTAAATGATTCCAAAGTTGTCACCTTCATAATTTAATAAATATAACAATTTAAATATTGTGATTTTAAGATGTTAAATTCGAGTAAAAGGATTATTGTTAAAGGAAGTAGATTTATATTCATCATAGGATTTTATTTTTATTTTTTATGCAACAAATCAGTATATTAATTAATTATACAAAAATGTTGTAATAATTATTTTATTAACAGATAAACCAAATAAATGGTTTTAAAAATAATAAAATAAATATTATATGAACTATTTAATGTGATAGACTAACTTTATAGATACATATTACCTTTTATGAATCTATAAATTCATTTAGTTCGAACATATCTTATGTATATATTTTATTTAAATTCAAATAAATGAATAGTGTCAAAATTGACACTATTGTTATTTTATAAAAATAACATATTATAAAATTTTTTAAAAATCACAAATATATTTAAAAATTATAAATTTAAACTTATATGGTCTATAATTTTATAAAGTAAACAATTATCGAAAATTAACAACAATTAAGAAATTATTTGTTATAATTTAAAATTTATAATTTTATTACCACAAATAAACTTAAATAGATTAAATAAGGATAAATCAAAATGATAAGTTTTAAAATAAGATCCAAAAATCTCTAAATTTGATTGGTTGATGCAATTACAACCCTATATCATATAATATTCGAATATGAGTCATTTTTTGGAGGTTTTTATGTGGGGTTGGATTTATTATAAATTAATATTTTTAAGAATTCCAAAGGTGCCCCTCTCATCCCTTATAAAAGGGCACCTCCTCCCTCTCCTCCTCACACCACATTGAGCCTTAATTTTCGGCAAAACCCTGAAAAATTCTCTTCTCCACTTCCCTAGAGACATCGTAGAGGACCTGGTATTCTTCAAAGACCAATTTTAGTGCCCTAAGAAGAGGTCTCAAATAGGCACTTCAAAGAAGAGGTAATGTCCATTACTGATTCTTTCAACTTTATTTCTTCTTCCACTTCTTCTTCTTTAGTTGTTTCATTATGAAGTAATAACATCCATTCCACTCATATAATTATATGTTATTATAATTATGAAACAACCCTATTTCACCATCTATCCATCCTAAGGAAAACAAAATCACCGCGCATGCGTACGTACGGAATACCGTCTCCACGCCGTGGTGTAATCTATTTTCCACCACCACCTTACATGGATGGGTATAATGGTGAAAGTAATGAATATATATGATTCTTGTAAAGTGATATTGATTCTGTAATATTATACATACACTTTAATACCATTTTAGGATCATGGGAATGATATCACCGCTCGTGCGTACGTACGGAATACCGTCTCCACGACGCGATGAGATTCACTCTCCATGATAACCATTAAAGAAAGATTATAAATTTCATATAACAAGTAATAATGATATATATGACATAATAATGATACTGGATTTGTGTATATATATATTTCTTTCACCTACTTAATTCCATTCAATTCAATAAGGAAACGAAAACAGCGTTCATGCGTACGTATGGTCTACCGTCTCCATGAACGGTGTATTTCTTTCCGTTTATCGATCCATTATATATATATTCTGAATATATATTACATATAAATCATGTTTTACATTCTGGATGTAATTAATCATGATATAATTAATCATATGAATAATTACAAGTTAAAACACGAACGACAAATGAAACGATTTTACCCAAAACGCTACTTTAACATGAATTTACAAAAGAACGGGTAATATAAAGTAATAAGTGAACCATATATGATATAATAACAATGAATATGATTCTGTAATAAGTCAATGACATTATTTAAATCATTATACAAGAGTTTTGTATACGTACGAAGCATATTGGACCTAAGGTAAGGGATAATTTTGCAAATCTCATTTTTATCCGAGATTGCTTATATCTAAGTATTTACTAGGGTTATTGTTATCATCAATGTACATGTTTTATAAATGTGTTTTCATGTATGTTTAAAGTCATTTTTACCCATTCTTTACTTTTACTACATGGTATGTAAGGAATCTTTCTTTTGTTTATGCTACGAGGTACTTTTTGACTTTTTCGGAAAAAGTACGAGAAGAATGTTCTTTTAACTTATACGGCACGAACGGATTTTTACGGTTTTATAAAGCCTTATTTTCATGAAGCTTCCTCCAAAATATTTCATGAATATTTTCAACAAAATCTATTTCTTTTAAAATTGCATGACGTTTTGTGAAAAGAAATTGATTTTGAAGATGAAAGGATATTTTCCTCAAGAATTCATTTCATGTGTTTTATCAAAACCATTTTCCATATAAGATGACATTATTTCATATGTATATGTTTCAAGTATAATGTATCTATGATTTACATGGTTTCCCTTTTATTACGATGAAATGATATCCATTTGTTTTATATGGATTATGTTATGATGGAATGTTGTTTATGAAACCTATTTTATTCTTGGGGTTATGATGAATGTTTTAAGTTTATTTTGTGGCACAAGTAAGAATGATTTCATTATGAGATGGGTGGGACCTATTCCTCCCTCCAATTCATTGGGTAAAGATTTTATATCTCATGAGAAAGACATGGCTGGAACGGTAAGTTAATCTGGTTTAGTGTTACAGGACTGAAACGAGGAGTGAACTCGATTCAGAATGGGACTTTTTCCACTAAGATGGTCTTGGCAGCAATGCCTTGGCTACTATGGAAATCATTACATGTACTTAATGGATACCACAGTTACATGTTTTATTCCCATTCTATTTTATCGTTCATAATGTTTCTTTATGATCTATGCCTTACGTACTTCCATGTTTTATGTCATTTCTCAAGCTTTTGATGTTTAAACATTATGTTCATGTTTTTAAGTTCAAATGTATATGGTATGTTTTATTTTATCCATTATTACCCTTACAGATCATTTGTGCTCACCCTTTTTATGTTTTCTTTTCCCCAGGATATAAAGAAAGGTTTTAGGTAAGAAAAAAAGGGGAAGATCTTTATGGGAGATGTTGAAGATCTTTCACCATTGTTAGAAGATTACGTTACAAGTTTCCAAAGACACTAAACTATTACGGTCTGTGTGTGTCTGTTTTTGTTAAATATTAAGTATTCCTCTAAAGTAATGTAATTTCCATGTACGTCAAGCTTCGGGTCTCTACATTTGGTATCAGAGTAAAGGTTTAGTCAATCTTTGGAAACTAGTATGCGAAATCTTTAGTGAAATCCCGAGAGATATTTCTAAGGTATGTCTAGGGATGTCCCTAAGGATTAGTATACGTATATGTTATAGTCCTAGAATTTCGGTAACAATCTTAGAATTAAACCTAAGATGTTAGGTATTGAAAGTACTCCCCCTTTTTTTAGGTTGTTTTCGCTAGCATGATTTTTGCCTCTCACACTATTATTTTTGGGTTTTAGACGATGACTGGAACCCAAAGGAACCGTGTTGATCAATGCAATGGACAATGCAATTATTTTCCTCCTAAACAAACAAATGTTATGGGATATGGAGTGAAAAATCTTATTGCTATACTTACATGAGCTATGAATCATTCTGGAATTCCAAATGAGCAGAGTAGGGAACAATATTCTATTGAGTCCTTCATGATGAAACGTCCACATTCTTTTAGTGGGTCTTCTGATCCACTTGTTGCTGAACAATTGATCAGTACCACTAAAAAGATATTTTCAGTTATTCAATGTTCTGAACATGATAATTCCATCTTAGCAGTATATCGTTTGGAAGGTGAAGCTGACCAATAGTGGAATCTTATCAAGAATACAAGGCCAAGAGATGAAATTGAGTCCATGGAATGGGACGAGTCCAATAACATATTTTTCAATAAGTACTTCCCTCGTATTATTCGAACAAAGATGGAGAAGGAGTTTATTGAACTAAAGCAAAAGGATGATGAATCTTTTGGTGTATACGAAGAGAATTTCACAAGGCTTTCAAGGTATGCATCTGGCTTTATCATCCAAACTAAAAGTAAAGTTGATCGATTCTTCAGGGGCTTAAAACAAAATCTTTGAAGGGAATTATCTATAAGGGACTTCAGTAGCTATGAATAAATTGTGCGTTGTGCTATCAAGGTAGAAATGGAAGTTGGTTTTACTTATCCATCTCATAGTTTTGACATCAAACGAAAGATGAAGTTCCAGAAGAAATCTCAGAATAATGGTGAAAAGAAGATGAATGTTTCCTTATGATCAAAGTGTGAAAAGAAGCATGTAGGAGATTTTCATTAAGGGACTAGAAAATGTTTTAAGTGTGGAAAAGAAGTTCATCGAGCAGCTGAGTGTCGAAGTAATGGAATAGGGTTTCTAATGATGTGAATAAAGAAAAGACAGCACCACCAACACTTCAATGCTTCAAGTGCAAGGAAATGGGGAATTATGCTAATAAATGCCCTAATCCAGGGGTTAGTGATGATCGACATGAGCAACCACTTAAGGCAAAGGACAAAGGGAAGTCACATGCGATCACTTTTGGAGATGTTGAATATGACAACGATGTGGTGGAATGATTAAGTGTTTGTGTAATGGGATTCCAAAATAATGTTGTATATAGTATCATGGAATATTAGAATATTTGTGTATTGGTCTATTATGGTTTTCAATAATTCTATGGTATTGGTAACCATGTAATGTGATTGAGATATTTTTGGAAAAAAAGATGATATGTGCATAATGTAGGGAAAATGAGAAAATGAAATGTTTTACAGTATTCATGAGCTCATGAATGATATAAGGAGAAGGTTATATCATGGTTTGAGTATATAGAATTTTTGGATTTTGGTATGTGGAAAGAGTTAGGTTTTGACAACATTCATGTTTTCACTAAGGATTAATGGGTATTAATTTTTCAAGAGAATACATGATTAAGGTATTCACATGATTGGAATTTGACCAACAAGATATATGGGGGATAAATGATGGTATTCACGTGCTTGGTTGGTGACATTTCAAGTAATCGTTTTCGTTATACCATGAGCTTGGACCGAAGTATTTTAGATAAGCTTAAAGACTGGAATGGATTATGTTTTAAATAAGTTAGTATTGTTTAATGATAGAAATTTTTTGATATTATTGATGGGATGTTACAGTAATATAGTTTTAGAAAAAGGAAAACCTGCAGGATGGGTGATAACCCATCGCACCGGACAATGCTGTGGGAATCGAACCCACAATCGAAGTGCGACTGGCCCTTATCGCCTACCACTGGCCTATAGGAAGTCCCTGGTTTGTAGAAACTAGTTTTATTTTATTATTTGGTATGATATATGAAGTATAAGTTCATTTTTGGAACCATATACGATTAATCTAACCATACGATGGACTTATAACTTTTTCTAACCTTTTTTTTGAAATAGAAGGAATGACCCGTAATTCTATCACATGATCTGATAACACATCACGAATAACAAATTCAACTTCATTTTTAAGGGGTGAAGTGGAAATTGTTCAATTCACGAACAACAGTGAGATTGTTCCAAAATCATGCAAGTATTTATTTTAATTAATCAACTTTAGGGAATTGATCTTGAAAACCAAAAAAAATGTTGTCCTGGTGCTCTTATATCCAATGAATCATATGGTACCTTAGGTAATCGTAAATTTATGGCATTGTGATTGTTGGCTTTTTCATAGCCATGTTCTCTACCACTCTCCATCAGAAATTGATGGTTAGATTTTTCATCCATATCCATATTTTCACCTATGTTCTCCTACGTGGAAACCCAGTGATGAGTCAATTTGGGTAACCGTTACATTTCATACATTATTTTTTAAATCCAAATTTTGGTATTCCTTTTTTACGATGTGGGTTTCTATAAAAAAAACATTCGAGTAGTAAACCATTTATAACCCCCACGAATTTTGAGGGTGAAATTAATTTTAAGGGGGGTAGAATGTAACACCCTGAGATTTTATGAAATGTATTATTTTTAATTAATTCCTTTTGTTGTACGCTACACCAAAAGGAGATTGCACAACATGCATCCCTGACTTGCCTTGCATTACACGCAATCACGACATTACTCGATAGCGTGTGTTGTACACAATACCGGGTTTTACTAAACAACGATATATTATTATAATATTATTATGAACTAGCCGTTATAAATAGTATTAACTAAATTTTGAATTTTATAACATTACTATTCATCTTACACATTTTTTAGAACATGGTATAAGAACAAAAAAAATTTGGGTAAAATAAGTATTTTGAAAAAAATGCAGTTTTACCGCCTTTTGATGGCACAACCACTTTAAATCTAGTTTTTGACATGTTTATAAGTTCAATTTGACGAAATAAAATTCATATTTGGAACTAAGAAATAAAAATTTACTTTGGATAAATTTTTCATATTATTCTGGTAACTTTCATATTTTGATAATTAGTAAAAACACGCTATATTTTAATTAAAAACAACTTTTTTCATGGCAATAATTTATATGGTTAAATTACAATATTTAATGTTTTAAAAGTATAAATAGAATATATTTTTACCATTTAAAATAATGTATGTCATTAGCATTGATTTTACATTAAATTCATAGGTTAAATCAATTAAATCTTTTGTAATGTTTTAAAGAAAAACCCGTTTTCTTTCGACAACAGGATTAATTTTGATTTAATTTCTGAAACTTTTGTGTATTGAATTTGGAAAAATGGATTCCATATTTGGAATCATTGGGTCCACAATATGTTAATAAGCTACTTTTTATTTTTGAGAATTATGAATAGTAACTACGGTAAATTTTATTTACCATAGTTAAAGGTAAATCGGGTAATTAAGGATAAATATAATATTATCAAGTTACCATAACACATGCCAAAATTCTATTGGATGGATAAAATTAGACCCATATAACCTAAGGGTCGGATTAGATTCATTTTATTGACTTTTGACCATGAAAATAATTTATTATTATTAAAACCAAAGAAAGTGACAACATGTCACTATCTTAAATCTTATAAGTATAATAATTTTAATTTAGTGATTAACATCATAAACCTTCGAAAATAAATAGTATCCATAAAGATAATAAAAATATATACATCATGATAATTTATTTATAATTTTTAGGGATTAAATAATTGTCATTAATGGTGATACATTAATGTTACAGAAATTATTTATTAAGTGGGAAATAAGTAATATAGTTTTTATTGAAATAATAATACCCATTACAAGGCCCACAAACCAGACCGAAACTTATTGGTAGTGTATATCTATACCTTAATCATCTAATTACCTAATACATAACCGTTTGAAACCTTATAAAAGTGACTATGACACTTATATTATTTTATTTTAAATGATGCCAAAGTTGTCACCTTCATAATTTAATAAATATAACAATTTAAATATTGTGATTTTAAGATGATAAATTCGTGTAAAAGTTTTATTATGAAAGGTAATAGATATATCTTCATCATAGTAATTTATATATAATTTTTATCCAACAAATCAGTATATTAAATAATTATACAAAAATGTTGTAGTAATTATTTTATTAAGAGATAAACCAAATAAATGGGTTTAAAAATAATAATATAAATATTATATGAACTATTTAATGTGATCCAATAATTTTATAGATACAAATGACCTTTTATTAATCTATTAAATCTTTTATTTCGAACATATCTTATATATATATTTTATTTAAATTAAAATAAATGAATAGTGTCAAAATTGACACTATTGTTATTTTATAAGAATAACATATTATAAAATTGTTTAAAAATCACAAAAATATTTAAAAATTATAAATTTAAATTTATATGGTCTATAATGTTATAAAGTAAACAATTATGGAAAATTCACAACAAATAAGAAATTATTTGTTATAATTTATAATTTATAATTTTATTACCACAAATAAACATAAATAAATTAAATAAGGATAAATCAAAATGATAAGGTTTAAAATAAGATCCAAAAATGTCTACATTTAATTTTATGATGATATTACAACCCTATCTCATATAATCTTCGAATATGAGTCATTTTTTGTGGTTTTTAAGTGGGGTTAGATTTATTATAAATTAATATTTTTAAGATTTCCAACGGTGCCCCTCTCCTCCCTTATAAAGTGGAAACTACTCCCTCTCATCCTCACACCACTTTGAGCCTTCATGATCGCCCAACCCCTGCCAAATTCTATTCTCCACTTCCCTAGGGACATCCTAGAGGTTCTGGTATTCTTCAAAAACCAATTTTAGTGCCTTAAGAGGAGGTCTCAAAGAGGCACTTCAAAGAAGAGGTAATGTCCCTTACCGATTCTTTCAACTCTATTTCTTCTTCCACATCTTCTTATTTAGTTGTTTCATTATGAAGTAATAACATAAGTATCATTAATATACTGATATGTTATTATATGTATTAAACAACCCTATTTCACCATTTATCCATCTTATAGAAAATGAAATCACTGCGCGTGCGTACGTACGGAATACCGTCTCCACGGCGTGGTGTAATCTATTTTCCACCACCACCTTACATGGATGGGTATAATAGTGAAATTAATGAATATATATTATTATTTTAAAGTTATATTGATTATTTAATATTATACATACACTTTAATACAATTCCACGATCATGGGAATGATATCACCGCTCGTGCGTACGTACGGAATATCGTCTCCACGACGCGATGAGATTAACTCTCCATGATAACCATTCAAGAATGATTATAAAGTATATATAATAAGTAATCATGAAATATATGACATAATAATGCTACTAGATTTAGGTATATATATAATTATTTCATCTACTTAATTCCATTCAATTCAATAAGGAAACGAAAACAGCATTCATGCGTACGTACGGCCTACCATCTCCATGAACGGTGTACTTCATTCCATTTATCGATCCATTATATAAATATATTCTTAATATATATTATATATAAATCATGTTTTACATTCTGGATGTAAGTAATCATGTTCTAATTAATCATATGAATAATTACAAGTAAAAACATGAACGACAAATGAAACGATTTTACCCAAAACGCTACTTTAACATGAATTTACAAAAGAATGAGTAATATAAAGTCATAAGTGAACCATATATGATATAATAACAATAATATGATTCTGTAATACGTCAATAACATTATTTAATCATTATACAGGAGGTTTGGATATGTACGAAGCATATCGGACCTAAGGTAAGGGATAATTTTTCAAATCTCATTTTTATCCGAGATTGCTTATACCTAAGTATTTAATGGGGTTATTGTTATCATCAATGTAAATGTTTTATAAATGTGTTTTCATGTATGTTTAAATTCATTTTTACCCATTCTTGACTTTTACTTCATGGTATGTAAGGAATCATTCTTTTGTTTAAGCTACGAGGTACTTTTTGACTTTTTTCGCAAAAGTACAAGAAGAATGTTTTTTAACATATACGGAACGAATGAATTTTTACGGTTTTATAAAGCCTTATTTTCATGAAGCTTCCTCTAAAATATTTCATGACTATTTTAAACAAAATCTATTTCTTTTAAAATTGCATGATGTTTTGTGAAAAGAAATTGATTTTGAAGATGAAAGGATATTTTCCTCAAGAATTCATTTCAAGTGTTTTATCAAAACCATTTTCCATCTAAGATGACATTATTTCATATGTGTATGTTTCAAGTATAATGTCTCCAGGATTTATATGGATTCACTTTTCTTATGATGAAATGATATCCATTTGTTTTATATGGATTATCTTATGATGGAATGATGTTTATGAAACACACTTTATTCATTGGGTTATGATGAATGTTTTAAGTTTATTTTGTGGCACAAGTAAGAATGATTTCATTATGAGATGGCTGGGACCTATATATCCCTCCAATGCATTGGGTAAAGATTTTATATCTCATGATATAGACATGGCTGGAACGGTATGTTAACTCGGTTCAGTGTTACAGTACTGAAACGAGGAGTGAACTCAATTCAAAATGGGACATTGTCCACTAAGATGGTCTTGGCAGTAATGACTTGGCTACTATGGAAATCATTACATGTGCTTAATGGATGCCACAGTTACATGTTTTATTCCTATGCTATTTTATCATTATTAATGTTTCTTTATGATCTATTCCTTACGTACATCCATGTATTATGTCATTTCTCAAGATTTTTATGTTTAAACATTATGTGCATGTTTTTATGTTCAAATGTATATGGTATGTTTTATTTTATCCATGCTTACACTTACTGAGCATTTTAGCTCACCCTTTTTATGTTTTCTTTTCCCCAGGATATAAAGAAAGGTTTTAGGTAAGAAAAAAATGGGAAGATCTTTGTGGGAGATGTTGAAGATCTTTCACCACAATTAGAAGATTACGTTCCAAGTTTCTAAAGACACTAAACTATTACGGTCCTTGTGTGTCTGTTTTTGTTATGTATTAAGTATTCCGCTAAAGTAATGTAATTTCCATCTACGTCAAGCTTCGGGTCTCTATAACCCACATGGGATCGCCGGGCACTGACCCACAAAGTATCTCTAGGAGATGACCCACACAAGTTCACTAGGTGATGACCCACAAAGGATCACTTACAGCTGAACAATAATGGATTGCTCTTCATTCTTCTCGTCACAGCCAGCTACAGGGTTCCCGCACTATGCATGCTCGTCTCTAGGAGGATCTGTTTCAAATGTCCTTGTTATATACCCCAACTGCTATGAAGTCCAATTAAGTTTTATTTCATAGGATCACAACATCATAGGAGTCTCAACGCAACAGATGGTGCGTCATTCTGACACCCGATGTGTGAGTTATTATACTTTTTGTCTCGAGGGCTCGATTGGATTCGTGATTGATCGAACCCCACTTTTCCCAAACATTATCCAAAGCCCTAGTGGGTTATACCAAAGGTACCTTCTCCCTCCAAGGTTTCTGGATCCAATGAAGGTCTGTCAAACAGAAGTATGGTGCGAAAGTTATGGCCCATGTATAGTATTGGGTCGTATCTAGTCTGGGTCAAGACCATCCCAGTCGGACCGACCTAGCCTGGGTCGACCATGTTAGAGTCGACCTGACCCAACCCGCTAGGTCTGGCCTGGGCTTCCTGTCCCAGCACGACAGGCCGCGGGGGTGTCTTGGGGGTCCAGGGCAGCTCGACCACGAGGGTGACATGAGGGCATGGAGGGGATTCCCCCTGGGGGTTCCGCGAGGGCGCAGGGCATCTCAGCTACATGGGTGACGTGAGGGGGTGGGGTGGCTAAGTCACGGGGGTTCCGAGTGGGTGTGGGTCGGCTAAGCTGTGGGGGGTGCCGCGATGGTGCACAGCGGCTCGACCGTAGGGTTACTATGAGGGCATGAGGCCGTGGGGCGGCCCGACCAGAGCAGCTCAGCCAGGATGGCGGAAGCAACAGGGTGGCTTGGCCAGGGCCGCTCGTCCAGGAGGGAGGAGGTCTTGTGGCGGTGGGGCGAGGCCGAAATGCGGCGCAACGAGGTCACTGGGCAGCTCGGTCGTGGTGGCTTGGCGAGACAGTGGGGAGGCGTGACGAGAACACAAGGAGGAGCGACAAGGCTATGGAGCGGCGATGAACGGGGATGGCAGAGCGTCACGGGACACGAAGGTCGTGGGGTGGCGGGGTGCCATGCCTTCATCGGTGGTTTTCTAGTTCCACTAGTTCTGACCGCCGACACCGGTCACCGTCACCAAAGTCACCTTCTTTTATCACGAAGGATACACCATTTAAGAAGAACAACAGAGGGGTCAGGAAATGTTTGTTTTTCCCTTACCCTATGCATTATAGTGGTAGCAAGTATCTCAACAAGAACAAGAATATCAAGAATGGGTAAAGGAAAATATTTCAAACACCCTCCCTACATCCCTCTTCAATCAATATTCCCAATCCCAAAAAATATATAGAAGAGGAGAACATGGTCAGTGATAATCATATAGAAGTAAACCCCAACAACATTCGTTTGATTTTTTGAAGATTACCCATGTGGAAGGAGATGATGTCATTGGGAATAGACGGACGTTGGTGATGTCAGCGTTTCTTTGAACGTTAGTTTGTTGACGTTGAAGATGTTCCTTGTCAACGAATGTCCCATTGAAGAAGTTTAAGTCAAATTCAGTGTTCTTCATTGGAATACTTCATTGGAGATCTTTTTCCCAAGGCTATATACTCCCAATTCCACCAAAAATTCCTAGTAGGCAACATAATATAGGATGTTGTAAATTTAGTTCATTGGCATAAATTCAAAAAAGCATAATTAATTAACTAGGTTGGCATAATAAATTCTTGAGGAGTTGAAGAGGCTCCCGTACATTTAATAGAAAGATTGAGGGGGTCACCCATTAATGGGGAGTACAAGGGGGTTTATACTGGGGTGGTCCGCACCAGCATAACCTCTCATGGGAGGTTTAGTTTAGGTTTTCCCCACCTGGAAGACATCCACATAGGAATTTCAAAATAAAATAAAATAAAATTTTAGGAATTTGTATTTTATTTTATTATTTCCCGAAAAAACCCAAAAATTAACATTCACCCTCGTCCTACTATTGTCAAGATGAATGTCTACTTAAGATAATGTCGGCGCAGTGAGTTCAATGGTGTCCACAGATTTCAATTCTGAGCACCGGTTCAAAATTTACAAAAACCCGCTAGCATGTTTACTGATCCTACATGAAAAAAAGATCCAAAATTCCTTCTAGGCACACTAGGCATGGGAATCATGCGCTGTCAATTTTCACGAACTAAAAAAACTCGCATTTAATTAAAAAACATTACATGGAAATTTAAGGACTTTTAAAAATGCGACTTCAAATAATTATTCTATATTAGTGAATTAATAAAATAATTCAAACTATTTCAATAGGAATATAATTGTAGATTATGTTTAATATATTTCTTCTATATATATGTCAAAATATTATTATTTTGGAAACTATTCTCTTTGAAATATTTTCAAAAACTCCATGAACTGATATAATCAATGACTCATTCAATATATTTATTTTTATTTTTTATAAGTCAAATGTAATTATCTTCTAAAAATGCTGAATTTTACTATTATAAAAACAATCAAAAAATGTACTACAAATTATATATTTATCCATATCCATTTTTATTTTTTATATAAAAGATGTTCCCTATAAATGTTGGAAAAAGCAGACTGTGTCCCTTCTCTATTGTATTTTATTTCCCAATATTCAACTACTACAAGAAGTAAAATCGATGAATAATTTTTCATGAATTAATACACTATTTAACAGAGTAATATTTTAATTTACATTAGATGAAAATGGAACAATTAAATCAAATAAGTTTGTGAATGGTTTAGTTTCATATATATTATATGGGAATTCGACATCATTCAATTCTAATCAATCAATGACATGCTGACATATATATATCATGTAAGATCTTCACTTATTAAATGCATGTCATTAGAAAATTAAATAATCTATAATTGGATTTTAGTTTAATAGAGAAAAATTATATTTATGTATATCAGAAGTGATATGTTGAATATTGGGGTTTTATTTGTAGAATGTTTGATATGATGATTTTACCATTATAGATTGTGAAATCTACTCCTTTTGTGGTGGTTCACAAGAATCCAATTTGTATTCATTCTCGAATTCTTATGTATTTGAAACATCTAATGAAATTGTCTCATCATTATTGGATTTCTGACATTTAATAGTATATATTCTATTATAATTTTATTCTTTATGAAATTATGTCAAAAACATGTAATTAATGTTTATAGGAAGGATAACTTGTTTTTTTTACTATTTTCCATACTCAATAAAAACTACATTGATAGAAAAGGATTTATTTATATGGTACATTAAAAAATGGTTCATATATTAATACCAAGGAACTTAATTTTTTTAATTCATTTAAATTTGATGGTATTTTTGGTTGTGATCGTCTTTTACACATGAATCATTACCATTTTTTGTCTAAATATTTTGCTGATATATAAAATAATTAACACAATGACTCCATAACATTTGGGAATAATATCATCATCATTAAACATGATTTATTTATATTTATCATTATTGGAATACATCACATAAACATAGTCTATATCATGAATTGTATCTAACTAGCCTTATATGATTGTATCTTTAAGGGATTTTTAGTGATTTAACTTTACTCAAGGAAAAAATCACACAATGTTTTAGATGATTATATAAAACACAGACGTCAGAAGTTATTAACATTATCATATAATAAATCAGGACTATAGAATTAAATTGGATGGATTGCTTTCCAAGAATGTTTTCTTCAAATTGTATATAGTCATACCCATTAAAGAGGCTCTACCACCACTAAGCACACCATTTCCTTTATCATGGGAATGGGTTTCAAACAGTTTTTATAGAAATATAGAATTCATGTAATTCTCTACATGACCGCATCATCATTATAGTATATTATATGAAAGGGTAATGTAGAAAAATACACAATATCTATTTAACCTAAGATATTTGTGACCATAGTTATTGCATCTCCCATTGACTAGACTCTAGAATATTTGGATGAAAAATAATATATCATGGTATTTTATACATTATATATATATATATGTAATTTTTGATAATAAATGTGTTTGGATACATAATGATAAACACAAAAACATTTTTTTTGTATTTTAAATATAAAATATCATGGATTGTGTGTAAAAATTAATAAAATAGAAATCACTCTACTATATTAGAACTGTACAGTATTGGGTAATATTGATTTTTATTATTTAAAATTATTTAATGATAATTCGTTTTAAAATGATTCTAGATACATTTTATGTTCCTTTCATATGTTACATATTTTTAATAAGATAATGATGATTATAATTAGATCAAAAAAAAACAAAACATCGTGGAATTGATACTCAATAAAAAAAACGAGGATACCTTTTTTCATTTTTTGAGTAACGTGCTTTATTTATCTCAATATTTCCCATCATCTTAATTTGTTTTTCATCATAGATCACATTGATTAATACATATCGTAATCATTACTTCATATTTTATATTATTATTGACCATTGATTCCATGCATCTCTCAAAGTCAATTAACTGTTTGAACACCATTCACATAGGCCTCACAAAAAGTGTCATGTGGTGATAAGTCCTTATTACATGTATAAAAAATTGGTATCTTAAAAAATTTTTGTGTAAAAATATATTATCATAATGATAAATTATCCAAAATAAACCTTTCATGATATCCATATGAATTTATCTTTATTAATTAATTGTTTTATATGCATGATGTGAAAAATGGTTAAAGTATAAAAAATCTATGTTTTCTTATTGAAAGTCATTGATTAAAAAAAATTCAATTATAGAGTACAATTTCATGATAATATCATTATTTTAAGGCATTTTAATGAATTCTAAACATTGATTATGGTCTTACTGACATTATAATGTTCATTTAAATTCATTCATTATTTGATATCCAATGACTATGATGTTTCATTTATTTTATGGAATATAATGTCTTTATTACTAATGGTTTTTTAATATAAAGAGTGTAATTTGTTTATATTTATTATATATATTTTATGCGGTTAAATTAATGAATGTATTAAATGTTAAAATTAATTCTACTATGTTGTTGAATGTTTATAAATAATTTTGATATAAATGAGGAATCATTGAGGTATTCATATTTTTATTTATACCCTTAGAAATTTTAGATGAATCCAATTTGATAACTATGAACTCATTGAATATATAAATCTAATTTATATATTAAATTTTGAAAAAATATTCTATAATTATATGTATTTGAATGTAGTCCTTATGTGTTATGATATTCATAAAATCTTGGGGTACCACTAGATAAGTAATTTAATTTCATTTTTCCTAGGGATTACATTCAACAACATGTGATTACAAGGACCAACATATATATAATCAGAAATATATCAATGTGTCTCATTATTATAATAAATATAAATGAAATATTTTGTTTTTTTATAAATATTCATGGGAATTATTGAAAATATACTTTGAAAATGTGTATCTACAATTAAACCCCATAAATTTTCTTTATAATTTGTTATAAAATATTCTAATGAAATTTTTTATTTCAATGAAAACAAATATTACTAATAAAATAATTTCATCACTATGAATATATAATGTAATAATGTACATATATAAATAAAATAAATGAAATATTTGAAGTAAAAAAAGAATAATTAGAAAATTTTCCCACTTCCAAAACCAATTTTTTACATTTTCTAATGTTAGATAGATAAAGAATGGGCCCTTTAGTCCCTTAATAGATATTTTTTATAATCAATTTAAAACAATTCTAAGACTATATATTAGAAAAAAATAAATATATTACATATTAGTATATAAATTATGTTTGTTTTATTAGTTATTGTTGTTAACTGATACAAAGATATCCTTTTTTTCTACCCCTTAAGGCACAACCATATATATCATAAATTTAAATATAATATGTTGAAAATATTTTATACTAATGGATGTTACATATATTTTAGGGAATTATATCAATATATTGTAACCTAATGAAATTGTTAACCAGTTTTTTTATGATAACATAGGTGGTGATGTTTTTAAATCAATAAAAATGTTTAAGTACAATATTTTTATCCATTAATACCTTTATAACACACACACACACACGCATATATGTCATGTCTAGATAATATACAATAATATTCTACAAATACTGATATTGGAAAAAATTGATGGTGATGTCGACAAATCATTTAATACATTACTATATTATAAATAAAAATATAAAATTTTCTAAAATACATATAAATATTAGTATATCATATATATATATTGTATCATATACATAGATAATATTTATTATGTATCAAACTTGTCAAATATATAGTGAAAATAATACCCAAGAGCTAGGCTCATTAGAATTATAGAATTATCAGGAAATTTAAAAATAATGATCATAAACTTGGAATTTATTTGGATGACCATGAATAGTTATATAAAGGATGGTCACTAAACAATTTCCAAAATTTTCATACATCATTTCATTTGTTTATAGTCATTGTAATAAGAATATTATATCTTAGTACTTCTCATCTCAGAAACAGTGTTCTAGTACACCTAATTTAAATAATTTAATATAGAGCGAGAGATTCATATTATAATATATATATAATAGAAATCATTTTATGGGTCATTCTATTGATTATGTTAAATAATATTACTAAATAAAGTGATTTTTCCAATGTATTATACAATGATCAACCAAAATATTGACATAAATAATTCAATCATTTTAATAGATGAAATCAACTTTATATTTATTAATTAACTGAAAAAAATAGTAATGAAAAATATTTAAACTATATCACATTATCATAAGTGAAAATAGACACGTAAAAATAAAACGTGTCAATAAATATATTAATTTAAAACACATTAATGTATATTTTATGGTTAATTATATTATATATCCCTATCTGTGACTTCAAATTCACTCTACATAGATACATGTATTTATATATATATATAAATACACAGAAACATACATACATATTCACACACATAGATATATATATATATATATATGGGTGAATGTAAATCATTTAATGATATTATAATTAATAAAATGAAAATGATAAGAGTGGGTCTAGAAACACTTATTCATAACATAATGTGATAAAAAGAAAAATGAAATTAATCATAATGTATAATATTGATCATTATATGTGTATTAGATATTATAATTCATTAAAATAATTTTTACTATGTTAGAATCATTGAATTCTCTACATAGATCCTTTTAATTAAAATATAAACATATCCTTTAGGGAGTACTTCAATTTCCAGATATGATGTGGTGTAGTGAATCATCAGATATGAATACTATTTGTTTTAGTAACATTTATATATAAAGTATTGATATTATATTTTCAATTTCAATAAAACATGCATTGTCACGATCAATTCCAAGTACCCTACTAACCTGATAATCGAGACAACCCTGAAATAGCCTAAAGGGCATTCCCGATCCGCAATGGTTGGTGACTAGCACTAGACATACTAAAACCTGAATGTGGGAAGGAATATTCCAAAAACCATAGGAGATGAAAGAAAAGAAATACAATATGAATACTGATGAAACATCACTCGGATTAATGTACATGAAGTAATCATGGAAGTAATACCTAGTGTATTACCACCCAATTTCCAAAAAAAGGGAATCATTCCCCATGTCCATAAGGATAAAACTCACCAACACCGAGGATCAACAACTAGATCCTCCTTTAAGTGAACTTTACCCTGTTCTCAAACCTAGAAGGATATAATCTTCAAACACTGAAATGCACAATTAGATTGTGAGATAAAGGCCATAAGGATTTCAAAAAATATTATGTAATAATATTAAAATATAAAATTAACCAGTAATGAGGTTTCAATTTTCAAATAAACATGTATGGAATTTATAAAAGAATATTAAAAAATTATCTTTTACTATTTATAATATGGAAATACATTTAGCAATTCAGGAATCAAATTTTAATTGATTAAAATAAATTTCAAATGATGAAATTTTTCTTTTAAAAAGAGGTACTTTAGGTAAATGGCACGTTTCAAAATTTGTTTATAAAAAAATTATATTAAATAATTTATAAATATTTATATGTAATTTAAATATGTTTATAACAATAGAATATACATTCATTCCAAATACAATCAAGTGAGTAACATGTTCTTGTGCCATGTAGGTACAATAGTCCCAGGTATATGGACCCAATAATATGAATAAGAAAATGTATATATATATATGCTCTATGAACTAAGGCCATGATAATTCATCACCATCACATAAGTGATATGAGATGCTGATATAATGTTTTGGAATGTGGTAATTCATGATGTTTTTTCATATAAAACACACTAGTAACATTATAATTTAATGTTATCTATTTCAAAACAATGATTTGATATTAATTTTAATACTGCTTAATGTAAAAATAAATCCAATTCACTATTTCAATATACCAATTTTCCCTTTGAAATCCATCAAAAAGTTATAATAAAAAACATGGATTTTTTACAGGATAAAACCCATAGACTTCCATCAAATCTATTTTAATCAGTTTTTTATATACAAGAATTTGAAACCATTTCAATAAAATTCCCAATCAGTTTCAAAAATAAATTCAACATATTCAATATTCTTGAAATTCTATTAATTTCATCATAAACCACCAATTAACTAGGATTGGGGGGTTTCAAAAATCATTTGACCAAAATATTTACATTAATTAAATGACATAAATTCAATTGATTACTTTTATATACCAACCAGAATATAAATATTAAAATTTAAATTTCCACAATTTCCTTAACATCACCCAAATTCAATGGAATTCATGGTTTTAAAATTTCCATCCAAAACCCCATTCTTCATAATTACCCCAATTCACTAGAATTGGCTCGTACCAAACAAGAAATTGAAATCCACATAATGAAAACCAATTGTTTTTTAATACAAAACAATTTTTATTAAATAAATCAATTTTAGGTTTATTAAAATTTATGGATCACAATAGAACAACCTACCTCTTGATCAATGGATCTCAGATCAACAAACCCTATATAGAATTCATCAAACATTGATGAAAACAATGATATTTTGGATAAATAAAATTAAATCCTAGGGTTAGATCCATAAATGTGAGTATTATATTGTTCAACAACATACTGAGATCTATAAAACACTTGGGAGAAAGAATAAGATCCTGAAAGCTCATCATTGGTGTGATGAAACTGACTGGAAAATGATATACAATCATTCTCTAAGCTTCTTATTTCATCTGATAGAAGTTTGAGGGGACATGAATTTTTATTGGGAGCACCGAGTCATGATAATCCAGTTTGGCTTGAAGGAGGATTGTCTTGGACCTAAAACAGAGGTTCATGGATTTTTTTAGAATGTATTAATTAAATACACTTCCACAATATTTCAAAGAAAACAACATATGATATGGAAAAACCATTCATAGGATATGAAGTTGTTATAAATGGGATTCATGGTTTCCTCTAATAGGTTGAATGATTTGACTTACTGTGCACAAGACATGTACCAACTATGCACCGGCCTAGAATTCACAAAATTAATAAATGATCAAATCAAAAAACACCAAATGAATCCTAACCGAATATATATATTAAAAATAGTGTTTAGGAATACCTGAAAATCGTTTCATGATGTTGTAACCACCCCACCATAGGAACATTCAACTACATAAATTTTATAATCATGATTCCATGTCAAAATATTAAGTTTATGACTCTATCATCACTGTAAATCTCTCCCGCGTCTCATCATAATATTTAAAAAATTTATGTTGTACACAAACCAAAGGTATCTTCCTCCCTTTAAGTTCCTTGGTTTCAGAATAAACTATTATGATGATTCGTTCAGTAACAAATAAATCCTTCTCATCCCCATGATCACTATAGCTCAGAGCAAGATATGGGTCAAATAGATACATCCTCACCTATGATTCATGAATCAAAATATGTATCATCATAAAATGTGGTATTAGTGATATATTGTATGTATCTTTCTCCAATTTATCAACAACTGAAAAAAGTCCAACAAAATGAGGAGCGTGATTCCCTTTCCACTCAAGCCGTAGATGGCCCAAATATAGTGAAACATTCTAGACCACCTGGTCCCCAACTGAAAACAAAAAAGGTCTAGAACTACAATTAAATTAATATTTATATCGACTCTGTTCCCTCAAAATCCTCTACCAAATAAACTAAATCATTTTTGTAGTCTGTTGGACCATGATCAGTCCAACGAAAGAACATTTTTCAATATATGACTAACAAAATAGAGATTTACTTTTTGACTATTCAAGGCCTCAAAAAATAGTCATTGTGATTGTGGTCTATTATTTTTTGTTTTAAGAAATCTCTACTGGCACCGGGTGATCATCCAATTCCACTCTAATGTTGATGAACCAAGTGTAAAGAATATCCAAAAGAATTTCTATAGCACTTTCTATATAGCGATCTGACAGAATATGTGTATGTATTATTGAAAATAAATATTAATCCTCTGGAATCCTTAGGGACTCTCCCAAAATTAGAAGTAAACTGAGGATCCCTATGAGAGGATATAACTGATGGAACTCGTTGAAAATTGTTAATCTCTATCACATTGATATTTTCAAACTCTTCAACTTCGACTGTATCATGAAGTTATATAAAGCATTCCAACATGTTCAGCCAGTCAATCCCAACCCATATCACATTATTTTTTCTCATGGTATGAGGTAATCCATCCAATATTTCTATAGAGATCTCATCCAAATTCTATGTAGGGTGTAAAAGTGTATGAACAAAAACCAAATGATTTTTTTCTCAGACATAACCTATTAGCATATATACCAACATGAAACAAAATAGGTAGTGACACGATTCATGCCTATACACCAAAAATTCTACTGCATGTCATAGGACATCTTCAGGGTTCATAGTGGAACTTCTCCCTGGGAACTATAGAAACCCCCCATCGCATCATTGATACTGAAGATAATTCCACAAACCATTTCTTAAGGCATATTATGTGCTAATTAGAGAATGACCAAAACAGTACTATATCACCATAGTAAAGAGAGTGTCTAATTAAATTGCACTTGTCCTCATTATTTGGCACGATAAAAATCCACTTGAGATGAGATGATGTCAAATGAATATTATCCATGGAAACATCCACCCCTTATTTGTATATTAAGATGTGCAGTTGTGAAAAAATAGACATCATGCTCCACTCTTCTAATGATTCCATTAATGATAGGGTCATAAATTTAGTAATGAAAGATTCACCAATGATTTTTTCATTCCCCAGGTTATATGAGATATTGAAATCGCTACACTGTAGGTATTCCACCCAATTCCTTTATATTAAATTCAATGTCTTTTGAGAGAATATATAACTCAATATATTGTGGTATGCATACATAGTAGTAATTTATCAATAAATTTTATGCCACCAACTCTTCATTATTTATTTCATAGCATAATTTCTAGATTCATGCATGAAATAATTATTATTGAGTTGTATATTATCTTTAGAAACATAACAAACCACATGATCACCATGCAATCAAATGCATCCCAAACCTGAAACCGTTGCATCATAGATGACCATATCATCTTCACCGGCCTCTGGAAGTGTCGAAAAAATAATCCTAATAAAAATATGTTTTAGTTTAACCAAATAAATATAACATTTCTCATCCCAAGAATTGTTTACATCAATTTGATTTAGTATAGTAATTGGAGGAGACAACATAAATATGTTCTTAATAAACTTTTTATAATACAGAGATAATCCCAACAAGTCCCAAATCTCAGTGAAATTTTGTGGTTGTTCCAATTTTGAAATATTCTTCACATTATCTTGATCAACTAGTATATCATGATAGAAAACTACATTCCCTATATACTTCTATTCTCGAATAAATAAATCACATTTCAATAGGTTTGAATAAATTCAGTGATTTATCAGCAAACTATAAACTAATTATAGATGATGAACAATATTTTCCTCAGAAATAATGTTTTCAAGGATATCATCCACAAAGACTACCCTGAATGTATCAAGATATGAAAAGAATAATTTTCATCAAATACTTGAAGATAACATTGTAATTGGTTAGGAAATCGAAAATAACAAGGTACTCATAATGAATGTACCTTCTCAAAAAGGCTGTGTTTAGAATGTCATATTCAGTTATCCAGAACTTATGGTAACAAGATCAATTGTAATTCTTCAATAACTACTATTTATCTTCAAATGATCATGCAGATCATCAATCAGTGGTAGTGGATACATTTTCTTTATCATTAATCAATTGAGTTTTTGATAAACGACACATAGGTGAAATGAACCATCATCCTTCTTCATAAATAGAACAGCTGCCACCCATGGTGACACACTTAGACACATAAATCCTTTCATTAAAATATCATTCCATTGTGACAATACCTATTTTATTTAGGTTATGGAATGTTTTAGTTGTGAGTATAAACCATTCGAGTACCTAGTATCATGTCAATTGTATACTCAACCTCCATTATTGGAAAAAAACTAGTGATTCCTGAAGGAAACATGTTGGGGAACATGACAATGAGTGGAAGGAGATCAATTCTCAATGATTCGCCCTAAAAATAAAAACAAAACACAAATATATCATTCCCCATATCTGGTTAGAAAGGTCGGATCTACTCGACCTCAGGTCCAATTTTCCATGGAAGACACATAGAACACCATTGGGTGTATTAAAGGATACAGGTTGATGATAAAAGTCTATTAAAAATTTATTGGATATGATCCAATCCATCTCAAAAAATATTTCAAGAGGTTTCATTTATCGAATAAAAAAACTTCATGCATGATCCACATCTAATTGAGAGATATCATAAGTTGGACAATGATAAACCTTATATCTCTTTATACCAAGGGATGTAGTAATTTTTATTTCATATAATAAAAGCTTCATAGGAAGAATTAGTAGAAAAAATATGGGTTGAAACAAATGAATGAGATGCCCCAGTATCAAAAAGAGATGAAATTAATGAAGTTACTATGATAATGGTACCTCTCACAGCCGCTAAAACTAGATTGGCTTCTTATGGAGACACTTACACTATGTGATGAATCATTGTTCTGGATGGTAGTGGTAGGAACCCTTGTTCTCAATAAGATTATCATTGTGATGCAGTTTTAGGAGTATATTTTGATCTCATTCCACTATGAGAAGTTGAATATACATGGTAGAATCATTGAATGTGTCTTGACTATTTATAGGAGACACCATTAATGGGTTCCTCGCAAAAAACCCTCTTTGAATTTCATCGCTTACAACATTGTTAGCAAATCAGTGGACATATTTCGGGTACTATAAGAGGTCTAGAAAAAAACCTACTATCTAGAACCACCAAGATAGTCACCCTAATTCTTTTTTCCTTTATAGGATTGAACAGATTTAATGGGATAGATAGAAAATCTAAATAAACCTGACATTCCATATAAATTTTCCCAACCATGTGTGATCTATCTAGTACATCCTCATAAGAAAGTATTTTCATCATGAAAACTTATGAATTAATATCTAGATTAAGTCCAAGGTCTTATAATTGAGCCTTTATCCTCTAATTTGATATTATATTAGATGTAAAATCCAAGAGATGAATATAAGTTTGTATACTCAGTCACAGTCCAATTATCGTATAAAAGTTTGAAAAACTCTAACGTATTCCACAAAAACATCAAGTCTAGATAGAACTAGTCTTTAAAAATAACCTTAATGTGTTTCCATTACAATCCATAATATTTCATCAACATTACCATTATTCCCTACTTTGGTATGTATAGTCATTATATCCTGAAGGTGGAAAACAACACATTAGTATCATTAGTTGTGTCCGAGAACCCAAAAAAACATTCCATTCCTCTCAACCATTCGATATCCACTTGAGTGTAATTTGAGGCTTTTAGTGGGGAATGATTCTGGGGAAGGAACTCTTTTGAACTGATCAAGATAATGTCTTTCTAAGGATTCAACACATGAGCCTGAATATGAAATGGAGTTTGTACTTGTCGTAGAACATGGACAGTGCACAAAATCACATCAATAAGACTCATTCCCACCAGAAGATTTACTCGCTGAGGATCATAATTAACATTCACTTCCTACTTATTATCATTCCATTTTCGCGGCATGAAGCTACACAATATCATATGACAACAGATAAGACGTTATACTAAAATTCAAATTAATTTCAAAGGGAAATTAATCCCAAAAGATAGAAAAAATATTTGGATCTAAATACATTCAATTAAAAATATTGGAAATGTTAAAAATAATGAAAAAAATTTCTTTCCCAAAACAACCTTGGGGATTTAGGGTTTATTGTGGTGATTGATGGATAGGAACTCAATAAAAACTACCTCCTACATCTAGACAAGATATCAAAAATGTTACTGACTTCAACACAAAAGTTGAAACTCCATCTGATGCTACATTGTCCAAAAAAAGTATAGGTACCCTAGTAACATGATAATCATGATGGCCATAACATTTCCTGATGTAAACTGTCAATCCCCAAGGATATATGACTAGAACATGGCATTATAAAACATGCAATGGGGGAATAATTTTCATCAAAACAATGTGTATGAAAGGAATGAAATATAGTATGAATTCAACAGAAACTCTACTATGATTAAGGTTCATGAAGTCAAAAATGAATTAAATCCAAATGTACAAAAATCCATGTAGAAAAATAAGGAAACACGTCCCAATTTTTTATGGACACACCTCACCAAGTCAAAGGATCCACATATATATCTCTAGCAAGATATTATTTCCACTTGCTCAAACATAGAATGAGATAATCTTCAAACACATTAAGGCACGATAGGGTTTGATCCAAAGTCCAGTAGGATTTGTTGAAAATTTCCATAAAAAGTAGAAGACCTAAAATTATATATAAATTTGCTTTTACATTTAAAATAACCATGGTTGACATTTACAAAAGTATATTTAAAAAAAATAGTTTTCTCAATTTAAATGATTGAAATGCATTAAAAAAATAATTCTTCACATATCATTTTATAGAAATACATTACAAATTTAGAAATTTAGCATTAATAAAAAGGGTAATATAAAAAAATGTCACATTTACCCTAAAAATGGCTTAAATAAACGCATTTATATAAAATCATGTATATAAATTCATAAGGAATGAAAATAAGTTTATCAAAATAGCATATAACCACATTCCAAATACAAATCGGGGAGGAAAACGGTCATGTGACTTTTTGGTAAGATAGTTATATGATATTAAGTCCTAGCATTGTGATTATGGAAAAGTATATATATATACTCCACTTGAACCATGGCCAAGAGAATTCATCGCCATTTCCTTGGGAATGAGATTTCCTGATATAATGTTTTATAAAATTGTTAGTCATGAATTTTTGTCCAATATAACACACCAACTACCTAAACAAGGTAAATTCTCTATTATAGAAATATGAAAGGAAATTTATTTGAACACATCCTAAATTAAAATTGAATCTCAGACTCTATTTTAATATTCAAATGTTTTCTTTAAAAACTGATAATGGATTTTTTATCAAAAAATATTTTTTCAAAAATATGCAACAACTGATTTTCCATCAAATCCATTTAATGTAAATTTTCATAAAAAAATATTTGAAACTATTTCATGAAATTTCACTATCCAGTATATAACTGAGCTCAAAAAATTTAAATTTCAAAAAATTCCATTAATTTCACCACAAACACATAATTCAATGTAATAGGGGGTTTTCAAAAATCATTCCATCAAAAAATAATTCAATTAAATTCCACAATTTAGTTGATTTAATTTAAATAAAAAACATACTTTAAATTACCAAAATATCCATAACCCCACAACATTTAAATTGAATTAGGGATTTTTCAATTTCGATTAAAAAACAAAATCTTATTAAAAACCAAATTTCAGTTGAATTGTGTCTCTACAAATAAAAAATTAAAATACAATGATTAAGAACTATTTATTTAATTTAATTAATAATAGTGGTATTAAATAAATCAATTTTGGTTTAATAAAATATAAGCATCATGACAGAACCACCTACCTCAGTTTCAATAGATCTAGGATCACCAAACCCTAGTTGGGATTCATCATAAAAGGATGACAATAAAGGGATCTAGGATATAAATGATGAAAATATCATTTTATATCCAGGGGAGAAGTAATTAGATCTTTCAATTATAAAGTGAGATCTATAAGACTGTAGGTATAAATAGATATGTCAAATGAGATTAATATTTGGATGGGGAAACAAATAGTAGAAGGATCGAAGGAAATTTTCCTATCTTTTGATGTCATATGGGAGGGTTATGATGAGACAAGAATCCTTAACGGTAGATCCAAGGTCTCGAGAAACCATTTTGGGTTGAAGGAAGTCTACTTGGGACATAAATCATGGGTTCAAGAATTTGTTTACAAAAAATAATATTATTTAAAATAATTTATGCACAGGTTCCTATGACATTGTGCAAGATTTGGAGAAACCATGAACATTACATGTGACTGAGATAATTGGGTCACACAGTTGTCCCTACTAGGATGAATGAATTTAGTAACCTTACGCTGGACATCCATATATCTCCTTACACAATATTCATTTTTTCTATAGTAGAGTACATCATTTGGAAAACTAAACACAGGTTGTGTGAAAACCCTGATCCAAACCGGAATTCACAAATTTCATTAATTTTTGTCCTAAAACAATACCAAATGAAATAGAAAGAGTTAATAATTTAAATTAAGGTTGAGTAATTAGTAAAAACTATAATTGGATTCTATAAAATCCCCACTATAGAAACACTCCATCCCTAGAATTTTTGTGATAAATCTTCCATGTTAAAAATATGAGTCCACTAATCTATCATCAGTGTCTCCCTCTCCCATGAATCATTATAATTAAATCCCTGCTTCCATAACACACAAACCAATGGAATATTAATCCCACAAAGTAACTCAGTTTTAGAAACAATTATCCCTAATGTTTGTTCAATCACTGATAAATTTGGCTCGACCATAAGATCACTTTAGATCAGCACAAGAGATGGATCAGATAGATACATCCTTAGCTATGATACAGGAACCACTTTATGTATCTATGATAGCTATGGTTGTTGTGTTAAATGGTAGGAAACATTCATAAGCTGGTCAACAACATCAAACAGTCCACAAAAATGAGGCGCAATAACCCCTTGCCCCCCAAGCCACCAGTGACCCAACTAGGCAGAAACATTCATGAACACCATGTCATGAACTAAATAACTCAAAGTTATATAGTGATGATCAAAAAATATTTATACTGACTCATTTAAATCAACATCATCAGACGAATCAACTGAATTTATGCTCTCGTCTCTTATACCAAGATCTGTCCAACCAAGGAACATTTACCATTCTCCAAAAAAAAACAAATGAGATTTACATGGATGACAAGACGAGTCCTCAATATGATTCATTTAGATCGAAGAAAATTAAATATTTTTTATGAATATTTAAAAAACTCTAATTGATCATCCCATGCTCCCATTAAGGTCGAAAACACAAGAGTGAAACATATAATCAATAATATGAATATATTTTTCTGTCTCGCCATCCTACTACAGATGGACATCCATACTCAAATACACGTGATATCTTAGTGCCTTCAGAAGGCCTCTCAATGAACAATAATTGAACCGAGAATCCCTATAAGAGATAATAATATATTGAACTCTATATAAATGGATAATCTATTTCACATAGATATTTTCTTACTCCACAACATTGGTTGAATGATGAAGGGGTGAAAATTGTTTGGGAATGGACATCATGTTAATTAATGCCCATATCAAAATTTTCAATTTATTTGTACAAGAAAACATAACTAAAATGTACATAGAGATCTCATCACAATTCCATGTAGGGACTATAAGTGGATAAAGAAAACCTGATGGATAATGATATTTGGCCTTAACCTTTAGGAATGTGTAACAATGAAAAAAAATGTAGCAATTCCTCATCTCATATCATTCCACCAGAACTTCCATAACATGTCATCGAACATCTCCCTGGTTTTTAGGCACACTACCCACAAAGAACTATTGCAATCATCGATCACAAATTTCCTTACCGAATATGGTACCGAAAATTGCTTCTAAAAGCATATAATTATCTCCTTGGAGAACGAACAATCAAGTATGGTATCCCCACCTCAAAGAGAGTCTATAATTATATGGAACTCATTATCAAGACGCTACTGTCAAATAAGAAACTCAATATTAAGGGATATAAACTGAACACTTTCCATAGATACCTTAATCCCAGATTCTTGGACACTAATGTGCAACTGTGAAGAAATAGACTTCAATTTATAGTCGTCAAATTATTACATAAATACATGGGTTAGAAATATCCTAATCAATGTATTTGTAATGAAAATCCATTTCCCTGGATTATTGGAGATGGTTAAATTGAATGAATGCATGTATGCCACCCAATGCCTTTGGTTGAGATTGAATTATCTTCAAGAGAAGATATTACACCAGAATGTGTGATATGAATATATAGTAAACTATTCATTGTAAAGGTGATCTTTCCAACTCTTCATTGTGTTGATCATAGTTTTATGTTCAATGTCATGGGTTAGATAACACTTCTCGTGTGGCATAACATGTTAATTACAGTAAGAAAAAAATTATCACCATTCATTTGAATGTAGCCCAAACCTAAACATGATGCATCATAGAAGACCACATAGCCCTACCTGGCCTCTGGTAGAGTCGAAACCAGTGCCATATTCAATATACGTTTTACCACAAAAAATAACACCGAAATTTATCATTCCATGAAATCATTACTCTATTTCTATGTAGTGATGTGATAAGAGAATCCAACATAGATAATTTCATAAAGAACTTGCGATAATATACAATTAACCCAAAGAAGATCCAAATTATGAAGACATTTTCTTGTATTTCCCATGGCATAACATCATTCACCTTCTTAGGATCTTGATTTATTCCATGTTACGATACCATGTGAACCAATAACCTCACATAAATAATCGAGAAAATACATTTAAATATTTAAGCATAATGATAGGGATTTCTAAGAAAACTCAAAACCGATCCAATATGATCCTCATGATCCTATATATATGTAGATTAAATAAGGTTTTCATCCAAAAATACTACCACAAATGTATCAAGATACTCATAGAAAATATTGTTTATCAAAACCATAAAAAATACAATAGAATTAGTTTGGTTAAAGGGATTAAAAAATTACTCATAATGTTGGAACCATCTCAGAAACCTGGTAAAGGAGACCCGTGGAAGAAAATATTCAATTAGGGTATATTTACAATGAACCCATCCATATGATGATTTTGAATATTATAAATACAAGTATAAATAATCTAATGAGTTGATAAATTATTAAAAAGTGATGTCACTAATTATGAATCTATAGTTTTGGTACCATTCACTATCACTAGACCCATATCATCTTCCTCTAGAGATTCTTCTATTTCATGAAGTAGATTGGTTCTAGGTACCAATGGATGGAACCATTTTACACATGAAGCATCTCATTTCACAACTATTTTCAGTGGAGTTGATGATCTCATTACACTATGTATAGTGGAATAAACACGACATAATATTTACAACTATCTTCAACATCTGCATGAGCTATAATTCTTAGGTGACTCAGTGAAAACCCTATTTTAATCTTCTAGCTTTCCACACATGTAGAAAATCAAAGGATATTTCTGGTATAGGAGGAGTTGTAGAAAACCATTCAGTCAAGAAGCACCTTGAGAGTCATAACACATCATCTTTATCTTATAGTAATGAACAATGCCACTGAGATATAAATAAACACCCGATAACCCTGAATTTTCATCCTAGTCCCTCTATATAGTAACCAATCTATTCAGTACATCATGATAAGACAGTGTTTTGAGCAATAAAAACTGATAAAGAATATATGGTCGAAGTACGAACTCGAATATCATAGACTTCATCCATACATTTGATATTATCTAATGTGAATGATTCACAATCTTAGAAATAATGGGTTTCATACTCTATCACAGTAATGTCATCATTCTTGAGTTTGAAAAGCTATATAAATGTGTCCAACAAAATCAAATTTCGATTGAACTTTTCAGTTAAATGAACATTTTAGTCCTTCCACTCTAAGAAATATTATTTATTCACCATTTCTATCATCTTCCACTATTTTCAACTTGGTCCTTCCAACATGAAGGTGGATCATTTCACCTTGACTTCATAAGTTGTCTCCAACAACCCAAACTGACATTCTATTCAACTCAACCATTCCCCAACCACTAAAGTTTCATTTTATACTTTGAATGGTGTAATCAAAGGGAAAATGAACTGTTGAGAAATAATCATGAGAATTCCATTCTAAGGTCCCACTATTGAAGTCTGAATGAGAATTTGAGTTGGTTTCTATCCCAGAGCATGGACTATTCGTACAGCTACCTCAACATGACTTAGGTCCACTAGAAGATTCTTTTTCCGAGGTTCATTAAAATCCTTCTCCTGGATCTAATTCTCACTTCTTCTATGAGTCATGATTCTATACAACAATGGTAGACAACATAGAAGACTATAGATTAACACTAAAATATATAAGAAATTGAAATTAATTTCAACAGATAGACAAAAATGATTTGGATTTCAAGACATCCCATTACAAATAGAGAATATACTAGATCTAATACAAAATTCATCATTATTGAACAGCCACTGGAGATATAATGTTCTCTGCGGTGAGATCAAGACAAATAATCAATTGCTACTACCTCATACTTCCTGATAAGATTTTAAACATTTATATTGAAATAATGAAAAAAAGTTGCACCACACACTAATACAACATCATCATGAACCATCCCATGTACATAGTAACCCTATAACTGATCTGGTCCTAATATATCCCGAAGGGTGTTCCTAATCATCACAGGATGAAAACAAGAAATATGCACCATAAAACATGAAATTGGGAATAAATTTAAAAAAACAAAGTAGGAGAAAGACATGAAAGATATTATGAAGAGAAAGGAAACTATAATGAGAGTAATGTACCAGAAGTAAAAAAGGTACTAATGCCCAAATTAATACAACATAAGTACAAAAACATATAAACACATACAGATTACCTAAAGACACAACTCTCTTATACCAAGTTTCAATAGCTAGATCCTCGTCCAAGAGAACATTTCCCCCTAGTAGAACATGAAAAGAGATAATCTATAAATACCTGGAGGAAAAAGAATGGTGTGAGCTATATCCCAATATAATTCCACCAAATATTCCATAATAATATTCCAATATCTAATTATCCTGTAATATTCGTTCAATTTAAAAATAAATAGTTTTGGACTTTAAAATATCATATCTAAACAAATCATTCATTATAATTTAAATGATAGAAGTAAATTTTTCAATTCTTGCTTCACATTCTAATTGGTGGAAATTCATTTCAAAATAATAAATTGTCATTTAATAATAATCTTAGGTCACTCAAATGGAAGTTTTCAAAAAATGGATTAAATTAAAAAACTTATATAGAAAAGTTTATAGAAATTGTCAAGGGATGTAAAACATTTTTTAACAATTTCATATACATTAATTCCAAATACAGAAAAGAGAAAAACATGCTCATCTTCCAAGTTTTTATGATAGTTCAAGGCTATATGGACCCAACACTAATGATATAGTAATGTATATACATACACACCATTATCCAAGTTGATAGGATTCATCATCATCATCTAATGGATGTGATGTGTCTATATGATGTTTTAGAGACATGTAAGTTTTGAAGTCTAGTGCAATATACCACACCAAATTCATAATAATTTCCTGTTATATAGTACAAATAAATAACTGTAATTTCATTTTAAGGATGCTTAAAATAAAATTAAATCCCATTATTTATTTCAATAATCCAATTTTCCATTTAAAACTCATAACTGGTTTTTAATCAAAAAACATGCCTTTTCAAAATGATGAAACCAATGGGATTCAATCAAATACATTTTTAATAAAAAAGGATTTTAAACCGGTTCATGAAATTTCAAAATCCATAACATAATTAAATTCAGCAAATTTAACTTTCTTACAATTCCCTCAAATTCATCATTAACCCCCAATTCATGGGAATTTGGGTTTTTCGCAAATTGTTCAAAAAAAACATTTTATTCAATTGAATTCCATAATTTAATTGATCAAATTTCAATCCAAACCCAAATTTTAATATTAAAAATAAATTTTCGAAATTACGATATCCACACCCCAACATAATGGAATTGGGCATTTTCTAATTTCATACCAAAAACCCTTTATTTTTTACCATCCCATTCATCGATATTGGGAGTTTCCAGTAAAACAATAGAAATACAAATAATTAAAACCATTCGATTAAATTTAATTCATAATATTTTAGATTAAATAACATAATTTAGGTTTAATAAAATTTAAGCATAAAAAAACCACCTACCTCAATGTCAATATATCTCAGATCATCAAAACCTAGCTAAGATTCATCTAATAATGACAAAAAAAATAAGATCCTAGATAAATATGATTCAAACATAGGTTTATATCACTAAAATAAGGTATTTGATCCCTCAACAACAATCTAAGAGATATAAAACCAAAGGTTGAACGAGGGATATCATGGGAGATCAATACACATGAGGGGGAAACTAATTGGAGATGGATCGATCAATGTTCTCCTACAATTAGATCACATTAAAGAGTGGTTAAATTGACCAATAATACTTCTAAGGATCTCCAATGTGGGTCGAATTTTTTTTGGGATAAAGGAGGTCTATCTTAGACCTAATATATTGGTCCATTATTTTTTTACATAAAATCAATTTAAATAAAATCTCTCCTTCATGATTTCTAGGGAAACAATGCCGGGTTTTGAAAAACCATGTCTAGTTGTTGAACCCTTTAAAAATGGGTATCACGATTTCACCTAAAAGAACACATGAATTGACTAACCATGTGAATGCTATGTCGAGTTATCTGCCAAAAACATTCCATTTTCTAAAAGCAGAGTGCGCGGTTTTGAAAACTATGCATACGTAGTGTGCCAACTATCCACCAGACTACAATTCTCAAAATTCATTTATTTTCAACCTAAACATACCCCGAGAAAATCCAATAAATAATCAATTTAGATGTGTGTTTAGGAATAACATAAAATATAACTAGGATTCCATAAGCTCCCCATCATAAAAACATATGTTCTCCAAAAATCCTACCATGGATCATCCATTTCAAATAGATGAGTCCACTACTCTCTCATCAGTGTCTCTCTATCCCACATCTCATGATAATAAGAAAAATTCTATTATAATGGATGGAACATATTTAACATCCTTTCATGATGTAACATGTTTTAATAATCAACTATCTTTATTTTTTTCTGCCATGGATAAATGAAGCTCAGCCTCAAGATTGCTTCATATTAGAATAAGAGATGGATCATATAAATACATGCTAAAAAAATACATGAAACACATTATGTATCGATGTCAATGATGGTTGTAGTGATAAATTGTATGATTATTTCCCCGCCTACTCAACAACCTGAGGGGTCCATAAAAATGACTAAAAACATCCCTTCCCTCCCAATACATTGATGACCTAACTTAGGGGAAACCTTCAAGAAAACATGGTCACCATCTAAACAGAGAAAAGTTCTAAAGCGACCATCATCATATAAAATTTTTGACACTATTCTATAAAAAACCTATGAAAAATCCACAACGTATTTTATGTCATATATGGGAACAATATTAGAATAACTAAGGAAAATTCACTAATCTTTGACAAAAAAAGTTGATATTTAAAATGATTTCCATACATGGCCTCAAAAGGAGCCATTATGATGTTATATTGGTAACTTATGTTGTGAGAAGGCCCAAATATCCCCAAGTTATCAACCCATGCCCCACCATAGGTGAGAACTCAAGGGAAAATATTATCTCGAAAAATATATATAGAATTTTCTATCTGGCCATCTGATAGCAGATGGTATTCCATATTCAAACAGACATGAGATCCTAGTTCCTCGTGAAGACCTATCCAAAAAAAGAGAAGTAATGTGAGGATCTCTATCAAAGACTATAACATATGGAACTACAAGAAAAAATAAAATCTTTTTTACAATGTGATTTCCCATATCCTTAAGTTTGGTTGTATCATATCAATGTATATTGTGAGCCAAAATATAATGTTTGTTGCTGAAAAACCATCTTTCATTATTCTATATTTGTGTGTGAGGGAACCCAACCACAATGTCCATAAAGATCTAATCACACATCCAATTAAAAATTCAATGTGATAGATGAAAAACTAAATGCTTCTGATCCTCATCCACAATCTATTGGGGTGTATAACTATGAAAAAAATACTCATCAATTTTCCATCTCAAACCTAGACACTTGAAATTCATGTGCATGTAATTAAACATATTAATTGTTCCTAGGTGCATAACCCACTAGAAAATATTTCAAACCCCCTATCACGACCCCAATTTGTAATGATGAGGGAACATATAGTAGATCTCTATACCCATCCTTCTTCAAGTTGAAGAACAGATAATGACCGCTGAGACCTGCCTTCAATAAGTCTTTGTGTGGAGACTAGCACCAAGGGTATAGAATCACACACAAGATGGATGGCAGTACTATTTTTATTTAGTAGAATCAAGAGATAATATTGTAAATCCCAACCACACCAAAACTGAAAGTAAAAGTAACTCGAAAAGAAAACTATTCCCATATGAATTTCCAAAAGTAATGCTACAAATGTACAAGAAATCACCAAAGAAAAGTACCAATGAAAAGAAAAACAACAACAATCCCAAGGTCCGAACTACTACAGGCACGCACGATCATCAATGTCCTCCTAGAAACCTAAAAATAGTTTAAATATTTATGGTGAGTATACTGGTATACTCAGTAGGGAACACCAAAAGCACTCATGCAAAAGTGGGGAGTCATTCAAATGCCTCGTGATAAAAGGAGATACCCAAAGAACCTAGTTAAGAAACTATCCACCCCAACCTCACCAAGGCACACTCCCCAAATAATGCATGTTAAGTGAGGTAATAGTAATAACACATCGAATTTTGGTTACCCCACACCACTTTCCCACTAGTTATTGAAGACATAATTTGCGTCAGACCTCTCCCGCCATTCTCACTGCAGTACCACTACCACATCCCACCCTTACACACCTGGGAAATCACAACTGCACATCCTGCCCACAAAAATATAGTCTATCACTACCACACATCCTGCCTGAAAAACCTGAGGCCACAACAACCAAACAAAACCACACCAACATACACCTGGATCTGAACAACTACTGCCATGCCCAAATACACCTGGGCCTCATCCCAAAGACACTTGAGAAACCACCTGCCCACACACACTGGGGCCAACCACCACCATGCACCTTTCTTGAAGAAACTAATGCTCTAAAGGTCCTCATGCTATCACATCATGACCAAATAGATTTGGGATACTCGGGAATGGTAGTATAAAATTGGATAATAACCATCGACTCATAGTACTGTTGCAAAAAAACACCCTCCCCCATGAAATGGGGGTGTTCGGCAGGATGTTCCCAACATGGGTGGGCTACGAATAGGAAAAATATAACATAATTATACATATAGGTAACAAGCACTCATCGTAGCTTAAGGGTTCCATAACTATCCTATACACAAACACCCTCATTACTATTTATAAACCGCACAACACCCAAAATCAAGTCACAACGCATTCCCGATAAGTAATTCTCATTGAACCCATTCTTATTTTCGTATTCAAGTGATTCCATTTAAATAAATTCTTCAATACAGGTAATTTAAAAGGCATAAACAAAAGGAAAGGAATGGAAACCAGTCAAACAACAATTTAAGCATTCAAACTAGGTTCTCTTATAAAGTCACAACAAAAAAAGGGATCTGTGAGATCCCTCAAAGTAATGGAACCAAAACAAGCCCCAACATATGGGCCCACACGGGCTTAGGTACACAACCCTACAACTTGTCAATAGGGGATCCCATCCCTATCCACATCACCTAACAAGCATCAACCATAAACATAACAAGAACAAAGCAAAGGAGTTTTCAAATTTGAATATTCCATTTATTTAGTCTTGTATTTTCATTTGGTTAACCGGGGTAACCACACAAGGATACATATTCATTGGGAATCCATTTAATCAACCGTGATTGCGTTATTTACCAGTTTCTTTGATAGATAAATTCAATCACATCAATATCCAGAAAAACAGAGGTTTTTTAGTGTTCAAGAAAGGACCACCAACGGCCACGATTTTCAGTGGGCATAATCCCATTCAATTCACAACATATAGGGAGAGATAAAGGAGTATAACAACAATATGAACACACCCATTCAATATTTAAATCCATTTATTATATTTGTTAAGGTTTGGTTTCATAAATTCCCATTAGAAACATTAAAATACCCTCCTCGCATGATATATAGTAAAGAGAGATGATGGAAGAACCCTACATGGAAGACCAGCTATCGACGTTTCTCTCCATGGGCAAAGAACTGTGATATGCGACACGAAGGGGAGGAACTCCTAGGATTCGAAGAATGAGCAGGAAATGATACAGCATAGGTTCACCACTCACCTGGGGAATGGGGATCCAAATGAACCAATGGGAAGAACGAACCCAGCCAAGAAGAAGAAGAAATGAATTCTAGTGAGATATAAAGATGAGATCTAGGAGTTACGAGATATCAAGATCTTGAGTAGCTTTAAAGGTGGATAGTTTATTCACCACGTGTTTGGGTGGTTACACACGATGGAATTTTTTGTTATTTATTATTTCTCATCAGGGATGTGGACGTAACTGTTGTGAGTTAAAAATATTTTATTTAAACAGAGTAAAACGTGTTATACAGACAGACAGTCTGGGTCCGTTGAGGGTCTCCCCACTCTTAAGAGTTTAAAACATTGTTTATGGGGATTAAAACGGTCTTGAACCACTTTTAAATGTATCAAAAGACTTAAAAGTGGTGTTACGGGAAAAACCAGGGAAGAAAAACCCGACAAGATCCTCTGCCACTAGTGAAGAAACGATCCGTGACACACAGATCAGTGGCACACCAACCGGTTCCACACAGATCATTAATCTATAGATGGTGACCCTCCGATCGGTGTCACCGCCATTGGGGACTCCCTGATAGGTGTCACATTGATTGGGGGCTCACCAATTGGTGCCACCAATGGTTTACACCGTGATGACATCCTACCACCGAGACGCTGCCCTTACGATCCAGACATGATGGGTCCAGGTCATGCCAAAATCCAGAAATTTGGAAAAGGGATGGACCAAGAGGGTAGGGGCCATTACAACCCCATCAAATCATTCCATAACATATATGGTAGCAAAAAATGTTTCTAAAATAAAATAAATTCCTCCATTGATAATGTTCAATCATGTATAATGTCCCCACTATAATTAGTGTCTCTCATGCTATGGAACTCATCAAAAAATTGAATCTCTCAAATAATCAACTCGATAAGAGTGTATGTTAATTGAATGTCTTCCAAGGAAACATCAACCCATGATTCCCAAACTCTGATGTGAAACTCGGCATGAAAGATCCATGAATATCGAATATTTGGATGATTCATTCTTACACTAGGTTGGAAATTTCCTATTCAAGTCATCATCAATGACATTCATTTTCCTCAATGTAAAGGCGATGTTGTAATTGAAAAAATATAGGTATTACATCCAATGCCTCTCGTGGAGATTCAAATAATTTTGAGATAAGATATAACTAAATATCGTGTGGGTTCAATACATGGAAATTTTAATCACTAATGGTAATGTTTCCACCCCATCGGTTCATTCTTCATAATTACAACATATAGTTTGTTCGTTAGATATTTATTCTCTTGCATCCTAAGATGATGAGAACCATATGCCACAACCTGAATGCCTTTTATTAGAACGCATGCCAAACCTATATTGGATGCACCACATGAGACCAAATAGCCCTGGTTGGCATCTAGATTTTTCAAAAACAACATCATAGACAAAAGATGATTCATCTCAAAAAAAGAACTCTAACATTTATCATCAGAAGAAAACATTACTCCCTTATTTGGTCATGTATTCATTGAAGAAGCCAACATAGAGATGTTATTAATAAAATCATGATAATACCCACCTATTCCCAAGATGCTCTATATCTCAATCACATTTTGTGGTCATTCCCATGTCATAATAGGGTTCCCCTTCTCATGATCAACTACTATTTCATGTTTTGTAAACACATTAATGAAAAAAAATCATTTCCTAAATCCAAAAATCACATTTTTATAGTTTTTCATAATGTCGATGACTTCTATGCAAACTCAAAAATGATCTCAGATGATTCACATGATCCTATATAGACAAAGTGGAAATAAGGATGACATACATACATACTAACATGATGGAATAATGATACACCTGGAAAATAATGTTAATCAAATCCATTAAAACTGCTAGAGCATTGGTTAGGACATAGTGAATAACAAGGTAATCATATTTACATTACATTCCCTAAAATGATGTATTTTAAATGGTGGATATTTTTTCCACAACTGATGGCAATGACATAAAATTTCAATCTTCTAGAAGCAATTTTACCCACTCAACTAATGAAATATATCATCAGTACCTTATAACTAATACATGGTCTTTATCATTACTCAATTGATTTTTTGATAATAAACACATTGGTTAAGTGAACCATCGTCATTATATAAATTGTGAATAGGATTCACCCATGTGAAACTCTTGGGTGTATAAATACATTCTCTAAATGATCATGAACTTTGGAATTCAGCTCAATCATTTTAGATTGGTCCATGTGTTAATAGGGAATAGAAACAAGTTGATTACCATACATCAAGTCAATAGAAAACCTAACCTCCTTTACATGATGAGAACTAGATCCGTTTAAAGGAAACACATCTAGTAACATGACGAAAACTAGAGTGAGATCACCGCTCAAATATTCTCTCACCAAATAAAAAGAAAACACATATATAACTATCCTTAACTCCAAGTATAAATGTCTATCAATAATTGACCTTAGGAAATATTCCCCTTCGAAGAAAGAGAACACACTATCATTTTTAGTAATTGATACCCATTAATCATAACATTCAACCAAACATTTATTGGAAATGAGCCAATAATTAATCAAAATAACTTGAAGATGTTTAATGTTGACAATAAAAAACTCCCAGAAATATCAAAATATAATAAAGAGAAAACACAATCCAAACATTGGACACCAAACTCTCTCTTCGTACTAAGGGGTGTTGTAATATCTATTGGACATGATAAGATTTATACATGTTGAATTGGAATATTAACAATATGGTTTGAAATAAATGAATGAGATGATCCAGTATCAAAAAAGAGAAGCCACTAATGATGATACAAAGGTAATGTAACCTATCAAAGTCACTGGACTTCTATTATCTTATTTTGCAGACTCTTCTAATGTGTGATGATTATTCTTTAAATATGCCAATGGAATAATCCCATTTTAATGAGGAAAAAATGATTTCACCATGGTTTTTGGAAGATATGATGATCATGTTCCACTATGTAGAGTATTATAAAAATAGATGAATCTCTACCACTATCCGAAGCATCCACAGGACCCACATGTTTTTTGGTGCCTCAGTGAAAAACATATTTTATGGTTATGGCCTGCCATACATGTATCAAATCAATGGACCTCGTTTTCTTATTCAAGGAGATATAGAAAATCACATCAACTTGGGAACCACAAAAAGAGTCATCATGATTAATCATTCCCTTAGAATAATTATCATAGCCATAGGGATAGAATGAAACTCCTAATAACCCATACTTTTCTAGCCAGATCCATATCAACTAGTAGTGCTTTGTCTAGTATATCTACATAAGAAGGCATCTTATAGAAGAAAACTAAGTACCAATATTTTTTCAATGTACCAAATTGAATATTTCATCCTCTATCCTCTCATTTGACACTATCCCATGTGTTAATTTCATGATCCAAAAAAATGGTCTTCATAGTCTATCATGATTTAATTAGCCTGCACGAGTTTGAAAAAACCTTATCGGCTTAGCCAAGAACATCAAATCAGGATATAACATGTTGAGGAAAATAACCAGGAAGTAATACCTCTCCAAAACCCCATGTCTCTTCACATTTACCATCATTCTCCTCCATATCCAACACGGTCCCTCTAGCATGATGGTGGCACACTACAACATGATTTCATCTGGTGGGTCCACGAAACCAATCAAATATTCCATTCTACTCAACTTTTCAACATCCCATTGAGAGTCATTTTTGCCTTTGAGTGTTTGATTTTGGTGATATAACTCTTGTGAACTAATAATGGGATCATTCTTCTGAAAATCCACTTCTAGAGCCTGATGGGAATCTAGAGGTCGTGCATGTCCCAAAGCATAGATAGTGTGCACATACACCTTAATAAGACTCAGGTACACAAGATGATTCACTCAATAGGGATCATCAGTTGAATTCTCTAAGATCTAATTAAAAAAATCTAGGATAGATGATGATACACAACATCAGTAGATAACATAGATGATGTTATATTAACACTCCAACAGTGCATTAAGGGAAATTAATCACACTAGATAGACAAATAGGGTTTTTATTTCAAAACATCCGATACAAACAAGATAAAGGAATAGAACTAATACTCAAGGGATCATTCCCTATCCACCCCTAGTACATAAGGTTAATTGTATTGATAACTGTCGAGGAACTCAATCGCAACTACCTCCAATTTCTTTACATGATTTCAAAATTTCAAACTGACTTCAAGAGAAAAATAAACACACTTTTGATACAACATTGTCACGAACCATCTTAGGTACACCAGTAAATAGATATCTAAGCTAGTCCTAGCATAGATCGATGGTAATTCCTGATCCGCATAGGTTGGTGACTACCACTTGGCATCATACAACATACAATTAGGAATAAATTATCCTCAAAACATAGTGGAAAAACGAAAATCAATTATGGATACAATAGAAACTTCACAGGGGGTAATGTAAAAGAATTTAACAAGGAATTAAATCCCAAAGTACAACAGCCCATGTATAAAATCATGGAAACACTACCCACGTACCCTAGGACAAAACTGACTAAGACCGATGTTCAATAGTTATATCCACCTCTAAGATATTCTTTCCCCTTTCTCAATCATAGAAGGAGATAATCTTAAAACACCTAATGGAACATGTAGGGTGTGATATCAAGTATAGTAGTATTCCAAAAATTATACCATAATAATATTCCAATTTGAAATTAACCAATAATGTTCATTCTATTTAAAAAAAGCGTTTTGGAATTTATAAAATCATTTTTAAACATGTCATTCTTTACAATTTAACAGATGGAAATACATATTGTAATTCATGATTCTAATTTCAATTGATGGAAATAAATTTAAAAAGGTGAAATTTTCCTTCATTAAAAAGGGTACATTTCCCGAATTAAAATCTTCAAAAAATGTCTTATATAAAAACAATTAAAATATTCCATGTGGGTATGATTGATCAAGGCTATAGGTTCCCAGAAAAGTGAATATGAAAAATGTTTTTATATACCCCTATTTTACAAAGGCTATGAGAATAAATCATCATCGCCTGTGGGATGTGATGCGCTGGTATGATGTTTTCAAACATCATAATTTGTGAAGTGTTGTCCAATATAATGAACTCAATATTATGTATTGCTTGTGACCTAGTACAAAAAATTAAGTAAAATTTATTTTAGGACATCTTAAAATAATGTAAAATCTCATACTCTATTTCATTATTCTAATTTTCCCTTTCAAAAAAATTACACGTTTTTAATCAACAACATTCCATTTGAAAAAGTTGGAACCACTGTGATTCCATAAATTCCATATGACACCATTTCTCATAAATATGGATGTAAAACCAATTCATGAAATTTCAAAATCCATTACACAATTACATTCAACAAAATTATTTGTCGAACAATTCCATCAAATTCATCACAAACACCCAATTTAATGGATCATGTTTTTTTCTAAAATCAATAAATCAAAATATTTTCTTCAATTAAAGTCCACAATTCATTTCATTCAATTTCCATACACATTATAATTTAACTCTATAAATTTAAATTTATATAATTTCCATAACCACATCCAAATTCAATGTAATTTGTGGTTTTCTAATTACAAGTCAACAACCCATTTTTCTTAAAAAGCATAATTCCCAGATATTGGGTCATTTTTATTAAAGACTTGAAAACCAAATAATTAAAACCTATTGATTGATGTTAATTAAAAATAGATAATATTAAAAAATAAAAATTATGTTTTATTAAATTTGGATATCAAAAAACCCCACCTACCTCATTGTCAACATATCATGGATCACCACGCACTAGCTATGATTCATTCATAGGGGAGGAAAAAAAGGATTCGAGATTAAAAAAGATTCAATCTTATGTTAATATCCATAAAAACTTTAATTAGATCCTTTAACAACATATTAAAATATATTAAACCCTATAGATAATGAGAGAGATGTCGGGAGGTCAAGAATATGAGGAGGAGACTGACTGAATAAGGATTCATTGATGTTCTCTTACCTTCATATTGCTTTCGAGAGAGGTTTGAGGGCCCCTATAATGCTCTATGGGGGATCCAAAGTCGAGAGAAACCAGATTGTGTCAATGTAGGTGTGTGTGGTACCTAAAATTGGGGTTCAGAAAATTTTAACAACAATTAATAAAAATTAAAATATCATCTGAAAAGTTTCCTAGTAAACAGTGTACGGTTTGGACAATGGTGTGCAATTCATTGGGCCACTGTAAATGGGTCTCTTGTTTTTTCCTAAAGGGATGCATGAATTTACTAAGTATGTTAAATATTTGTGGATCTTTACTTCCCAAACATTCATTTTTCTAGTAGGAGGGTTTGTGTTTGGGAAAACCATGCACATGCCATGTTCCAGCCTTACACAAGCCCAAAATTCTCAAAATTCATAAATTTTAAAGCAAAAACAATCCCAAAAAAATCCCAATAAATATCCATTCATAGAAGTGTTTATGAATAAATAAATATATTAATAGAATGTAACATTCATCCTTAACTCATTGAAGTCTGTTACATATTTAGGCTTCTTAATCTTCTAGGTATTAATTAAAAATAATCATTTTTTCATCATTAATTTTAATGAGTTAGTATCATGATATTCCAAATATCATCCAAATATTTAATAAATGTAATTATTTTTTAAAATGAAATTAATAATTATTTAATAAAAACAAAATCTTTAAAATATTCAAAAAATAATAAATATCATTTTATGGCGATATTGTTGAAAATTACTATTGATGTTGTCTAACAATACTATTGATATATCATTAAATCATTATTATTCAAGGATTATATACTTATTATTTTTTATATAATTTTTTAAAATATAATATATCATTGTATGACCAAGATTCGTTGTGTCTATAAGAATCGTGATATTTATGTTGTTATCACTATATAAACATTGCGTGTTAGATATGGAACTATAAAAAAGAATAAATTTCATTCATATTTGATTAATGTAAACTATTATTTCAGTACATTATTATTGTATGCAATATCATTTTAATTATCATAATTGATTCATTTAAAATATATCCTAAGAAATAAAATATCCATTATTTTATCTGTAAAAACACTAATATGTGAATAGTGAACATATCTATTAATTTCATCTAATGTATATTTTTTTATACTCAAATATTTATTCATTTTTTACAAGTTAAAATAAACTCAAAAAAATACCAGTAATCAAATTAAAATAAAAAATATATTTGGCTTTATATGTGACTGTTGAAATAAATAATTTCAAGACAAACGTAGAAAACAATGAGTAATATTGTTTTTAAACCAATGAATATATATGAGGTTGTATTGCTGATTATTGATAATAATGATTAATTTTTATAATTTCAGTCAAAATAAATTAGTGAATAAAGGATATGAATTTTTTATAAAGATATTTTGTATTCAAATTATAACGAATTATTAGTTTATTTAAACAAAATGTGTAAATAATTATAAAAAATCCATTCCTTGAAAATTAAAAAATTTAAATTAAAAATAAGATATATAGATTTTATTAAGATTGTTATTTGTAAAAAATGTGTTTTCATGGTATATAAGATCATAATCAATTTTTTTAGGAGGAAGTTAAAAATTTAAATATAATGATAATGATAATTTTATATCATCTATACATTCTAAATAGATATTATCATATTATGATAAATTAAAATATTTTTTATTTTACTACAACATTATGAATGAATAATATACGATGTAGTTAAATAATGTTTGATAGATGATTCATAAAAAAGAATATGTCTCAAGATGGAAACATATCATGATTCCATGGTATTAATAACCCAAATAAAATAGATAGATGAACTAAAACGTATTTATTATTAATTTATTGTTACATGAATATCAATTCTCCATAAATTATATAGATAAGTAATAATTTTTTTAAAAAATTAATAACATATAAATTCTTCATCAAAAAATTATTATTGAATATAAAATTAATTTTCGTATTATGACCATTCTCAAGATATCCTAAATCTTATTATGTTATTAATGTGGTGGATATATATATTCAATCTAGGGTAATAAATAATTTAATTTTTTATGTTGAAAATAACATTTAACAAGCATTAATAATGAAATTTTTGTTAATAGTAGATGAAATATATATATATATATATATGATTATAGGTTGATATGATTACATTAATGGGAATGTTTAATTAAATAATGGTGGGATTATGGGTATATATAATAGTTATCTATTCTGGTTTTCATGCGAAGGAAAAATAAATCCAAATATGGAAAAAATATATACAATTACACTATTTTATAGAAATTTGATAATTTAATGATTAACTAAAAAATTAAAATGTGTACACATTTTTTTAATAATATATAGCAATTAAAAATCATGTCGATGAATTATTATTCCCTGAGTATATGTATTTGGAGTGGATTAATACTGTTTTGAGAAGAAATGATAGTCGTTGATCTGAATTTAAATTCTTTTGGATATATTTTTATTTAATGTGTAATTCAGTAATTAATACATAATGATTTCTATGTGTTGAATATTTGGTAATACTTTAGTTAGTGATAAATTTTAATTAGTTTTTTTATCTTAATGAAATAAGATAATCTAAAATGATATCAATATATCCTTGAATGATATTATAGATAGCTGATAAATATATAAGAATTGATAATCAGTAATTTAATAGAATACATGTACAAATTTTAATAAATGAATAAGACATTGAATATCCTGTATAAGAATTCCATGTATAGTGTAAGACATTAGGGGAACATGATTCATTATTATTTAGCTATTTTTGAAATAAATTAAAATATTATGGAAAGTGTTTGTATTTTATGGAAACCATCTTTTACTATTTTCCTAGTATTTCATTACTATATGTTTTACTCTACTTTTTTTTGTGTTTTTTATAAATTATGGGGTTGGAGATATTTTATTGCAAAGGAAAAATATATTTTAGGTATATATGTTTTTTTAAATTGATGGAGTTCAATTATAAATGTTTAAATTACTCTAGAGGGTCCTCATTGGGATCATAATTCTTTAGATAGGTTTAAGGGATTTTCTATAGAATATAGAGTGCATACTACCTGATTGACAGATTCCCATCCTGAAATTATTTCTTAAAAATAATCCTTACGAAGGACTATTTGCTGAGTTTCATTCATAGCTTGAATTATAAAAATTCTTGAATCATTTTCATGTTTTGAATTTATTGATCATTAATAATTATACATGAGAAGATAGTTTTTATTAGCTCATAATTAAAATTGTCGATTTTATTTATTATAAGGGATAAATGATATGAATTTTAATGCACCAGTGGTCTTTAATCAGACTGCATGTATTACCCTTCACTAATTCAATGTACAAACCTCCCTCTTGATCCATAAAGAGATTTTGGCTTTCATTCCTCAATCTAGATCACTTCCTTTAGGGTTTAATCCAATTGGTGGTTGTATCACTTCTCCTGGGTAACTATTATTTCTTCTTCATTACATCCTTTCATTGAAATGACAATGTTGTCTATGATTGTGGATCATATTGTGATATTTTTGAGTTTTCAATCAAGCAGTTGTATATTTTCCATCACACCATATCTTTTTTAGGATGATTTTAATTTTTTGAATCTTTAGAGTGAAATATTACTATGTTACCACAATTTGTTTTGTAGGTGTATCCCTACGGGTGTTTCTAAATCATTAATTTCATTATATTATTATCAATCTATTCGGCTGAGCATTTAAATTCATTTATTTGACAATGGGATTTAATTTTTGGAAACGATACATGTATTATATGTTATTTTTTATTAAATTCATGTTTTTCACACACCAAGTGTACTATTTAATTATTTAATGGGTGTTTTAGGTTTTAAAATTTATTTTCACATACATTAAAACTAGTATTCCTGGGTTTTTCTTGAGGTATATTTGACACTTTCTATTTTTTTCCTAAAATGGGTTTAATGTTATATTAGTGTGTCTAATTATTCTCGATGTTATATTGGATGAATCCACCATATGATTTCATTTTCACTTTTACCTCAAGTCTATCACATATATCCATCTATTAGTGCCCAAAATTGATTTATTTTTAATTTATGATATTTTTATCAAATTATGGTATTTTTAGAGTTATTCGCATGCATAATTATAAAATTTTGTATCCATTGCTAGTTTTACACTAGTACATACTTTAATTTATTCATGAAATATTCATTGATTTTCTTAATATGTTATGTTTTTATAAAAAAAACGATGATTCACAAAAACATTGTATATTTAAAAATATTTTTGTATACTATATCGGATTAAAATATAAAACTCATGTAATCATGATATTCGATTTTGTGTAGATTAATTTTTCTTCCTACTATGATTTTTTATCACACCGTACATTTTCCATTAGGTAGTTGTAAATGATATTTCACAAGACATAGAAATGGTATCGTAATTTTTTATCATGTACATTTCTCTTAATCATTTTTGTATTCATTTCACTATGGTTTTTTTAGTGATGGAAGGTAAACTAGTTACTTTTTAAGACATATTGTGTTTTATCATTATAGTTTGGGCTATTAGGTTTATCTTCAATGCTTTATATTTTTTAAGATTTTCTCCTTAAACTTCTTTTATAATATTGCTTTATTACACATGAGTCTAGTTTTATTATCCTTTAATGTAATTCACCAAGTGAATGACCCCCTTGGGTGATATGTTTAATTGTCATGTGTTAGTTAATTAAAAAATGGTTTCAGTGAAAACCCCAGCCTGATTTTTTTTTGAAAAAAACATTGTTTTGGTTTAGTGTTATTGATTTATATTAGTTAAGTGCATAATATCTTTGATATTAAGTGCGTAAAGGGTCCTAGACATCACACATTTCTTTCTGGATCCAAGTTACTAGGGGTTGTCTAGGATTTTTTCAATGCTTGTGCCATGGTGGTTGAGTGCAGTTGAATAAAATATATATGTGATTTTTATTAAATGGTCCTATAAAATTACCTTTTATTCTATTTTATTCATATATTTCTTGAATTTATACTTTTTTATTGAATATAATTAATATTTATTTCCAGATATTGTACTTATGAGTTTTGAATTTTAACATATACTATTTCGTATTTTTCCTGTATTTAATTCGAAATGATTGCGAGAATGGCTCTTCTAAATTAGTGTTTGGAAGCTATATCATTTGGTCTATATGAAAGTAGTCCAGTGGGATCATCTTTAGTGGAATCCATATTTCCCACTATTCGGACTATAGGATATATGGATAATGGAATCCCAAAATGATCATTGAATGATACATTATAATTTAATATGAACAATTCCTTTATATTTGATGGGGACAATTTACCCTATGTTTACATGTAGTGTATAGAGAATATTGAGAGGAAATATATGAATATCAATATCATTGAGGAATCTTGGACATTTGGTTCAACAAATTATCTTTCACGATAAAGAAGGAAATCATGGCACTAAATTTTGAAAGAAAATTTTGAAAAGGATAACACATGTCAATACTTCATGTAATATTAAAACCAACAATTTTATCTTCAAAATTATGTTTGGAATGTTACTATGAGATTATAAAATTATAGAATGGGGAGTGTACAATTATGAATTATTCCTCTCTCTAGGACGAGTGGGTTCACATGTAACTATAGATTGTTACCAAATATTCCATGGAAGCATGGAGATATGAGACATGGTTATGAAATGATGTTAATTCAATGATTAAACTGGGGAGAATTCTAGGATTTTGAAGGTGGTCTATAATGAGAACTCCGTAGAGGATGACATATCTAGGAGAATAGGTTTTGGTGGAGCCTCTGATAGTGATATTGTGTGTTAGGCTGTGTTTTATAGTGAGAAAACGGAGCACAAAGGTATCTTGTTCTCCCAAGGACTTGTCTCTCGATCATTGTTAAGATATCAACAGGTTTCCTTCTGTTAATTTTAAATGATCATTCTGAAAAAACAAAATTTCATAGAATATCCCAATATATTTTATTATTAATGAAAATATATTCTTCATAGTCATTTTTTTAATGGATGTCCCTTGGCAGTCGATCTACATCTATTTTCATTAAGGGTTAATATGTCTGTTCTGTTGTTTCCAATGATTATGGGACTTATAATTAGAACAATTGGGGTTTTAATGTGGCCATGAAAGAATTGGGAAGAGATAATACAAGATGGATTTTTTGTGGAAATGAATACCACTATGAAATTTATCTTTTGGATATATTGTATTAGAAGTATGGTTTTTATTTTTTCTTCTACAACGAGTGATTTATTTAATACAGGAACTACATATTATTTTATATCTTCACATATATTTTCATTTTGGGTCTTAATTTAGATATTATATATTTATTATGATATATTTTCGTGCCATGGGAATGAGCATCAAACAATATTTCATGTGTCTTGTATATCTGGTGATAGTAGGAAAATTTGAAGATGTGTGAAAATTCATTGTTCATGAACATGATTTCATAAAAATTATTCTTGAAATATATTATATTATCTATGTAAAAGAACCAATACAATTTTAACCTCATATAGTTATGTTTACATCTAAATTGGTAGCCACTAATATCTTATAGGGTGTGTGGTATTTTAGTTATCGGATAGAATTTCATTTTGGTTGATATGTTGGGGTGATCTCATGTTAGATTTTGTAGATTTTCCTTGAAGTATTTTAACCTTCTTGGGATTTATGCATCTATTGGTGGTGTTTACGTAGCTTGTGGTCCATCAAGAGAGTTAAATCTTACCATTGTCCTACTGCCATATAGGATTCACATTTGAATGCCATTATGTTATATGGACCTTAGTAAAATGGTGGAACTCATAATCTTACTTATAGAATTTTATAAAAATAAGTTTATTCAGAATCATATGTCAATGTGGTAATCACTTTTCCTATTTACACTGATGGTAGAAAAAATCCATGGAATTTCCCTAGATTATCAAAAGTTATATGAGGTTCCCGTTACGGAAAAATATCCCTTCCATAGGACTGATTATATTTGTTATCAAATCCTTCTATATTATGCTTCTCAATGATTTCACTTCATCCAAGTAAACAATAGTTTGATTAATGAGAATATTATAAATTTAAGATATAATTTGGGAGGTGATATTAAAATTTCTAGTTTCTACTTATTTGATTTGGTCTGATTATCAATTTGGTTTTTTATGGATTTGGTGAACATGATTTTTAATTGATTCTTCTATTGTTTTGTTTTTATGTTTTTGGATGATAATTTTGTGTATTCCAATTAATAGTTGGGGGACAAGAACTATTTGGATATCATTCATTGACCCTTATGGGAACATTTTTTAATTGTATGATCTCCATGTTAAAATACTGGATACAAGATATTATGTTTCTGGGGGAATGTTATAGCTAAGAGATGTATCAAAGGGGATCCAAAAATAATTCATGTTGTTCTTAATGGAGATTATTAGAAAAATGGTTGAGATTAATAGTATCATGGGGTTTTCTTGTTAATCAGGATGGTTTTATGTCGTCTAATTGATTAAATAACTGATGAATGATTTACTCCACATGGGTGTGAATTTTTAGTGGAAAGAAAATTGTTATAGATATTTTTATGAACTGATGGTGTGGTTGAATTCAGTTATAGTTTTCATTCATATATAACTAGTTTTAAGATATTATGTATTTTGGAAAGCATCTATCATGGTATTGGGGTGATTATTGGTGTATGTGAAACATGTAACATCACTAACCTCACTCATTTCCTTAGGAATATGTGGAGGTGTTACTGGATAAAAGTGAAATCTCTAAAATACACAATTTTTGTGATTGTTGAGTCAAAAATGTGTTTCATCTATCTCATCAATCAATTTTTTAGAAAATCAGAAAATCACACATATTATAGTCACATATAGTTTTTATCTTATATGTTGTTTCAAAGTAGTAATTACTCACATTGTCTTTATTATGTGTTGTATTATTATCATAATAATGTTTTTTGTTCACTCAAATTGTTTTATATGTTGTTTCATAATCAAATCAATATTATGTATTGCATCGTAATCAATAATCAAAACCAGATTATGTAATGCATCATAATCTGGAATCCTAACACGATTATGTACTACATCATAATCAGGAATAGTAACCAGATTATGTATTGCATTGTAATCAGAAATTGTAACCATATTGTTTATGGAAACATAATCATGAATAGAAATTACTTGAATCATAATCTAATCATGAATCATAATCATATTTATTGTAACCACATGCATTGTAACCATGTACATAGTAACTAGATTACGTATCACATAATAATCATGCAATGTAACCTGGTTATGTACCATATTATTATTTATGAATTTTATTCATTTATCATAACCAAATTTAATATCATACATCATAACGATGTTAAAAACTATATCTATGGTATAAATTGTAATTAAAATGAATTTTTATCCACATAATCCAATAATCCAAATTGTGTATTATTATTTTGAAATTTATTACACTCTTATCATGACTCCTATACAAATTTTATGTTACTCATACTCATTATTTTATATCAATGCATTTACTATTTTATAACCTAATATGAAGTCGTTGGGTGGTAGTTTACCAATGAAAACTATGTCATGTATTCTATTTTTTTCCCTGTTGTAATGAGAGGTGTCCAATTCCCCCTGATATTTTCAACGAAATATGACCATTTGAAAAAATATGACCATTGGAACCTATGGAATATAAATAGGAGGTCATTCGAACTAGAATAAATAACTTGTTCTTCTATCATGTTCTTGGGATAGATGATGTGACATCTCTCTTTCTTTGTGTGAAAACCTGGATGATAAAATATGTGAAACAATTATTCCATGTTCCTGTATTTCTATATGTTCTTTTTTTATTTATTATGAGATTGATATTTGGGATAATGATCGATGGTGTCCATGGATAAGAAGGTGTTATTCTGAATATCGCATTGAGGGCTTTCAATTTTTGTAAAGATAGAGGTGTTGATTATCTTCTTAATCGAGGGCTTCCAACAACATAAATACATGATGTCTATCATCTTATTGAGTGATTTCAATCTGTTGAATAATAGAGGTTATGATTACATTCTTATTCGAGGTCTTCCAGGGATAGGTAGACAGTCGTGCCAATCATCATATCGAGAATTTACAAACATGGTGGTAAGACATACCTTTTATTCTATATGAAAGGATACCATACTCTTTGGGATAAAATAATTATAATATCTTTACATTTCTGTTACTATATGAATTATAAATTTAATTGTATTATTTCATATTTCTTTTAATTTTCATTTAAACAATATTTTTTTCAATTAAAATTCTCTCTTTAAATATTAGATTAATTTATTCTACACACTCTAAGGTAGAATCATTTACATTTGTATTACTTTGATTGTTTTATCTAATTAAAATAAAATTAATTTACATTACTTATACTATTAAATCATATCACAACCATCAGATCCAAGTCCTATAAGGTCAATTTTATTTATTGGGAATTGTATTAGTTTAAGAACTTTTAAACAATGTTCATTTTTAAGTGTTTAAATATAATGTTTTTAAACCAACATTTCACCCCCTCATGTATTGTTCCATCTAACATACATATAAATCTATATTGTGATCCAAAAATTGTTATCAGTGGATGTTTCCATTGATTTATATTATTTTCTTTATTCATTTGAAAATAAAATTGTATTTCTTTTACAAATCATTTGTTTATTACTACAAATTACACTAACGTGTGGAGTGGAAATGTATTGTATTATAATATGGCTAGAATAAATAGTGGATCAATTGAAAATCTGAATCTAACAATACCACCTATTTTTTATGGGAATGAGTATGAGTACTATAGAAAATTAATGATTACTCTTGTTTTTAATACTCGACTAGAGAACTTTATAATGATTACTAGAGGTTAAAATATCCCTAACAAGAAAATTAGTACCTTCACCAATCAGGAGAAATAGTAATATCAACTGAATTACAAGGTATGTAATACTTTTTTGTGTTCCCTGACCAGTAATTTATATAGTAAGATATAATCATGTGAATCGGCCAATTTTATATGGATGAAATTATAGTTCACACATATGGGTACATCTAATGTTATAGAGACAAGAAGAGCCTTACTTCATACAGAATATCAATTGTTTATTTTTCCTTATGGTGAACCAGTATGTAAGGTGAAACATTGATGTTTGACAATTGTAAAAAGTCTAAAATATAAAGGTGAAAAGGGTCTTGAGAATTAATCACTTGTGGAAAAGATAATTGATGTAATTAAAAATGAGTGGGAATAGAAAAGGAATGTTATTGATGAAAACAATAATGTTACTCAAATCAATCATGATGAGTAATTCAGAACTCTTCTTTAGAATGAGGCAATAATTAAAATAGATGATGATTTCAATAAATAGAAGAACGGTAAATGAATTATAGATTTTACTACTACATCAAAATATAATACAACGGAAAGTATAACTATATCAAAATCTATGAAAGTGTTGTTATATCATAATCAAGTGACATTGATCGCTCAAAAAATGAATTATCCAATCTTACATGGAGAATGAACAAGATTGTTGGAAAGAAATAATTCCAATGAAGATTCAAAATGAAAGATAGAGGAGACAAGAAATACTTATAAGTAACATGTTTTGTAAGTAAAATAGAAGGTCATATTAGACCAGATTGGCATTTACTAAAAAGAAGCAATAGAAAGGATAAAAATTCTAAAAGAAACAAGAAAAATTATTACAATACTAGGACTATGAAATTTTTAAAGGAAAATGACACATGTAGTTCAATTGGTGGAGATTCATTAGATGAATCCTAATAATATGAGTCTTCTAGTCAAAAGAATATATGAATCATATCTGTTCTACCTATTCAAAATAATTGTTTCATGTATAAGGTACACAATGTTGAATCTATTACAAATGTATCTTTAAATTAAAATTTCACTAATGAGAAAAATTATTACTCTTGAGGTGAATAATCATCCTCAATAGAATAGAATTTACATTATTTTGAATAAGTGTCTATATTTTACAAATTACTTGTGATTGAAAATTCTAAACTTACTAATAATCTTCATAAAGAAATTTCTAGAATATCCATTCTTATTAAAAATCTATTGGATCATTCGAAAGATATTCATTTGAAAACTCTTTATTTTGAATATATTTCAAAAACCATTATTGACGTAAATTCTGAGCGGGATATACTTTCTACAGTCTTTGAAAAACATGTTTTAATGAAATATAACTTTGAAACTAAAAAGAATTCCAAAAACAATTATTGTGGGAATGATAATTTAGCCATTACACTAAAACCTATAATATTTTCTCTTAAGAAACGGTTATCAAACATTATTTCTGTAAGGAATGAATTTTAAAAATTGTATTCCCAAATTCTGCATCTATGGAATAGTTCGGTAAATAGTTACACTCACTCAAAACCAATTTTTAGTCATAACTCTTTTGTTCAAAAAAATTGTCTTTTCTCTACAAAATGTCAATGTGGTGGACATTGGGATGTAAAATTTTTTCTTAATAAAACTAAATCCTTATGATTTAATAAGGCCAATTTTGAAAAATAAATGTGTATTCCTAATGTTATTTTAACTAACATTTCCATATCCAAACATGTTTTTCTTCTAAAAAAATAATGGTTTCTTCTTTAGGAAAAGAAGAAGAGTACCAAAAACAAAAAAATTGGTACATGGATAGTGGATGATCATGAAATATGATGGTAAACAAAGATTTATTTGGAAATATTTTTCAAATGAATGGTGGAAGAGTGACCTTTAGAGATAATGCTCAGGGAATGATAATTTGTATATTTAATATTGTTTTTTAAGAAAAGTTTAAATTTAAAATGTTTTTTTTGTCAATGGTCTTAAGAAAAACCTTATAAGCATATGTCAATTATTTTATGAGGGTTGACTTGTAAATTTTAGGAATGTTATGTGTTTTCTCAACAATTCAAAAGATAAATTCCTTCATTCTACTACCATGCATGATAATGTATTCACAATCAACATAGAATCCCTTAGGAGACATGGAAAACCTTTCTTAAGTTCTATTGAAGACCGATCGTGGTTATGTCATAGAAGGATATGACACGTTAATCTCTAGAATATTTGTAAAGTCTCGAAGAAAGAAAATTTTCAGGATCTACTGGATATATGGTATGATTTAAAAAATGGTTGTGGCCCTTTTTAATATAGAAAGAAACATAAAACAAGCTTCAAATAAATCAATTAAATTTCAACTTCCAATGTATTACATTTAGTATAAATGGATATTTTGGTCATACAAAAATTGGAAGCATTGGAGGAAAGTAAAATGAATTTTTTTTATTTGATGACTATACTACCATAAAATTGGTCAATTTTATATGAAATAAATATTAATCCATTTTCTATTTCAATAAATTTAGAGAGCGTCATAAAAATGACCAAAACCTACCACGAATAACTATTTTTAGTGATCATGGTGGATAATTTAGAATATTGGATTTTGAAAACTTTTGTAGTAAGAAATGCACTACTCACAACTTTTAAACTCCATGAACCCCTTAACAAAATAGTGTTTTTGAGAGTCGAAATCGTATTCTTTAAGAAATGACATGAAACATGTGGATTGAATACTCAATTGCTATGAATTTTTGGGATGAAGATATTAGTACTACATGTTATACTATAAATCATGTTTATCTAGAAATGTTTTTAATAAAACACATTTTGAATTGTGGAAGGGATAGATACCTAATGTTTATTACTCTTGATTTTTTCTATGCAATGTATTCATATTTAATAAAAAATATAAATTACATAAGTTCACATACTAATCTAATGAATGAATTTTTCTAGTTTATTCAACTAATTTTAAGGCTTATAGAGTTTTTAACAAAAACTCTTTTACTATTGAGGAAATAGTGCATGTAAATTTTATGAAACTGACCCCTTAATTTTAAACAATACTTACCAAAATCAAATGATTTGTTTTCACAAATTGATTATCATCATTTGATTGAATAATATTTTGACTAGGGAATTTTTCATGAAAATGTTTCTAACACATTTACCCCAGATGAATTGTTACCATATATTGATGAATAGATTTTTGAAATCCCAAGTCAATAGTTTCTTAAGAATAATCGTAGTGATAATATTATTTATGATATAAATAAACATTTAAGGACCATAAATTCATTTGGAACTGAAATAGAAAATCTTGTTTTTCTATCTCAATTCTATCCCAAAACCTCTCATGCGGACTTAGGTGACGAAGTTTGGATTAATTCAGTGTAAGAAGAACTAAATGAATTTGAAATGAATCATGTCTAGGCCATGGTTGAAAGTCCTAAATAAACAACTGTAATTTGAGTAAAATAGATTATTTCAAAAAAATGTGAAGAAAATTGACTCATCATAAGAAATAAATCAATAATTTTTACTAAGGGATACAGTCAACAAGAGGGAATAAACTATAAAGAAACCAATGCTCTGGTACCTAGACAAGATTCTATTCATATTCTATTACCCTTTACAACATACTTCAATTTAAAAAAATTTAAATTTGAAGTAAAATGTTTTTTTCATAATGGTTTTGTACAAGAAGAGGTTTTTGTTGAAAAACATATTGGTTTTATAAATTCAAAACATCCTAATAATTTTTTTAAACTTACCAAATCACTATATGGCCTTATACAAGCCCCATAAGGAATGTAATGATTGACTAAAATTATTTTTTTCAAAATAAATTAAGAAAAAGGGACTGGTGGCCCAAATCTTTTTATAAAAATAGAAAAATAACGATATTTTGATTTTTCAAATGAATTTTGATTACATTATATTCAGATCAAATCTATAATCTCTAACTAATTATTTTGCGAGTCTAATGAAATCTGAGATTGAAATGAGTATGATGGGAGAGTTAACATTATTTTTAGGTTTCCAAATATATTAATAACCTGAAGGAACCTATATATAACAACATAAGTATATAAAAGGATTACTCACAGCGTATGGATATGACAACACTAAAAGTATTATCACTCCAATAAGTACCTCAAATACAATTGATCTTGATGAAGCTGGGGAATTAGTGTAAGAAATCATTTTGAGGTATGTTATGAAGTTTGTTATACAAGATAGTTATTCATCTATACATAATTTTTTAGTATTATTATTTGAAGGATACATGTCTAATCCAATTTAATCTCATTCAAAAGTAGGGAATAGAATTCATCAATACATAAAGTGAACTATGTATTTAAGACAGTTTTATTCAAATCAAAATGATTATGTTTAAAAACGTTTTTCAGATGGTGACTTTAGTGGATGTTAAATAGATAGAAAGTGTACATATGGAACTTTTCATTACATAGGGGATTCTTTAGTTTCATGGATAAGCAAGAAGAATCACTCAGTATAAATTTCCACTACTAAAGCTGAATATGTAGTAGCTAGAATTTTTTTTCTCAGGTTTTGTGGATTCAACACACACTCACTGACAATGCCATGAGATTTTCAAAAACTCTAATACCATGTGACAATTCTAAATTTCATTTATCTTAGAAAAAACTATTCACATCACTCATGTGAAAAACACAGAGATATTAGGCATAACTTTCATAGGGATCGCACATAAAAATAGGATATTGTTTTACAATTCTTTAGAAAACACGAACAAATTGCTAATATTTTCACGAAACGATTATCTGCTGATTGATTTGAATACATTATTCATAAACTTGGAATGAAAATTGTAATGTAATCATTCATTTCTATTTTTTATCTCATCTCTTTAGATTAAGTTAATCCTTTTCAAAGGAGAGTATAAATAATTTTATGAGTTTAACCCTAAACGTTTTAAAGATTTTTATTTTATCGGTTTTATTTTTTACATTTTTATACTTCTGTTTTTTTGTTTATTAGTTTAACTATTATCGGTATTGGTTTTATCAGTTTCTTGAAAAAATGGGATTGATAATTTTATCGGTTTTAAAATTTTCAGGATTAGGTTACACAATAGGTATAATGATACATTATCAGTACTAAAAAATTGGCATTGAAATACTCAATCAGTTCTAGATTATCAGTATTCGATTACCCTGTTGGTACTGGACTATAGGTTGTGGATTATTCTATCAGTACTAATTAATTCATACCAACCTATTTGATTTTATCATCATTATTTTTTTGTTTTACATTTTTTTGTATTGCTTTCATACGAAACATATATTAAAACTAATAAATATATCATGTTACTCTGAAATGTACAATTTCTAACACCATATTTTTGATGTTTCAATGGTTTTTTACCTTTAATTTATTTTTATTCATAATAAGTTTCAGCCTGAATATGATTTTATTTTAAGGACATCCTCAAGAGTTCTAAACGATTTTTTTCCATTGGATATTTATAATCAATTCCTGACCATTAATTAATTCAGAAAATAACTTCTTCCATATTGAACGTATCTGTTTTTATTTTGAGACTAGTTGATCTATAAATATTCAGGATGGTTTTGAATCAGTTCTTACATGTTTTTTTGTAAACAGAGATCAACTCATATTTCGTAATTAGAATGATATTTAGTGTGTGAGTTAGTCTTTCAGGACCGAGTCTACTACATTATCTGTAAAAGAATTAACTCTAATAATATAATCTCAAATGAACTTCTGGGGTGAATTTTTAGTCTCTCTATATTTTTATGAGTATTTTGTTTTTTCTTAGAAATGAATTATATGGTTTCAAGGCTATGAATTTTTTTTTGGAAATACCAGATTCTAATAAGGATTATGTCTATCATGACGCGGTGTTGCAATTTTATGAACCAGTAGTGACATAAAAGGATCTAAATGTTTCTTTTATGATGTATGATAAGAAGTATACAACATCCTCAATACATGAAGCTACATATCTAGGTGTTTCATTTGAGGGAGATTCCTTATGTCCTTCTCATAAATCACCTGAAGGTGATGGAACTTTTTATAGGTCTAAATCTGAAGAATCAAATTTTGAGATTCATGAGGACAAGAGAAAAGTAAGTCATTTATCAAGAGTTAATATAATTATATCTTTGAGGATGCAAGTGTTTTTGGTGCATATAAAGGGTGACAAGGAATCTTTGAACATTTAAGATGTCTATGTCCTTGATTACTTAGTAAACATGAGAAATTTGAAACATATGGGGTTCATATTACTATGAAATAAGAAACTCAAATTTGGTGGAATAAAATCACAACGAATCATGTTCCCTACCATTATCAGAATGTTTTTTAAATAGTTCTTGAGATTATATAATGATGCAATCATGTCAGATGTGACTTCTTTCAAGGATCCCTTAAATAGTAAGGATATGATAAGGAGGATCAAGTTATGATTCAATCCGTAATCAATAAGGTTTGAGAAATATCCCAATGATGAGAATGAAAAATTAGTACTGAAAGGTAGTAAAAAACTTCTAATCCATCCAAGACAATAGTCAATAAAATAAAGGTTGTTAAGACCACAACACAAAAGACATCAATGAAACAAAAGGTTGTATCTAATGAGTTTACTGTTGAATGGAGAAAGAAAAAAAAGAATGGAAAAAGGGGATCCTTAGTTTCGATTAGATCTTGGTAAAGCTTTGGCATTGAAATTAAGGTCTGATGAAATAGTGAAAGAAGAAGATAGAAAGAATAATTTTACCAAATGAAAGGCCGAAGCTATTGAAATTTATACTATTCTTCGAATAGCTGAGAAACTCTAAACCAGAATTGAAATTAGGGAGTCATCTGATGAGACTCAATCGGCTCTAGTAGAGAAAGTCATGGAGAAACATGTTTATAAAAAATCAGCTACACAATATGTTGCTCAAGAATGTGAAGAAGAAGAATTAGATTATGGGGAAGAATGGGAAGAATAATAGGGAGCAAAAAAAATTTAAGTGGAAGAAAAACATGTAACAAATGGGATAAGTCATACAACAGAATCCTTAGAAGTCCCATTTTTTAGTTTTCCATCTTCAGATCCTCAGTCTTCCATGAAATCTTCCCAAAAGGATTCCTCAAAGAATTTCACTCATAATTTTTATAAACCTGAAGAAGGAGATAAATAAACTGATAAGAATTGGAATTAGAAATCTCAAGTGATTGGAAATGAATCTAATTTTGGTGACCTCCCACAACACACTAAAGAATCATATTCTGAATGAATAATACTGGTGAAACAGGTTCAATACATTGAATAGGCCTTGAATAGATTATAGAAGTTATTGAATTTCATTCCAAAAGTTGAAACACGGATAGATAAAATTTTTAATTCCTATAATGAAGGAATAAATTCTATCATGGTTTTGAAGTACATATTTCTATATTTTGAAGTTGATTTCATGGATTTCACGGAATGTGCGGCATGGAATAGTAAGGCATGAATTATGGTTGTGAGGTGGTCTTACAATGTTGATTAAAGCCTCAAGGACCATCATGAAAAGAATGAAGAATTGGTACACAGGGTAAATAGACCCAACTCTCTATATCTAATGCTTATTGATGATTTCAATTAAATGTATGAAGACATTCAAAGGCCTAGTACCTCAAAAAAACAACCTCAGAAGATATTCATAGTTTAAATAGAATGTTTGAAAACTAGATTAATGATATTGTTTCACTCTAAAATTATTCTTCTATCCTCGATATGGAATATAGAATCAGGTTGGATGATATTAATAATCAGGAAGATATGCTTCAAACATAGTACGTACAGAATAAATCAAATTATGAAATCAATCGACATCAACAAAAATGGTTCCAAAATAACGAATTGTTTGTTTCTGAATAGGATGACAAGATGAAGGCCCATCAAGAAGCTATTGATAATATCATGTAAGATATAATGGATTTAAAAAAGATGAAGCTTAATATTTTTAATCATTTTAAAAAATATGAGAAATAATAGGTTTTGAACTGTTGTTGTAATGAAATTTGGTTTCAAGTAACAATTATTGTTTCATACTCTGTTTCTCTATCCTTTTGCATGAATTAAATAATACTACTTTATTATTTTTGGAAATCACAATGGAGGGTAATGATTGTGATAAGAAGAATTAATTTTAATTCTTTATTAAAAGGGAAAACTCTAGTAAAAGTAAAGGGAATATGATCTCTAGTGTTTTGGTTTAAACCATGTGTGAAATTAGCCATATTCATAATTACATTCATATGTGGTATTAAAATTAGGTGGAGATAAGTATTTTTTTTGAATTTCATTGTTTTGTGATTTCCAAATTGTGGGATATTGTTGAGTCTAATTTTTTTGAATTTCCAATCAATCAATTGTTTTGGATATCACAAAATGACAGATATCGTAGTCACATATATTGTTTATGGGATTATTATGATTTTATGTAAGTATGATATGGATTGCACAAGTTACATTTATGGTATATTATTTCTATAATTTTTTTTGGAATATTATGATTTTATATGCTAAGATTAAGGGTTTATGATTTATGTGGGAAATGAATGATTTTGTGTAAATGATTTCTTGATTTTAATATATTCATGGACAATTGGTTTCATTTCTATATTTATGTCACTTATTGGGATTTTTTTACTCATCTCGTATTTTAATATATTTTTTGTAGTTATTAAGCTTGTAAATAACAAAGATGATGTCTTTATGAATATATAAAAGATGTTTATTGAAAAAGAAACAATGTTTTTTTAGAGGATTTCTTTTGGTAAAAAAAATCATACAATTTGGGTGTTTCCACCTTTTATTCTTATGGTTTTGATATGATTAATTTATTTGATAATTATCTAAATCTACGAACAAGAAAAGATCATCAATGTGAAATAATTTCAAATTATTTACAAAACTCATGATGATGTAATTTTTTGGGGTTGGGACCTTGTAGTTTGTAAAAGATGGTGAATTAAATTACATTGTAGATTAGGATGTATTTTTTGGTATAGGGACATCATCACAGCTATATAATTGTACGGTTTATCATAAGAAGAGTTATGTTCCAAATTTTTACGGTGATTAATGGTTTTTCGGGAGACATTTATTTTTGAGGGAATTATGGATTATTATTTTTTGGGATGAAAAATGAGATGAATTAAATAACCATTGCATTAAAAAAAGTTACTGTTATTTATGATTATTTTTTTCTCAATTTTTTATTATTTTATAAGAATGATATGGTTTTTGAAAAAAGACATTCTACATGATGGGTGGAAAAATGTTACTTTCAGAAAGGTCGTAGGAATAAAACCCACAACTAATTTGTGAAAATGGATAATCGCCTACAACAAGCATATATGATGTCCTAGGTGAGTATGACATTTTAATTTTAGTTAAACAAGGGTGTGGACTAAGAATTACTTGATTTTTTGGAACTTCTGTTTTATCAAATGGATATCCTTCATATTGGAAAATCATTTGGAGAATATGTAACTAATTTTACCTTGGAAGATGTTCACTATTTTGGGAACATTTTATTGTTAAGGTAAATAGAATACTATGGGATTTTAATTTAGGAGTAATGTTTTTTAATATTTTCAAATAATCTATTATTTTAATTTTGTAATTATGGGGAAATAAGTTATTTATGGAAATGATTAACTGATATTATTAAATATGTGATTATGGTAATTACTATAATAGTGGTTGGTGTAATTTAGAGATACTTCATTCAATTTTTCATGAATGAATATCTAATCAATCCTACTATTTTTTTTTGAATCATATTTTGGATTATTTTGAGGAACATTAAAGATAGTTATTTGTTGAATGTTTTATGCTGAATTTTGGGTATTAATATTGAATTTTAAAGATTATAAGTTGTTTTTCAGAATATAATGGTTTAATGATATTGGGTAATTTTTTTTGTCCAAACTTTATTTGGATTGGTTAATGTTCCAAAAAAATTGATACTTAATCTATTGGGGATTATGTGATTTTATAGTAGTTGATTCTCCTTTAATACTCATCATTTGTAGAAAAAACAAGTTTTTTGTGGATAAAGGTAAATTGATGAAACTATACATTTCATGTAACTATGGTCATTTATGTTATTAATAAAGGACGTAAATAAATTCCTCACAAAAACTATTAAGGATTACTACCCCTACTACGAAATCAAAGACCATTAAACCCATCACAAATTTATTGCTTTTTGATTGTTAAAATTTTCCTAATAATAATTTCTGTTATTATCAATCATAATATGATCATTATTTTTCTCTTACATGTATATGTTTTCTTACATGGACCCCTGATAATTGTTTTCTCAAAAGACCTTTAGACTTTCTTTTCTTTGTTTTAAACTGGATGTTTTGTACTCCTTTTTTTGTGGGATTCCAATAAAGGTATTTGTAAAAAACCAAACATATTTACTAACCCCAAACTCAAATTGTAAGTATATAATTTCCAATTGGGGGATGACGTAACTTTACTAATTCTAAAAGGAAACACAAAATTCAATAGCTTAATTAATATGTCACATTGATCTTAAATGAACAACTAAATATAATTATTTATTATGGTATATATCACCACGTTGTTAGAATGGATTGAATGAAAAGTGTTATCTAAATTCTAAAAATATATTTTCCACATATTCATATGATGATTAATTGTTTACAAAATTAACTTGAAATGAAACTAGAAAACCTATGAATATTGAAGATAATGGTTTTTAAATCAAATTTAAATGTGAATAGTTGGGTTTATAAAATTATCAAATTACTCTTTTTGGATTATATTAAAGAAATATTAATTCAATATAATGTTTAAAATTAATCCTTTTTATTTTCTAGACAAAATATAAAAAAAAATCAATTTTATAGATAGAAGGTGTGTTTTTATGAAAATCAGTTTTACAACCTTTTGATAGGGAACACATTTTAAACCATATATTGGACACTTTTTATCATAATACAATTTATTCAAGATGATTTTATGGATAGAAAGTTTTCCAGACCTTCATTCATCAAGATGAAAGAGATATAATAACCCTGGAGTACCGCCTCCAATAGGACCCAGGGTGGAGACAATGTGTATCAAACACAAACAACTCTAAGACACGTATATATAAAGAAACAAAAATCCATCCCACCAGCATGTTTAAAGTAAAATTTTTAGAAATATAATGAAAAATAAAATGTAAGTACAAAAATAAAACAAAGTAGAGATCCAACAACCTCCCCCAACGTCTGAGCTATTACGTTCCAGTAAGGTCTACATAATCTCCCAGGAAACCATAATCCAATTTTATATATATAGGGGGATCATACAAGTGTAATAAATTGGGAAAAACCAATGTCAAATTTTTACAAGTGGGAAATGAATATTAAATCCCCCATGAGAAAAAAACATAATCTTAAAAGCACCTAACAAGGTATACAATCCACCCCATCATCACCAAGGCACACTCAAAAAATAATGCAAGTGAAGTGAAGTAATGTGTAGTCACATCGTTATTTGGGTACCCCACACCACTTCCCATTGGTTAAATACTCATCACAAGAGGTTAATTCCCATACTCTACCATTCTCTATTACAAGCCCCACTATCACAACCAAACCCCACACACCAGAGTGACACACCACATCTCACCTGTAACACCTGAGAAAAAAACCACATCACATCCGGCCCGTATACACCTAGGCCAAAAACACTACATGTCTCGCACGAGGACTCCTAGGACATATCCTGAGGACACCATGAAAAGAAAACCTCTCATTGAACCAATAACATAAAAACAAGTAATAACCAATATTCCATTATAGCCTGCCAAAGAATCTTGGGAAATATATTCCTAGAAGAGGGAGTAGGGGAATGTTATGATGAACCATACATGGGAATGTTAGTGAAGAACCATCCATCCTCCCACTAAGATGTTGGAAAAAGACACCCTCCCCAAAAACAATGGGGGTGATTGGAACATAGTTCTCAACACGGGTGGGGTGCATATATAAATCACAATGTATAAAAGTATATATATGAATCCAACACTCACCCAACCAATGGGTTTTCATTCCAAACTACCAAACACAAAACATCCCATATAGCCACCTCTAAATGCATTGGTAAACACCACCAATAGTAACTTTTGTAGTCATTAAAATAACATTTATCCACTATAAGACACAACTCAGAATGTACCCCATCCAATAAATTTTAATATTAGTCAATTTATTTATCAAACGATTTATTTATTTATTTATTCCATCCCTAAATGGGAAATTACAAAACAACACAAACGTTAATAAGGAAAAGAAACAATACCGACCAATGGGAAATCCAATCAAGTAAAGGAGGGCCATGGTAATAGAATCCATTTTAACACCCATTCATGAAAATTAATCGAAAAAACCATCTTGTGGTCCCACTTCACACTCCCCGTTCTTTGTAACCCTTACAATCATTTATAAAAGACATTTTGTCTTTCCCATCCTCTCAGCAAGTAAACCCCCAAAAAACTTCATCACAAACCTATTCTGTAGCCCTACTAAACAAAAACACCTCAAACATCACACCCATAAACATGAACATGAAAAAACCCATTCCTATAGCCCTAGTTCCCAACCAATACCTAGATTTCATCTCATTGCATAATAAGTTCATCCATTTCATAATAAAGAAACCTCTCAGTCTCAGAAACTATTATACCATCCATACCACCACATACTCACAACCACATTCCAAGACACAACACCACACAACCAGTACAGACAGAAGTCCAAACATAACCACACACAACACATATCCACGCCAACAAGTTAAAGTTTCTTCAGATTTTAAAAACACATGTGCTTTAATTACCCATGATAAAACATGGGTGATCAAAAAATGAGTTCAATCATGTGGAATAATTGTATTTAACTATATATATATGATTAACCAAATACCAATTAATTCAGAAATGATTCAAAAATCATACTAGTGTACATGTACATACACCAATGATCATGATTTTCCTATGAAATAAATACCAAATAGAATAAGGTTATCATATAAAAAAAATGGGAGCATTATCATCTTACTCCACATCCATCATTTGTCACTTCTTATTATCTTTGTTAAATTTTATTCAACAATATTCACATGGGTCATAAGTACACCCACCCCGCATGATTCCCAAATAAAAGATAGATGATGAAATTCCAAACTTATAAAAATAGAAGATTGAAAATTCATTCTTGCATCAACAACATGGGGTCATGTGAGTAGCAAGATGAAAACTAGGGGAACTACGAACATGATACTACATCACATGTACATGAATCCTCAAGTAAGGAAGTGTCTCAACACACCAAGATAAAATTGAAGGTTTAAAAGGGAGATATGATTTCATATTTTGAAAGGAAATATCCAAAATATATAGGGAATAATTTTTAAAAACCATTATTATAGAATCATGATCATGACCATGCATATTCAGAGTCAGTGAATAATTAAGGTTCTTCAAAGTTAAATACCACTTGAAAACCCCCAAAAACTCAGTAAATATGGAATTTAACTCATTTAATGTTATAGAATGTGTCATTGGGGAATAACTAGAAAATATATGAAAAACTAGAAATGACCCACTAATGGATGAGTCACCGATGTGAGTCATTGATGGATGACCCACTAACCCTGATCCACATATTGATGACCCACTAATGTCGATCCACTTAAGAGTCATGCTAACAACTGGTCACCTATGAGAATCACTGACAACTGACTCATCGACGCCCAACCTACTGACGCCTCGACCAACCAATGCCTTGGCTCACTGATAACCTAACACCTGGACTACCTGAATCACCATTGTCTTGACCAAAAACTGCCCTACCCAACTGATTTACTATCCAACCAGTGCCCATAGTCACTATTTCATGGAGTCATATATGATAAGATACCGACACGACCCACCGACTCCTGACTCACTGATGAAAAAACAAGAAATTTGGAAAACACTTGAATTGAGACACTGTAAGCTCAAAAAACAACACAAACACAATATTTTGATAATGTAATGGACCAGGGAGGTCTGAGAAATTATGTCAGATTCATCTCAAAGAATTTTCACCATTGTGAATTTAAAACCTAGAGTAGAACATATAGGGGTCTAAACAACCACACTATAATATACCTCCCAATGATAAACCACCATATGTTGTTCAAAATATGGATAGAAACATCAACATCCAAAAACAACACCCCTCAAAAATTCTATCAAAAACATCCACATGATACCAAACACCACATCCATCTATCCAAACACATGAATTAGGTAGTTCCTTCTTCAGGTCTAGATAGTATCCATTATGGGCCGCACTGACTCACCCACATGTGTTTAATTGCATCTCAATTAATGAATTTCATTTAGATATCCGGTCTCCCAATTTTCATTTGTTAGAACCTTTTACACACTATAGAAAAAGTAAACATTTCATCTTATATCAATAAATTTTCATGAAGTACATTACAATCAAAACAGATCAGAAAAACTCAAAACAAATCTAGGCACCGGGCACACATCTATGCTTCTCCATCCCAAGATATCTCATCAAGGACACCCTGCCTCCAAAAAACATGAACCAAAGTAATATTCCATCCACAAAACACATTCTAACTAATATACTTGATCTATTTTGGATTCTCCTGGAATGTCGAATCGTCGCCGATATTCAACACTATATAATCGATGACACAGAAGTTATCATGATGATACCAACGAAGCTGGGAGACATGAATGACATTGTGTGTACTTATCATCTATGATGGCAATACCAACTATTATTCCACCTTGAACACTTATCCAAACATCTTGAAGGGTCTGATGATACTTCGTGAAAGCCTACTCCTTCTTCTAAACTAGTGATGCCCATGTTGAGGGGAATCTGTTAAAAACATGTTTCCCCATCCTCGAACAACAAAGGACTCCTCCTATGATAATAAATTTACCTCTACCATCCATGGGATTCCTTCATCCTATGATGGAAAATTTTAACCTTCACTGTTGAACTTTCCACCTCATCTGCAACAAGAAAAGCAGCATCCCCAACTTTCAACAATGAAAAGGGTGAACAACATGACCATTCATACAAATCTATGAATATGTCCATGATTTTAGAAGAGTGATATTTTGTTATAAAATACTCTACCATGGATGAATGTCACACCCAAGAAACATTATAGTCCATAAAACATTCTAGAAACATATCCACCATAATATCGATGGTCCTTTCTATTTTCTCATCTGTCTGAGGGTGTAATGTTGTAATGAGGCATAACTGAGTGTTAAAGTCATGATACAATACCCTCAAAACTCACAATGTGAAATGGGTATCCTGACATGAGATGATATATCTCAATACTCCATGCATTACCATCACCACATTCACATACCTCTATGCTAAGGCATTCACTACGCTCGACTACTTCATCAGAACGAAGTGAGATGATTTCGTTAGCTGATCTACCCCTAACCATATTGCGTATCATCCTCCCTGAGATCTGGGTTATCTTATAATGAAATCCATTGAGATTTTATCCCACTTCTTCTCAAAGATATATAAGGGGTAAAACAAGCCACCAAGGACATTGTGCACAGTCGTCACTTGCTAGCACACCAAACACTTTTACACAAACATCACCACTACTCGATTCATCACGGGCCACAAAAACTATTACCTCAAGACCGTATAAAGATTGTAAAAACCTATTTGTACCTAATAGGGTGAACTATAGAACACATGAAAAAAACCATTTTGCATCACAACTGGGACAAATAGCTTTGCACAGAACAATATTTAATTCTGACTATCCTCCAACCATCACTCCAGAGCATCACCCTAGTCACAATTGTCACGCATTACCACTACCTCCTAGTCTCCCCATTGAGACTCCTCCACATATTGACTTAGAGGGGAATAAAAATTCACCTAAAATAGATATCCTCTTCCTACATCCATTCTTTCATATTAATGTAAGTATGCCAACTCCCCCATCACCATCCATTCATCTGAAGATTCTTGAACCAATTCCTTGTATGAAATGATGCTCAAATAATTATCAAAAATATTACCCATAACTGAGGATTAGAAGATCTATAAATCATTATCTTGATGAAACTATATCCACCTTCACGGTCACATGTTTATATATCACTGGGAAAAGATGTAACTCATGTTATTGTGATCCCTGAAGACCACAAAATGCCCACCAAAAAAATAAGGTCGCCAAAACCATAGTGAAAACCAAACCACTACTAGATCTAGATCATGTGTGGAATAGTTAAGTTCTTGGGGAAGTAATTGACTAGAACCAAACGAGATCATTCCCTGATGTTGCATCGACACCCACCCAAAGACTAGATTGGAAGCATCACAAGAAACCCTATACATCAACCTATCCTCTGGAAACCAGAGCATTGTAGCACATAACAACATCCTCTTAAGATGGTCAAACACTACCTGGCACTGCTCGCTCACCAAAACATACATACCCTTTCTAGTTAGTGTCTAAAATAGTGCTAATACTTGAGAGAAATTAGGGGCAAATATCTGGACGTATCCTACAATACTGGAAAAAATGGAAACATCTCCCACAATATTGGGACCTTCTATGAAACAACTGCCTCAACCATATAAGGATCCACTACTATACCTTTCTGAGACACAACATGCCCATGGATGTATACCTTATGTGTCCAAAACATTCACTAACATAGCTCTTCATAGAGCTGGTATTGTTGAAGATTATCCAAGACAATTCAAAGGATATTGATGTGGTCAATTGCTGAATTTTAATAAATTAAAATTTCATCGATAAATATGATGATAAACCTATCTAGAATCTCATGAAAGGCAGCATTTATGAGCCCCATGAACACATCTGGTGGATTTTTCACAATAAAATGCATAATAAAGAGATCAAAATTCACATACCTATACTTGAAATAAATAATCAGGATATCTCTCTACTTCACCCTCAACTAGTGATACCGAGTCTAGAGATTGATCTTAGAAAACCAAATTGCTCCCCATAAATGGTTGAAAAATTTGTCTATCCTCAGGAGGGGGTTAGAGTTCCTGATTGTTACCTGATTCAACCTATGGAAGTCTATATACAACCTCATACAACCATATTTCTTCTTTGAGAACAAGGTTAAAGCACCCTATGAAGATAAACTAGGTCAGATAAATCCCTTGTTCATCAGATCATCAATCTAGATCATCAACTTTCACATATTAAAAGGTCACATACGATAAGGATCAATCGAAATCGGATAATTATCATGATGTAATTATATCTAAAAATAAATTCCACATCGAGGGGGGTAGATTCACAACTTTTTCAAGGGGTAACATCCAATAATTCAAAAACAATTCACAAAAACATCCACCATCCCAGCATCCACAAATTGTAATAACATCTCGTCTAACAAGGAAAGGAGGTGATCTACACACAAACTACCCATCTAACATCTATGATGATAAAGAAATGATACACAGTGAACTTCTATGCCTGGAAACAATAATATTATCCATAATCATTCAATAATAACACGCAAAAAATCTACTAGTCGATGCAAAGGATGACATCATACAACGGCATCTGCAAAAGGAAAAAATCCCAATTAGACTTATTTGGCCCCAACATCAGTCTACATCTTAGTCCATCATAAAAGGAGTTGTTCTTACCTTCAACTAATGTACTCACAACCAGGGGCACATAAATTCTCTATTTTTATAGTTCCAAGGTGTGGGTCAGACTGTGTGAAATGAGGGAGTGTGAATCTCTTGAATAAAATAATGCGCAATAAAGAGTGCTGAGAAAACTAATCATAAATTGAATGATTTTTATCCCCATAGGAAATGTTGCCTTTGTGGTGTGAAATTACCATTACAGGCACATATTCTCCAGGGATGTAAGCCACCACCCCAAACATGACCAAATAGAGGTCTCTATTGTGAACCCCATGGTCGGCCACCTCCTTCCCTTTCTTCCCTTGGTGGAGCAGAGGCCTTCTATCCATACTACTCGAATGGACTGGATAAAGTGTTTTGCTAAAGATGGCACTAAACCTACCCACCTCCATAATACTTTACATGAAGTATGAACTAAATATGATGGCTCATGTGACCTCCACATGAAAAACACATTGGCCCTGTGCCCATGGGAAAGGGAAAGTACCAGAGGGTTGAAAATTAAATAGCTAGGGTCGACTCCCCGCTGGATGAAACCTGGAAGGCCATGATGTTGGAGCTCTAATACTAAAAACAGTCCCCATTTAAGAACTCTACCATATCCCCCTAATTCTAAAACTCTTCATGTGTGAATCTTTCAAACATCGCGGCCTTCTTCTGAACCACTAACTCTGTCAGTATGGTGAAGGGAGTAATCAAAAACTATAGGGAAGAAAGGAGTGACTCCTCCAATCTTCTCACCTGAGATTCCTCATCTGAAAATAGATTTGGAGGAATTTAATGGAGATCCTTGACCTTTATCCCCATCTCCTATACCGACATAGTTCCCTACTTGAGGGAGAGTATCTCTTGCCACTTTTCAACCTTCATCACTGATAATAGGAATTCTTCTCAAAAATCCTTCTCAGTGTCGACCCATATAACATCATCCTCCTTCCTCCCCCTGAGGTAATTCATCAACCACTGACATGCTTCAACCCACATATAGATGTGGGGAACCCAGTAATCTACCAGAGATTGGGTGAATCCGAATGTGGTCATCTCCAAAAGCCAACTCAATATTTAATGATTGATAAAATTCCATCATACATTCCCAGCGTTTGTCCCTGAAATGAATCAAGAGTATTCTGCTAGTGATCATCCTACCCCACAAGGTCAATCCTCAGTCGGTCGATCAAGATATCTTTTAGGGCCTCTACTGCCTAAGAAACACAAGGATGATGACCTGGTTCCATAGCTTAATAGGAAACACGTAATTACAAATCCCGAGTTTTTTGTAATTTATATAGGATCATTAGACACATTTTTATTTTTAACATCCTATAAATGACCAAAACAAGGAAGAATACAAGTCATTATGACTCATATACCATTCCTTGGGTATCTACCATCATATTGATGTAGCCACACTTGGTAATTATGTATTCATAGATTCCATGCATTGGTTCACGTGGGGCCCTAAAATCCTAAAACCTGGTCGGAATTCTTTACCATATGTCACACACCAAGATCCCCTAACACTGTTTTCCTACTAACCAATGAAATCATCACAATGATTAACACAAAAATACATCCTTTATATCAACCATAACTTATGATACAATTCTGACACGACCCACCTTCATCAAAATGAGGGAAGGGATAAAAATTTGTCGAGACCATCCTTCCACAAGATGAATTAGATATAAAGACACCTATGTCCCACCTCCAATGGGCCACTGAGTGGTGACAAGCACAAACGGTATTGAAATCTCACAAAAAATGTGTGGCATTACCCTTTTATTATAACACATATTGGGAGATAAGATGTATCAACCAAAAAAAATCCAAGACACATATATACAAAGAAACCAAAATACAACCCACGTCATATTTATAGTATAAATTATAGAAATATGAAGAAAATTCCAATGTAAGTACCAAAATAAAACTATTAAGTTAAACAACAACCATACACAAAATATCATATATTATGGTCTAACACGGGATATGTATTCTCCCTAGAAACCTGAATTTTTTTTAAATATGTAGGGTGAGAAAACAAGTATCCTCAGTTGGGAAAAACTAATGTCACTCAAGCACAAATGAGGGAAGCATACTAATATACCTATAAGAAAACAGTATAAACTCAAAATCACCTTACAGGGTATACTATCCTCCCCAACCTCCCCAAGGATTGCTCACCAAACAATGCAAGTCAAGTAATGGAATGTATAAGCACATAAATATTTGGGTACCCCTCAAATCTTCCAAATAGTCAAATTCTCATCACTAATGTTGAATGGAATGGCACTACCACGCTAATCTATAATACCCAATCTCACAACTTGACCACACCCAATTCAGCAAGAAATCATATCCCACCCACAAACAATTATTCCACAACCACATTATATTTTTCATATAGACTCCTTGGCCACAAAAAACAACATGTCTTTCCCAAATATATAAGAGACTCATCCCAATGACACCTAATAAACAAACCACTTCTCATACAATAAATTCTATAAAAATGTGTAATAAACCTGAAGCCAATAATACCTACCTGAAATTTCTAGGGTGATAAATCACTAGAATAGGGTGAATGGAAGTGTTAGTATCGAGCCATCCATCCTACCTACAGAATGTTGGGAAAGGACACCATCCTACATAATAATGGGGGTGTTTGACACATAGTTTACCACATGGGTGACATCCATATAGAAATCAGAAGGAAGTAAAAGTGTATATATATATTACTATGTACCAAATACTCCTCACAACATAAGGGTTTTGAAAAAAACTACCATTGCACAAAACATCCATTCCTTCCACCTCTAACTAAATTGATTAACCCCACCAATAGTCACTTAAAAAATAAATATATAACCACCGCTCCACTACAATAAAAAACTCCAAATTTACCCCCAACCAATTCATTTAACCATTATTAATTTTCATTATCAATTTATTAATTTTTTTATTCCATCCCTACATGGGAAACTACTAAACACTGCAAATATTAATAACATGAAGAAATAATACCAAACACTACCAAGCCCAAAAAAGGAATCAAGAGTTATAGAAAAAGAATATATTTTATAACCCACTCGTGACAAAAAATAGAAGAAGAAAACATGTAATGTTCTCTAAATGCACACCCCCTTTTATGGGAACCCCTACCATTATTCATCAATGTCATGCCACCATGTCCATACTCTAAACAAGTAACCCCCTAACCTAATAAAACCCCCCAATTTGCATCCCCACTTCACAACAAAACCAAAAAAATCACACCCCTAAACATGATCATGTCACAACCAAGTCCTACATCCCCACTTCCCAACCACAACCTAGATGTTGTACCACTGCATAACAAGTTAATCCATTCCACAATCAATTAATATCTCACCCTGAGATACCATTAATCCACCTATACCACCCCATAATCACAACTACACTTCTATAAATAGAACCACATGACTAGTAAAAATACAAGTCCGACCATATCAAGGCACAAAAGAGATCTATACCAATAAAGAAAACATTATTCTGATTTACCAAAAACATGTGCATTAATTCCTCAGGATAAAACAAGGGTGATCACAGAATAAGTTTGATCCTTGGGAATAATTTTATTTAAATGAATGTATGTCATTAACCCAATTTAAATTCCTAGAATAATGATTCAAAAATCCTACATATGTGTAAACAGGGACCACCAATGACCATGATTTTCTGATGAAATATAAAACATAAAAATCAAGGATACCATATAATTCAAATTGATCATCATCATCTTACTCCTAATCCACCATTTATTACTTCAGATTATAATCGTTAAATTACATTCAAATTTATTCATAAGGGACATAATTACAGCCACCCAGTATGATGAAAAAATAAAAGTGAGATGATGTAAATCCCTACTTGGAACAACAGATGATAAAAAATTCTTCCTTTCATGAAAAACATGGGGTCATGTGAGTAGTAGGAAGGTCTCTAGGTGAAAACGAAACTGGATATTACACCACATGTGCATGACTTCATGAGGAAGAAAGGGTATCAAAACATCGAGATAAAATAGAATGGTTCAAAAGAGGAGAATATTTTTTCATTAGAAAGGATACATCCAAAATCAATAGGAAAACTACTTTAAAGGCTATTAAAGAAGGAATGTGATCAAGACCATGGGGTTTGGGTGTCAATGGAAGATTCATATATTCAGATGAAAAATACAATTTCAAATGGACATAAATCTCATTAAATATGGCATTTATCTCTTTTAATGTCAAAAAATGTGTTAACAGGGTGGAATTGGAAAATTTAGGAAGGACTGGAAATGAATCCCTGATGGGGGAGTTGCCGATGCGAGTCACTGACGGATGATCCACCATACCTTACCAATGGATAGATGAGTCGTCAATGCTAATCCACTATTGAGACTCACCAATAGCGATTAACCATTGAGAATCACTAGTTCCTAACTCACCGTTGCCTGAGCTACCAAAGCCTCGACCTACATTCACCTTGACTAACAAATGTCCTGACTCACCAATTCCCTAACCCTCTGACGCACTGACTCACTAAAGTCCGGACCTAAATGTGCCTTCACCTTTTTATTCCCAGACCTACTACACCAGGAGTCATCGACGCCATGATTCGTTAATTCCATGCTACCAACACGACTAAAGGAAACCCTAGACACTGATGGAGAAACTATAAATTTGGAAATCCCTTGAAATGAGCACTCATTGCCTCCCAGAACACCCAAAATAATGGATTTTAACAATGTAATGGACTAGGGATGTTTGATCCATTGTACTTTTATAAGGTCAAATTGATAAAAAATAATTCTTCTTTGGAATCAGGAATAAAATTTATCATTGGTTGAATTTTTTATATTTTCAGAAAATATTCATATATTTTTATAGTGAAAAATAATCCATTTTAATTCAAAACTATATTTTAAGAAAATTTATTTTTATATTTAGATTATAATTTTAATTTTTTTAATGTTTGATAAAATATATTTTTTATAAATGAATTGGATTTGGGTCATTGGAATCAATTTCACAATGAATTTTAATATATAAAACTATGTAAACTTTTGAACATTTTATTTTAAAAACATGTTTTATTATTTTGTCCAGGGGATTAATATTTAACTAATTTAAGCTAATTGTATGTTTTTAATTTGAAAAAATGGATTGAATATTTGTAATCGAATGTTCCCAATTATGTGAATAGGGTTTTTTTATTTTTGGATATTGAGACTAGTAACATTAGTAATTATTTTTATTGCCACAGTTTAATGAAAATAAGGTAATTAAATGTAAAAATAAAAATATAAAAATATAAAATTATCCTATCACTTATAATAATATTATTTGATGAGTGTATCCCATCAATGATAATCCTTTGGTCGATTTTAGTACCACTTGGTGGCTCATGGATGACTATAATTCATTTATAATATTATATTCAATGAATAGACATTTTTTACAATCTTGTTTTTAAAAAGTAATGTATTTAAATATCTAATTATTTAGGGAATATATTCCCATATAAATATTAATTGGAAATATAAATAAATTATATAAATTATGTATGTTTATTAATAATTGTTTTAAAAATAAATAATTTAATTTAAATTTGACACCTAGACGATGTAGTACTTTTATAATTATGGATGAAATCAAATTAATGGTATTATAAAAATTAAATAAAATATAATTTTTCATAATTTATTCATTCGAGGATTTTTTTATCAATATGGAATGTTAGAATTTTGACAATTTTTTTTTTAAAATGACTCAATTTTTAAGGATATTTTAAAAACTTCATGGAATTAATAGTGTCGAATTTACATTTTCATAATTTCAAAAATAAATTTTATAATTAAATTATATAAAATTCCTAAAAAACTTATGATTCAGCCACATGGTTATAATATGTCTAAAAATGAAATTAATAAATAATTAATCATGCTTTTGGAATGATTTGGTAATTATTTAACTCCCTAATTGTAAATTACATAATAAAATGGAAAGAGTTACAAGAGAAAACATCAAAATGATATGGAAAATAATAGTAAAAAAACTAGTATAAAGTTAGTTGGAGGATGATTATTCAGAATAAATATGTATTATATTTAAAATAAATTAGTTTGGGAACCTATAAAATCGAAATATATATTTTTTAATTTAATAATTTTAATAACTCAATGGGTTCCCCCACCATCTCCTATGAAATGGAACTTATTCTACCCTATTACTTATACTTACAAAACCATTTGGTTTAGAATATATCTTGTGTAAAATTATACTAGAATACCACCCCAAATTATTTAGGAATTATTTTATGCACAAAACCCTCCTTATATTTTTTAAGGTGTTCTTCAATGGTGATCAACCGAAGAAATGTTTTCATGTTCATTAAGTATTTCTATATTATTTATTCGTCCATATCCATCAAATCACCTCTAAAAATAATAAATTAATAAATTAAATTTCTTTCACATATTACTATTTTATTATACTAATTTCATCTCTTTAATTCATGTAAAATTTCATAAAATTGGAAATGATCTTTTTGTTTGGGTTTACGGAAAACTACTGCCTCATGAACCGATATAGTGCATTTTTCATCACAGTATTTAAATAATTTTTATAATTATGGAATTAAATTTTTATATGGAAGGTTAATTAAATTTTACTCATTATAGTTTAATTATATATCAATTATTTTAACTTTACATGGTCATAAAAGAATGATAATGTTGTTCTTGCATACATGTGAACTATTACCTCCACAAAGCAATGTGATTTGTTTTTATTCACTTGACCACATGTATGATATATATAACTATTTTTAAATTTTTATTTTAATATTAATTATTTTATTATCATTTTAGAAAGATAAATATGTAATTACCTTCTTTTCATAATGATCAATGAAAAATGAAAAAATGTTAATCATGCATACGAATGGCCCATAGTCTCCATGATAATAATTTTATTCATTTTACATAAACAACATAATGGTATGATTTAAAAATTATCATTAATTTATAAAATTTATGATTTTTTTAGGAATATTATTTTGGGAGATGATGTTCTTATTACCACATAGATTATAGGCATCTAAATGATTTCATTTTCAATTTTAGTTTGGAGTATCGATAAAACACCCCCTATGAACATAAATAAAAATGTAATTTTTATGACCTTATTATAGTCATATAAATGAAATAATAAAACTAAAAAATATTCTAAAGAAAGTATAAATTTAAATAAGTTAATTATTTCAGAATATGATGAATGTATGTGATGATTCAGATTCAATATAATTGATTTAACCTAAATTTACATTCCATTAAAAATTATTTGTTGTTATAAACAGAGTCAATTTTATTTTGTCTATATAAATCACATTGACATATTATACCATGAATATCCGTATTCTCGTGATATTCTATGTTTTTTATTTTTATTCTAAAATTATTATTTTTCAACTATTTCTCATGTTATAATGGGATTTTCTATAAAACATAATTTAAAATGTTTTAAATAATTATTCTTGTAAATATTAATCATTAATTTTAATGTAATGAAAATTGTTTTAATAATTTGTTTTATGTGAACACATATTTTATAAAATGTAAAATATTTAATTTATTTTAAATGATTCAATGTGGTATGTATACTTTTACTAAAAAAATATCTTTATTAGATGGTTTTCGAAATGTATTGAATATTTCAACAGAAATAATTGATTTCTTGTGATTGATGAGTGAAATGGCGATAGTTTCAATCATTTATGTGTTATGATTATCTAATGATACTAGAAATTTGAAGTGAGATTGCATGATAATCCAAATAAGGGTGGTTATGTGATAAACCAAAGGTGTGAGGTTCTATGATAAATTGAGAGTGGGTGAGCCCGTTAATTCTCTCTAGTGCATTGGGTAATGAGGTGGAGATAAATGACAAGATTTATCTTAAGAGACTTATGGAATATACTATGATGGGAAATCTAAAGGTAAACATGATGGTTACTTCCTTAGATACTGTGAAATATACAATGTATACATGATATGGATGCCATAAGTTACTTTTATGATTTTTGATTTCAATGTGTTTTACATGAATCTTATAATTTTAAGTATTATTTTAAATAGATTATTTTTTATGGTTGAAATGTATGATTTTTTTAAAATGTATTCGGGAGTTTAAAATATTAATGGTCTAATGGTTTATTTTCTACAATTATTCCCATTACTGAGCATTTTGTGGTCATCCCATGTTCTAAAATGTTCTTCACAGATCTCAATATTATTAAAGACAAAGATGATGTCGCGACATATGTGTCCATCATTTTTTATGAAAAGGAATCATGTTTTAATTATGAAAGGGATTCTTTTTGTGAAACACATTAATATTATTTGGTAATGGCCACTTTTTATTCTTATGGGTTTTTAATGAATGATTTATGTACTTATTTTCTAATGATCTAATCTTGAAATGATCCTCATTATAAAATATAGTTAACTTATTGAATTATGTATAGATTATATAATGTTTAAGACTAGGTCCTTATAATTTCACATGAGGAACCAAATTAAGAACAAATGAAACTGGGATGAAAATTGATAAATGAAACTTGTTGGCACAATCCAGGCCCATGTCTACAATTATTGATATTATTTTCCGCTAATTTGACGATTCTATATCTAATTGATGATACCTATTATTTTTAATGCATCCACCATGGAATTTATATTACCTTTTTTATACCATATATCAAATTTAATCATATTATATTCCTCTAAACGTATCCATTATCACCAATTCCAAAAACATTTTGAAAAAATTTATTCTATTTTGATCTGTAAACACCATAAATTTTCGACCAATTTGTTAATGATGTTGATTATACAAATCATGAACCATATAATAAATTTCAAATCGTTTTGGGTAGTTATTCTCATGAAACAACAAAATTATTCAGCCATAAGAAATAAAATTATATACCTTCACGAGGACAAACCCCATCCAATATCTTGAAGCATTAAAATACTCCACATAGACTTGTCCTGATTCTAGATGTATCAATATTTGTGTTGATGGTAGGCTATCATTATGTTATTGATAAAACTCCTGATATTCTTCATTCCATTATAACAGATCACATCCCCATTTTGAGATATATCATTGTTGAATCTAGTTATGAAATTTGACGAAAAAATGTCGATAATAACCCTATAATATGAAGAAACAATGTATCTAAAATTCAACTTTTTGGATAGTTACAAGATATCATGGCCTCTAACTTTTTGGGACACACAAAAATGGTTTTTACATATCTCATAGAAAAGTAAATTTATAAATTTGTTCAAGATATCACACATTATAAAGTTTTAATATATAAAATGATCTATTAAGATACAAAACAATATAACCATGTTTTACTAATACTCACCCTTTTTCCTAGAATACAATTATATGTTTTCCACAAAAACTTTTAAAAAGGAACTATGATACCTATGTAATATTTATTTCATTGTTTCTTTATAGTCATATAGAACATTCATAAGATTGAAATTCATAACCACATACTCGTAATAGAGATATCTACTTCTGAAATATATCATTAGAATTTTCCCCCATCGGAAACCACACTTTGTGATATCGCAATCATATTTCAGTTTTGAAAACCATTAGGCTCCTCTAAATTTTTCTAATAGTTCATCAATGCGGGGTACATTATAAAAATTCATTATCCCAACATCATTAAGCGTATTATAATCTACATATAAAAATATAATTACTCTATTAATTTTCATAAAATACTGGTTGTTCCCATATAGATATACATGGAATAATGAACACTTTTTATTCCAAATAATTAAATTATAAATTAAATTACAATAATTTAGTGGGTACTATATGATAATATGGAAATGATATAGAACTGGTTATTAGTACAAGATCAATCATAATTTTTACATCTCATGTGGGTGAAAACCATAGGAAATTATCCTGAAAAAAAGTTGAAATTTAAGAAAAATTATTGGAAAAAAACAATTCATGATCTCATCCACTGATTCTAATGCCAAATCAACCAATAGTTCTTCTATAGATTCAAAAACCTATACCAAGAATCATTGGACACATGCCTTTTCATTCATATAAACTATAAATAGAGGATAAATTCCACCATCAGTTGATTATCTAACCCTATAGGTTTAAAATTCAAATATAGTTTTAAATAATTTCAACCAATCCATACCCAATATTATTTTTTAAACATCCATTGGATGCATGGATAAATAAAAAATCAATTAAACACATTTGACAGTTTTAGATCATGATTATATCATAAAGGATCAACATTATCATTGTCCAAGTGGACATTGATATTTCAAAAATAGAAGGCTTGAATTCAACATGAAAACCAAAAATATCAACAGCATAATAAGAAATAAATGAATGGGACATACCCATATGAAACATATATTTCATAATAGAATAATTAAAATGAATCATACTTATCAAAATCATATGTCCTAATGGATCATTCATTTTCGCATGTTTAGATATATATAAAATCTTACTCACAATAAGATTATCCTTATTAATATGATGGAATTACAGTAGTTAAGGTGGAAAGTTATTTAATTAATCCCCATGTTATTATTGGTTTTTTATAATGAAAATTGTTATATTTCACTAATCTTAATTAATATTATGATACCTGAGAAGCATGATATGTGTCTCTATAAGCCAAACATGTATCATAAAAACAATGAAATTGAAGATTCCATACCTTATTGCAATTATGAAATGATCTAGGTGGTAACATACAATTCCATTTAATATTATGAAAATAACCACATTGGATGTTTACTAGATCACTCTTTTATTTGGGATGATGATTCACTAGCCTAATGACTGATTTGAATCATACACTGATCTTGAATTAAGGTGTCCCTATTTTAATTAGTCACATCCTTTGAGTTCCCATCATTCCTCTTATGTATAAATATTATTCCTCTAACTGTATTACATGATATCTCTATTTCATAAAATGTTTCTCCATTGAAAATATCTATATAATATGATAGAAAAATGATGAATCTTTTTTATTGGATCTCTTTCACCACCAATAATTAAAAAATGTTAAACTTTATGGATGCAATTGTAGAATATTATTTTTCAAAGATGATTAAATTCATGAATTGATCTGTGAACTCTACGAATTTTTTATTCACATTCTTGAAAACAAATAATTTTATTGTTCCCTAATTCCTTCAAGCATGGGAATATAATTCATTTTAAACAATTACTCTAACTTATTTCAGGTCATAAGATGATATAATTTATCTTCTATAGATAAAGGACACCATTTTCATACAAGATATTATATCATATATGTTAATTACATCACCTTCAACTCTAATTATTGGACAAATAAATTAATGTTTTAATTCATCATATTAAGCCACAATTCTATTTTCACCAATTCAGAATCTCATTTAATGATAGATGGACAATGATATGAAACTAAACTGAATGATCCACATTCCTTGGTTCCTCCATTATATTCCCTAAATTGATGGAATAAAAATTTAAGAAAATACACTAAACCAATTGTTGGCTCACTTATGGCGAAGGTGATACCAAATTATTAAAATCATTTTCTTGTTGGTTTCTACCATACCTACCAGCATCTGTTTTCAGAAACCAAATAAGATCTCTATATAGACTATCACTCTATAATCTAAAGCCATAACGTTTTAAAATTTACAATATCAAGCATATCATAAAATTGGTTTTTAGTCGTAAAAAATTTCCATTTTCAAACCATCAATGAAAACCCCACCATGATTTCAGAAGATGGACATCTTTAAAACTATTTTTAAAAATCAACATTTTGACCAAATAACAAAGCACACCACAAAATTAACTATGATATTCTAATGGGAATTCATTTTTATTAATGCATTTTCTACTCTTCACACTTACTTAACCTGTGAATATTATGTCACCAATCCAAAATGTGTTTCAAAATAGTCAAGTGCCCAAACTCTTGGGTAACATGATGTTCACAATGAATTCAATATATACATCTTTTATGCTCTAAATTTTATTTTCTACATATAATATCTCATTGATACCAACCCAAGATGATTAATGTGTAATAATGAGTTTCTAACTTTATGAACGATTTTTTTTACCATTTTTAACATCATACCCATTACCAATGGATTCAGAAGAAGAATATATGTTACTTACTATAAGATACATCCCAATATAGAACAATATATGAAATAAATTCCAAGGGACTTAAGAAAAATTATGGTACAATTTATCGTTTGAATAATAAAAAATTAAAACATCATATCTATAAAAAAACAATATATGATTGTTTATTACAAAACCTAAATCAACCAAAAACATTCTAGAAACTATATTAGAGTACATCGTGAAAAAAAAAACAAAAAAATCAATGAAAACCTATACTCCAACACACCATAACCTAAAATAATCTATATATTAACTCAATAATCCATGACCATGGAATTATGTTGAATAAAAAATAAAATGGGACACCTTCCCTTTACATATGTCTTGTTAAGGAACATTTAAAAAATTTAACATCTCATTAAGGGTGTAAGTGCTAAACCTAGTAGGATTTCCCAAATGACATAAATATCATTCCCCAAGGATAATACATATGATCAAATATTAATAAATTGGATTAAAAATTTATTGAAATATTATATCAAATCCATAAACATTATCCAAAACGAGAATGATTGAATGATATGAAATCCATCATTTCATAAATCCATATCTCAAATAAATTTGGCATATCCATTCAAAAAACCATAATCCACCTAATCATTCTCAAGAGATGAATTTATACTCATGGATGTTCTCTTATTGATCTACAATGTCACCATATGGTAACACCTACCTTTTCCCTAATATAACACACCCCTTCCAAAGGGTCATGTGATTTTATATGAACTCACACTAACTAATGAAACCAAAAACCAATTCCATGAACTTATAATAAAATGTTTTTTAATGAATGAAACTTTATATAAAATTTTCATTTATTTATCAACATAACATAATGTTAAAACCATTATTTTAAAATCATGAACCAAATGCACATTCGAAAATACAAGCCAATTTCTTCAATTTCTATGAAAACATCTGTAAATAGATTTCCATCAACTCACATAGGGATTTTGATAATTTTCATTTGATTCTACAAATTTTTAACCGATGCATTATGGTTTAATCAATATGATTCTATTGAGAAGACACAAACATCAAAATATTTCACAAAAATGATGAATGACACAACAACATAAAAAAACTAGCATAAAAATACCAAAAATGTCCTTATATCATGTTACCTAGAACGAAACAATCATATCTCATCATGATTTGAATCACAATAATTGGATATATACCTAATGGATTTGATCCACTAACCAATAGAGATAAGAATAAAATATCTAATGAAAAGATAAATAATGAATAATTACTAAAACATTTCGGCCTCTAACCCACCATTATTCATAAAGGAATCACTTTATTATCCAATGGAATTGTCTCTATAGCTTAAGAGGAAGTTGAATTCAGGCAATAACCTGTTTTTGGGAGAAAGGGTGTTGTTTAGGAGGTCAATCTAATTACGCCAACTATATGCACATCTTATTTTTATTGTTTAAAGGTTTTGGTGCTCTGATAGAAAACACATGAGGTAATCATGCCTCAGCCACTTCCACAAAATGAACAACACAATTCTGGACTAGAATGTATAAAAATCAATTTGATAATTATTATATACCTAACAATCAAAAAATTTAATGTTTTTCTTAGGTATCAACAAGGGTTATCTGAACTATGAAACTACCCAGTTCCTTCTATTATAGTTTCATGGTTTATTAGAGGTGTTTCATTATTTCTACATACATTTCTCAAACTATTAACTACCAAAAAATCCACAAAAACATTAAAATTCTCCAATAAATTACATGAAACATAACCTAATAATTTTATATTCCTAAAATATATAAATATATATCCTGGTACCTAAAACTAGGGGTGATAAAATGGTTTCTTGGGGTCTGTAGATCTCACTCACTCTGAACTCATGATTAGATCTACCCATCTCCTGGTCGATTTTTTTATAATAGATATCAATACAATCCTTACATTGTTTCTCTAAAGCATTATGTAGTAGTTTACAAAATATTATTTCTATAATAGAATGATGTATTTTATCACATAAAGAAATATAAATATGTAATGGAGATAAATAGTTCTGTATCAATTGACATTTAATTTTGATATTTAATATACTCTTAGAAAATGGAATTTGGTCACTACTATGTTTAGAATAAATGTACAAACTCCAGTTGTGATTGAATTAATGGAAGAGTGGCCACAAATGGGTTTGTTGTAATGATGATCTTTGGAGTGGATGTTGTTGGTGGATAGGTATACGTGGATTGAATATGGGATGAATCATAATTTTTTTCACATTTATCTAGATTAAGAATCTGATACTGAATTCTAGTGTTTTATTAATATCCTTATATGTGAGGAGAATTCATGATTGTGGTCTCAATCTTCTGGTGGCACTTTATTTTTTCATAGATGATTTTTTCTTTTTATTTTTGATATGCATGAGATAATGGATAATGGAAATGAAATTTTTTTTCTATGAACCCTTGAAATACCATGATTTATTATAAACATAGAAGCCAGAATTGGTGTCTAGGGATGATATGGATGACTGAATATTTTTTTCATGATTTCTTATATGGAATTGAACTGTGGTAGAGTACTAAAGACCTCAATTTTTTTTAGAACATACCCATTCTGATATAGAAATGGAATTATATTTTAGTGTACATATTTGTTTATTTACAATAGACAGTATGTATAAAAAAATTAATTTCGATGATCATTGATCAACTCATAAAAATAGGTAATTTCATCCACACCAAGGAGAATATGGATGTAGAGAATCATGTAGACATTTATGTTCTAGTGGTAGTGATACTTCATGGGGTTCCATGTGAAGTGGTTTTTGATAAGTACAATGTCATCAAATATCATTTATGTATGAGTATAATATATTTCATGGGTTTAGAGATGAAATTTAACACAACATATAATCTATAGATAGATGGATAGATATAGATTTATAACCATGTTCATGAGGAAATGATTTGGGAATGGGTGCATGATTTAAATGGTTCTTGTGGAAAATAATTATTCATTAGATAACATTAACTACAATAATAGTCATAATGACATTAATATGATAACTCATATTTATCTCTTTCATGGTTATCATTATAGATCTACCTCATGTTGAGTAGAGTAGGGTTAGTGGCCATTGGTTGGGAGAATTCATGTTGAAGAGAAAACATAAAAAATGGGATTGATCCCAAGATAATCTCGCAAAGTTGTTGTTATAAATACTATGATTGGAATCATCATCAGTTGAAAAGGTTAACGGTATATCAATGGGTATATCCCAAGGTTTTACCTTTATTAGGACACTATTAATAATTTCTATATGGTATGTTTTCACAATTGTTTATTAGGCCATTTGATATGGTGAAGTATATTAGAATGTTGGAATATTGGTCAGATGTTTTATATCATTTATAATTTATCCATGATGTATTCCATGTTTCTCCATTGATGAGGTATTAATTGGATCCTTCCAAGGTGATTGAATTGGATGTTTTTATCTTCATCCCAAAACGACTATTTTTGATAAAAAAATTCATATTGTTGATATTTGAGTGAAAGTATTATGTGGTAATACAATTCCATTTGTAAATGTATTGTGGATGTATAGTTTGGAAATCAATGAGATTTGGGAGAAGGAATTATTGATTACGAAGCAATGAATTTTAATTATAGTGAGTCAATTATATAAGTAAATGTTAGGGGAAATAATGTTCATAAAATGGAGATACTATGACATTCTATTACATTTTTTATGTAACTCTTGACATTTTATTTTACTCAATGTTGATTGGTTAAATTTCATAACATAACATGATGGTGGTTGTTCCTTAGGTAATGTTACCTAAACTATAGGGATGTATGTTATTTTAAACCAATGGTGTCCTTCAGTACAATTTTTATTGTTTTGGGGGGCTATATGTGAGAGTGTAAATCATCACATAGGGTTATGGTATTTTCTACAGAATCAGGATTGCACATTTCCTTCATTAATCATTGACATCATGAGTATTTATACATCATTACTCCTTTAGTGGGGAGATATCTGGAGTTTTGTTCTGAGATTAAAATAGTATAGGATGTGAAGTCTTTTCATTTAATCAATGGGTTTACCATGAATAATTTAGACTGAGGTGCTATATTTTAGAACTTTTTTGTGAATCATGAAATTTTCACTATAAAAGTTATTCATTGGGTGATTTTTTGGGATAAAATGTTTCTAATCACTCTGAAAATATGAATATTCAGCCATTTAATTTATATTTCTACCTATTGAAAAATATAGTGATAATGGGTAATCTATCTCCTTTCAAATTCATTTTCACATGTATTCACATTGGCGGATGTGTCAGATTTAAATAGTATGAATTAAATCTATATATTCATTTCTATTATTTATAGAAATAGTGTTAGGTGTATTGGGGGATTGAAATGTGATCATTTAGTATTTTCTATGAATCGATTGAATATTTTCACTAATAGTTTTTCATTAGGAGGTCAATATGATAACAATAATGTACGTTGTTAAATGGTGACAATTTTATCAATTATTTAGGTAAACATATCCATTAAAGTGATACTAATTGAAAAAATTTCCTCATTTATTGTGAATTCATATGGGTTGTTCCTTAAAATTGATTAATTATTAATTAGAATAAATATTCTGAAAAAGTTACATGTTTTGAAATTTAAATTGTCATGAACAAAATTTTATAGACCATGTGCTTGATTAAGTACTTAATTGGTTTTTATGGTTCTGAAATGGGTTTTCATTGAAATAGTATATTTGATAACCATTTGTGTATCTTGACACATACATGTCATTATTTGGGTGTGTAATTCCATAAGAGGATTTATTTTACATTAGTGAAAGTAATTACAATATAGTTTATATTGTTTAATTTTGTAATAGGTGTTTATTGGTGATTTTAACTCATTTCAAATACATTTAACCAAATCATATATCCCTTTTGATGTGATTTTTTATTTCTGGAAGGTTTATAACATTATGGTATTCTGGTAATTTTTTACAAAAATTATTATATTATGGTGAAACTCTAGTTTTTTTTTATTTTTATTGTGTTTATTTTATTCTTGAAATATTAAATTATATTTAAATTATGGATAGATTTTATGAAAACCAAAATATTTTTTATAAAATGGTTTTCATTATTTTTAATGGTAATGGCATTGTATACCATTTTGGTTTCGGCTTCTAGTCATTGACTTCATATATAGATGGTGTGGTGGTTATGGATAGTCACCTAAGGAATTGTTTAGATTATACTTGTTTTATCATTCCAGTTTGTACAAATAGGATGATCATTATTGGTATCATGTTTTTTCTTTTATTTTTTGTTGTAATTAGTGGTTATACATTTTTTTACTCATGATACAGTTTTCTGTTCCTTTGTTGCATTTCACCATGAAGGTGGCCACCTGGGGTTATTTGTTTAGTTAACCTATGTTTGTTCGTTATAGTGGTACTTATTTAATCATTCTACCTAATTAATAAATTATTATAAATATCATATGAAATTGATTTAGTAATAAATTATTCTCCACCCTTGAATATTTTAAGAGTCCAAAATAATAAAATTATTCTGAATTAGGTTTTCTATTGAATATTTGGTAAAATTTGGTCATTCTATATTACACTTTTTGATTTAAATATAACATGATAATACCTAATATGAAAATAAGGGATTCTATCATCAATAATGAGTCTTGATTCATGTAATACTAAATTATAATTTTCTATATTTTCATTAAAACATGTTTACATGATGAGATGAGTTGTGTTTAGAAATTACTTTTAATGAAAATTTTGTTTTTTTATAAAATGTTAATAATAATTGTTTTAATAATAATTTAATGATGATTGTGTAGTTATTCAATTGTTTAAACGTCACAAAAAGACAAAAAAATTCAAAATAAGTGTTACCATGTCACCATAGACATGGACCCCTAGATCATGTGCAAAAAAATACATACATTACATAATATAATTGAAACCATGGGATGATTCATCAACATAGTTATCACATAATTTCATCACATAAAAATATATAGAATTACGTACATTCCCAATACGTTCTAGTTTAATATCATTAGTGAATTTCACAAAATATTAAATTCATAATTTCGATAACTATCTCAACAAATGAACATTTTTTCAACTATATATGAAAATAATTAATCAAGAATATGTCTCTAATATTAGCCATAACATCACCAAATGTGGTATCATATTAGATGTATCATTTTTAAAAAAATTAAACTTATTCTAGAAAAATTGAAATATAATAATGGGTTGTCTAAATATTTAAGTAGTATTAAAAATAAGATATTCAAAAAAAATTAGGATAGGATAGAATAAGATGAGAATATCTACTATTGAAACTGATACTAAATTTTTTGTGGTGGGATGTATATGTCCAAAAATCAAGATCCTAATTTCAAAACCATAGATCTGAAATTATTCCTACTACCAATGATATATCCCTAAAAAATTATTTTAATCAATACTTTATTTAAGAAACCATTATAAATTAGGTATGAAGCACTAAATATACAAACCTATTATTCTTATGAGAACTACCAATGAATCACAATGATATATATTGTCATCCAACACCCACTAGTTTTTTGTTTCAAATTAATTAATCATATTTTATAATGAGTACCCAATAAATAATTTATATATCAAAAAATAATCTATACTTGATTAATATTAATGATAACATTGATTTTTTTACATGTTTAAATAAAAGTTATAAAATGATCATAACCCATCCAGAGAATGTAAGTGGATTATTAAAAAATACAACCTAAGCATTCCAATGTAATTAATGGACCTCCATAATAAAATAAAATATATAAATATTTCCAATACTTCCCAAAACAATAAATCTAATAAAATTCATATTATTAAACTAATAAAATAACATTTCATTCTGTCATAAATATTATGTAATGAAAATAAATTCCCCAATCAATATATTTAAGAATCTATATTAAAATAATTCAATAGCTAAATTAGGAAATAGTGTATCTAATAAGAAATGTAATTTAATGGAAATATATGGGAACTATCAATGTTATTAATTGATAATATATTTTAAAGAGAATGAAATTACCATAACAATTTGGAGAAAGTACCATCAGTCACAGAACTGAGCATATTCCCATTGTAACAAAAGAAAAGCATAAGGTATTTAACATAAATGAAAGAATACATCCAAAATATTTCACTAAATGGTATCATAGAATTTGATATTTCAAATAAAAATCAGAGATCGATATCAACTGTGTCCTGAGACGGTGGGTCACATGCCCCCATGTGTGCATCCCATCTTTCCAGAGGCAGATATCTAGTAAAGAGTGTGTTAAGGTGGTAATTAGAGGAGATTATAACCATTTATCAGAGTGGAACATTAGAAAGACCCATTAATATAATATATATAGTCATATATAAATAATAAAAATAAGAAGTATAGGATTAAATAATAAAATCAACTTACATGAAGTGAAAATATACTTGCTAATTTTATATACATGGTTGAATGACATGTTGATAAAAAAGGGGAACATAAGATAGAGATTTACCATAATTCTATATAAAATTCAAAAAAGGACCAAAAATACTCTACTATAATCACAATCATATTCCCAGCCCTCTCCTACTACGATCAATCTATTAGTAAAGAATATCAGACACTTGAAGTAAGGTTCATTCACCTAACAATACCTATAGTCATAGAAGCTTATCATGTTCCAATGGAAGACCGAGTATGTAGTAAAAATAAATCCTATTTTTTTCCACCAACCATAATTTCTATAAGTAATCCAAGAAATTATTGAATAAATCCAATTTGTAGGTAAAAACTTAATATGAAACAATTATTGAAATAATTAACCATCCCGCTCATGTTTCACAAAGAAACATGGAAGCACTATTTGCTTCTTCCCACTGTTAGAATGTATGTCTGAATAAAAACTATGTATATATATGGACAATAAATATAGTATGGTTTTATAATGCTTCAAGCAATGTAGACTGTGTTAGTTCGTACACTAGTGGACGAATATCTGGAATACTAGGTTTCAGAGTAATGAGGGAGTGACTCTAATATCTAAAACCATTCTAACAATCATATAAGATCATATAAATGGTTACATTAGATACATATCATATTGTGTTGGGGATTACATAAATGTCACTCGAGAATGTAGGCGTGACATATAATCATCAACTGAATTAAGGCATGTGGTTTGTTATGTCCACTGTCCAAACAGTTCCAGTAGTCTGAGTTGTCTTACTCAACAACCATTATAGGGGTCTGTGTAGCTGTCATTACCAATATATCCCTTACCATCATAAAAAAACCTATTACTAGACATAAATTTATTTATAATATTTAGAGGAATTACCTCTCATGCATCTCAACACTCAATATCATTTACTAACAAGGTATTACAGTACACAATGTGAAATAAGTAAAGAATTAATAAATTGTGTCACCATACCACCCTTTAGAATACATTAATTTAATCAACATAATTTATTTTTATATGGGAATTCCACCAAAAGAAATTAATAAAATTAAATACATTCCATTCAATTGTAATGTTCATTGAAATTGAATTTATAAAGACAAAATGGGCATTTAGAAGGTTTCATTATCAAAATGAAAATTGACTATAATGTAAATTAAAAGTATATGTTGGGATAAAAACATAAAGGATTCCATGATTTCATAAATAATTTATATAATTGAGTCCAATTATCCTTTAAACCCATTAATTGTGACTAAGATTAATTAAAATCATTAAATCAATTAACAACATAGTGGAATTCATGATGGAACACACAAGGGTTGTCTGTAGCTATAGTAAACATCCTCAAAATAACTAAACAATGATCTTTATGAGATAATAAATCATTTTAGATTTATTTAATGTGAATAAATTTGTTATACATTTATCCATGTATATATATGGAATGAAACATAATGTTAAATATCTAGAAAACACCACAACACCTCGGGAAATTAGTGAGACCGTATACCTTAGGGTTGTTGACAAATACTCATCAAATTGATCCCTCCTAATGTAGTAGGTTGGGATAAATTTAAAAATGTTTTTAATCCCCAAAAAATATAGTAAATTTTATATAACCTATATAGTGAAAATGATCTTAAAAAATCATAGAATGGAATTAAAATAATTCTTGATCATACCTATAGTCATATAATTCCTTCAACGGATCTCAACTCAGTCAATGGATGATAAAGTAATCACAAATCTTAGATCAGGGTAGGTGAGAGATCAATAGAGGAGAAAACATATCTACCTTTTCAATGTGTAAGAGAAAATGTATAAAAAGAATTATCAATCCATTAAGATGATTTTATACATTTCACACTCAAAATAGGTGGCTCATGGATATGGAACACAATTTCGGTAACATCTCATGTAAATAAAGAATAATATATTTTCATATTTATTTATCTTTTTGAATTAAATATTTCTATTATTTTAAAGGGGATTATTTTTTCAATGGTGTACCTGATACTCAACAATGAGTTTCAATATAGTCTTACATTTAATAAAACATTTGGTCATACGGAAAAATAATAATATAATTTTATTTTCAATTTTAGTTAACGCCTTGTCATTTTATTGGAAAGAATGAATATAACTAACATCAATATGATTATACATGTTTTCTAAATGTTTTTACATTTATCCAATAAATGTTTTTGGCTTAAAATGTAAATGAATCTAATTTTAAGCATAAATACTCTAATATTATTTAAAATGATGATTTACTGTATTTTGCTGGAGAAACCTCTTTAAATGTAGTTTTGATCAGTTTTATGTGTTAAATTTGACAAAATAAAATTTTTATTTAGAATCTGGACATCAAAATTTACTTTCGGTAAATTTTTGGTATTTTACTAATAAAAATATGTTTTCAATGAAGAGTGAAAAATACTGTATTTTAATTCAAAACAGCCTTTTAATATAATTTTTTATAAGGATATATTATATTTTTAATTGATTTTAAAGGGTAATTAGATTATAGTTTTACCATATAATCAAATTTTGGTCCTTGTAAGTAATTTTGATTTGAAATTGGACATAATAAAATGTGAATATTATGATAGTTATTATTTCATAAAAACACACTTTTTGTTTTGACAATGGGAATTGATTTTAAATTAAATAATAAAAATTCTATGATTTTAATTTTGTTAAAATGAAATAATTTCTGAATTTGGAATATCAAAGATAGTTTAGTATGATGTTTTAGTATTTTTATGAAAAACATAAATTTTTGATGAATAGTGAAAACATTTTATTGTAGTTAAAAAACCAACCATTTCATTTAAATGAAATTTTACCAATTTTGTGGATTGAATATAAAAAATATAAAATACATGGTTGTTATTAGTAAGTAAAATGTGGTTCAATATGATGAAAATATTATTTGGTGAATAATAACGTTGGAATTTTATTTACCATGGTTAAACATAAAAAATGTAATTCAAGGTAAAACAAATATTATAATAATATAAAATTACCATAACACTTGTCATATACTTATTGGATGAGTAATGGAAGACCATTAAAATCCTTTATTGAGGATTTTGGTCTGTCAAGGCCACTTGGGTATGATAATGATATTAATAACTTTTTATTTAATGTAAAACTCAAAATATCAGAAACATGTATTATTTCCCAAAATCAATTTTAACGTGGGGTTATATAATTGATATATTAAGAAATAAATATTTATTAGAAATCTAGAAATATTTCCTACATTATTGTATTTTATTTTTAATTTTTAGACATCAAAAAAATATAATTAGTTATAACACAATAATGATGCAGTGTTTACATTATTAATGAATGCTTTAAATAAATAAGATTATAAAAATTAAACAAAATATTCAAAAACATCCCAATTCATATTGGATGATTTTATTTAGAACATGAGTCATATTATATTCTACTTTAATAAGTTCATTACCTTTCGAAACTGAGAAAAATTATATAATAAAATAAAATTTGTGATCTTTCCAAAAGAGCCCCTCCTCCCCTTTATAAAAATCTATCATATTTAACCCATTACACTGACCTATAAAGAAAATTTTATCATCAAAAAATATAACCAAAAAATATTTAAAGATCCCTCTATTCAACTTAAAAGCCTTAACTTAGGTATAAGGCACTTCAACAAATTAGTTTGGTTGAAACCAAAAAAAGTAACCAGATTTAAAGGTAACATATTCTCTTATGTTCTTTTCTTTAATTTTACTTGTCCAACCCCCTAAACTCTTATTATTATTTTATTTTATAAAATCAGAAGAGTCATAAATATACTAGGTTTTTTTTATTCTATTGATTCAAACTACACTTACACACACCCACATATAATGGGTAAAGAACATACTTTTTCTGTGGACGACGAACTACTGCCTCACGAAATGTTGATTGTTCAATTATATCATACTGCCTCTTATGGTGTCCATTAAGATGGAACTATATTTATATGTGATATATATTATATTTATATTGTTTCTATAATTATGATTTTTTTCATTTATATCACACCTTTATGGTTTCCATAATTGGTAAACATGATAATTTCAATTGAGGAAGTGCGGCCTACCACCCTCTCAAAGTGATATGACACGTTCATGCCATACATGGAACGTATAAAGGATGAAGTAAATGAAATTCTATATTTTATTATACTAGAATAATAATATACCTATTTACCATTATGTTTTAATTCCATTAAAAATACGAAATAGAAATGAATGTAGTGTTAATGCGTACGTAAGGCTTACAGTCTCCATGAATGGTGCAATTCATTTCTTACCTAAAAATGTTTTCTACTATTATAAGTAAAAATATATACAAGATATATATTATATATATGATATCTAAATCATTAATATCATTATTTAGATAATAAAATTTTTACCACATGGACAACTTGTAAATATAAGGAGTTCATTTTTGACTTAGGTGACAAATATCGACAATACGACCATTATTAACATAAATTGTACATAATGTTTATAGCGTGGTAGTAATTGATATAAAATGAATAATAAAAATGAAAAATGATATTATGCAAGTAGAAATTAACATTAAATTAATATTCAGGAGATTAATGAATGAACAGGTCATGTCGGACATGAGGTAAGGGACTTCATCTCAATCTCCATTCATTGAGGCATATTTTGTTTTATACACAACATTATTTTATACAGTGTATAAACACATTTGACTTTTATTTTCATTCAAAGGGAATATTTATCTACTAGGAATTTTTCTGAACAACAAAAAAGAATGTTTCATTTAATGTAAGCATGGATAATGACATTTTTTTCTATTGTAGATATTATTTGATCTATGGATTCCATAACAAGCGATAATGTTTTCAAATGGAAAATAAATACCCTATAAAATTGTTTGTATTTTGATATTCAAAATGGTTTTGATAATCTTTCTTTATTTCAATATATTTAAATGATATATTGTGATTGAATTGTGGAAATCTTATGTTTCCTTTATATTTGTTTTATGTGTTATGAATATGTTATGGTTGTTTGGAATTTTTTACATATATGGGTGGTTCCATGATAAACCTAGGGCGACTGAACCCGAGATACCTCTCTAATGCATTGGGTAATGTGAAAGAAGTAAACCTGAATGATTCTCCTAAGAGATTTATAGAATATATTATGATGGGTATTCCATATGTAACCTCCTATGTGGTTGTGAAAGCTATAACCTGAGTATGTTATGGATGCGACATGTTTCCTTTAGGATTGGTTATTAATAAGTTTTATTCCTAAATCTTATTAATTCATGAGATATGTTAAAGAGCATAAGTCATGTATGTATTGATGAACTAATGTTTTCTTTCTTTGATTTATAACCCTTATTGAGATTTTAATGTTCATCCCATGTTTTGAAAAGTTTTTCACATGACATACAGATGAATAGGGTTAAGGATGGTATCAAGGAAAAGTCATGCCATCTAAAACATGTAACATAACATGACTCTTTTTTCAAGATTTATTATTTTATGAAAAAATTGAATCTATGTAGAAGTGTATACATTTTAATTCTTGAGATGTAATGTAATATTTATGGTCTAATTCTCTAGAACTCTAAACCTGAAAAGATCCTCAATGTGACTATTCATTTAATTCAAGATTGTGTAATATTTTAAGGCTGGGTCCTTATAGTTGGTATCAAATGTTAGTTTAGGCAACTTTAAGAGATAGAATATTGTTTAATTAATGTCCATAAATTAATTTATTGTAAGATAGAAATGATACAGCATTTATAGATTACCATGTTGCATTGCCTAATATATTTATGTGTTTATAATGTTTTTTCATAGAGGAAACATGCAGCAATGATAAGAAGAAATACCGAGGGAAATGACCTTCCAAATCAGCATCTTTATATGGTCAAGATCATAATTGAACAATTTATTACAGTGATTTCTCTACAAACTCAGTTAATAAATGGATGTTGTGTTTATTGGTGATATTTTGGATTATTACAAAAGTAAATATGAACATATATTTCATTTAAGGTTTGTCTTACATACCATAAAAGAAAGGAATCTATTTTGGATATTCTGTTTGTATGAGTTTTTGTTAAAACAAATTCCATTCCTTGGTCAAATGGTTTCAAAAAATAGAATAACATTTGATCATTCTAAAAAAATTAGTTGAAGAATGGTTAACACCCACAAATATAACCAAGATTCATGGTTTTCCTGGATTAGAGGGTTATTACCGTGAGATTAATGAAAAAATTTCATGGTTATCAAGCCCATTGACTAAGTTTACTCGAAATGTTGTTATGTTCATTATGAAAAAAATGTGATGATTGTTTTCAGGAATTGAAAATATGATTGGTGAGTTTTTTTAACTACATTACAAAAATGTAGGGGTTTTTATCTACAATGATGCTTCGTTGAAAGGAATTGGTTGATTCCTAATGCAGAATGATCATGTTATTGCTTATTCTTTATTTCCATTGAATCCCCATGAGTAAAATTACCCTATACCTGATTTGGAAATAGCTGTTGTTGTATTTTATTTAAAAATTTGGAGGCATCATCTGTATGTAGTAAAATATCAAATTTATACTGATAACAAATGTTTTATGTGTATATTCACTCAATATGAATTAAACTTGAGATAGATGAGATTGTTAGTATTAACCAAGGATTATTATTTCAAGATCCATTATCATCCATGGAATGAAAAAAAGTGGTTGATGCTTTGTGTCGAAAATGTAACACTACATTATCCTTGATACGTTTTGGAAGAAGATCATTTGATTAATGACTTTATGAACATTGGAATAGAAGTTTTTTGTTTAGGAAGTTCTTCTATTTTGTTTCAGGTGTTAGTAAAATCTTTAATATCCGACATAATTAAGCATGCACAGAACGAAGACAGTGAGTTACACAAAATGGTAGAGTTGGTTCAGAAGGGTATGTTTTCTGATATTAACATTGATAATGATTGAGTTTTGAGGTCTTTAAAGAGATTATTCATTCCCTGTGATTCAATGTTGAAGAACAGGATGTTAATTGAAGCTCATAGTTCCGTGTTTTCAGTTCATTTAAGTAGGACTAAGATGTACATAGATCATTAGGATATTACTTGTGGCATGGAATGCGAAGAGATATTGCTAACTTTTCTATAATGTGTTCGACTTTTCAAAAGGTAAAAGAAGAGCGGCAGTTATCAAAATAGATTCATTAGTATTTAATGGTTCTAGAGTGGAAATAGGAAAATATATCAATGAACTTCATTGTGGGATTACCAAATACATCTTAAGGTAATAATTCAATCTGTGTTATTGTTGATCAATTGACTAAATCTTCTCATTTTCTTCCTATTTGAGATACATTTTCTCTAGACCAATTTTATAATTTGTATATTAAATAGATATTCATATTTCATGGAGTTTCCATCTCTATTATATTATATCATGATCCAAGGTTTACTACTAACATTTGAAAAGGACTTCAAAAGTCGTTGGGTACTTGATTAAATTTTTGAACCAGTTTTCATCCTCAATCAGATGGGTAGACAGAATGAACAATATAGACTGTGGAGAATATGTAACGAGCTTGCTCACGGGATTACCAAGGAACATGGGACCAACATATTTTTATGGTTGAATTTTTATATAATAACAGTTTTCATTCATGTATACAGAAGGATCCATTTTGAGGAATTATTGGATAAGTGGTATCAAACTCAAGCTTTCTGGGATTATGAATGTGAATTGAAGATGGTGGGACTAGAATTGGTAGAAGAGATGGCAGAAAAGATTTAGTTGATTTAGTAACACATGAGAAAGGCTCAGAGAATGATGAAAAGATATGCGGATAAACAGAGGAAGGATCATTCATTTGAGGTAGGTGATCATGTATTTCTCATAGTTTCTCCATGGAAAAGTGTGATGCGTTTTGGTAATATGGGGAAGTTGAGTCCAACGTTCATGAGACCTTATGAAATCCTAGACAAAGGTGATTCAGTTTACAAATGAGTGGATTTGCCTCAATATTTATCCTAGGTATACAAGGCTCTTCATGTGTCAATGTTGAGAAAGTATATGCTGGATCCATCCCATGTTTTGAGCCCAAATATATTTCTGTTGGAAGGGAATCTATCTTATGTGGAAGAACCCATCCCGATTCTCGATGAAATAGAGAAAGTGTTGCAGAATAATGTAATTCATCAAATAGAGGTTTAGTAAAAAAAATTATATGGTTGAAGAGGAAACGTGGTCATCTAAAAATGCTATGAGGGTTAAATACCCATACTTATTCGATAAGTGAATAAAAATTGTGTGGACACAATTTTGAAAAGGGGAAAGGATGTAACATCCAAAGTAAATAAAGAATAATAAATTATCATATTTATTAATATTTTTAAATTAAATAGTAAATTTATTTTAATGGGGATTCTTTGTTCGATGGGTTACCCGATACACAAAAACTGGTTTCTTTGAAATCTTATGTTGCACACAACGTTCAGTCATACTGTAAAATTAATAATATAATATTATTTTTAATGGTTATTGACGCTTAGATATTTTATTAGAGGGATGGAATAGAAGTAACTAAAATATGATTATACTTTTTTTTAGATTTTTTTACATTTATCCAATAAAATTTAGTGGCATAAAAATTTAATGAATCTAATTTTAAGCCTAAATAATATATTATTCATTCGAAGGGAGATTTACCGTATTTTGATGGAAAACACTATTTAAATATAGTTCTGGTCACTTTTATATATTCTATTTGACAAAATAAAAATTTTCTTTAGAATCAAGACATCAATATTTACTTTGGGAATGTTTTTGGTATTTTTCTAATAAAAATAATTTTTAATGAATAATGGTAAATATTGTATTTTAATTAAAAAATTTATTTAAATATGATTTATTTATATGGTTATATTATCTTTTTAATTGGTTTTAAAGTGTAATTAGATTATATTTTTACCATTTAATTCAATTCAATTCATTGTATGTAAATTTACTTGGAAATTAGACATTAACATGTGTGAATCTTTTGATTGTTATGATTTCTTAAAAAAGCACATTTTGTTTTGACAACTGGGATTAATTTTAAATCAATTAACGAAAATTATATTTTTTTAAATTGGTAAAATAGAAATCAGTTCTAAATTCAAAATATAAAATATAGCGTAGGGTGAATTTTTTGTATTTTCTTTAAAAGCTTCAATTTTTGATGAATAGTGAAAAAACTAAGTAGTAGTTAAAAACTGAATTTTGCATTAAAATGAAATTTTACTACTTATATGAATTTAATTATAAAAATCTAACCTACATGGTTGTTAATATTAAGTAAAATGTGGTTCAATATGATGAAAATATTTTTCTATGAATAGTAACTTTTGACTTGCATTTACCGCAGATAAAGGTAAATATGGTAATTCAAGGTAAAAACAATATTATAATAATATAAAATTACTTTAACACATTTCCTAACCTTATTTGATGAGTATTGGCCAACCATGACAATCCTTTTGTGAGACTTTTGGCTTTTAACAGCCACTTGGGTATGATAATGATATCAATAACTTTTTATTTTGTGTAAAAAATAAAAATATCATAAACATGAATTTTTTTACTAATACAATTTTAATATGGGGTTAAGTAATGGATACATTTTACATTAAATATTTATTATAAATATAAAATGAGTTAATATATCATGTTATTTTATTTATATTTTTTAGACAGCAAATAAATAAATTTATTTATGACATAATTAGGATGTAGTGTTTACCTCATTAATGAATGATTTAAATAAATAAGATTATACAAAATTAAAATGATATCAAAATCATGTACAATTATTGTTGGATGAATTTATTTATATCACGAGTCATCATATATTTGACTTAAAAAATTTATAGACCATTATTATATTAGAATCATTATATAATAAAATAATATTTTCAAACATTCATAATGAGCCCCTCCTCCCACTTATAAAAATCCCTCACCACTAACCCATTACTCACACATCTAAATCCCATTTTCATGTCCAAAATATATCCAAATAAGCTTTCAAGATCCCTCTCTCTTATCAAGAAGCCTTTCCTTAGGCAGAAGGCACTTCAAGAAATCTTTTTGGAACAAACCAAAGGGAGTTACCCAATTTAAAGGTAACATCATCTCTTAAGTTATTTTATTTTATTTTACTTCCCCGACCCCTGAAATATTTTTATTATTTTATTTTATATAAAAACATGTATCTTAAATATACTAGGTTGTTTTTATGAGAATTATTAAAACAATAATTATAAACACATCCATCTAATGAGTAATGATCATACTATCTCTATGGACATCGTACCACTGCCTCACGAAACGATAATTCTTCAATTATATCCTACAGCCTCTTATAGTGGCCACTAAGAGGGACGTGTATTTATATGTGATATATATTATATTTATACTTTCTCTATGCGCTTGTATATTTTCATTTATAGAAAACCATTATGGTTTTCATAATGGGTAAACTTGAAATTTTCAATTAAGGAAGTTTGGGCTACAACCGCCTCAATGTGATATGAATCATTCATGTCGTATGTGGAACACATGGAGTTAATGAAATTACATATTATATTATACTATAATTATAATATATCCATTTATCATTAATTTTTCATTCCATTAAAAATATGAAATGGAAATGTAGTTAGCTTTCATTTGTACATACGACTTACCATTTCCATGAATGGTGCATTTCATTTTGTACCTCCAAATGTTATGCACTATTATAAATACAGATATATACTGTATATATATATATATGTGAAATATCTAATATCTAAATCATGAATATTATTATATATATAATGAAATTTTGACCACATGGATAACTAGTAAATATGAAAAGTTCATTTTTCACTCAAGTACCAAATATCGATAAAATGACAATTTTTACCTTAAATGATTACATAATGTTTATCACATGGTAATATGTTATATAAAATAAAAAATAAACATTAAAAAGGTTCTTAATCACGTAGAAATTAATTTAGTTTTTTATTCAGGAAATTAAAGAATGAACGGGTCAAGTCAGACACGATGTAAGGGACTTCATCTGAATCTCCTTTCAGTGAGACATATATTGTTTTATACACGACTATATTTTATATGGTGTAGAAAAACATTTGAATTTTAATTTCATTCAAATGGAAAATTATTCTACGAGGAGTTTTACAAAGAGATAAAAAAATATTGTTTCTTTTAACATAAGCAGTGAAAATGACCTTTTTCACCGATATGTGTATTATTTGATATATGGATTACTTAACAAGATGTAATGAATTAAAAGGAAAATAAATTCCATATAATCATTTATGTATTTTGGTATTGAATATGGTTTTGATAATGGATTTGTTATGTTAATATATTTAAATAATATATTGTGATTTAAATTTGAAAACTTTATATTACCTTTATATTTGTTTTATGTGTTATGTATATGTTATAGTTCACGAGAATTACTAATGTATACAGGTGGTTCCATGTTAAATGTGTATGTTTTTCCTAAGAGATTTAGGGAATATAGGGTTATGGGTATTTCTAATGTAACTCCCTGCATGGATGTGAAAGCTACAACATAAGTATGTTATGGATACCATAATTTACCTTTATGATTTTTGATTAATTTGTGTTATTCATAAATTATATGATTCCCTAAGTTACTTTAAGATCTTATGTTATGTATGTATTGATGCACTAATATTTTGATTCTTTTTTTATAACACTTAATGAGATATTTATTCTCATCCCATGTTTTGAAATTTTTTTCACAATACATAAAGATGAATAGGGTGAAGGATGGGATCATGGAAAAGTCATGCTGTCTAAATCATTGAACTAGACATGACTCATTTTTCAATAGATTTTATTTTATATAAAAATAGAAATACAGTATTAGTGTCTACTTTGTAATTTTTAAGACATAATGTAATAGTAATGGCCTAATTCTCTAAAAATATAAACCTGAAAGGATCCTCAATGTGAATTATTCACTTAATTCAAGATTATGTAATTATTTAATGTTGGGTCCCTATAGTTTACCATCCTATATGAAAAATGTTCGCATTCCACTGTATAAAATATATACCCCGTGAGGATAAGGTCTATGATTTTAAAAACTATGAGTCTCATGTTGCAACTCTATCATTCATTGTACTATTAGTAGAGACTATGAGCTCTAGATTAAACAGTTTCAACAGAAAATGTTGCCTATTTGATTTTAAATACATAGGTTTATGCGCCCCAAACAATATCTTTATTCTCTTGTGACTGCATAACACCATTGGTTAAAAATATAACAATCGTCTAAAAAAATTCAAACAAAAAGAATGAATCGTTCTAAAAAATGTAGGACATTACGACGTCCCCTCATTAGACAGACTTGTGGATGAGTAGTGTTTTAGATGGTAAATAGTTTTCTTCAAGAAGTGTTTGTATCCACTGCGTTCGTATATGATTTTCTCATTCCCATGCCTTCCACTATACCTGGTCGTGCCACCATAGCACCTATACCAAAATAACTGACCTTCCATAGATTTTCTTTTTACTCTGATAAACAATAAAAATGGGAATATCATCTAATGAATTATTTGGATTCATCACAATCTCATCAGTATGAACTTCATGTGATAGTTCTAGATAATATCTTGAAATATGAGATATATGAATGAAATCAGACATATAATGATATCTTAGATGATTTTATATTCAGAAATCCACTATTATGATATATTTCATGACCTAAAAGGGTCTAATGAACATAGTTGACAGTTAAAATTTACATTGAATAAATCTATGACCTAACCCGGGTGAGACTCTTGAGAAAACATGGTCTCAAACCTCAATCTAATGTGGTCACCAACTTATTTTCCTATACGACTACTGTATAGGCTAATCTATCATAATGTTATTTATGATAACATGTACCTACATTATAGTCTCCAATAGGAGACATGGTCTAATCATTCCAACCTCAAATACCTATAACAATCATAGGGGTGAATGAATGGGGATACCACGTATGTCTTTATAATGACCGATCTCGATGGTAGAACAGAATATATTATTATTATATAACACAAAGGGGGAATATGTTTCTCCCATAAAACCCCAATGTAAAAGACACAGGAATGATGAATTCCCTTTAAATCATCAATTTCAAGCACTATCTATTCACCAGTCTATGGTTGATAGGACATTCTCAAAATCACTTATGTACCCAAAGCCTTTTGCAATGACTTCAATAACTATTACATAAAGAAAATCACTCTATCAGAAATGATAGAACGAGAATATACGTGAAGATAGATGAATTCCTTGATATAAATCTTTCAATGTTGGTATACTCAGTAGGTCTCTCACAGAGGTAAGGAGTGTTGGATATTCATCCAAAAATTAATTAATACCCACAATATATCATTTCCATTAGGTGATCTCGGTAGATCATACACAAAACTGGTTAAAACATCATTCCATTTCAAATATAGAATACAAAATTGATATAAAATCGCTATCAGACAATAGTTTTCCTCCTTTACCATATGATTGGTGGAACACCATGTTATGATGCCAGATATCTGACATTTCAGACCAAGCCACCAATATAGGCACAATAAGTCTATATACATTTTGGTAACATTGGGGGGGAACCTCTCAAGGAGAGGAATGAAACACTTGCATTATCTACAACATAATTTCATATGGGGCCCAAACACTTCTCTGGAATAGTAATGTATCATCCTCATCCACGTTCTAATATAATGATGCAACATTATATGAAATTATTTTCCATTTTTATAGGAATTTGGGATCATATAGTTTCTTAATTATTACTCTTTATAAAAGTCTAGAAGTCACGCCTATGGTCATGAGGACAGTTTGATTGTGACCCTTATAAACCTCAACATGCTGCTATAATAATATTTCCAAGTGATAAAATTCACCACTATCCTCTTAAATTGATTGTAATTGAGTTTTATAGTACAATGTTTCAGCCACATTGTTTCTTTTACATGCTATTTAGAAATCCTGAAATCAAACGAATAAAGGTAATTAGCCAACATGCACTATCGGTTATTCATATCTCACTGTGTATAAATTTGGTTTCATATTTTGTGGTCATTTAAAAAAAACAATTGCCTCTATGTATGTAGTTTCCACAACATCATAAATTATAAGCTACACTATATATCTCTAGGTTGTGCATTAGTTAATTTTATAGGTGAGTGACACCTCAACAAATGAGTCCCATGGGTTATGTCTTGGTCACCCTGCATCAAAACAGCTATATTGACACCATATAATATGTCCTAATAGAATTTATTGGCCCCATATAGCTCCAATAGAATCAGTATTGGAAATGAATTTAAATATCCCTTAAAATCCAAAAAACACGGATTCACACACTTCAAGACATATAAAAATAACACCTTTCATTATCAAGAATTTTTGTAGGGAAACATGGCATGATAAATCATAGATGAAGCGTTGTTAAAACCTAGATGCCCTATGAAACACTAGAGTTTAATATCATTCATGGGATTCTCCCATGAAACCACATCTCTCAATTTTTTTGAGTATACTAGACTCTTGGATCTAAGATATTGTGACCCATGAATAATAATTTTTCAATCCATATTTTTTGTTTACTAAGATTAGCATAGACGTGATTATCTCTTAGTGTATACATCATAATATCATGATGATTGGAATAGTCATGTCTATAGCATCAGTACATAAAGATATCATCCATAATGACAAAAATTAATTAATCCATATTTTCATTGAAAACCCATTTCATGAGGTCAATAAAAATAGTATGTTTTCTCATGAGACTGAATGACATGACGAGGTACTCATAAAGAACATACATGCTCCTGAATGTTGTGTGAGGTATGTTTGAAGTCCTGACATGGTCCTTATGATAGAAGAACCAAAAATATATATTTATAAAAAATATTTATCCAAGTATATGATCAATGAGGTCCTTTATTATAGTAAATGGATAATGATTCATTACTGTGAAATGGTTCAATCAATGATAAACCACATTAATAATAATGGTATGATTTGACATGCTGGAATGAATGTCTGGTGATCCCTACGACGAAGTGAAATGGTGTATAAATCCAATTTTCTCCAATTATATAACTATTTATTGAGCTCTAATATATCTATAGGTTCTAAATTATAAGGATAAATGGTCATTAGTGATGCTTCTATTGGAAGGTCTATGTTTAATTATACCTATCGAACTGAAGGTAAACTAGAGAATACATAAAGAATAATGTATTTGAAATTATCCACTACAAAAGTAAAAATATGGGGTTTCGGTCGCCATGCCTTTGAGGAGATGTCTATAAATACGAGATCTCACATTTCCATGCCTCTGCTGCTTAGGCACAAACCACGTAGCGTACAAATCTCATTCTCTATTTTGAATTTTTCTACCTCCCTATGGTGATAAAAATTTCATGCACCATTGATATCAGTTAACATGGTATCACTAGGGATATAAACTATTCATCCTGATGATCACATAAAACCCCATCTTGACATGGATGATAAGAATCTACATGAAAATATACTCACCTATCTCAAGGGTACAATTCCAACAGTGTGGAATATCCTGTAATTAAATACATAATGGGGTACCAAGCAACTTAACCACATAGAATTTATCAATATTAAGGCCAAAACCATCCATAATATTATCCAATATAAATGAGTGAGACATACATATGTCAAATAATGAAGACACTAAAGTGTGGTTTCAATAATATTACCTCCAACTATTGATGGTTGAATAGTCAAACCCTATAGAATTGATTGTACTTAATGTAACTAGATTATCTTGTGGCCCTATGTGTTTTCATGAATCTATTATGAATTTGTTCTCTACTAGTGAAGAGAATCCTAGGATATATTACTTCATTATCAACTACCACGTCGATCTTAGAAGCTAGTGGTATTGTAGCTTCCTTCCTGTCATGATCCTTTTGGTCCCACTCAATAACAAAGATTACTTGTAGATCCTTTTTCATTAGGTTTTGATGGGAGTGTTATGTAGAAACACTAAATATATCTCATCCAACTATATCCTCTCCATTTCAAAGGATCTATTAATAAGTGAGGCCTTGTTTTTTCTTGTATGTCACATAGATGATATATCCAAATGCTACCAGCATGAGGTGATTGAGTAATCTACCTCCATATATAGCCTTAATATGTATCTTTTACCCAGAAGAATAAGTATTGATATTTCAAGGTATCGAACCAACATGACTCTCACCATTTGATTCTCTCATATTCCCCTATGTAATTATTGTTTTGTTGACATTTTCAAAAATGTTAGTCAACAAAAATATAATGACCATCGATCAAATAAATTATTCCATTATATCCATGAATTAACTAATGACAATATGGTCATCACATACTAGATTATGAAAAACCCAAAACATATCAATGAAGTGACCAGAGCATTTCATAACCAATATAATCCTTTCATGTAGGTTCATTAATTATATATCCTTATATACCCTTAGAGTATCTATAATGAAATAGTCATATAATAACATATAGAAATCTTCCCATTCTATATTACAATATCGATCCACCAGTGTAATAACATCCGAACCTCGATTTAAAGAATCAAGTAGAATATAGTCAGTATGTCGGAACCACTTCTTTTGAGGCATATCCCGATGATCAAATACAAAATGAAGAGATTTATATAATGAATTAGTACATGACTTTCACCATCCCACTAAATGGTTGGAAAATGTAGTTGCTCGAATTCCTAAGTCAACTATTCCATGCTCATGGATCATCAAACTCCAACTTCTTTATTCTTAATCATATGTATAATTAACTATCTGAACTTTGTATCAGTAACCATATCAAGAATGGGAATGGGTGTCATAGCTGGAACTACAGGAGGGATTACTAGTTGATCAAGGAAAACCACAAGAGGTGAATAGTTTTCACCATCGTAAGGGAATATTACTAGAGGACCTCATGGAAACATGATACTACAATTACAGACACCAGACTCAAAAGGGTTTTTAACAATTGGAAATATATCATATAGAAAACCAATACCATTTCACAACAATAGTATATAAATTATCACATGTCTCTAAATTTTATAAAATAGTGGAGTAAATGATCGGAGATACCATAATTTATCTATGAATATAAGAGATACCCCACTACCCACTACTATATCTAGGTGCAGGTTTATGTCTCCATTTAATGTGTATAATATTGTTATTCATACTTTATAATTCAAACTTATTTGAAATTTGTAATAATTTAATGTTTCAATACACTTCAAATGGTTGAATTACATGGACTACCATGTTCAATACATAAGATCACATACTCCTTCTAAAAAAAAAATTGGTGTCCACCTAACCCATAACATAATACATTATATCCCATGTAACTAATGGTCCAGGGATCAGTATTCCATAATTATATTCATAAGGTTCCATATTTATCATATATAAGGAAACACTATGAGGATAAAACATGAACATTATTGTCATTTTTTTTACAATTTCATACAAAATGTCAATGAATTTCAATATAAAATCAATGAAATAAAAAAATGAAATAGGGAAACATACATTGAAAAAATATATCATATGGAATAATTCAAAGAATATTAGTTCAATTACTGCTATAATGATTCAGGTTTTCTTGTTCCCCTTTCAATGATCCTAATTTACAGAAATAATTTCAAAAAAGCTGATAATAATAAAAAAAATAAAACTTGTACATAACTCAATAGTGATGTCATATCAACCATAACAGGTTTGATTAATAATATCAATTATTGATCACAGGTAATTTGGGATTCCTATTTACATGGTTTTTTTCGTCTAGGAACATGTTAAATTAAAAATCATTTTATCTTTTTCTCTCATGTATAATAGTGAAATAGAAATATAGATGAAAAATGAGCCCCTAATAAATCATTATAACATCCTGACCCTTGATCCACATAATCTGTGTGATGATTCAATTTCTAATATAGCCTCAACCATGCGTCCCCATATGCCATAGTCTTCTGACAAGTAGTGAGGGATTAATGGGGGTATAGAGTAGAAGCTATAACCTTCAATCAATATTCCAGGAATGCTACTACAAAATGGGTACATGGGAATAGAATATAAAAAAATTCTATATGAAAAAAAAACAAAAAACAAATTTCCACTAGCATTTTGACTATAAGCTTGAACTTATTCTCTTGTGATCAATCTATAGTTAAATAATCATAGACATCTATAGTTGGGTGATTATAGTTATCCATAACATTATTCATAAAAATTTTCATTGTACCAATGTAATCCTATTTATGGATTAAGATTAAATCTCAGTAAGCCACCACCTATCATGTCTATAATTAATCTAGTCAGCTCTAATATGTAAATAGAGTGTAGGTAAAAACAGAAAAAGAAACATGTGTTGAAATAAATAAGTAGCCCAATCATGTTCTATAAGGAAACCTGGTGGTTCTACATATTTCAGATCATGGCCATAACAAGACTCTCAATACTAAAATTGTATATAGTATTATATATATTATAGTAATATATTTTATCCTCCTATATAGACTACGTAGATACAGACACTAATTGTCATATACCTTGACGAGTTGCTAAGGATTAGACTAGGGAGTGGCTCAGAAATCAATAACAAGTTTAAAGAACTGATAATATAATGAAAATTTTTACATGACCTACATCTAATAATGAGTGGGATAATACATGCTCATCACTCGAGATGGGGAGTGTGCCATCATGTCACACCCAATACAATTGATGTTGGGATTAATTCCCACTATCCAAATAGTATCAATGATGTGAGATTTCATTATCAACACCCGATGCAAGGGAGTATGTAAATAACATTCCTAATAGATCCCTTACCATAAAACTGTATAATATACCAATGAATAATTATATTATCCATAGGAATGAGTCATTAACTCACATGTATCTCAGCAGTCAAGTGAATTTATAAACATGGAATTAAAATACACAATGAGTATTTAGTGATTCATTAAACATTTCGTGTCCTTACAACCCTTTATAATTCATTCCCCTAATCAACATAATTAATTTAAATAAGTGAATATCATGTACAATCCATTAAATTAAATACATAACATTCCCCCAAAAATTTCATTTCAATTTAAATATTAATTTTCAAATGATCATTTGGAATGTGTTATGGCGAGTAAGAAGATATCATAGATGGTTAATTCCAAATATAAGTTTGTCTAAGAATATAATAGTATCCTTGGATCCATTAATCATTTATATAATTGAGGGTAATTCACATTTATTGTTGTGACCAACACTTAAGAGGCATTACATACATTTTATCAAATAAATTCAAAGGGGCATTCAATATGGATGACCTAATTGGTGTTCCAATTTAATGTCAACATCCCCTATTTTACTACCAATGGATCTTTAGGAACTATTCAAGGTGAAAAAATCAATTTAATATGAATAACACAATTAAATAGTGATGCATGATAATGGAAAGCATGTAAAACCATGGAAAATCTATGAAAACACCAAATCTAAGGTTGAAAATTACTATAACACTTACATTAGTGTTGTTGATGACACCACAACTCATAGAAGATTCAAATTTTGAGTAGGTTGAGAGAAATATGTGAAATAGTCCAACACATTGAAAATAGGGGAAATGAACATTCACCAAACTATCCAACATTATTAAAAATATATACTTATATCAAAGGTGAGATAATGGTAGAACATACCAGTATCTATCAAATTATATTGAATGATATTTGAATTGATAAATATATTATAAATTTATCATAAATCCTAGATCAATGGTTGTGGGAGATCAAAGAAGGATAAAATGACATCAGTAGTTGTAATGAAGAGGAGGTAGAGAACAAACATGTTTAATTATTCATTATGAGAATTTTATATTATTTTCTCAAATTAAGGGGCACAGATTTATGGTACCTGGTTTCCCTAATAGTGAAAAAACCATTATAAAGACACTAACTAAAGGAGATACCGCACATCGATATAGAATAATATTTTTAAGGTATTACACATATTATGTGAAATTTCATCGAGAAAATATTTTAGTATCTTGAAATGGTCATGTTGATGAATTTTATGGGGTATAGATTACCCATATATCACCTAAATCGCACATTGTTTTCCACATTGTTAGTAGATATCATGAGTGTTGGGTGGCATAGTTTCTAGTAACAATTTGACTAAAAAACATGGGTTTCTACATGCCAAAGAAGCCTAAAAACCATTGGGTCTTATTTTAATCCATTAGTTAATATTATAAGGCCTGTTAAAAATAAATATCAAAAAACAAAATATTTTTATCATCCTAGAAATACAGGACCTTACATATATGAAGAACCAAATTATTATATTCTGAAAGTTAAATCCCCAAAATCTAAAAATATTTATATTCATTAATCTATAAATCATGTAACATAGATATAATGAGTTTAAATAAATTTGAATATAAAAATATGAATGCAGGAAAAATTTAAATAACTTTTTGAAATCATTTTTAAAGTTTATATCAAATAAAAACATATACACCACATTCTTTTTTAGTTTATAAGATGGTGGAGTGATGTATTATCAATAAATGTTATTAAATATTCCCCATTATTTGAGTTTGTAATGTGAAACAATATTTTCTCTTCTAAATGTGGATCCAATAGAAAAATAATATCATTATAAAAGAAATAAATTCAACATTTACAAAATTTATTTATGGTGAAAAATTTTAATAAGACTACTAAAACCATACATTATCAAAACAAAATTTTCCAATGGATTATTATAAAAAATCATATATGAAAATATAATGGTGGAAAACCCCAACAAGGAAATTAAAAATTTTCTATCAGTCATTTTTATTCAAGGATATGTTATTTGAGATATCAATATCACATATTGTAAACATGAACCATTACACAAGAAATATTTTTAAATTTTTTTTAATTTGTAAATTTATAAATAATTATGGAATAACACATAATACAATCAATGGTCTAAGTCACCAAAAAATTTTGAAATTATTTCAATAAAGTGGTCTTAACTCTATGATAAAAAATCGAGTGACTGAAAAATATTATGATCATGGAAAAAGTGACTCAAAAGGTATTAAAATTAAATAAATTGATTAGGAATAAATATACATATAATTTCTAGGAATTAAATTATAGAACATAAAAGCAAAATGAAATTGGAATAAAATAATCCATAAGGTACATAATTTATAAAATTTAAAAGTGTCAATGAATTATAATTGGGACCAAGAAAACAATTACAATCATAGAAAGTGACGCTTAAAACATCAATAAGAGAACTAAAATGGATGAATTAACTGATTATCAAAATGTAAAATTTAATCATTGTGAAAAATATAAATGTGGAATTAGGAAAAACCATTCAATGAAAAAAAATTATAATAACAAGTATGCCCTAAGGGTGTAAAAGCTGAGACAAGAAACCCTTAAATTATTTTACCCAAAGAGTCAAATGCATTCTAATCACTTTAACTGTAAAAATTATTTTAGTAATATATTTTATAACACTAAAAAATAGATTAGAATTTATAAAATTGATTTATAAATATTCAAAAAAATAATATTTTTTATTATATATTTATTATATTGGGTGTAAGTAATCATTATTTATTTGAACTAGTTTAATAAATGTGTTGTTTTCATTATTATTATCACAATTTTAAACATTATAGTATTTTAAAAGATTCCATAATTTATGATTAAATATTATTTAAAAAAATTTATTTTCAATTAATAAAGAGTTTATTTCTTATATTTGATGACGAGTCTATTCACTATTTTTTTCAGTTATTTATAAATACGGAATGACATTTTTGTTTATAATGAGTTACATTTTAATATCACAAAAATTTTTATTTTAATATTTACATATCAATGTTGAATATTAAATATCTAACTTGATACATGATTGATATTTATAATATTTTTTATGTAGTTGGTTGAACAAACCAGAAATGTATGCTATAATTTATGTTTGAGGGCATATAGAGATTAAATTTTTTATAATATGATTATTACCATAATAGTTTTACATTATTTATTTTTTATTATTTTAAATAATATGAATTTATAATTTTTATAATAAGTAGGTAAATAAAAAATATTTTTTTAAACTAGAATAAATCAATTTTCATTTCTATAAATTAATTTTCGTATGTTAGTTTCATGATGATCCCTTGTTTCTACTTTTACAAGTAGAATTTAAAATTTAATATTATATAATAAAAATAAGAAATAAAATAATATATATATACTCAAAAACCCATTTCTATGATTAGCCATGAATATTGGTGAGAAAACAAATGTTCAACTCATGGAAGTGTTTGTCTACACACTAATGTGAGAAATATTATCATTTTCTCAACTGTGTGAGAGTGGAATAAATAATGGTTATAACATTAATTTGTTAACATTTTGGTATATTATTTTTCACAAAACAACACAGGTACCCTGTTAACCTGAGAAATGATTAGGCCCTAACATTTATCGAATTGAATTCTCGATTCCCACAGTTTGGGGACTAGAAAATAACATCAATTAATAAATGAATGAAAAAAATATTTATTCCTAATTATTGTAGGAGAAGATAGAAATGTGGTATAAAATCAAAGGAAACACTACAAGGATGTACTCCAGAAGTCAAACTAGCAAGAAAAAAAAATTACTATGAAAATTTCATAGTGAATTGAATGGAAATCACATGTTCCAAAAGATTCAACTCTTCATGTTCAAGGATCAACATCTATATCAACCTCAATGTGGTTCTTTACCCAAGATCGAATCAGGGAGAATATAATTTTGAATCCTCGGATGGAACATATACGGTGTGTGAAAATTTTCTTGAAGGGTCTCATCAAGGATTCCATAATAGATTCCAATATATAAATAATTAAATAATTAGATTTAAATTTTCAAATAATAAGATTTGGAATTTCATAAGAAAATATAACAAAACAATTCATTACATATCAAAGGATAGATTACATTTCAAATTGTGAAAAGGTATTAAACAAATGGATAAAACAAAAAAATTATATAAAATAATTTATATAAATCAAAAGGAATGTAAAATAGTTAACCAAAATTGGGATACATGTATACCTCACATATAAAAATAGTGAAACCATGCTATATTTAAAGATGAATGATATTTCTAGGTTAGGGGAACCCTACACTCTCAGTTGATACTAAATAAACTATGTACACATATCTATAAGAACCTGTATCAAAGGAATAATATATATCCCATTGGGGAATATGAATTGATATGAAGTATTTTTTTAGTAGTTTGAAGTGGAAATCTAGTTCTGGGGAATTCCCAAATATAAATTATTGACCCAAATAAATCATTAACTACTTAATAATTTATGTGTTATTAAACAATTCAACGATGGGAAATTTATTTTAGAATAGATTAATGTATAGTTAAATCCCTTTACACCATTTCAAAGATGTTAATTTTCTATTTAACTCCTAAAATGGGTTCTTAATAAATCCATACATTTTTACATGATATAACCATAAAATTATAATAAAAACTATTTTTAAGACATTTTTCCAAAATTAGAATTTTAAATTAATTCACAAATTAAATTTCAAAATTTCAAAATCTAATATTACATTCAACAATTTAATTGAATCAATTCCCATAATTTTCACAATTTAAATTCAACAATTTAAATCAATATAATTTCCATCAATTATAAAATCACACCATAATTTAATATAATTGGGGGTCTTCCCAATTTCCATTAAAAATTCAGTTTCTAAAATAACCAATTCACTAGAAATTGGATTTTAATCTATAAATATACATAAATTTCATTTATAATTAAAAATGAATTTAAATCAACAATCATTAAAGAGAATGTTAGTAAAAATTTGGAAGCCTGATTGTACCACCTACCTTTATAATTGAAATAGAATTCCCGTGATGGAACGTTCCCCCTAGAATGAAGGTTCATAAGATCATGGAACTCATCATAGAGAAATGATTCAAGAACATATGTATTAGATCCATCATTCTATAGATGATCATTCAAACACTAAGGAGAGAGAAAAAATGATGAAGATATATGGAGAACACATACCTCAAAAGTTACGACCCATTCTCAACCTGGATCGATTGATGAATGAAATGAATCTAAAGGGTTTGAGGGATATGAAAACGTTTTGGAAAGGATCTTGGGTTTAGTGAACAAAAATATATAAGGCAGAAAGGGGAATTTTAGCCAAACTGAAAATTCAAAAACAATAGTCAAGACCTTAAATGAAATGTAACCAACTTATGATTCAAATAATTGATAGTTACCGTAATACCCAAAACCAGATAGTTTTGTTATGTAGAGAATTATTAATATTATAGGTCATACACATCATATATCATGATTACATGGAAAAAAATCCTGACTAGGATGCAGAACCAACATTTTTAATAAGCTGAAAATCTAAAAAAACAATGGAATCACTATTCTTGGTATCCTCTTAATTATGTTTTGGCCCTACCAAAATAAAGGGAAAGGAATCAAAAAAAAAATAATTGATCCTTTCTAAACTATAGTGGGATATTACAACCTCCCAACCACAAAAATTATATATCTCTAAAGAACCTTTCACGAATCATCCATATTGAATAGGTGAGGAAACTACTCTCTCTTTAGTACCTCGTGCTCTCATGTCTAATGAAAATAAGAAATGTGCTACCATAGAACGCCAAAAATTTTTTTATAATCCTGTGAATTTACTTTGGTTAAGAATCAACTATCCAAAATGTTAGTTCTATCAAGGTTAAATTAGGATGATTCTAAGGATCACTCTTTCTTAGAAAATGATACATGTCAGATGGATATATATAGAGTTAATGTACATGGAACATATTATCTATTTATGTTTGATATGGAGGATATGATAACTGATATGAATGTTTACCCACCTATTCAATAACATCAAAAGGACCCTAAAAATGTGGACCAATATTCTATTCTTCCCAAGAAATCATTGTACCATCCAAGGGGAAACCTTCCATAATACCTTGTCACCAATAAAGAATTTCAACATTCTAAAGAAATGATAACCATAAAATATATACCATCTCTAAACCATAAACACTATTATTTAAAACTTTTGATTCATGGTTGTAAAATGTTGAACCGTGCTTAGAGAATCCTTGTAACATTCACCAATATCCACCAAAAACAAAAGTTAACAACAAGGTCATCCATAAACATCCTTGGAAGGAGTCATTATGATCATGGAATGATAACTATAATTATATATACAATTATCCATCCCCATATGGTCCTATAAACACTACTGGAAAAATAGCATATACCCACGGTTCAAAACCGTGGGTATAGCCCCCAAAACCGTGGGGATAGCCTATGCCCACGGTTTTGGGAACCGTGGGCTGGAACGGCGTCGGTATAGGTCCCCAGCCTATACCCACGGTTTTGGAAAACCGTGGGTATAGGTGTCCTGCCACCATGTCACCGAAACATAGACAATTTCCACGGTGTCAACGGCTTTTACCCACGGTTTCAAAACCGTGGGTATAGGTCCTAAAATAATGCAGCCGCCGAGTTTCGATCCTGCAAACCTCTTCGCTGCAAACACCGCATCTAACCACTACCCTAACGTCACATATATGTATATATATATATATTTAGTTAAATATAGTTATAAAAACTGTGGGTATAGAGGGAAGAACCGTGGGTATAGGGTTCCTGCCAAAAAAAAATTCCTTCCCGCGGGAAAAAAAATTTCCCGCGCACACAAAATTGACCTCTACCCACGGTTTTTCATAACCGTGGGTATAGGTATTTTATCCCAGACCTATACCCACGGTTTTGGGGAAAACCGTGGGGATAGGGACCCCTATACCCACGGTTTTGGGAAACCGTGGGTATAGGTGACTTTGCAGGACCTATCCCCACGGTTTTCCAAAACCGTGGGGATAGACCCCCCTATACCCACGGTTTTGGCAAACCGTGGGTATAGGTCATGAAAAGTCACCTATACCCACGGTTTTCCAAAACCGTGGGTATAGGGGGGGTCTATCCCCACGGTTTTGGTGAAAACCGTGGGGATAGGTACATTTTCCAGTAGTGAAATTCACAAAAAAATGATAATACATACACAAAGAATATCATCAAGAATCTGTATAACTCTTTTTGTCTGGCCATCTATCTACGGATGGTATGTTGTACTCAAACAAACCAGAGATCCATGTGCTTCATATTGACATCTCAAAATTTGATCGGTGAACTGATGATATCTATTATAAAAATTAGTATAATGAACTTCGTGAAGATAAACGATCACAACATCATAGAGATTACCAAACCCCTCAACCATGGGTGTTTCATTAATGGGTATATTGTGTGATGACATAGTCAACTAATCGGTCACAACCCAATTCGAATTATTATTTCTTTAGGTATAAAAAAACACAACCACACAATCCATGGATATCTCATCCCATATCCATGTAGGGATTTGAAGTGTCTGAAGTAATCCAAACGTTTATAGTGCTCATCCCTTACATTTTAGCTCATATAATAATAGGAAACACATTCAAAGAGTCATTATTTCATACTTATACACTAGAAAATCCACTGATAGTATTATAAAATATTTTTGGATCATGGGTGCACATCCAACTAGAAAATATAAAAATAACTGATCATAGATAAATTTACCACTAATGACGGGATAACATTATTTTGATGGCATACAATTTACTCCATTGATAATTACCACTCCAAAACAATCTCACCCACATAAAGAGAAACTCAAATGCTATATAATTTGTTATCAATATGTTTTTCTTCAAGAAGCATCTGAAGAATATAATATGACAACAGAAAACTAGAAAATTAAATTTCCTATCCTTATTTTTGTACTTCTATATGTAATTATTCAATGAGAAACATAAATTTCCTTTCTCTTTAATATTATTTCATGGAAATATTCATAAGTTTCTTTCTCCATGAATCTGCAATGATGTTCCATTTCCCTATGTTATAGGTAATGTCGATGTCCAATGATTTAAGGTAATCTACCCGACACCATTGGCAACAATGTAAATATTTTTTATAGAAGATATAACTCATGAATTTTTTTTGAATTTTTTTTACGCATTCTCCATATATGATATGTAACCAAAAATTTAGTGTTTGAATCACAACTATAATTTCAAGGCCTTGGTTCAAATAACTCTTATCATGTATCGTAGTCAGATGGGTTCCATAAGAAATATAATTATCCCATTTTATAATAAAAAATACCGTACCTGAACCCATGGAATCATAGAAGACCACTCATTCGAGATAGAAAAGACATTAAGGTACCAACCTTTTAAAATTCCATTATGAACCATCAATAATACACATATTAAACCCTGAGTATCTGATTCTCAAAAATATTATGTGGTTGTTCACATGTCATAATATATATTCACTTCTTCGGATGAACTGATATCTCACGTTCATACACAACTTTTCCAAAGAGTTTCACATCCCGAATCATGAAATTTAATTTGGAAAGAATTCTATAATGTAATAAATTTCACAAAAAAAATACATAACTATTCTCAAATGATTAATATTATCATTTTCATACATAGAAAAGATAAGGATTTAATCAATAAATACAAACACAAATGAATCAAGATACTCATGTAAAATCAAGTTAATTAAATCCTTAAAAACTAAAGGATCATCGTTTAAATAAAAAGGTATAACAAGGTATTCATAATGGTTATACATTCTTCCAAAGTGGTTTTATGAAAGTTAGATAATTTTATCCTCAAATGATGGTAACTAAAGAAATTATTAGTTTGGGAGAACCACAATTTTCATTTAAACAACTAAATTGGTCATCAATCAATTATAATAAATTATTTTCCATTATATTAACTTGATTTTGTTTTTGGTAATCAACAGAATGGCATAATGATCCATTAGAATTCATAGAAAGTATGAATGGTGCTACCCAAGGTGACACATTTTAGAGTATAAGTACTTTTTATAAAAGATCACCCAACCAATGCATTATCTCTTCTAGCAATACTAGTTCCATGTGTTAAGAGGAAATAAAATTGGTTATGTAATATGAAATATGTCAATGGAAACCTCCACCTCCCTTACTAGTGGAATCCTAGATATTTTTGAAGATAAAACATCATGAAACTCTAGGAGCTCTATAGGGATATCATCAATCAATGATTCTAACTCTAGATAAAATAAAAAATAGTTAAACCCTTCCTCAACTCTAGATATGATGTTTTTTCCCTGCTCAATATTAGGTCACATTCTCCTTGAAAGACATGTCACACAACACTAGGTATATTTTAAAAGAACCATCGAAGATAGAAATAAAACAATAAATTTTTGAAATAAGACAATATGTTATCAGCATAAAGTTATGTGGATTCATGATGAGAACTACAAAAATCCAAGCAATGCTGATATATGACAATGATAAATAATGAAAGAAACTAAAGAAACCCTTATCTCTCATTATTCTAGGGTGTATAGTAATGTACATGACATTTATTAAATGATTCATATAAATTTTTAGCATATCTTCAAAAAAAGATGAAATAAATGAATGAAATGAACCAGTACCAAATAATGTCGTTTGTAATTCCATAGATATAGTGATGGTGCCTCTCTATGTCACTGGACACATATCCACTTCCTCTGGATACACATCTACTATGTGATGAATCTTTATTCTGGACGCCTATAGATAGAACACTTTTATCCATGAAGGATCTAATATACTCATAGTTTTGGTGGATATGATTACCAAGTTCAACTACCTGGTTTGTAATATATTTTTATGAATCCAATAGGTTACCCAAGAATCTATAGGTTCCATGATTCTTGGGTTCCATAGTGAAAAAACTTATTTTTATGCCCTATCTTCCCACACTGCTAAAAAATAATAGGACCTCTTTCAGGAATGGTAAGAAGTTTAAAATGATAATGTTTTTGATAACCACCATAAGAATAAACATTCTTACTCATTCCATAAGAGTAAAATAAAATTCCACTATGAGAAAAATAATCTTCTATTATCCCTTATTAACCAAATCCATCTCAACCATCAATTCACTATCCATCACATTATTATAAGAAGGAAGATTATATAAAAAAACCAGATAATTGAAATCGTATGTTTGTCCATAATCTATTCTTTGATCCATTATCTTTTATTTAGATATTATCTCGGGTAATAAATACATGATCTTCGTAAAAAGACTGGCTTAATCTATCATGTACATTTAATCCTTCCCATGTTTGAGAAAATCAACAGCCAATGGTAGAAGAATCATCAATGGATAGAACATGTTATTGAAAATAATTTTACTTTCTTAAACACTAATCCTTCATGATTCATAATCATTACTATAGTATTCCACAATCTTTTACTTGGTCGTTTCATCATGAAGATTGAGATACATCACCTTCATTTCAATAGTTTTATCCAAGAACCCAAAAAAATGTTCAATCCATCTCAACTTTTCCTCATCCTCATCAGGAATATTATATAATTAGAAAGATGATATATTATGGAGATTAAAATCTTAAAAATTATAACATATAACATTTCTAATATCTTCTGCAACATGAGGTTGATTGTGAACTGGTGGTTGTACTTGTCTCGTAGCATGGATAGTACACAAAATCACATCATCCATGATTAGATCCATGAGATGATTTGATCACTGAGTTTCATTAGTATATTCACTATAGATATGATTCATGCATCTTCTCATAGGAATTATTATATTGACCCAGTATTAAAATACATGGACAATACATTATTTTATATGAATAGTTATTACATTTAAAGAAATTATTCTAGAGGACCATAATAGTTTGGTGTCTTTGGAAACATTAATGTAAAATTATTTATCCTAGTGAAATATCTTCAAAATATCCCATAAATATCATAAAAATTAGTACTTCTACCTGAAAACATTCTTCATTAAATTGGGAAAGGAAACAAAATAAATGGGTGAGATTTGATTCTTCCTAAGGGTAAAAAATGAAAATGTATAAGCAAACAATGAACAAATGGTTATGGAAGTTGAGAATTAAATTATTTGGTCATACCCTTCATATCAGATATCATAATAATGATTAGAATTTCATAATACATCAATTATGTGGAAATATTGAACATCATCCATGAATGCACAACATAGGAATAAAACATGGAATTATTGAAAACAAAAAAAACATATAAAAATCATGTGTCAGGGAAGCCTATTAATGACTTTTTAACATGTTAGGATTTGACTACTCCAATGTGTAGCTATATTTGGATTAGGATACCCACCCACATACCCTCTTGTTTCAGTCTTAAGAGGTTGTCTCTTATACTATATTATTGCATTCTTGGTACATCCCCATGTGTACCCTCCTGTTTCAGGCTTAGGATGTCCTCTTGTGTACCCTATTGTTTTAGGCTTGGGCTATCCTCATTTTTAACATCATTTTATGGGCATTGTTTTTTTTCTTGTCAACACTATTGTTTTAGGATTGGGCTATGAACTATGTAAATTCTGGTTTTGAGGCTTGAGATACAACCTGCCAACCTTATTTCTTTTAGTATTGGGCCACAACCCATGTATCATCTTGTTTTATGGCTTGGGATAGAACATATGTCCCTCGTAATATTATGCTTTTATGAAAACCCATGTACCTTCATTTTTTAGGATTGAGATACATCCTTTTTACCCATTTTATATCATATACACCATATCATTACCCAATGCATTGGATATTGATATAGGTCCCATCGTCACATAAATAAATCATACATGCATGTTCAAAGAAACATTCATCATATCATTACCCATGATAGAAGATGAGTTTTACAAACATAAAATAATAACACATGAAGTGAAATATTTCTCATTATCATTTTATCAAATAATAACATATGGTAAGTGGATAGGTTAAATATTATATTCATTAAATCATAACTTATTAAAATAAATTGTTTTGAAATGCATATTATATGTGGAATACATTCTTATTTTGATAAACATATAACTTATGGAATATAAATGGGTTTCATAAATTCCATTAAATTAAGAATATACCATTCAAATAATATATATAAATAAAACCATTAGTTCATTTCCTATAATGGTATGGGAAATATCAACGAAATTCATCTCAAATGGAAAATAATTTTAAAATATCTTTCAAAAATAATTTTGGATGAAAATATACATTCTTCATTTAAAAAATATTTTTAATACACTAAAAAATTTGAAAACCATTAATTATAAAATAACATGAAATCTTATGAAGAATACTTTAAATCATATAGGAAAATATTTTATGTGAAAAAATATAATCAATTCTAGAAAAATATTGCAATGACCCCCCATTTCTCATTGGCTTTAGAGTAAAAATAGTCATTACTTGGCCTTAAGCGACATCCTGAAGATGCCAATGGATGGAAATAAATGCTGAAGGGTTTCAAATACAAGTTGGGGGATTATTTACCATTTAATAAATAATCCCATAAACCAACCATAACCAAACTTTCACTATGATTCATGAACAAATGAAAGACAAAAAACACTTCATTTGTATCAAAATACATCAAAGTACACAACAATAGAAGACTAAACTAAGAATCAAAGCACAGAGCAGTTGAACAACTCAAGACTCTCAAAAGAAACCACTACTCCATGATCCATGAGCTCAAAGCATCACAACATCACCCAATAATCACAACAATCAACTAGAAATAGGATTCTTTACCTTTACCTATGTCCCAGAATACAGTGTCTGCAAAAGAACCAGACTGCCAATGCAAGGGTGTGTATAAAACTCAGTGGGTTTTCCCTAGTGACTTCCCAACACAAGCCCCTATGACAGAATGTTTAACCACATTTATATAAAAACAGATTATATAAAACATTTTCTTAAATGAAATTTATTACTAAATATAAACAACTTTCTGAAACCATTCATAACCAAAGGCATTCCAAGAGCAATTGAAACCAATATTCTGTCAATTTTTTCCATAAAAACAACCAAACAAGCTTAAGAACCATTTCAAAAACATTCCTTTTTGGCATACCCAACCATTCCACAACCCATGAAACCAACCATGCATCCTACGTTATGAATGTTCCATACTCATGAGCGGTTTCTCTTCGATCTACCTAGTCATCACAAGGAAATTGTTTCCCATGTTCCATTACAGCTTTGGCACAGATCACAGGGTCATATTTCAACCAAGCCTCATACATATAGTTACCATGTGCCATTAAATATTTGGCACCGAACACAAGGTCCTATTTCAACCAAGCCCCATACATACAATATGAACACACACCACATATTCCCATAAATCATTCCTAACCACCCTTTCAATAAAAACACATTTGTATTGAAAACTATTTCCATTAAAACCATTTCAATGCCAACCCATTTCAATAGAACTCCATTTTTATTGATATCCAATTCCATCAAAGTTATTTAAATCTCCATCCATTTCAATAAAACACCATTTTTATTGAAAACCCACTTTTCATCAAACCATCTACAATTTTAGTAAACCCATAATTTAAAATCAACATTTTAAATTCAACAAGACTAGTCACTTTGCACAAAAATTCACAATGATTTCACAATCTCATCAAAACCATAAATCAACACTAAAGAAGACTTATTCTATGTTGTTCACAATCAAATCCATTTAAATAAACCAATTTAAAATCAAAGGCAATCAATTATAGCAAGATGAGTTGAGAGTGAAGCCTCCTACCTCAAAGGTTTTGATGAAAACCACAATGGTCGAAGATAGCTGACGAAGCCCGGGTCAATTCTCCAAGAACCCACCTTAGATCTCTTCTCCTAGAAATTCCAAGACCGAATCCTATCATATTTGGCATTTATACACTTAGATCTACCCATAACATGCATAGATCTAAGAAACCGTTATAATAGGAGAAGTAGAACTAAGTAGATCAAAGAAACCAATCAAGAATGATGAAGAACGATCACATACCTCATGAATCCAGGTTAGATTTGCCAAGAGAAACCTTCAGATAACCTCCGAAACGATGGGAGAACCTTTTATAACCTATGGATAATAAAAATCCTGAGATAGGGCTTCTTAAGACGAAAACGATGCACTTAGAGGAAAAAATGTGTGAGATCATCTTTTATAGGATCTCATTTAAGTTGCCACATGGTTTACCCGCATGGTTAGACAAACTGTGTGCTAATCATGTGTTAGCCACTGCCTCAGAAGACACTACATGCATGATTTGGCCGCATGGTTAGACAAACTGTGTGCTTCCCATGAAAAATCATCTACCTCCAAGACCAACTATCCATGGTTTTGCCGCATGGTTTAGACAACCCATGCACCACTCATGTGACTTTGCCTTTTCCACAAAACATCATTTAAAGTTATCCTGACTCTCCCATTCATCACACATAACATTAAAACCATGAAAACCATCAAGAAAGGGTTACATAACATAAACTGGGGGTACTACATTCTCCCCACCATTGGTCTTTCCATCATCGGAAAGTAGAAAACCTTCACCCAACTGAAAGAGTTCCGACCACTACTCTTTCATTTCATTTTCACATTCCAATGTCTCTTCCTGAATCTGACCATGCATCCATAAAACCCGTACTAAACCAATTCTTTTTTCCTACAAGAAATTCTCTTACCTATCCACAATCTGTACCGAGATATGTATCAAGAAGCATCTAGCTCTAGGTCAACATGATTCCATATGATCACATGTTCAAGATGAGGCTGATACTTTTTGAACTGAGATATATGGAGAACATTACGCACCGAAATAAGCTGTGATGGTAATTCTCACCGATATTCCACCTCTCCAACCCATTCCAGTATCTCAAAAGGTCTAATTTATCTTGGAGATAACTTACCCTGATTCCTGAAATGACGATGTCCTAGCCTTGGAAATATCCTCAAGAAGACATGATCACCCAAAACGAACGAAAATGGTCTTTGACTGTGATCTGCATAAGATTTATGATGACTCTGAGACATCTCCATACTCTTTCAAATCAACTAGATCTTCTCTGTTTTCTCTTGTACAAGGCTTGGGCCGACTAGTGAAGTTTCACCTGCTTCCAACCAGCATAGTGGAGAATGACAAGGACACCAATAAAATTCTTCAAACGAAGCCATGCGTATCGATGATTGATAGGTGTTATTGTATGAGAAATCCATTAATTGCATGCACTCCTCCCATGATATACCAAAATCTATTACAGAATACCAGAACATATCTTCAGATGTTTGTATCGTCTGCTCATATTTCCCATCTGTTAGCGGATTATACGTCGTGCTCATAGTCAACTGAGTTATGAGGGATTGCTGTAATGATTTCTAGAAATGAGATATAATCCTCGGATCTCTATCTGAGATTATAGACACTGGTACACTATGCCTCTTTACCACTTCTCGGATAAAGATTTTCGAATGGTCTTCCACCATATGAGTTTCATGAATATGGATGAAATGTGCCAACTTTTTTAGAAGATCCACTATCACCCAAATGTCATCGTGTTTCTAGACCATTCTTGGAAGACTTGTAAAAAACCCCACTACAATCTAATCCCATTTCTACACTAGGATAGGTAAAGATTGAAACTTACCAGCTGCTCTCTGATGCTCTTCTTTAACCTACTGACAAATTAATCACCGCGAGGCGAACTCGACAACATTACTTTTCATGCCCCTCCACTAAAATTGTGCCTTCAATGCCTTTTACGTCTTTTTTGTACCTAGATTGAAAACGAATCTTGAATGTTGGTATGCATGAAAGAGTTTTTCCTGAAAAACCATAGGTACAATCATGCGATATATGAAACACAAAACTGAACCCCCAACATGTTCCCATCCCTCAATGCCCTCCCCACAATTGATTTTTGAAATAACAACCAGACATTCTACATCAGATGTTTCTGCTTCTTTGATCATCTTTACTAAATCAGTAACAAGTGTAGATGAAAATAAAACAACAACATCAACTCAGTCTGCACATTCCAAATTCATGTCATCTAAGACGGACATCACCTACCATTGATCTGAATATTATTTTTCCAACTGATCATATGACATTCTACTCAATGCATCTCCCACCTAATTCCCATTTCCTTATGTGTACATCATATCAAATTCAAAAATCTAAACATTCTTCGTCCATCTCCTTTTCTTGAGATTCAAATATCACTGTGATAAAATGTGTTTCATTCTTTTGTGATCCGTAAACACAGTAAATTTCTCACCAAATAGATAATGTCCTCGTGTTTTCAAATCTTGGACGACAGTAGATAACTCCAAATCATGTGTTGGGTGATTTTTTTTTAATTCTCCCTCAACTGCCTTGAACTATAAGCAACCACAAGATCTCTTTTAATGATAACACAACCCAAACCTGGCCCTGAAGCATCACAATACACCACATACCCCTGTCCTGATTCTGGAAAGATCAAGATATGTGCTGATGTAAGCTGAACATTTAGTTCCTAAAAGGATTTCTATCATTATTCAATCAATTGGAAGAGATAATTATTTTTTTCAGATCTGTCATTAGTGAAGCTAGTCATGATAAATCACACATATAGTGTCAGTAGTATCTAGATAGACCAATAAATTTGCGTATCTCGAGCACATTCTTCAGTGGTCACCAAGAGATAACAGATTCTATCATTTTAGGATCAACGGAAATGCATTTCTCAAAAATGACACGTTCCAGTAAACGTACTTCCCGTATCCAAAAATCATACTTTGATAATTTGGCATAAAAATGTTGTTCTATAAATATTTTTAACACCGTTTCCAGGTGCACCTCATGATCATTCCTTGTCTTTGAACACACCAAGATATCATCCGCAAACACCACAATAAAAGAATCCAGATATCGCTAAAATATCTGATTCTTCAATGCCATGAAGACCGCTAGTTCATTCGTTAGTCCAAATTAATGGCTACAAATTCATAGTGTCCATATATTCTTCTGAAACCTATCTTTGGAATATCCTCCTTCCGAACTCGCAATTGGTGATATATTGATTGCAAGTCATTCTTGGAGAACCACTTAGATCCCTTTTTTCTATTGAACAGATCATCAATGCGTGAAAGTGGATATCTATTATTTATCGTAACCTGGTTAAGATTACGGTTATCAACACACAGCCAATGAGTTCTATCTTCCTTCTTCACAAACAACACCAGTGCTCCCTGTGGAGATGTACATGGTAAGATAAAACCCATTCTTTCCATCTCCTCTAACTGAACATTCAATTCATGTAACTATGTTGCTTCCATCCTACAAGACGAAATGAAAATAGGGATGGTCTTCGAAAGGAGATCAATCGTAAACTACACTGCCCTTAAAGGTGGTAACCCTGAGAAGTTATTGGGAACGACATTTAAAAATTTATCCACAATACCTGTAAAAATACTTTCCTCAATATCTTCCATTGATGGAAATGTCAATGATGCCAGTTGGTAAGAGATCATTCCCACCATTGGTGCCAACATGATTTTTTCACCTTTCATTTCCATCCTCTCTCCTCTGAAGAGATTTTTGATGTTGTCCCATGTCAGGAAACTAACTATTCTCATTTAACTGTCGATGTGATACTTAAACATTGTAAGCCAATCCATACCCCAGATTATGTCATAGACATCCATGTCTAACATCGAGAAGTCCCAATTTTACTCAGTTCCATCATCAGTTATATCACATGCTCTACACACAATGTCTTGGTATTCTCTTTCTCCATGATTATTTTTCAGTTTCAAAACAGAAGACATCATTTCTAGTTTTAAACATAGCATGTCAACAGCACGAGAAGCAATGAAGGAATGTGATGCACTAGTACCAAAGAGCACTTACACAAGGGTAGAATTCAAAAGAGTCATACCTATCACCATAGATGGTCCAAACTGATCATCAACCATCATCTAATCATATCCATACAATTGTATCATCGCTTAACTATTATCCTTGTTGCCTTGCTAATATTTCTCAGGTTGAGGAGTCATAGAATTCCGAGAATCACCATGTCTAGCTCTATTATGATGATGATACTGACTCTGCTATCCTTGTACCATTGATGCATACGATGCTTATGAAGCCTGAGGGAAGTCACACACATCCATCCTTAGAGAATTCCTACAATATCACTATAGATGCCCCTTTTTCATGAAATTGTGTCCTGATATAGGTTGTGTCGTACAATCTCTCCTTTTGTGGTCAAGAAAACCACATTGGGAACAACATACATTGCTCTAGGGACGTGGAGGAAGGTTCTCTGATCCCACTATCTGATAGTGATTTCCACTTGCACCGTGGAAATAGGTGTCCCTTTTCCTCTTGTTCGCAGAGGTTTAGTTCCCAACATTTCCTGTAGGTATCATCATTCCTCCTCTTATTGATCCTATGATATCATGTTCAGCAATAGTCACTCTTTTCACCATTTATGTATAATCTGAAATACAGAGCACCGCAATCTTCGATCAAATCTCTTGCCATATTAATGATTCTCAGATATGTGCCTTAAAAACGCACTTTCCGCAACCTCTGGTGCAAAATGGACTAAATTCATGATTTTATCCACATACTCTGTGACAGAGAGGATCTCTGGTTTCAGGATGAATAAGTTCATCATTTTCTGAATCTATAACATGTGATGATAGAATTGTTTGTTGAACAATTCTTCAAAATCCTCCCATGTAAGTCCTTCATCCAATTTAGCCTCCACTACTAAATCCCACCACTAACGTGCAAGATCCTAAAGAATGTACGCCGCCAAATTTACTTTCAGATCTCCTAGTGTGTCAATGAAATTGAAGATATGATTCATCCTACTTAGCCACACCTCCACCTTCTCAGGTTTAGCATCACCTCGAATGGTTGGTGGATTCTGCTTCATAAACTGGATGGTGTGATCCATATACCATGGTTCATTCCTCCGGTTCCCAGTATCCACAACATGAAGAGCCTAGACAATACTCTAAACTAGCTCTTGGTTCACATGTATTTCTGGTGCAACCACATTTTCTGCAGCCTCTTCGGGTTGGTTCCGACAATACCAACTGAGGGCCATTTTCTAAACCAACAACAACCTCTGTCAATCTCACTCTCTTGAAACTGATGGCTTAGAATTTCAAATTCTATCACATCATCTATCACACCATTTTTTTCCAAAACAACCTTTTTCCCAAGTTCAAACATTTTGGAGGACATTCCTCATGCATTTTGAAAATCAACCCATTATTAAAATACACCAAATATCCAGTTTTCAAAATCATTTACTTGAAAATTATTTCTGCATTTTTCAAAAATTCGAACCTATCACAACATCCTTACTCGTTCCTAATAATGAGATATGAAATCCTAGTGGGATGTCATGCCTATACAATTCTTATCATGCTCATCTCATTGGATATACCCATGACAATGATATTTCCAACATTATAGAAGTCTATCCAAAACACTTATGTGCCCAACACCCTATTAACTTGATGATCAGCATAAACAGGTTATCTATGTCCTTTTATACTATACATTTCATGTTCTGAAAAACCTAATACTATCTAATATTTAGACCCAAGGAATAGACAAGAATGAATTTCAACTCCAAGACCAAGAACATCGATGACTACTTGTTAGGGAAGGACCAACAAGCTGACACCATTTATAATGACCTGCCAATTATCATTGGATTGAAAGTACAATGAGTCATTACTAAGCCTTAAGAGACATCCCCAAGATGCCAAAGGCTAGCAATAAATGCCGAAGGGTTTCAAATACATGTTGTGGGATAGTTTAGCATTTATGAAATAAACCCATAAACCAATCATAACCAAACATTAACTATGATGCATGAACAAATGAAAGACCAAACAACATCATTTATATCAAACTACATCAAAGTACACAACAATAGAAGGCTAAACTAAGCATCAAATTACACATCGGATGAATAACTCAAGAATCTCACAAGACACTATAACTCCATACTCCACAAGCTCCATGCTCCACAGTATCTCCCAAGCATCACCATAAGCCACTAGTTATAAGATTATTTACCTTTACATGTGTCCCGGAATACGATGTATGGAAAAGCACGAAAGTTCCAAAGTAGGGGTGAGTGTAAAACTCAGTAGGATTTCCCCAATGACTTCCTTACTCACGCCACTAGGATTGAAATGTTAGAAACATTTATATAAAAATATATTATATAAAATATTTTCTCAGAAGCAGTTTATAACTAAATATAAACATGTTTATGAAACCATTCATAACCAAAGGCATTCTAAGAGCAATTGAAACCAATTTTCCAGCATGTTATTTTTCTAGAAATATAACCGAACAAGCCAAAAAACCATTTCACAAACATTCATTTTTGGCATACCCAACCATTCCACAACCCATGCAACCAACCATGCATGCTACGTTATGATAGTTCTATACTCATGAGTGGTTTCTCATCGATATACCAAGTTGTCACAAGGAAATTGTTTCCCATGTTCCATTACACATTCGGAACCATGAATAATGTCATATTTCAACCATGACTCATACATATAGTTTCCATGTGACATTAAACGTTTCACATCAAGCACAAGGTCCAATTTCAGCCATACCACGTACAATAAATATGAAGACACACCACATATTCCCATCAATAATTCCAAAACACCCTTTCAATAAAAATAACTTTTTATAAATATCCATTTCCATTAAAACCATTTCAATTCCAAACCATTTAAATTCCAACCCATTTCAATAAAACTCCCTTTTTATTGATAACCAATTCCATCAAAGTCATTTAAATCTCAAACCATTTCAATAAAACACCGTTTATATTGAAATCCCACATTTTATCAAACCATCTACAATTTCAGAAAATCCATAATTTAAAATCCACATTTTAAATTCAGAAAGCCAAATCACTTTGCACAACAATTCACCAAGATTTTACAATCTCATCCAAACCATAAATCATCACTAATGAAGATTTATTCTATTATTTTCACAATCAAATCAATTTAAATAAACCAATTTGAATCTATTCCAATAAATTCAAGCAAGAGGAGACGAGTGTGGAGCCTCATACCTTAATTGTTTTGAGGAAAACCAGAACGATCGAAGAACTCTCATGAAATTGGGGTCAATTCTCCATATACTCACCTTAGATCTCATCTCCTAGCAAGACCAAGACCAAATCTCATCATATATGGCATTCAAACACTAATATCTACCCATGATAGGCTTAGATCAACGAAACCGAGAGAAGAAGTGAATTATATCTAAGTAGATCTAGAAAAACCGATCATGAATGATGAAGAACGATCACATAACTCACGAATCTAGTTTAGTTTCGCTAGGAGAAACCTTCAGATCACTTCCGGGACTATGATAGAACCTTCTCTGGCCGAAAAGAAGCCAAATCCCGAGTTAGGGCCTTTTTAGTGAAAAAATGAGGCACATATAGGCAAAAATGTGTGAGATCCACTTATATAGGATCTCATTTAAGTGGTCGCATGATTTTCCCACACGGTTGGACAAATTGTGCGCTAACCGTGCATTAGCCACTTCAGTGGTAGACACTCCATACACAGTTTGGGCACACAGTTAGACAAACCGTGAACCGCCCATGCGGAAGCTACTGCCTCCAAGACCATCTATGCACGGTTTGGCCACACGGTTTAGACAACCCGTGTGCTTCATGTGTGGCTTTTCCATTGCCTCAAAACATCCTTTAATGTTATCTCGACTATCTCATTCATCACCCTCAGGTTTAAAACCATGAAAATCATTAATAAAGGGTTACATACTAGAAACCAAGGGTACAAAAAATATTTAAAAATTGATTTATGTTAATACAGTTTTAAAATATATAAGGAAATATTGAAAACATTATGAAAACCATTTATTTGAAAATTATTTGAATACAAAAAAAAAATACAACATGATATTTTTTGAAATACATGTTAATCATAAATAAATTTTGACATCCATTTTCTTTGAAAATAACGTTGAAAACAGATAAAAGAAACATTGAAAACAATAAAACATTTTTTTTAAAAAATTATTTAATAAATATCTTCATGTATTATATAAAATCCTTTTTGAACATATGTTTTTTGAAATAAGAAATATTTCCGACCGATGAGTGAGATATGGTTATATTTTCTTAAAAACATTCTAATTCTTTATAAGTACCCCAAAGTGTATAAATTGTACTAATAAATGGATATATCTTGATTAAAAAATGTAGAGGGAAACTAATGAGTGTTATTGGGAGATGGATTATATGATTCCCTAAAATTATAAAAAACATTATCAATCTCAAAACCCTTGGAGAATGTCTCAATAAACTCTTATAACATAGTAATATGGTATCATACTATCTATATAAAGTTATTAGTTGAAATGAAAAATATCATAAAAATAAGGAATATCATGATATAAAACGTAACATGGATGTCTATAACCCATGAAATATAATTTATTTTCATAATAGAACACATTTCTCAAATAAAGAATATTCATGCCGATATATTTTACCGATTTAGTATCATTTGAAAAAAAACACAAGGAATGAAAATAAATATATAGACATGTGAATACCCATACATTTAGTAATAAGACACCAATAATACAATTATGGTTAGTATATAAAAATTAGAAAAGGAATGAGTGGGGAACCTTGAATGTATCTCATGAAAATAATAAGTGAGTTGAAATCACCTTACCTGGTGTCAGGAATGTCGTCTTACTCATTCATCCCCCTGTATAATAAATATAAACATATTTTTCATATTTTACAAAAAAATATTCTTATATATAATACCATATATGGTTTTAGTACAAGATTTTATTACCCTCTTATTAACCATCCAATTTAGAGGTTTCACTTTGAGTATTATTCACTCTATTTTTATTCTGTCTTAATTTGTAAAATTGTTGGTCCTCTAACTTATATCATATTTTCCTTAAATTAACCATAAGATAAATTTCATTAATATATGTTATATTTTTATTAAAAAAATAAATATAATAAATATTATATATAATTATGAAATATAATACACCGTTCATGGCGACAGTAGGTCGTACGTACACATGAACACTATTTCTATTTAATTATCGCGTATCGAGGGAAAATTAAATGTAAAATATGTAAATATATATATCTCACATTATTATAGTATATTTATGATATCATTTATCATTTATATTAATTGAAATCATATGTAATGAAAGTATTGTAGTGTAGAAAAAATTTATCACTTTGAGGGGGGTGGTAGTCCACACATCATCAAACAAAATTATCATATATAAATTAGATGGAATTCAAAAATGAATGTTAGAAATAAATATCAAAGAATAACAAAGACAATATAAATGTAGTTTATATCAAATATAAACATATTTTCCATCACAATGGACACCATGATATGTGGTATTGGAAAAAATGACCAGTCATCCTTTTATGAGGCTATAGTTTTGCGTACACAAAAATGGTATGTTTATTACCCATAAGATGGATGTGTTTTTAAGTTTAATTATAATCCTTATAATATAAACAACCTAGTATATTTAAGATTATTTTAAAAAATATATATTGAAAAAATAAATTTCATGGGGTTGAGAATGAAATTAAAAGAAAGGATCTTGAGATAAGGTGTTACCCTTTAATTGGGTTACTCTTCTTTTGTTTGTTCAAAAATGATACCATGGATTTCCATATTCCAAAAAAGAGGAATAAATTTCTAAAATAGGGATGATTTAAATTCTATGGGTCAGGTATTGGCCAAAAATAAGATGTTTTAGAGGTGTGAGGAGGTGGGTGAGGTGGTGGCCTTTTATGGGCATTGAAAATGACTCACTTGGAATTTTTAGAATCATATTTTTTGTTGACATGTTCTTAACTATCAAAATTAATAAATAAATAAATAAAACAAAGTGAAGGATAGTTTATTGAAAAAATAGGGACATACCATAGGTTTTAGAAATGTTTCATGATCATTTTGGCTCTCAACTATAATGTTGAGACCCTATTTAGGCTTAATTTGTTCTTAATCATTGTGATTACTTATAATCTCTTTTAAAAATCATTTTGGTCAAAAATTAACAAGGTATTATTAGACACTAAATATTATACAGAATAAAATTGTGTTTTTAGGTTTTTTTAGATTCAAATCACAGTTGCATAAAAATTAATATTAAAGTTAAACCTATATATGAGATAAAATAACGAGTTTTTTAAGTAGAAAAATGTTCAAAAGTTTGTTTTGATTTTGTATTAAATTTCAAAGTGAAGTTGATTATAATTAATTAAATTATATTAATAGATTTATTATTTATCTAAGTTGATCTTAAAAAAATATGAAATCATTTGAAAATAAAATTTAATTTTAAAAAGACATTATATAATTAAAAAGAAGTATTTTTCACTATTAATCAAAAACTGATGATTCATAGAAAAATTAAAAAAATTTACTCTAGGATGATTTTGACATTGTTAATTCAAAAATAAATTTTATATTATAAAATATAATTGATATCTATTTCTAAAAATAAATTTTTTATCATGATTCATTCATTCAAGAAAATGATATTGTTAACATATATTGAATTAACCAAAAATCATATAATTCATTATCAGTATGTTTTATTTATATAAAACAATTAAAATAAATTATTTGAAAATTATTTATTATATTAACAATAAAATATATTAATGGATATGTTATAATTATAACATTTATATATTTATATAAAATAAATTTTTCATATAAATTCAGCGTTTCGTGCATCATACGCCATGTTAGTGTTATGATTAACGTACGCCTTGTAAAATGTGATGCTAGTGTTGTATGTAACATATTCAATGTTGGTGTTGTGGGTAATTCAAGACAAGTGGGTATTGTGTGTAGAAAAATCCATGTTAGTATTTCTTATATTTAAATCCAATTTATTATTTCATGTGTATGGAATATTAGAATTTATTGTTCTAATATATATATATATATCAATAAAAGAACTATTTTCAGTGTCATGTGAAATGAAAAATATCAAAAAGATAAATGAATTCGAATTAAATAATTTACAAAATCTCAGTCTATTAAATTCTACCCCTCATAAAAAGAATTTCGCCCTCAAAATTAATTCTGGTTATCGAATGATTAATACTCAAAAGTGTCTTCCACATAAACCCACATCGTAAAAATGAATAAAAAATAATCCCATAAAAGTTAATGTAGGGACAATAATGGTCACACAATGTAACATATAAATGGGTTTTCACATAGGATAAAATTGGGTGGAAGTTAAAACATTGTCAGGGAATAAAAATATAACTATCATGTTTTGATAGGGAGTGACATAGAACATGGTCTAGAAAAAGTTAAAAATCAGAAATCCCTAAATATTTTAGGACCTAAGGGACCATCTGATGTATTAGAATAAATGTTAATTAGAGAACATTTTGGATTCAAGATCCTTTTTCTTAATGTTGAAGAATATTAATGAAAATATATAATTGCGTGATTTTAGGTAAACCGAATCATTTTTTGTTCTTTGACACACTTCACCACTTTCTCTATAAAGGTAGGTGACTCTTTCCTTATTGAAGTAATAACAAATCCTTAGATATATGATTTTCCCTCCCATTTTTTATTAGTTTTAATCAACACATTGTAGTTTAATCATGCTATCCAATATGTATAAATACTCATATAGGGAGATAACACTTTAATATTTCTGACATTATCTGATATTTAACTGAAATGTTCCATAAATTGTTAACCTTATAAACCTTTTAAATTATTATAATCTAAATAATAAGAAAAAAATAAGTGAAATCACATTAACATTGGTTCCCCTATATAGAATAAAGTACAATTTGGTTTTCATATTCAAATCTTGTGAATAACATCATCATATATTCCATTAAAATATAGTAATAAACTTAATTATGGTAAATCTTATTAGAAAACATGTGTGATTACTTATTCCAATAACTATTGAACTAATTATTTAAATCTAGGATATAATAAATTTCATCATTGATGACACAAAACACATATTCAATAATCAGTTCAATGGTAATATGTTCTGTATAATTTACATTATCAAACTCATTTATCTCTATATCTATGTAAAACATAATTTTCTCAACATATTGATCAAAATAAGAGTTTCCTTCCCTAAATAAAAATACCACCATCCCATGGAATCACTTTTCTATGTCTTCATCACCATTCTAAAATTCCAATTCAATAAATAAATAAATATTATTATAATAATAAATAAACATTTTATTATTCCAATAATATATTAATACAATTAAAAGAAATAATTCATTATTTCAACTTTATTGTTAAAACATTATTAATGATTCATCAAATTATTCCATAATACCATTTTACTAGATCATGAAATATAAATCCTTTCATAAGATTACTCAACCCTAATATAATCATTCTTCTTATGATCAATGTAAAAATTACTGGAAGAACATTACATATCATTTATATTTCATTTTTAGTGTCAATATCTGAAGAAGTATAAACAATAGTCATTTCACATTCCTTATTATTTTGTTCTGATTTCCACTTGGTAAATAGATATGAATAATTCTCATACCTTCTACATCTAAATCATTCAATGTTAACCATGTTTTGTATTTTTCAATCAATTGAGTAAAACCAGAAAGTATAGTTTGAGAAACATTTATCATATTGGGATACCTATAATCATGAGAAATTACCTATGGGGTGCCTAGATGATGTTTCTAACTTCTTTAATCTATGTAAATCTTTTTTAACACAGGGTCATTCATATCCAACATTTATTTAAATCCATAATAAATCTCTGTGAAAAAAATCATGAATTAAAAAATCATACCCCTAGGCGTGTCAATCACGGTGCCCAACAAGGCTCGTTGTCATGTACAAAAATATCATGAGTCTTGCCTAAAACATATTGTTAGAGTTGGTACCCATAGGTATCTCCATGCCAGCTCCACATCTACTTGTAGTATCCAATCAAAAAAGTGTTTCAAGGAAACCACATATTCTATACATTGTCAAATTTCCCCAACATTGTCCATAATATTGACTCATCTTTATAATTATCTCTAGAGACATCCATAGACATATCCTTATAAATAATCCTTGGGATATTACTAATATTTTCACATCCTAGTTTCCAGTGTAACACTAAACCTTTCCTTTTATACAAACTATAGATACCTATTATTAACTTATATATATATTAAATCATTTTAGTTGAATAATTAGTACATTGTAAAAATATATGAATGAATACCATAATAGTTTAGCCACATTAAAAAACTATAAATAAAATTATCTATCCCTATGAATGATCATTAAAATATCCAATAATGATCTATAATTTAATAATTATACCTAAAACCTTTGTTTGTAAGCTGTATAAATGAAACATAAGAAATCATTGAGCTTATATGATCAGTAAGGTTATGTAAAGAAAATGTGTAACTACAACATGATGAAATTTTTATGGAACTTAAGAATAATATTTAAGATGATAAAATACATATTAGATATAAGAATAAATATTTGATGCTCATAATACATGAATCATATAGAAATGTATATCAGAAGTCATGTATTCATAACATAAGAAATATTTAAGTAATTATCGAAGAAAAGTAATAAAATTAAAAAAATATATAAAGGTGATCAAACAAGGGTTTTGTAACATGATAGGATAGGGGTAATAACATGTGTATCATACTCAATATAGGAATTCCCACCTATGTTCCCTCTTATTTTGGGATCAAGATGTCCTCATGCGTACCCTATTGTTTCAGGCATAGGATATCCCCAATGTACCCTCGGGTTTCGAGCTTCAGATGGCCACATGTGTAACCTCTTATTTCAGGCTTGGGATGTCCTCCAATTTACCATCTTATTTCTGGCATGATATTTTTTCCCACATACCCTCTTATTTCTTTATTGGGTACAAATCATGTAACTATATTTTTTGGGAATGGGCTACAATTAATGTAACAAATTATTTTAGGATTGGGCTACAACCCATGTAAAATCTTGTTTTCGAGATTGGGATACAACCTATGTACCCTATTTATTTTGGGATGGGGAAAAAACCCATGTACCATCTTGTTTTTGGGCATGTGCTACAACCTGTTTACCCATTGATCTCATGTATAACTTGTTATTATCTAATGCATTAGTGGAAGATATAGGTCGTACCAATCACAAAATGAAATCATACATGCTTGTGTCACGAGAAATAATCATATCATTAACCATGAAAATATATGAGTTTTATAAACATTAAATCATAATCCACGAAATTAAATTGGTTTCATTAAAATTTTAGCACTTCCTAACATAAGGAAAATAAATAATTTTCATAATCATCTCATCAAATAAAATCCGGTGGAGGATGTACTTTTCAAAGGCATATAACACATAGAATCAAAAGATATTTTCATAAAATAAAATGACAAAGAAGAAAATAAGGTTCCATTATTATCATGACGTTAATAATAACCTTTTTATATGAAGGATATAAGTGAATCATTTACATCATTTCCTAGAATGGTATGAGTAATATCGACGGATATCATCACAGATGGAAAATAATTTTGAAATATCATTTAACAAACTTTCCTGAAGAATGTATCATTTAATATTCAAAAAAGTATTTTTAATAAATAAAACTATTAAAAAATTCTTGTCTTGTTAAATACCTTTAAATCATATAATAAACACGTGAATTCATTTTGAAGATAATTTTCCAAGAAAAACTAATGAAGTAATATTAAAAAAAATTAAAACCTCTTTCAACGAAAACAAATATAATTAAAATAAATTAATCATGAACACTTTTAGAAACCCATTTCATTTGAAATTATATTAATACCGATAAAAAATCATGAATTTATTTGAGGTAATTTTAAAACATTAAACAATTAATAATTTTAATTTTTTAAATATATAATTGAAATCATATAAAAGAAGCATTGAAAGTAATAGAACATTTTTAATATCAATTTTTAATGATAATAATATTTTAATATCATTTGAACACATTTTTTAAAAGAATTTTTAAAACATGTTTTTTTGAAATAATGTAGATTTCTAACCAAAGATAGAGATATTTTGAGGTTTTATAAAAAAACAAATTCTAAATTACATTAAATACTAAATACTGGATAAATGTTACTAATACATTGATATATCTAGAATATAAATATTATAGGGAAACCCGTGAGTGTTATTCAGAGGTGGATCATATGATTTCCTTGAAGGATCATAATCATTGACATCCTTGAAAAGCATTGAAATTTTCTCAATAAAATTTTAAAACCTAGAAAATTGGGATCATACTCTACATGTATGTTGTGGAAATTAAATGAAACATAAAATATTTTAAGAGAATTAATTTTATGATATAACTTGTAAAATAAATGTATATACACTTTGAAAGATAATTTAGGGGCGGAACAGAACATGAGTCTTAATGATGGAAAATTGAAACAAATATATTTTTGAGATTTGGTAACTTTTTAAACATAAAATCCATGAAATAAAATTATAAAAAGGAATATTAATACCCATTAATTTAGGTATAATATTCATATAATACAATAATGGGTGGTACATACACCATCCGAAAGGAAATATTGGTGATCATATCATGAATCGTATGGGAAAAAATGTGAGATGAAATAACCCTACCATGTGTCTTACCTCTCATAATATATGTTCAAACCATAGGTATAACAAATAAAAAATTATTATAAATTATTTATACAACCATATTTATATATATAAAAAATATATTTCTTGATTACTAACTTATATTACCCACTTGTTAACTATCCTATGTTAAGGTTTCACTTCGGGTAATATTCACTTTGTTTTTCTTATGTGTCTTAAATTGATATATTAATGGTAATCATATTTATTACATTATTAAGGAATAGAAAAAATTATATAAGTAAAATCTATATACATTATAAGTCTATTATAATAATCTATAGTATATATAATTATGAACTGCAATACACTATTCATGGAGATGGTAAGCCGTATGTACACCTGAACAATATTTCTGTTTAATTGTCTAGTTGAGAGAAAGAATGTAAAAGAGAAATATTTATATAGTTATCCTCATGTAATTATATTTATGACATCAAATATATCATATATATTAAATAAAACTATTCTTAATGTTATTCTTATAGTGTATGAATGAATAATATCACATTGACGGGGCAGTAGTCCACACTTCCAAAAACAAAATTATTGTATTTACATTTCATAGAATGCATAAAGGTGTGATCTAAATAAATATTACAGAAGCACAAATACATTATAAAAATATTATATATCATTTATAAATACTGATTCTATAGTAATGGTGACTATAATTGGTGGTAATGGAAAAAATGAACAAACAACATTGTGTGATGCTATAGTTTTCTTTAGACACAGAAATATTATGTTCGATATGCATTAGAAGGAGATGTATGTAGAAGTAATTAGAACCCTTAGCATAAAAAATCCTAGTATATTGAGGATAATGGTGTTTTTATATAGTAATATAAAAAATAATTTTGATGGGTGGATAAATAAAGAAAAATAATGTAGATTGAGAGAGTGTGTTCCCTCTTAATATGGTAACTCCATTTTGTTTATCCCAAAAGGATTACTGGGATTACCTTCTGAAAAAACGGAAGGATTCAAGGAGGAAGATATGGATGATGGGAATTTTATTTTTTAGGTCATATATAAATAGTGGAGGTATTATTTGTGTAACGAAGTAGGGGAGGTGGTGGCTATTTATAGGGAAGGAAAAGGTCCCACATAGTATTTTTAGAAACCAATTAGGTTCACACATTTTATTAACAAATACATTTAATAAATATCAACAATGGAAGGATTATGGCCGAAATATTGACTGATAATGGGTTTTTGACAAGTTACTAGATCATTTGGGGACAAAATATTTTGTTTTATTTCCAAACTAAGCTTAACATGGCCTTAATCGTTGTGATTAATTTTAATCACATGTATTAAAAATTTTGGAAAAAATTCACTTGGCCCTATTAGAATAATTATATTATATTGAAAAAAATGGTTTATTTGATTTTTTATAAATCCAAATAAAATAAATGGAAAAATTATTATAAATGCTAATCACATATATGGGATGAATTAACGAGTTATTAATGTGTTAAATTTTTCAAAATATTATTATGATTTTATAGTCAATTTGAATGTCAAATTGATTAAAATTAATTAAATTGAATTCATATACATAATATTTATTTAATGTGACCTGATAAAATCTATAATATCATTTAAAATTAATAATTAATTAAACATAATTAAAGTATATAACTAAAATGGATTATTTTTTAACTGTTTATCAAAAAAATAATTTTCTCAGACAAATCAAAAGAATTCACCATAGAATAATTTTGATTTTATGAATTAAAAAAAAATTTAATTTATCAATTTCAATTTTTAATTGTGTCTAAAATTTATTTTATTATTAAATGTGGTTCATTCATGAAAATTTTATTGTCAATATAAATGGATTTTAATTGAAATAATATCACTCTTTACCAATATGTTATATTTATATAAAAAAATTATAAATGTTATTTGAAATGTTGTTATTACAATTCATATAACTATATATAATGGCTAGGGTATAATTATCTAATTTAAATAATTATATAAATAATGATGTCTCGTAAAAACATAGTGTTACATGCATCATATGCTAACTCGGTGTTGTGTGTAATGTCCTAATAGTTATGAACAAAGATGGTGTTTGATGTAAAATATTCCAACCTAGTGTTGTATACAGTGAAATCCATGTTGGCGTTGCCTATAGTGAAATTCAAGTCAGTATTGTGTCTTATGAAATCCAAATTATTATTTCATTGGAAAGTAATGTTTGACTTAGTTTTTTAATATATATATATATATATATATATCTATATAATTATTTCTACTGTCACGTGGAATGAAAAATATAAAAAAGATAAATTAATTCAAAAAAATAATTCAAAACATCTTAGGATGTTACGATGATGATAGAAAACATTAACAGATAATAAGAAAAACATCATATAAAACTAAAACATAGAAACTTGAGAAAATAAATCCAAATATATAAACTATATTAATTGGATTTCAATCGTATTAAAGTCAAAATTATGGTAATGAATGGAATGAATCCTCAAGAAGGGTTTCCTAAGCCACTACTTATTAATTAAGGTTCATTCTGGTGATTGTTTTATATATAGTCAATCACATATACCTGTAATGTGCCATAATTAATTCCTATATGAACACTGAGGTCAAGATAATTAGCACAACCTAGATCACTCCTACAATGTTTCCATCAACTAGCTCTGATACTTTTTAAACTAATAACTAAGCCCACACTAACATCGCTTTAAGGGCATTCCAAATCACCAAGGCTTGAATAAGACCACCATGAATAATGAAAACCTGAATGTGGGTATAATTGTTTGAAAAACATTGAAGAAGGAATACAAATAACATCATAGGGGTAAGTTTACAAGATGTAAAACATACATAGATAACCCAAACTACTACATTAATGATCCTAAAAACTGAAAGAACATCACATGTACCAAATGGCACAACTCTACAAATACAAGGATTAATAGCTAGAACCACCTCCATGTGCTACTTTACCCATAGTCGAACCTTGATAGAGATATTATACATACACTATAATGGGAAATTAGTTTGTAAAATAAAATCCCATTAGGGTATACAAACAGAATTCATAATATATTTCGATATTTTATTAACCAAATTATGATATTTAAATTTTCAAATAATCATGTTTTAATTTTCCAAATAATATTTATTTAAATCTTACATTACATTTCAAATAAAAGAAAAGATTTAAAAAATTATTAAATTAAAATATTTATGAAAAACAGTTTATATGATGCAAGGCATAAAGAAATGTTCACAAACATTATAATACAATTTTATTTAATATATCAAAAAGTGAACAATGTGGTAATCCTCCTAGATGTACGCTAGTTCCGGGTTATGGTATCCCTACACTCTTAAGTGATAACAACCACAATGTATACAAATGTCCCTTATAACTAGAAATAGAATAATCATCTATGTCCAACTTGGGAATATGATATTCTAATTATTATTTAGTTAGTAATATAATTTTTCAGTACAACACTAGGGTTTTTCTATAATAGCGGGATCTCCAAAATAACTCACAAAATACATATGTTTTTATGTGTTATAGTTCATATAAATTATAATGTATTTTTTTGAGACAACTTAAATTTCAATTTAATACTATTATCCAATTTTAAAAATTATAATTTTCAATTTAAAAAAAAAATAATCCAAACATTATTTTTCCATGATTAGATCCAATATATTATGTCAATCTTATTTTATAGAATTTTCCAAAATATGAATTTCTAATCTATTCGAAAATTGAATTTCACTAATTAAATTTCCATAATTAAATTAAAAAAGTTAATTGAAAAAAACTCCATAAATTTATAACTATAAATTTAAGAATTTAAATCTAGAAAATATTCCATAAAGTTCAAAATCACATCCTAATTAAATTGAATGGGGGTGTTCCAATATCTAGCCAAAATTCAATTTCAATGGACCCTAATTAACTTGAATTATGGTTCTATTCATTAAAATGAAAAAAATTAATTTATAATAGTAATTGAATTGAAATCAATAGTAATCGAAATTATGGTTTATAAAAACTTGGAATCCTAATATAACAACCAGATTTTCTTAGAGAAAAAATAATCTCATGACGGAACCCACCAATAAGAATGAGGGCACAAAAGATCTTTGAACTGAACCATGAGAAATAAATTAACAACATAGGGATTAGATACATTAATCTTAAAATGATCAATTATTCTCCCATGATAGAATTAGAAAGCGATGATGATACCTAGAGTACGCTTACTTAGAAAGACCCACTATATATGAAACCATTATCGATTCATGAATTTAATGATCATAAATGGGTTGATGGCTTAACAAATACACAAGGAAGGATCTTGGGCCAAGAAAAAATAAATATATATTGGATAAAATACAATTTGTTCTTATTACCTTAGTTAAACCCCACATTTTTACTTCACATGACATGTAACCCAATGAAATGTCATGTAATTAAAAATCCCCATAACCTCTAAAAACACATATTTATTATCAAATAGATTTTCTAATATTTTATAACCCTTACATCATCTAACAACATTATAAGGTGTTTAAATAACCCAATGTTTGCAGAATGAATACGATTAAAAAGATAAGAATCCAAAAAACCGATTACTCTATCATTATAGGAATCCTTAGAATTTCTTCTTAGCCCAACCAAGATAATGAATAAATAAACCCATAAAATGGATTAAAATGTATATGTAAGACATGTATCACTATGTTACATTATTAATATTGATTTCATTATATAAACATAAATAGAATGTGTTTAATGTGTGGTCGATTATAAGGATAAATCAAATAAGATAATGGGTAAGTAATACATAATTTGAGATTTTGGATCCTCATATTATGTATAGAAATGAATAACATGAAAGAATTTATTTTGAAGAAAAGATATTAAACATTTATATGTTTTCTATAAATTCTGGTGATTTTAATTAAAATTTAAAACTGTATGTGTGGATTGGATTTTTTTTAGGTTAGGTCCTTTTATTGTTGAAAAATATTAACAAACCTTTGGAAAAGAGTTTAGTTCATGGGGTTAGAATTAAATTTCCTTTGTGATAATCTAGTAATGATTGAAAATTATTTTGATATATTTATTTAGTAATTAAAAACTAAATATGTTATTACATAGGGTCTACATTTCAAATTGATTTACAAAAAGTTTAGCCCCTTTATATTTCCCATTTAAAAAGAAATTAATTATGAATAAGAATTATTAGAAGAATTTATTTTAATACTAAAAATATAATATGACCCTTATAAATGAATTTATATGTGATTAATCATAAATTTAACATCATTATTTATCATTAAATTTCAAATTTTGATTAAAATAACATTTAAATGACACAATTTTATGTGTTTAAATTTTTTATTTTGAAAATGTAATATTAAAAAGTAAGTTTTCTAAAAAAAATTATCATTATTTACAATTAAATTATTGATCATGTATTCATCTATATGATCAATCATTATATTAGATTAATTTTATTAATGTAGATAATTTAAATTTTACAAAATAAAATTTAGAAATGTATTTTTCCATTTAATATAAATTTTTTACTCAGGTAAGAAATATTTTTCATTGGTAACATAATTTTATTGAATAAAATACATTGAAACCCATTACATAATATTATGATTATATTTTAATGTAATTCAATTCATATCTGCTCATTTGGTTTCAAAAGGTGATAAAAATTAATTTTTCAGAAGCATTGTAAAAAAATTATAGTTATTACATAGTAATATAACATATTTAAAAATATTTACCACTTTTAAATTTATTTAATATTAATTTCTAATAATATTAGTGTAAATATATCATTAATATAAAAATTATTCATTTTAATTAATATTTTTGGCAGAAAAAACATTAAATTTTTAGAATTGAAAAATATTAGATAATAAATAATTATTAATAATTATTTAGCTTCATGAATAGTGTTTTTATGAATTATTTAGTATTTATAATTTCCATTATTTTAATTACAATTACATTTCATAATCAGTAATATAAATTTTTACATAACAATTAAAAGTTTATATATTGGAAATTATATAATTTTTCAATGATAATTTTGTTCTGTGATTCATGTGAAGAAAATATGAAATAGATTGACCTTTTTAAAGTTAATCATATATTAAAATAACTAGGTGTTACATTCCATCCCCCACCCCGTCAAATTAATTGTTTCCCTTTAATTTGACACATATGATAAGAGTAAGTTCACAATTTACCATACACTACTAGATGATCATGGGATTATTTATGATGTGGGGTGATCATTATATAGAAAAATATATTATAAATTCTCTATAAAGGGAGGAATTATATTTTTAATTTCTCATTGAATTATAATATGGGATGGAAGTCTATGTCATTAGATAATATCTTTATGAAATTATGGAAAATTAGTTAATAATAATTTACAAACATGTGTGTTTATGTTTAACAAAATACCTAGTAATTGATGAATATATTCATTAAATAAATCATAATAAAATTTATCACAATGATTTGTTGTCAAATATAATCGTTTCATGTATATACAAATTAATTTTTATGAAATTTTTGGACTATTATTTCCCTCAAACCTTGGATTGGGACACTGAGACATACAATACCCATATATTTTTTAATTGATGAAATATATTTTTGTAGCTTCTGCCTTTACCAAACATCTATGATGTTGATGGCCTTCATCTCCCCACATATTGAATAAAAATTTACCATTTTGGAAATTTCTGTCAAGATTCATTACGTAGCTTAATAAAGAATGAAATTAAATATTATTTATTACTTATTATCCACCCACTATACATTTTGTCACTTCAATCCATTCTCCTATTTTATGTTTTTTTAATTTGACAGTGTTCACACTGACAATAACATTTTATGATTGTCATTTTTTTCACAATCATATGGTTTGTAACTCATGCTATCATCCCATTAGAATTATTGTTGTTACAATTCACACATTGTACCTATAAATCATTTCTTACAAGGTTACTTTAGGATCCATCCATATATAAAACTAAGTGGATCTAATCATGAGTTATTAATAATAAACACCATAGGATAAAATATAAAAAATTCAATATCAAAATAAATCTCCATTCAAAATTTTAATCTTATAATTCATTTATATTAATTTTCTTTGTATATAATGGTTGGTTTAAACTATATTTCATCTTGATTGTTTTTTTATTCAATAAATTCCTCAATAAATATTTCCTAAATTACTATAAAATGTATTAATAAATTTCATACCAGATAATAATTGATATCTATCCCCTAGATGTATAAACACTACCATAATCCATAAAATCACATAAAAATTAATATATATTATAATTTCACTCTATAAAAATTTTAAAAATATATACATGTTCATCATCCAATTAGGTTCTATATTGAATATATTTATATCCATTGTAATGTATTGGGAGATGAATGTGATTAACAATGGTATATCACATGAGATTTTCAAACTAGGTGTATAGATTGGGTGATTCATTTTTCATCAGGTGATGGGTTGGTTAATACCCAATATAGACTTTTCAAGGTTATTACACCAAGAAATTTTTTCTCAAGAGCCTAAATCCACTAATATTATCTATAAATTTATTTTATTTCTAGATAACCACTCAAACTATACGTTTCTAAAACATTTATATGTTATTATATAAGTATATCTGTCTATCGGATTTGTCACTGAATATTTTAGTAAGCTTTTCAAATAAAAATTTTTAAATTATTTAAAATTACATTATATAACAGAAGATAAATCTATAAAATTAAAATTCATATATACCTTGTAATATTATTACTTAATAAAATTCAAATTTTAAGCGGATAACACCCTAATTTATCCAAATTATACACCAATACAAACTATATCACCCTTGACTGACACTCCATGATCTAATAGTCTGAAACACATATCTAATATCATGTCATTGATACCAATAGTATATTTTGATACATAACTAAGCCATAAGATCATGGTATAAAAAGTATTCTAGTTGTTGAATTCCTAGGACCATTTATTCACAGTAAAATATATAATTAGTTAAAATAATAATATAATAACACTAATTTATTTTTTTTGTAATGGGAAAAACTATTCCCCAATATCTGACAAAATTTAATAAGTAATAATTCATCAAAATCTATGAAAAATTATCAATACAAGATATCATGTTAGACATATCTGTTATAATACCTTTTTCACAGCCTATTAAAATACAATCATTAGAATTGGGGAGATCACATTCTTAGTAAGGGTAAATATAAGGGGAGAAGCCCAATTATAATAATAGATCATATGAAGAGAATATACATTACAATATGAATAGTTAATAAAATTTAATGTGATATCAAACAGAATATGAGAGAATGATATATCCACATATACAAATAAATATCAATAATTCACCTAGATAATAATGACAAAATTTTTTTTGATGGAATGAAAAACCCCAAATAAATTAATATTACCATCAAGTCCGAAACCAAGCCATAAATCATTCATTCCTAGTGAAATATATATGAAACCACTGTTTTCATTATCGATAATGTAAATATATGTCGTTAAATTAGGATATTCTACAAAAAAATACCAAACATGTTTTTCTCATGATATTGATTGATACAGTGAGGGGTAATATAATGTATGGTCTCACCCATCACATTTTTATGTTCAATCAGTTAATCATATGAGATAATGAGTAAACAATAAATAATAAACATTTCTTATAATAATATGTGTTAGAATAAAAATATAAGAATTGTCTATAACATTCTGTAACGACCCAATGTTTTTCAATGGAAATTCCATTATTATAATTATGTCATAAAATAACATGAAAACAAAACATAATGAACTACTATGTTATAAGTGACCATTAAACATAAGGTTGTGACTTCAGTGTCTGGAATTTTGAAAATCTGACATACAAGGTTGTGTTCAAGATGTATTTTTGGAGTCTAGTAAAAGAAAAATAATTTTTGGTGAATATTAATATACCCTTATGAATATTAACATAAAATTATGTTTAGTGATATAACCTAATTGATAGTAACCTTACCTATGATAGTATATAAAATATTCAAGTGAAAGTATGATGTACCTATATTTTAGAATAAGTAAATGACTGTTTTAAAACTGTTTTTTAGTAATAAACCATGATTTTAATTGAATATTTAATTAATCATATATAGAAAAATATTTTTGAAAAATGTACTTCATTTTTGGATTCTTCTTATCGATAAATGGTTGTGGTAAATTTTTGGGATTTTTACGAAATACTTGATTTTTTGATAAATTGTGAAATACCGTAATTTAAAAAAAAAACTGAATAAGATAATTATAGAGTCATGGGTGATGTTCTGCTGATATAAGCCCACTAGGTTCGGGATTACATGATTAAATCACTATTATTTTTCATTCAAGACTCACTATATCTTTTCTTAGGGGAAATTAACAAACTAATGAATTTTATATTACGAAAACCCCTCTCCCCTCCACAACAAAAACCACCTTTCCCACCCTCATTTCCTCACACCTCTCAAGCTGCAAGAATTATCTAAAAACTACCCAAACATTTTACCTATCCCCTATCCCACGTTCAATATCTGTTGGTATCATCAAAAGACCAATCCTAGATTCCTTAAGGAGAATCTCAAAAGATGTATTGAAGAGGTAATTTCTCTCCCTATTCTCCTTTAATTTCCTTTCATGTTCATGTTCATTTCGTCATCTCTACCCACATATCATCATCCAAATTGTATTATAACTCCATTATTATACAAATAATAGAATTTTATGATGATAATTGTATATTATATCATCCAACCCCCTTTCCCACTTCTTTTTATTTTAATAAAGAGAATGTTGTTCGTGAGGTGTTAATTTATCATCTTCAAGAACGACGTGCTATCTTCTTCCATTTATAATTTCAGATATGGTCATGATACCATTTTTATTGTTGAAGCAGAATATTTTATATGTTTAATATACTATTTAATGTTATCTAACTATTTTTTGACCATATTTTTATGTGATAAGTTAAAACATGTTTGTTATGATCGAAAAATCGCTCAAATTAACCCAAACAATCATCATTTAATACTTATCTAAGGTTTCATCAACATGGATCTAATATAATTAATTATAACATCATTGAATATCACGTAATATCATTAATAACGTGTAATATCAGTTCTGTATGTTTACCCATGTTCTACCCAATCTTCAATCTAAGAATACAAGTGAACAAGTCAAGAAAACCATAAAAACAAACATTCTCGAATAATGTATTTAAACACTATAACTCATCCAAAGGAACATAAAATCACATAATGAAACCATAATAAACCATATTAATGTCTTCAAGGTTCTAAATTTCTAATTAATTAATATAATGTCAATATATAGGACATTAAAAAGAAGGATGCATTCAGAAACAAAGTAAGGGGAAATTCTCGAACCAAACTTTCATCTTTTGGGTTCTCCCTCTTTTAATTCATTCATTACGATATTGTTACTCCATAAAGATAATTTTTTTATAATTGTATTTCCTCTTCAATAATATACATTTTTTCACTAGTATTTATGAAAAACGAAATATCTCCAAAAGAACTCTTCTTTCAAGAACACACCTTTTGCCTCTCATTCAAGATTGACGGTTATTGTAACATGCATGTTATTCCTTCATTCTTTTGGGAACCCAATGTTTATCATTGTGTTATTATGAGATGAAACTCATCTCTTTTCATGGGCTCAATAGTTTCATTTATGTAATATTTTCTTTGTAGCATGCATGATAAATGTTAATGTTATGATGTGACGGGTGCACCCATAATTATATAGTGCAATATGAATGTTTAAATGTGACGGGTGCACCCAAAATTATACAGCGCTCCAATGCATTGGGTAAAGTGATGAATCTCATGATTAAATTTGTAATTATGTGTGAACAATATACTATATTTTTTTATCAAGTATGTGGGTTAGTTAATCATTAAGACATGATGTTTCATTTTTATGCATTGCCACATTTCAAGTATTATATTTATGCTTCCTCTCATGTTCATGATCTTTTTCCCATGTTATGATTATGATCACCACATGCTATATTGTTGTTAACTATCCTCTTACTGGGCTTCTAGACCACCCCTTTTGATGTATATCCTTAGGTGGCTACATTTACTAAGGAGAGGACGTGTTGCAATAAGAAGCTAGAGAATACGAAATTAAATAAATGTTTATGCTTGATGTTGTATTTGTAATGTATGGTCCTTGATTTCCCAAGACACTAAACCTTTGGATCCTCTCTGTGTAATACTATTATGTTGAATATCATTTAAATGATGGAATAGTAATGTAAGAAAATGCAGGTTTGCTATAGTGGGTATCATAGGAAAGGTTTAGTTAATTTGAGAATTAAGATTAGTGAACCCTATAGAAAACCTATAGCATGAGACTAAGTAAGAATATGGTCACAAGAAAATTTACATAGGGATCCCATATGTTTTGCTTTTAGTATAAATTTTTCAAATAAATAAGTTATGTATTCTTAACTTTTTTACTTATGTTTTGTTCTAACCTTTTCTATTTTAGAGAATTGTGGTAACTAGGAGAAATCAGGCCAACAACTCGTGTGAGGGCCAATGAAATGATTGCCCGAATGAAATCCCCAATTATTTAGGACGTGGATTCCAAAACATCATGGCGATGCTTTCCCAATTATCTCAGGTTATGAACAATAACCATAATAATGGGGAAAAGCATCCTTCACCTATGTGGGAGAAACTGGCTATCAAATGTTTTATGCAGCAATGACCACCGACATTTAGTGGATCCTCTGATCCACTAGTTGTAGAACAATGGGTCAACTCTCTAGAGAAGATCATTTCTATTAATCACCATTAAGAGATATATAAGGTTACCTTAGCCATTTATCGACTAGATGGAGAAGTTGATCAATGGTGGGCTTTGATTAAGAACACGAAACAAAGGTAAGAAATTGAAGAGATGGAATGGGAAGACTTTAACGTAATGTTTCCTAACAAGTATTTCCCAATAACTCTTCCCACAAAAATAGATAGATAATTCATAGAGCCCAAGAAAAAATAAAGAGAATCTATCATAGCCTATGAAATGAATTTCCCAAGGCTTCTAAGGTATGCATCAGGTTTTGTTGTCAACAATGATGGAAAAATTTGTATATTCTTTAGTGTATTAAAACCAAATCATTGAAATGCTATTGAAATTTGAGACATTGGGAGTTATGAAGAATTTGTTCGATGTGCCCTCAAAGTGGAGATGGTGTTTTTAGAATGGTCCCAGGGCTATGAGGATCAGAAATGGAAGATGGAGTTTCAAACTGGAGGATCGAATGACAAAAGTGGGAAGAAAACTCAACGACCCAGATTCCAAAAATGGGAAAAGTTGCACCATGTGAATTTCCTCAAAGTGATGGGGAAATGCTTCATGTGTGGGAAAGAAGGACATCATGCACAAGAGTGTCGAAAAGACACAAAATGGAAAGAGATTGTAGCCAATGAAAGGAGAGAACCACCCGTGGTTCAATGCTACAACTATATGGAGCTAGGGGACTATGCAAACCAGTGCACTAAACCTCGAGTTCTAAAGGGTAATCATCAGCAGTAGCCACCAATGCCAAAGGAACAAGGGAAGGCTTATTCCATCACTACTATATAAGTGGATAAAGATAATGAAGTTGTACAAGGTAAACTTCCTATTCACTCAAGAATGGCTGAAGTCTTATTTTATTCTATTTGTACACATTCCATTATATCTTGAATGTTTTCTAGAACTATAGAATTGAAGCATAGAATCCTTAATGTATTGATATCTGTAAAAACACAATTTGGTGAAATCATTGCAACCCAAGTGTTTTAATCTTCTCTTATTGGCGTATATGGGAAGATTCTTCTAGCAGATCTTTTGATACATCCTTTGGTGTAATTTGACGCTATAATGGTAATGGATTGGCTCTCGTTATATAGAGCACATATCAACTATTGGAAAAAATAAATATCTCTTCATAATTTGAACCATTCCATGATCCTCTAAAAATGCAATGAAGATCATGAATCTACTTTGAAAAATACTTCAACGTTGTGGGTGTTGATTACCTATGAAGAAGCATACCTCACCCAAATGGTTGAGTTGACAGAAAGTGCCAACCTTGAGGAAATTCCCATCATGAGGGAATACAGTGATGTATTTCCTGAAGAGTTACCCAGAATTCCCCCGGATCATGAGGTAGAGTTATCAATTGAAATCATACCCAGAGGTACTCCTATCTCAAAGTGTCCCTATAGGATAGCTTCTATAAAACATGAGGATTTAAAGAAGTTGCTGCAATCGCATCTGGACAAATGGTTCAATTGCCCTAGTGCATCACCTTGGGTGTGTCGGTACTCATTGTAATGATGAATGATGGAGTAATGTGGATGTGTATCGATTATTGGGAACTCAACAAGATCACCATAAAGAACATGTATCCTCTCCCAAGGATTGATGACTTGTTCGATCAGTTAATAGGAGCACAATATTCTTTAAAGGTGGATCTTCATTCAAGATATCATCATGTAATGGTGAAGAAAGAATATATTCAGAATAATTCCTTCCGAACAAGGTATGGGCACTATGAGTTTTTGGTGATTCCCTTTGGACATAATAATTCCTCTTCAATTTTCATGGATCTGAGGAATATAATATTTAAAAATTATATCTAAAAATTCATGGTAGTGTTTATCGATGATATTCTAATCTTCTCCAAGAGAAAGGCGGAACATGAGGAATATCTAAGAATTGTTTTGGTGACTTTGAGAAAGGATAAGTTGTACGCAAAGTTCAGCAAGTGTGACTTTTGGATGAAGAAATTCATGTTCTTGGGATATGTGATCACACGTGAGGGAATTTCTATGGATCCTTAAAAAACAAAGGCAATTGTGGAATGGCACATGCCCTCTAGTATCACAAACATTTGTAGTTTTCTTGGATTAGTTTGGTACTACCGACATTTTGTGAGAATATCCTCATGATTGTAAAGCTCTCTAACTAAGTTAACAAGGAAATTGGTAAAGAATGTCTGGATGGATGAATTTGAGGGATGCTTCAAGGAGCTCAAGAGAAGGCTGATCACAGCACCTGTACTCACCCTATAGAAAAGTGGATAAGGTTTTGTGATATACAATGATGATTCAAGGAAAGTTCTAGGTTGCATACTCATTAAAAATGATAATGTGATAGCCTACGCCACACTAAAGTTGAAGATCCACAACCCAAACTATTCGACACATGATCTAGAGATGGCAGCCCTGATTTTTTCCTTGAAAATCTAGTGACAATACGTTTATGTTGAGAAGTGTGACATATACGCTTACCACAAGAGCCTGAGGTATATATTCATACAAAAGTTGCTCAACATGCATCAAAGGAGATGGATAGAGCTAGTCAAGGATTACGATTTCTCTATTCACTATCATCCTGGAATGGAGAACAAGGTAGCTGCTACTCTAAGTTGAAAAAAACCTATTACTCTATCCACACTATGGATTGAAAAAGATCTTATCTTCTTGGATATGAAATGAATGGATTTGGAAATCATAAGGGAAGGGGATAAATCCTACCTTTCCAAAATTATTTTGCAACCTTCAATCTAGTAAAGGATTAAGGAAGCACGAAGTGATGATGTGGAGATACAAAATAAGGTGAATATAGTAATGGAAGGGAAGTTTCTAGAGCTCCATATCGACGATGATGGTGTGATTTGGTTTGGAATGTGGCTCTGTGTTACTTTATCACCAGTGATAAAGAAGGATCTCCTGCATAATTCACATATCTCAATATTCTCTATCCATCACTGGAGTACCAAAATGTATCGTGATCTCTAAGAACAATTCTGGTGGGACAACATGAAGAAGGAGATTTCGGAATATATATAAAGGTGATTGTTATCTCAACAAGTTAAAGCTGAGTGACAAAAGTCCAAAGGTATGATGCAGCCATTGCCTATACCCATTTGGAAATCGGAAAATGATACTATTGTCTTTGTCATGGGTCTCCCAAAGGCATCAAATGGAAATAATGTGATGTTGGTTGTGGTTGACCGTCTCACCAACACATCCCATTATATCACTATTCGGGAAGATCTCTCACTTGAACAACTAGAAAAGATATATGTGAAGTGGTGAAACCATACATTGTTCCAATCTCATTTGTCTCTGACCGTGATCCAAGTACCACATCTAAATTCTGTTGGAGCCTTCATCATGCCTTGAGTACTGAATTAAATTTCATCACGACCTATCACCCCCAAACTAAGGGAATATCTGAAATTATTATTTAGACACTTGAATATATGCTTAGAGCCCACTCTCTAGAATTAAAAGGTGGATGGGATAATCATCTTCCACTGGTTGAGTTATCATACAACAATAGTATCCACTCGAGTATATAGATGTCTCCATATGGAGCTCTATATGGAATGCAATGTATAAATCCAACATGATGGGATGAAGATGGAGAATGAAATCTACATAGACCTTATCTTGTTCATGAGATGACAGAGAATGTTCATCTCATCCAGAAATACATCAAAGATGCTCAATGTCATCAACAGAGCTATGCTGACAAACATCGAAGGGACTTAGAGTTCGACGTTGGAGATATATTCTTCCTTCTATTTTCTCCATGGAAGAGGTTCATGCAATTCCGAAATGAAGGGAAGCTTAGAACAAGGTATATTGGCCCCTTTGAGATCCTTGACTGGTTAGGAGTCGTGGCCTATCATCTTTCACTTCCTCTAAATATGGCTCGTGTTCATGATGTGTTTCATGTATCACTACTGAGGAATTACATACGAGACCCCTCACATGTCCTAAACTCAGAGGTGGTGTAGCTGGAAGATGATCTCTCCTATGAGGAGCAGCCATTAAAGATTTTGGATCGGAGAGATAAGGTTCTACACAACAGGACAACCCATCTTGTCAAACTGTTTTAGAGGAACCATAAGTTTGAGGAAGCACCTTGGGAACTCAAAGAGGCAATGAAGAATAAGTACCCTCACATATTTGTGTAAAGTGAAATTTCGGGGGAGAAATTTCTTAAGGGGGAAGAAGGTAAAGACCCAATGTTTATCAATGGAAATTCCCTTCTTTTAATAATGTCATATAAAATAAAAAAAACATATTGAATTTAAAAAAATTATTTTTATAAATAAAATTTATAAAACATTATTTATAATTATCATGTACATGTTTATTAGATAGTTATTATCAATTATCAATTTTGTGTGTAAGTAATCTTGATCATTTTGAAGTAGTTTAATAAAATTATAGTTTTTATTCATTCTTATACCAAATTTCATCTTTTCAAAATTCTGATATTTATATTAATTTATGAATCATAATTATTTTTTAAAAAATAATTTCATAAATATTTTAGAATTTTTTTTTTGAAGACAACGTCAATGATTATATTGTTTTTAAAATTTTTTATAACAAAATGGTGTACTAATAATTAATATGTTATGTATTTACATTAAACGTGTAAAAAACTAATTATTTATATATTAATATTCAATTTAATTTTTCTTCTTCCAATTATTATGGAAATTTATATAATTTTTCATCAAGATGTTAAAAAATTTCCAAATTTGAAAATTCTATTATCAATGTATGAGGTTGTTTAGGGAATATATATATTTTTATAACATTATAAAAATGATAATATATATATTTCATTAATTTGATTTATTATAATTGTAATATTAATATTAATATGGTAAATTAAAATGATGTTTTCACTTATAAATTAATTGATTATCCTCTTGGTGCGTTCGTTTTAGGATTCTAGTTTTAAAATGATATATTGTTACTAGTATTATTTGTAGAGTTAAATATTATTAATTAAATAATATAAAAAATCACATAAATGAAATATTTAATTGTTAAAATAATTTTAATAACAATCCTTGAAGTGTTGTGATGAAAAACAAAATGTGTTGGTCTTAGAGGTTGTTGTCTGCACACAATGATTTGAAATGATATCATTTCTCTTATTAAATAGGAGGTGGATACATAAGGGTTATACCATCAATATATTATCATTCTAGTATATTTTATATATGTATTAAATTAAATACATATGTATATAATTAGTTTCAATAATTTTGGATAACAATGATAAATAAAATATTTTAATGGTAGAGAAATACTTTGTTTTAGATTTGGATCTTTTCAAGAAGTACCCTTTGTAAATGTTGCACAGTATAAAATTTATTGAGGAACAATAATATTTAAAATTTATATGTATTATAAAGAAGTAAAAATAATTATTATTCACTTAAAATTCAGAAAACATGTGTGTCTTGATGTTGGTCGATGTGAGCTCATTTTATATGTGAAAACGAGTGACAAATCTATCAAAAAGATTTTTATGTAAGGTGTTTGAAAAAAATATCATGGGAGTTAGGGTATTTGGATGGGTGGATGTTGTTGTGACTTGAAGATACAAATTGACTTCAAAAAAAATATTCTAGAATATCTATTATTCAAATTTATTTAGTAATATTTGAGCAAGATTAAATTACCCTTTTTAATAATTATCAATCAAGGATAAAATTTCATTATGGAAATAATTTTATAAATAAATATATAATATGTCCTTAATTAGAAATATATGTTTTATTAGTCATAATATGTACTATATTATTTATAATTAGTTTTTATTATATGATAAAATTGTTTTTCAAATTAAAATATATAATGTGTCGAAAATAACTTTCTTTAGAAAATTGATATTTTTTTATTATCTGATTATATAATTTTTTAACTATGATTAATAATTCAATGAGAAATAATATGTTGTAATATATATTTAAATATCATAATAGATGTTTAATTTTTAAACAACAATATAATATTAAACAAAAATATATTAAACAAAAATATATTGAAAAGTATTATTCCATGAAAAATAAATGTTTTTCCACGTTAAATAATATTTTCCATTAGTTGGTTTTTTTATTCCTAATATTCAAATTTATCTCATAACATAATTGTATCAAATATAATTTATTATTCTTAAAAAAATGTATCCAATTATGTTTTTGAATCTGTAAAAATTTATTTAATTAGAAATAAAATAAAAAATAATGAATGTTGTTTGTGTGGGAAAATAACACTTTCAAAAAATTAACTATAATTTTTATTATTTGTTATTAATATATAATCATATTAGTATTAATATATTATTCATATTAACAATATATGTTAACTAAAATATTTAATTCTAGTATAATTCTAATTATTCTGATGACTACATTTTAAAAAAAAATATATGTAATATTAACTATTTAGCTAATAGATTTTTTCACAATGATTTAATATTAATAATGAAATTTTAAAATATATAAAAATATATTTTGAAATTATTTACATAAATTTTTAACCACCAATTCAAAGGCTACATCTTAGTTGTTATATAATATTCCAATGATAATTTTCATTCTGGTTTCATGTCATGAAATCTATCAACATATTGACTTATTTAAAAATTACAATTTTCTAATATCTCTTTGTTCCAATTACGTATCATAGGAAAATAAGATGAATCAATACATTTTGACTCAACATATAAGAGTTATATTATAATTAATAATTCAATGCCATATGGTTATGAGTTTATTTTCAATGTGAAGTGACCTTTATCTTTTGGTCAAATTTTTATAATCCATTGAAAAATGGGGATAAAACATTAAAAATTTAAAAAATAATTATTCTATTGGATAAATATCTATGTATATAAGGAATATCTCCCAAAAACATTCAAAAATGTGCCTATAATATGCATTACAACGTTTTTAATTTTTATCACCATATCTAATAAATTCTGAAACCATTTATGATATTAGTCATCCAAAGATCAATATTGATGACTCATTATACATGGAATTATTTTCATTTGTATATACTATTACATTTTCTTTTGGTAATTTCTTAATACTACTCCCATTGTAACATGGAATTGGATACTCAATTGCATAATCAGCAACTCCACATATATTTAAAGAAGAAAATTTTTGGTATCTTATCTATATATATCTTTCTCTTAAACATGTGACTCTAAGGGAGTTCAACCCCAAAAATATTTTATCTAACTATTCCCTTAAGAAAATTTACAATATAATTCATTTTATTTAATTATCCTAACAAAAATATAATCGTAATCCTTTTTTCAACACCATCCCTTAGACAACCTGGAGACTCCAATATTTCCTTTATTTTTTGTGTTTGGATATTTTGGAACTTTCTTATAACAAACTAGGTTCTAATAAAATAATTTTTTTCGCCCATGATTTATATAGTTAAACTCAGTATAAATGTATAATGCAATAAGTGGAATTTATCTAAATTATGGAATCTATATTGATATATTTATAACCTCACCTATGAGAGTATAAATAATATTTATTCATCTTATAAGTGAAAATATTATATATTTATATCACTGAATAAGTATAATTTTTTTTTTGAAAATGATAAATTAATATTTGGTATTTTTGTGAAAAAAAATTTATTTATAATTTTTTAATTAATATAATGATTTAACAAAATATTCTTCATCAAAAAATAAACTGTAAAATTAATATATTATCAATCATATCATATTTATAAAATTAGTTTCATATGATTTTTTTTATTTCAGAATCTAATGGTAAAATAATATTATTGATAGTTTTTTGGTATTTTTTATATGTTTAGAATTTTTTGTGAATTGTGAAATATAATAATTTAAGGTATTTGAAATAATAATTAATTATTGTTTAATAGATGATATTAATATGTGTAATTCCAAAATCAATAAATATAAATCAATATATTTATATATTTATAGTTATTTCACAAAATATTCATTGTCTTGATCCAAAATAATAAACTGGTGATAACAAAATAATGGGAAAACACCCCTCTCCTCCAATATAAATACAACCCCGCACCACCTCTTCTCCTAACACATGTAAACATATTAGCTTTTTTATCTTATAACCAATTACCTTACCATTCATATTACCCACGTTCAATACCTACTGGTCTAATGAAAAGGATAAAACAAAGTTCATTATGGTGGTTCTCTATGAGGAGAACTCAATATGTGAAATCATAAATCTTTTTCTTTTATTTTTAGTTAATTTTATTTCAGTTTTTATTTTTTTAAACCTACCCTATGTAAATTAATATGGTTACTCTAGTATCATACATATGATTTAAATTTTTTAATTTAATATCCATCCTCAAAAGCCTCCGTCTTCACCTCTTATTCCAGAAAATAAAAGTATTGCACTAGACATGACGATTCACCATCTTCATGGATGTCGAATTTTCATTTTCATTTATCACCTTCGATACAGGTCATAAAAACATTATAATAGTTAAATCATATTTTACGATACATATTATAAATTATTTAATGTTATATAACCCGTATGTAAACATGACATTGAATAATATGATATATATTAATGATTGAAGTAAAAAACCTGCAAAATGAATAAAATCATTTTCATTAGTGTTTTATCTAATGATTCATCATCATATCCAGAAGAAATTATGTTCGTTATAATTTCAAATTATTGAATTTTTATAATACCATTTAAAATATCATATGGTTCTCTTTATCCACTCGACAAGAAAATCCATAATAAAAAAACCATGGAAACCATGAAATTAATGCAATGAAAGCAATGAAAATATTAAAATATTATAAATAAATTAGTGGAAATATATTATTTGAAGACTGTATTAGTAATTATAAATATGAATATGGTTTAATAATATATTAAAAACATTATTTCATCAATTATAAATGATTATTTAATTCTTTTTATGTATGAAGAACCCAAGGGAATAGATTTTCTTTTTAATATACTATTTAATGTATATTTGTTAAAAAAAATCAACAAATGTGTTTTTATGATGGGTTTATTGATGATTTATGGTTATGTTTTGGTATATAGATATTATTTATAATTAATTTTTGTACCAATATCTCCCCCTAATGCATTGAGTTTATTTTTTTTGGATTGGGACTTTAATGATTATTCCAAATGGAACTGCAATGTTAACACTATAAGGTATAAATGAGGGTTACATTGTATTCTAACTATGAGGGATACAAAACAATTGTATAATTGAGGGTTAAAATCATAAATAAGAAATTAAACATTTATCCTATATTGTGTTATTATTATTATTCAATTAATTATTAAAGTCTCTCATTTTCACAAGATAAAATTATGATACTTATGTGTTAGAAATATTTTTTTCTGAAAATGATTTCATGTGTTTATATGTATTCATGGGCTAACAGTTTCCTTCCTTATTTTTATGTTCGATGGAAAGATTTTTTTTCTCAACCCAATTTTAAATATCTTTCATAGGTATAAAGGATTAGTAAGATAAGTAAATAAGTGAAGGTGAATTTTTTGAATATTTTTTTATGAAATGATTTAATGTTTCAATAAAAACTTTTGTATTATAGACTAAATTTTTATTATTTTAGTAGTGAAAATTTTTTATTCATTTTTATTTATTTGAACTAATTATTTCCTAATTATGTATGAAACTATAATAAAAATATATTTTGGAATATAAGATGGTCAATTTTCAAGAATTTAACAAATTATGTTATTATTAAGGTCTGGTCCTTATAGTATGTACGAGAGCATGGTTTTCAAAAAATTATGTGTTAGGATTATCATAACAGAATACCATAAATGGGTTTTATATTATTTTTATGTTTAAATGTTATATCTTTGTAATATTACCATAATTCTTCATATATGACAAGTCTGTCCAGAATGGTATTACATAGAAAAAATATGGAATCCAAATTTGGTAGGCACAAAGAGACTTATATCTTTCTGAAACATCAACATGGAATGGTGGTGGCTAGAACCACTATGTCTGTGATATTAATATATTAGAAAAATAATGCTATAAATGGTGTTGTAATCCATCCATGATAACATCTATAACTACCACAAAAAGAATATGACGATCATGGAACATTTTGTTAGGCAGAAACCTAAATTATTCTGTGGATCCTGTAACCCGATGATGGTAGAAGGGTTGATTAAATCCCTAGATAATTTATTCAATTTCATGGGTTATTTAGATAATTAAAATATCATAATTTCTATTTACCATTATGAAGGTGAATCTAACCAATCGTGGTCAATGGTCATGAATATTATGGATAAAAATGAGATTGATACCTTGGAATAGAATGAATTTATGAATCATTTATATGAAACATTTTCATAAGGTAGTTCCACAGAATATGGAATATAAATTCAATTAATTGAAACAAATGGATTAAGATTCAAGGACTTTGTATGAAAAAAACTTCACTCAATTGTCTAGGTATATTACAATTCTTATTATGGATCGTTATAGTAAAATTATTATTTTTTACACATGATTGAAGCAAATATATTAAAGGTAATCTCCCCGAATTGAAATGTAAGAAAATTATATTACCTTTTTGTGAGGGTATAACTATATTTTTTTGATGATAAAATGAACATAAAAATTATTAAAATGATATGGCCTTGATGGCCGGAATTTCATATGAATAATTCAATGAAATATGAAGGTATGAATGTCCAGTTTAATGTTTATGAAAAGTGTGGTAAAAATAACCATAGATAATGACTTAACAAAAATAAAAAGTGTTCCTGATGTGGTATGATTGGAAATATGGCCCAAGATTTCAATTACAATTATTTTAATATTATTTCTAATAAGGAAAATCTAATTTCATTTAAATGTTGTGAGATGAGGCCTTATAAAAATACATTACAAATGAAATATATGAAATATGGAATGAAGCTAGATTATATGAAGAAAGGTGTATATAAATCCATTTAACTATGTTAGTGGATGTTGGGCCATCCAATGAGTTGTTATCAGATAATTTTATTGTTTACCAATATATTACTAATTATTTAATTGATATAGGGTCTACAGATTCTTTTATTTCAAAATTATTTTCTATTATGTTGGAAATTTCACGTCCAAAAATAAAACGGGATCTAATAGGTAAAACTCATGTGGAAATATTAGGGTAAAACTGATTAATAAGAATTATCCAATTGTTTTATATGGAATGATATTACATGATAGATTTATTGTTCTTCCCATATTAGTGTTTGATATTCTTATATGTATGGAATGGATTTCTATTAATCATGTTATAATTGATTGCATGGTTAAAGAAGTGTTTTTCATATATAGTTTTAGTTTGTATAAATTAATCAACCCATACATTTCATAATATATAAGGAAACTGAATTTTTTTAAAATACATAAATGAATCTTATCATTCAAAAGTTGTTGAAAATAGGGGAACTAATCAGATAAATGATGTGGCAATGGTAAATGAATACATAGAGTTTTTTTGGATGAATTTCCATGTGTTATAACACATTGGGAATTTTAATATTTTATTTACTCAGTTCTTGATGCTAAGACTATATCAAACCTCCCTTATCGAATGAGTCAAGTAGAATAACATGAAATGAAAATAAATTTGTTGGAGATAATTAATAAAATAACCATTTATTTGAGAATATCATCATGGGGTTCCAATTTTTTTGTTAAAAAGAATGATGGTTCCATTAGAATTTTCATTGATTATATAGATTTGAATAACATTACTTATAACAATATTTATCCATTCCCTCATATCGATTACTCATTTGATCATCTCTTGTGTTAGAGTATAAATGGGAATATATATATATATGGAGTTTGGTTTGGGAATAACAATGACTTATTGAGGTAACAATTTGATTTGGGTTATTGGTGACTGAATCACTAAATTTATAAATTTTCATCCCATTCGAGATACTATGTATTTGGATCATCCTTTTTTACTGTACCCCAATGAGATACTCATGTTCTAGGGATTACCACTATCTATTGAATTTGACCATGATCCTTGGGTCACTTCTAATGTTTGGAATGTTATCCAGATGTCATTGAGAACTCAATTAAATTTTTTACATCCATTCTTCCCCAATATGATAGATAGACCAAGAAAATATCCAAAAATTGGAAGACGATTTACATTCTTTTTCAATGGACTATAGGGGATGTTGTAATGAAAATATATCATTAGTTGTGTTTTCATATAATAATATATTTAATTCTAATATAAATATGGAATCATTTAAGTCATTATATGGAAAGAGATGACAAATGCCAACATTTTTGAATGTATATGAGGAAATAAAGTTGATTAACCAGAATTAGTAGAGGAGGTGGATGGTAAAGGGAAGGTGATCCATCAACACAATGAGGATATATCAGAGTAGGGAGTAATGTTATACAGATAATAAGAGGAAAGAATTTTTATTCAAGCTATGTGATCATATCCTTCTAAATTTTTGTCAATAGAATATTATGTTCCATTTTGTTTTGAATGGGGAACTGAGTAAAATTTTCCTTGGAAGACTTTAAATCATAGATAATGTTAGACCAGCTAACTATCAAGTGGCTTTTCATCGAAGCTTATATCAACTACGTAATGTTTTTTGTGTTTCAATGTTATGAATATATGTGCCTGATTTATATAATTTTTCTACCCACAAATTATGTTTTTAGGAAGATAACATTTCATATGAATTATAATATATTCATATTCATTATCATATAGAGAATTTATTATGAAATAAGGTAATTCACCAGGTTACGATTGTGTGGATAAACCAAATTGTTGAAAAAACTAAATTTTATTCTAAAAATACACTGAGGATAAGGTATAATCACTAGTTTAATATGTGAATAAATGTTGTGAGGTCACAGTTTCCAGATGTTTTTGAGAATGTAACTGCTTAGGTACTTATAATATAATTTCATTTCACCTATGAATTAAATATTTAAAATCAATAAAAATGTATAATGAATTAAGTTATATTTAACAAAATTAATTAATATAAAATAATAGAATATTTACATATCCTATGAGAGAATAAATAATATTTATACATCTTATAAATGAAAATATGATATATTTATATCATGAAATAAATATATAATAGTTTTGAATATGTTAAAGTAATTGTTTTTATTTTTGTGAAACATAAATGTTTATTTACAATTATATAATTTATATAAATATATAAAAAATATATCTTAAAAAAATAGATTCAAAAATTAATATTATTTTTATTAATATTAATGACTAATTTAATGAGACTGTAATTAATTTTTCAATGTTTTATAAAATCAGTTATAAGTTTAAAATTTGTATTTTTTGAATATATAATGATTTTAATTAATAATTAAAATAATCATATTTTGAAAAATTATTTCCATATAATTGAGTTTATTTATGAATTATTCACATCTATAAATGTCTGGATGGAATTTTGTTTATTTTCTTAAAATATAATAATTTTTGTGAATAGTGAAATTTGGTAATTTATGGTGTTTAAAAATAATGAATTATTGAGTCATATATGATGTATGGAAAATGGAAGACCAAAATCCAAAAAACTCCTATTATGATATAATTATTTATAATTATAATAATTTTCATATTCTTCAAATAAAATAATAAACTAATGAATATAATAATAATAAAACACACCTCTCCACTGTATATACCATCCCACACCACATGTCCTCCTCAAACTACAATGCCTTATAGCTTGTTTAATATCAACCAAATTCCCTTACCAATATTGTTCCCAACATCCAATACCTAATGGTACCACCAAAATTTAAAAAATGTTCATTATGGAGCTTCACAAGGAGGATATTTCATGTTGTAAAATCCTCTTTCTTTTTCTTTTATTTTATTTTCATTTTTATTTCTTTATTTATTCTCTCCACACCTCCTCTATCTAAAGGGAATCGATAACTCCATTATCAAACTTACAATAAATTATTATTTTTTTAATTTAATATCCATCATTTAAATCCTCCTTCTCCTCCTCTTATTCAATAAAATGAATGTAGTGTATGTGACGGGTCGATTCATTCCCTTCCCGAACGTCGAATTTTATTTTTCTTTTACTAAATTTTTTGATGAACATAAACCCATTATTATGATCAAATAATTATTTATTAAAAAAATTACAATTTATTTAATTTTCTTGAATCTATATATAATCATGTTATTGGATATTATTATATATGGTCATGATGGTCATAAAAAACAGCCAACATAAATTAAATATTTTTCATTATTGATTTATCTAATCATTTATCCCTGTATTAAAAATTGATATATGATATCAATTATATATTTTGAAACGTATTAATAAATTTTTAATCTACATAAGTATATTTAATTCCTTTGGACAAGAAAATATATAATCAACCGACCATAGAAATCGTGATCTAAATACACAAAAATCAATGGAAAAACAATAAATTATTAATAAATTTATGGAATGATGTTATATAAAGAAAATATAAATAATTATATATATGAATGTGGTTTTTCAATATATTAATAACACCCTTTAAACAATTATATATGAGGATTGACTATATTTTATGTAAGATGATCCCAAGTTAAGGTATTTCTCTGTTAAATTCCCCTTTAATATCTCTTCTAACAAAATCCAAATGGAATATTTTTATAATGAAAGTATTAAATTATTTGGTTCTTTAAAATTATTTATGATGAAGTTTGGGACCTATATCTCCCTCTAATTCATTGGTTATGTTTATGTTTGATGTTCTTGTTAATGATTATTCCAAGTAAGATTATGATGGTTACAACAAAAGGTAGCAATGAGGGCTACATTGTAATGTAGTTATAAGGGTTAAAAATCATATAATGGATCAAAGGGTTACAATCATATGTATGTAATTCCAAAAGTTACATATATGTTTTTTTTCAATGTTTCATAGAAATCACTTGTTTTCATAATGTAATTTTATGATATTCATGGGTGAGATATATGTCTTTGTGAAAATGATTTCAAATTATTATAAATAGTAATGAACTAACTTTTCCTTATTTGTTCTTATTCATTACAAAGATATTTGAGCTCATACCATGTTTTAAAATGTATTTTATAGGTTTTAAGGATGGAGAAGAGGAATGGAGAAGAAAAGTAGAATGTTGTAGTGTTTTTTTCATAAAAATATTTCAAATTTTATTAACAATAGTTGTGTTATTGGAGAAATGGATATTGTTTTAGTTGTAACCACTATTTATTCTTGTGGGTTGATATGTTCTCTATAGGGACTATTTTTAAAATAGTTTAATTGTCCTACATACATAAAAAATAATTAATTAGTTAATCATTAGTTATGAATAATTACCACCGTATAAGAATATTGAAAAATTAAACATCAAAATGTTCAAGCCTTTAAAATTATCATGTTGACAAGTATTGTTTTTCTTTTTGTGAAAATTTACTATTGGTTTAACCAATAATCCATTAATATTTGTTTTTAAATCTTCCTAGCTCTAAAAAATAGTAGAACAAAATTACCATGAACATTCTTATAATATTTTATAACCAAAAATCATTAAAATACATTCTCTAAAATATTAAACTACCCATTTTCCATAATATATAATTTAAATGAATATATTATTTAATTAATGAATATATATATATGTTAATATAATTTAAACATGTTTCTTATCTAATTATTTTCTCTAACCATTGTATTTATAACTATTAAAATAGAATGTTTGTAGAATGTGGTTGGCCAATGCATGTCCCTAGGGTGTGTCAAAATAGGTGTTAAGATGTGCCTCTTCCTAGTGTTCCAATTTATGAACATGTAAATACCTAATCCAATATTCATGAGGTTATTACACATACTTATATGTATTCTGTAGACTACTAACACTTATAGTATATATAAAAATATTTAATTTCTAGGATAACCCCTAATATAAACTTTTAAAATATCATTAATATATCATATCATTATTAGAAACCTCTCTGAAATTTATCCAAATTGATTTCTATATGTATTTATAATCCCAGTGATAATTATATTATATATTTCTTTAACCAAAGTATCTAGTTATCTATAACATTAAATTATGAATAATCATTAAATATTAATCATTAATGAAATTTAAATCCTTAACTGATAATAACATAATATCCATTTTCATTTAAACAATAATCTAATTTAAAATAATGTACTTGAGTCCCACACTAAATTTTTGAATGCTCTAAAACACATAATTTAAATACAAACATGGATACCAACTTTATATTATTAGATATCACTAACCCTTGATTTTATGATGTAATAAAATATTAAATTACATAAACTCCCATGATATTTTAGTCTTAGGGAATTAGATAAATAGAAAAAATTATAATATAATTAAACACATGTATTTATCAATAGACATAAATTTTATATACTATATAATAAATATATTAACAATTAATTAGTCATCAAAGTATGAAATGAATTCTCCATAATACTATCATGTTAGACTTATCTTATGTATTACATTTCATCATAACCCATATATATATATATATATATATATATATATGGAATTACATGAATGGATGCTCTCAAACTCTATTTAAGGTTAATCATGATCAATGAAAACCCACTATCATGAGTGAACATAAGAGGAAAATGAATATTACAGATCATATAGATTATAAAAATTAATTCCATAATAAGTTAAAATAGGGATGAAAATATATACATGGATAATAATGAAAAAAATAGATCACATTTTAAATAAATACTTAATTTTTTGGGATGGAATAAATAAAATTAGATGTATAAATATTACCATCAAGGTCACAACTTTGAAATCATTCTTGATGTCAATGGTGTATACATGATATAGTATTTTTTTCAATACTGTAGTCAAGACAAAATTTTCAATCGAGACTGCCTTTTCCAAAATACAAAAACATGTTTTAACATGAGAAATATCAATGAATCTATGGGATATATAATTTTGGCCCTCAACTTCATACATTTTTTAAATAACTCATTCATCATATAAGATAACAAATAATCAATATATAATCATTTTTTATAATAATTATATATATTATAAAAACAATATATATGGATGTACAATAATTTTCCCCATGTAAATAATAGAGATAACATGATCATAAAGTAAATATATAAACATGCTTGGTGGCTAAAATTTACATATTCAATCATCCTGTATTGAAGAAAAAATTCTATATGAAACAAAAAAATGATCTTTCAATAGTTCCCTGGTCGATAAATAAATTAGATTTGAATAAAATAATTTTTGAAACTAACACTATATAGAATTATGGGTAAACCATTAAATAATTTATTTCATCAATCAATCAATGCATGGAAAATTATTGAACAATATTTAATTAAATAATGTCAAATAGGGTATTCAATATGTGAATACAATTGATGAAATGGTTTTCCTAATCAAAATTGCATTGGTGGATCATATCATTGACAGTAGATAACATTACATAAGTCCTCTAGATTATAGGGTGAATTAATAAAAAGTATTATATCCATAGTGTTAAAAAGGGGACTGAGAATAATGATTTGATTTAGGATAAATATCCATAAAATATTATGCTTCAAACATTCTCCAAAAAAAGTGATCAGGGGATGTAATATTTGATTCCTAGAGTTATATCCAACTGATTATAAATATATATAATTATTAAAATCTATATAATTTAACCAAAATATCATGATTTTATGGCTTTTTGAATATAAAATTACCAATAGAGGTTAAAATGTTTTTTTGTTTTTATAAAAAAAATTCAACATTGATTTAAAACTAAAAAATTCATTGCATATTAAAATGTATTTATTGGAAAAGGTGATGTTTAATATTTTGATAAAACATACTTTTGAATTTAATCTCTAATAATTGAGCCTTAAAAATTTTAATTATCAAATAATTAACTATCCATAAATTATTATTTTTTAAATAGAGTTCATCACATTTTAAACCATGCTAAATTGAAAAAATGATGACATTTTTTGTATATAAAATGAAATCATTAAAACAAAGAAGTTAAATTATCTTTTATAAATTAATATAACAACAACAAAACAATAAGGTACATATGATGAAAATTAATTCAAAAGCCTAATTCTTCATTTGAAGACAATTTTCCAAAAATGGAGTGTTTTTATCCTCAACAGGTTTCTCCCATGACCTTGTCCAGATTGACATCTTGTAATAATTATTTTGAGAGAATCTTTATTTTGGATCATTTTTAGCTCTTAGAGATTGCATCATGGTCCATTCTTACTGAAATAACACATCAACCTACAACTAGATCATAGTTTTGGATTATGTATTATATGGAGATAATAAGAGGGTATATAATTAAAAATTTAGAACTATATACAAATGTAAGTAAATATTAATATATATATATCCTATAATTATTTATTTTTTGGAAATTTATTTTTCATGAATATATATTATTTTATAATAACTATATATTTTTATAATTTATATTTATTTTAATGGACCGAAGATTCTTTTTATTGTAATATGATAACATATATAAATAATCAATTAATCATAATATTATAAAAAAGAATACAGAAAATGTACCAAAATTTTAATTTATCTAAAAATAGTTTTTTCATGGATTTATGCTTTAATTTATATATCAAAAAAATGATTTAAAATTTTATAATTAATAAAAGTATTAATAGAAATTTCAGATAAAAAGATAAACTTTTGGAAAATTTCTATAAAATTTATTTTTTGTTGATTATTTAAAAATATTATTTTTACAAATAAAAATAATTATAACATTATTAGTTAATATATATGAATTTTATATTTATTAAAACATACTTTAATTGTAATTGTGTATTTAAATAGTTCCTTTATAATTTTTATGTTTTATTTTTAAAATTTTTAAATCCCATAGAAGACATTTTAATATTTTATATAAATATTTCAAAAAAATTAAATTTAATACATTATATAACTATTATATTTTATTTTATTTTTAACTCTTTTATAAATTTATTATTTTTATGTGTAGATAATATTTATCATTAGTAGGTTCAACTTATATAATAATGAATAATATTTTCGACAAAAACGCAGATTTTAAAATATTAAAGAGTAGTTCAAATGGTGAAAAAAACAAATTTAAAAATTAGTAACCATAGAAAAATTGAACCTTAAATAATAAAAAAACATTAATTTTGAAAAGTAGATGTTTGGATTGAATTTATATTTTATTTAACCCATCATATATCAAATTTAGATCCATTATCCGTGAGTGTGATTATAAAAATTCCTCTATATTGTAATTATAAATGGGAACTTCTAATTTCCCTTATCCCCACATGAAAACCGAATTTTTTACCAGAACCCTTTTGAAAAGAAATTTTTCACACACATATAAATATTAGTGAGGATTTTTTGTTCTATAAACACTATATATCAATTATTTTTACCTTTTTAATGGAAATAATTCAAGAAGTGAAGTATATATTCCTAACATCCCATTTTATATTTATTTATGTTTTATTAGTGGCATAAAAATGTTATTTAAATATAATAAAATTTTAAAATCACTTTCATTAATATAGTGGTATATTATTATAATTATACTACAAGAATTAACCACTATCAATTTTTTTCATTAGGACTAAATTAAAATGTAAAACATATGATATAGAGACTACCACCACCATTATGTATTTGGGATTTATACTTCTATCAAAATTATAGAAGGATCTTCCAAATAAGTATCATAATATATTTTTATTTAATGAAATATATATTTTATATTCTCAAATTATAATCAGCATTACTCTTTTTCCCTTTCAATGGAGATATAAATCTTCAACCATGTGTACGTGTGGGGTATCATATCAACCATATAATCAATTTATATTCTTAATTACATAACCACCCTTCATGTATGGAAATTAGTATACTTTTAATGAATAAATATTATTTACAATAATTAATTAAATTCTATTCTTTAAAAATAGATATAATTTTCATGATATATTCAATAAATGATTATCATATATTAAAAAATCTAAAACAAGCGTCATGATAGGAAAATCATTAACTAATATTAGGTAGTATTTTTATATCCATTAAATATTATTATATAAAATGTAATTTATGATATATAATACTTATAAAAACAAAATTATATCATTTTTCAGTTGCTAGAATAAAATTACAACCAAATCACTACAAAATCATTGATATTCATTGTATATTCTTGTTTGTGTTGGTTTGAAAACGTACTTGACAAATTATATGAAATAACATCAATTACGATTATGAAAAAAATAATATATGTAATAATATTATATAAATATGTAAATAATTATCATTATTAATCTAAATTATATTTAAAATAGTATACACATTAATTTAGCAAACAACCATTGTTGGTTAAAAATCACAAAAAACGTTTCGTTGTAAATTTCATCATCTAAGACAATTACCAAATTTATCATGGAAGAGAATTTAAAAACTATAAATAATTATAGTTTATCCATTAAATTAACATTGATTATTGTTTGATTATTCTTATTATATGATGACCAAATACCAACAATGATATTATGAAACTACCACAAATATTCAAAAAAATAAGCATCCAATGTGGAAAAATAGGGAAAAACTGACTAATATACAAGTATATAGTTGTTTGAAATGGAAAAATAAATATATTTTGGTAGTAGTATGGTTAATAAATCTTTTATAATTATATTTATGTTTCATATATATGAGATTACAGTGAATACAAATAAACTGGAAAATAATGCATTGTTTTTTCATATTAATTTTTTTCTTATTGATACATGTTATAATGTTATACAATAATTTATTATATAAAAAATTAATATAATTTAAAATAATATATTATAAAATAACACATTATTTTTAACATTATATTGAAATGTCTATATGATTTTCATTCATCAAATTACTTTTGATTCTAAAATTTCTAATTTTGTAAGGGGCATTGAAGACTTAAATCTATTACATTGTTAAAAATAAAAAATATTTTAGAATAAAACATTAATAATCATATATTATAAACAATGTATATTTTATATTTCATTTACAACATCTTTCCTGGGGAAATCATGTATTACAAAAATTTATTCTTCCATGAGGAATCAATTATATCATTACAATGAATTTATATTCATAATAATTCAATCTTAACATGAAGGATTTTTTTTCCAGATATATGTTTTCACATTCCATAAATATTTAAATTTTTCTAGTGGTAGCCCTTAATTATTTTTATTTCCAATGATACATTATAACACTTTTATTCCTTTTATGTTAATGGATTATTCATCTTTTAATTGAATTGAGTATTCAACAAGGATATTTAAATATAATTGAATGGTTTTCCCTATATTCAAATATAAAATATTTTTTCATCATATAAATATATTATTTATATATCCATTCAGGAATTTACAATATTACATTATTGAAGAATATTTTTAATGCAAATGTTTTCAATTTATTTTAACATCCCTTTTCTGGAAGATTTATGTTGTTTTGATGGATCTTTTATTATGAAGTATTTATAATATGTTTTCCAAAAGACATAATATACCTTAATTGAATAATTTTCAAATACATAAGAGAAATTGTTACTCAAACATCATTATTTGAGTTATAAAATTTATTATTTCAACATTTTTTCACAAATTATTTCGTTATAAATATTTTTCTCATATTTAAGTTTGGAAAAAAAATGTTTTTTATTCCAAATCCAATTTAATGAATATTTGTATTCTATTTTTTCCTAAAATAAGGAGGAATTTTCAAAGTGACGTATAACCATTCCAATTAAAAAAATTAATATAATATTCTTTAAAAAACATTATCTCACATTTTTTCAATATATTCAAATGATATATATTCAATAGATCATTGTTTAATGTTTCTTTGTATATTATTCTTTTATTATGTTATTAATTTTTTTATAATGTTTTTAGTGTCATAAAATATAATTCATGATAATATATGGATTTTTAAAAACCATTTTATTTCCTTTGAATAACTATATGATGAGTTATTAATTTCATAAATCCTATATAGTTTTTAAGGGTTATTTTTTGATATGATGATTATTTTCAAGTAATTGAAAAATGAATTGATATAGATTACTATGATACCTATATCTCCTTACAGTGAATTGGATATGAGATTATATCTCAGGAGATATAAATGTTTTATTGGTAGTTTTTTGAGTATATCTGTTCTCAAAGAGTGAGTGAGATGAGTAATATCTATATTTTAATTTTTCGGAGTGAACATGTCGGTGGGTTACCAACTTTGTAATGATAAAAAGTCATATGATTATGAGATATACACTTTTTGTCCTATATTCCATTAATATTGTAATATTATTTGTTTTTTTTCTAATTCCATGGTAATTGGTTTAATGATTTAGGTTTTCTGAATGTCCTTTATTCTCAGTGTTATCACTTTTTGATTTATGTTATTTATAATCAGGCATTTATATTCATTCATCTTTTAGATACTTTTTGATATAACCATTCTTTATTTTTTAATTTTATCCCATATTGAGTATTTAATATGAAAATATATTATTTTTCCATTAAAAAGTACTTCCATAAAATTATTCATCATAGAATATTTATTAATGGATTTAGATTATGGCCACATTTTCAAATCATGTAATGTATGTGTTTTTATGATTCTCATCTACAAGACACACCACCAATAAGTCCTTGACTTTTATGAAACTATTTTGGTGATGAAATAATTGAACCATCACATCATGGTATTGTATATATATATGTTTATATTAGGTTACTTCAATAATGAAAAAAATTCATTCTACATGAATGGTTTTAATGATAAGAAAAAATTTCATTATGAAGGAGAACATATCAATATTTTTATTTCTCTATTGTTGATAACAATCATTTAAAAAAATAGTAATTAATATATTATTTAAAAAACACTATTTTGAAAATGTCTATTATAAAAAAATGTAAAATTAATTATTAGTTTAGGAGATTCCAAGAATGGAATAGAATTTTTATTGACAAAACATTATAATTACATATATATATATATATTTGAGTTATCAATTTACCTTATGAAAAACATGTCCCATTAATAATGAAAATTTATAAAAAGGATTTATATTGAAAATATTTAAAAAATTATTGAATTTTACATTACAAATTGAATTAGAAGAATGATCCAATATTATATGAAATAATATCCAGATAAAGATAATAATTCAATGAAAAAAAATTTAGTTCCCAAACAATTTTATGATATGGCTAACACTTCAGTCAAAATAAAAATGATGAAATGAATTTTTTTTATTTTTATATTCCATTTAATAAAATTAAATAAATTAAGAAATTTTAGTATGATATTAAATTTTAATAACACCACACAATATATACAAAGTTCATTACATGTATAACTCTATACATAATCATAATTGACAAGAAGAAAACAATCATTTGAAAATCATGAGTGAAATACCCATGAGATAATGATGTTTGATTAGAAATTATAATATTATTTTTTATAGTACAATAATCGTAAAAATATTATTATTATACTATACAAATTTACAAAGAAAAAATTATGTATAATAATATGTATGTCTCAAGGATTGTAAATTTAGTTAAGAATCCCTGGCAATATTTTACATAGTTTGTCGAATTCTACCTTACACACTATAAATTCAAAATAATTATCATAATACTATCTTTCATAACTTTATTTATATATTTAACATTTTATAAAATTCAATTATAATTATTCTCTACATTAATATTGGTAAGTTATTATGAATTTTTAGCATGAGGTGTGAGTAATATTGATCTTTATGAATTATTTCAACCATAGAAGTTTTTTTATTTATTTAACTAAAACAATTTATCGCATAAACATCATATAAGTTAATGGAGTTTATTGTTTATAAATAATTATTATCACATTATTTAATTTCATTAATATTTTTGTTATAATTGTTGTTGAATAAGTTATTGAGAAAGATTTTATTGTAATTAGTATTTAATGAACTGTATTATCTTAATAAATGTGTTATGTTTTTATCATAAAATTATCTAACAAAAAATATATATACAAATTATAATTAAATTTTTAGTATCCTATTACAAACATGAAGGAAATTGATATCATTTTTTTGATTGGACAGTAAACATAACAATGAATTCTATGTTATAATTCATGAGTGAGGATGGATATGAAATAGATTATTTTGTAATAATATAATTTTCATAAAATTTATATGACATTATTTTAATATTATATAGATGATAAATCATAATCATAATGTTTTAGGGCATATCACGAAAGGCTCACTCGTTAATATGGAGTGAATAGACCGTTTAAAATAATTATATCCTCTTATAAAAGAAATGATAATTCAGTATAAAAATAAATAGAAATGAATATAGTGATTATTATTGTATATATGATAAATATGATCCAATTTTAATATTATCCCCTATCATGGATTTTGATATACAACACACACTATATTGGACTCTCTATATATTTAAGGGAAACCAGATACCATTTAAATCATCCTTTTTAAAACGTGGAGGAACAACCCAAGATATAAAAATTTCACACCGAGTGTCCCAACCCAATACCCCTACTAATTTCACACAAGTTGGTAAAACCCAAGAGATTACCTTCGAAATCATGTTTTAAAGCTAAAAATATTTCTTATCTGATCCAATGAACTACTGAATACCATTAAATTTTTTAGTTATAACACAACCCAATTTTGGAATTTTACACAAGAATCACAACCCACTATAAAATTTTTTAATTGGTTGTGTATCATAAATTGATAAATTCTAGATAATAATAGAAAAATGTAATAACTAAAGAAAAATTTTAAATCGGAATGTATCTGAATGTTAATGAATAATTGTTTTATCTGTTACTAATGGGTCCAAACATTGAGGTTCGAATGAAAAAAATGACTGATAAATATAGTGTATAAAAAAGAAGAGTATACGTATATCCTAAAATTAATATATATTTATATATATTTTTTCATGATCAATATATAGTTATCGGTAATGCATAGTATATTAAATGAATTTTTCTCATTGTATTTCATCATTACCAATTAATCATGTGATTTCATCATTGAATTCACACGCACAACAGACCCATGTAAAGTCACTTTGAAAATATGAAATATTAAAAAACATGTTTTATAGGGATAATAAGTAAAAATATTTCATTTAAAATTTAATAAAAATAATAATTAAAATTAAAGTCCCTTAGAAAAATCATATAAATTATTCAAGATAAAATATCACATTTCCAACAATATTAAATTAGGAACTATCATTTTCTCGAGAAACTAACATGAGAAATAAACCCATTGTTTTGAGTATATAATCATGAAATGTATTTATTTAAATAAAAAATTTGGTATCACATCAATTAACAAGAATTTATAAATTATAATATCAATAAGAAATAAAAAATTCAGCCAATAAATATAAATAATATTAAGAAATAATAATTTATAAAATTATTAACTTTTTAGTTATAGAAAGAACATTGTAGAAGGTCATCTTCGTAATCAGTCATAACATGGGGTATGTAAGGGGATTTTTGATTTGATTTTAAATATTTTTTCTTCATTTTAATCTTATAGTAAGATCATTTAACTTATTTAGATCATTTAATTTTTCATCTTGTGGTCAATTAATTTTTTATCATGCATCCACTTAATTTTTCATCATGTCATAACTTAATTATTATTGTAATGTTTGTTGAATTGTTATTTAAGTGATAACATTATTTTTATTCATGAGTCCTCTTAATTTTAATTTTATAATAGCTTCACTTTTCTTTATGTAATTATTTTATATTTATATATAAGGTCACCTAACTCAATGTCACATCAATAAATTTTAAAATTATCAATGGAATACTAATAATATTTTAGTATTATAAACAATAAAACCCCATATTATGATTAGTTTTTATTTAAAAATGTCACATTATAAACAATAATACATAAATAAACAATTAGGTTTATAGAGACACCCTACAATCTCCCAGATTTTAATAAATAAAAAAAATTAATAGATTTGAAATCGATAAATAAATATTTAACTATTGTCTCATTGAATGTACCAATTGATTTAGTTTATATATCATATACCTCATTAAAATTTTATGTTTAAATAAACAAGATAATTATAACTCTAATAAAACTAGGCATTATAATGTTATAATTGAACCAAAACAATATACCTATTAATTAGTACTTGAAAAAAATAACACTAAATTTTACATATAACATATAATATAGAATCCCAATAATTAATATGTTTTTAAGTATTATGTGATGAAATTAAACATTATATTTAATAGTTATGGATATATGATATAATTTCATGATTTTTAATTCATTCGTTTTTTATTTTGAATGGATTTAATAATATTAAATTAAATAATCACATAAGATTTAGTAAAAAAAATGAAATATAAAAAAATCCACGTTAAATAGATTTTAATTTTTATCTACAATATTATTTTCACTTCACATTAATATATACTATATGATTATATTTTCATCATTCCAATATAACAATTTATTTTATCAAAATTATCTAAAAGTATATATTTATTATAAATTTCATCATATTGATCATTTTTATAATGAAATTGTTAAATAATATTAACTTTCTCAGTATGATATCCACGAACTGCTACATAACATGTATGTGAATATCATTGACTGTTGAAAAGGGTATTTTGAAATAGGAGTTCCATAAGAATATAAAAAAATTAGATGATCGTAAAATTAAAAAAATAGAAAGTCTTTGTGTAAACCATAATTACCATGAATACTAAAAAAAGATCCATCATATTCACCATTAATTCTGTTGGATCTGAATCTACGGATTACACACAAGAGGGGGGTGAATTGTGTCTTTTCAAAATTATTACAATCTCTTCAATTTAGACAAATTCTGTCCACTATTCTTTTGCACGATTAAATATGCAGCGGAAAAAGTAAAAGCATGAACACACGGATGTATAGTGGTTCGGGGAACAGAAGGCCCCTAGTCCACTCCACCAATGCTCAAATCCACGAGCTTGGCGATTTTCACTATCTGGTCCTCGTTTCCACAGACCTGTCCACAACTGAGTACAGGCAGTTGACACCTTTACAAGATTCAGGCAAACACAGCCTTCCTGGTTCAAACACGAACCCACACAGCTTAGAACGAGAAGCTGATCACTCAAAAATAAAAAGGGTTTCGATAAAGAAAACACTTCTCCAGTTGTTCTTCACAATTGCAACAGAATGCAATTGACAGTAGATAGATCGTTGTCTTCAGAAAATAAAGATCTGTAATCAAAATAGTTCTGAGTCGATCCAGTTGCAATAGATATTACCATAAACTTCACAACTTCAGCAGTAATAGATTCACAACAGATAGTCGATGTAGAACACGTGAATCTGCTATCAAGATCTTCCTTCGGTAATAAAGGTTTTACACTTCTTCTCGATCACCAGAAAAGAACGCCTTTACACAGTCTCTGTTTCTTGCTCGTTAAAAGATCAATCTATCTATTTCACACACTTTCCTGTGTATATATATATATCCGAAGTTTCCAAGATAGAACATATATATTCAAATCTGAGAAAATCTTCCGTGTAAATAGATCCATGAAAATCTCCTTTAGATTCGCGATATTAAAAAGAAATAACAGAGCCGTTGTAACTCCCCTGAAGAATCGGCATAAAAAGCTCCGTTTAAATCAATCAGTAATCCGTTGAAAATCGTCTTTGATTCAGTCAAAGTCGTACTTAAGAATCAGCTCGAAATCCGCCTAATAATCCGCTTGTTTGACCAATGCAAAAGGAAATATCGTCTGTCAAAAATATCCCGACGCCAAACGTAGGGTTGATGACGTGGCTCCAAACGTAGGGTTCACAACGTAAGGTTAAACATACATACTTTCTCTTCAGCATTCAAACGTAGGGTTGATCATCCATACTTTGTCTCGCTTCAACTATTCAAAGAACGTACGGTTGATTATAAAAGTAAGGTTGATGATCCATACTCTTGAGAAACAAACTCAACACTGAAAACTAACGTACGGTTTCTCTTCCATACTTGTCCAACAACGAAAACGTAAGGTTCCTTCCAAACGTAATGTTCTTCTTCAATACTTTTCAACAACGTAAGATTCATTAACCATACGTTTCAAAATAACGTAAGGTTCCTTAACCATACGTTTCTTTTAACATAAAAAGTAAATTTTTCATCCATACGTTACGTTCATCAACGTAGGGTATGAACAGTGATTCCAGTACGCGCTAAAATTGATCTCGCGCTACAGTGATTCCAGAACACGCTAAAATTGATCTCGGAATAAATGAAGTATGAAATCTCGTTTTATGAAATAAATAAATAAAATAAATTCCTGCAAAATACTCAACGAAATAATTAGTAAATAATTAAAGGTATTTGTGAGCATCAAAATCATCATAAAGAGACAGAGTATTATTTAAAATAATCTCCCCCTTAAAAAAACATTATTTTGAATTGTTTGAAAACAATACATTGCTCAACAATCTCCCCCTTTTTGATGATCACAAAACCCATAAAATAATAGAACTAATTTAATTGCAATCTTTATTGAAAAATTAGTTTTATAAAATTTTAGAATTCTGAAAGTATTAAAACAATATTTAACTATAATAAAATTTATCCCCCATAAAAAAAATTTCAGCTAAAAAATAGATAAAAGATAAATGTCTTCTCCTATATATCCAAATTTCTTTATAGGAAACAAATGAATTTAAATGTTGTGTTTATCCAAATTCTCCACCTTTTTGTGATATCAAAAAGAATGAAAAAATTACGGATTTGAACACATTCAATATTGCACTGAACTATAAGTAAATGCTATAATTAACTGTATATGAATAAGTGAATTTGTTATACTGGCTAACTCAATCATAAATCAATAAATAACAACAAAACAAAAAAAAAGAAGAGAATTTTCATTCACAAGCTGTTATATATATAAACGATTGTGATATACAGAGGAATCAAGGTTCATGGATAAGACAGGGAAAAAGGTGTCTATCTCCTTTGAATCGCGGTCTTGATCTCTGTAAACTGTTCTCTGAGCCTCTTCATCATCCCATATCCTAACTTGATGATAAGATCTCTGTTCTCTTGAGTCATATGAATATCTTCAATCAAATTAACTCTAAAAAACTCATGCATTCTTTCTTCTTTCTCAACAAAAAGAGTCAGCTTTTCTGATAACTGATTCAAAAGAATCCTAATCGGTTGCTCTCCAGATGTCAACTGATCCACTAAAAATTTCTGATTATCTAGCAAAACTGAAAAAGGGGAACTATTACACTGAAGATCGTGTAATCTGTCACTCATATTGCTCATTGCTCCAGTAATTGCTTGAAATCTTCGAATCAAATCAGGTGAAGAACCTGATCCACTCACAGCATTGTTTGCAACAGACTCAAATTTATTCTCCATGTAAATCTTCATCTCAGACAAATCATCTTTCTTTACCATCTCTGATTTTAACTGATCAACAGCATGCAACATATCAGTCTTAAACAAATCTACTTCCTGTCTTGAAACAGTACATTCTTTCAGCTTCTGAAACTTCAACTGCTCTAAGTTCAGAGAATTTCTGAGACTATCATTCTCAGATTCTAATTGAGAGATACGCTTGTACAACTCAACAACTTCTTCTTTTCTCGAATCAGGGGCACCCTGTGCTCTATTCTCATGTCCAGAAATAGGTTGATGAGGCAGGGCAAGTGGTAAAGAATCTGCATCGGACTGTTCTTTGTCCTTGTCCTGACAAGGTTGATCCAGTGAACTAGCTTTTGAAGCTTGAAACTCTTCCACTGAAAAATCTTCCTGAAGTACCTCTGTATTAGCTTCAGAAGTACGTTCATCACGAACAGTAGTCTCTCTGACTTCTACTGAATGGTCAAGAACAATATTTTCATGTAAATCTTGAGGTCGGGCCACTTTTTCACCAGGCACTGCCTCCATAAGTTGTTCTTGTGGAATTACTTTTTCAACAGCCACAGCAGCAGATTGAGGTTCTTTTTGGATTTCCGGTTGAGCTACTGGTTCCTCTATCGGTGCAGTCTGCTCCACAATAGCTTCTCTCGCAAATGAATAAGAAATTACCAATTCAGAGGATTTCAAGGCAGGAGAGATAATTTCATCATCAATTGACCTCTTCCTTCTAGATTGAAGTCCTTCTTGACTTCTCTCTTCCTCAACTTCCTCCATCTCAAAGCGAATTCTCCTTGCCACTGTACTAACCCTTGATTCTGCTTGTCCCTCCTTGGACTTAGCCGGTTGAGCCTGAGCACTCTCCGAGTCTTCCTCAGCTCCAACAGGTAAGAGTTTTCCTTTAATTGTGCTCCAGAAGTATCCTACTTTCCTCAAAGTTCCAGCATTAAAAACATTACTGTGGTGACATTTCACCCCAGCATCTACCAATCTGATCATTCCTCTTTTAAACAAAAACAAAGAAATGAACCTTCCATAAGGGAAAAAGGTCATTCTTGCTTCACTCTGACAGAAGTATCTCAGATATCTTATCATAAACCGAGGAAAATTAAACTTAATATCACACATCAGAAGATACATTATGTACATGTCAGGGTATAGGATTTTCTCCATCTCAGCCATCCTTGGTGCTAAACCAGTCTGAACAAATTTTACCAAGATTTTCTGATCGGGCTCCAAATCTTTAATAAACATTTTCTTTATCACTCTGGTTCCAAACAGAAAAGACATAATGTCTTCAGACTTATGTACAGAATCTCCAATATTCCGTAAATCGAAATGAAAAACTCCTTCATGAGGGAAGTTAAGTATTTGACTTATCTCTACAGATGATATGGAAAATTCCTTATCCTCTATTTGAGCCAATAAACTATCCTCCGTATCTCCAAGGCTAAACTGAACAGTTCTAAAGAAATGTCTCATTTCTGCCTCATATAGAAACTCAGAGTTTTAACTATTAAAAGCTTGCTCAAGGCTTTGAAATGACAACGCTTGCTTCAACAGTAAATTAGTTTCAAACAGCCATTCTAAATCTATGACTTTACCTTGCAGTATTTTCTGACCAACTACTTTAGGTTTCTTTGCAGCACTGCTCTCAGCTTCATCTGGACTCTTAGTCTTTGCCATTTCAACAACGATTTCTGAAGGTTCGTATGTTTAGGGTTTGAAGATTCAGAAAAGGGTTTTGGAGCAGATGTGCGGTTTTAGGTTTCCGAAAGGGTTTCCGAAAAAGGTGAAACAGTTTAGAAGGTGAAACGGTTCTGACAGCCTTGATTCCCGTGTAATCACTAATCATTACTTTTATTTAAAACAAAATAAAATTACTTATAGCGGGAAACAAAAATTAAGCAGAATTCGAAAACAGAATAAGATAAAAAAAACTATTTAAAATTAAATAAACCTAACTCCCCCTTAATAAATTCAAACCTTGCCGTGGGAAGTGGTTTAGTAAAAATATCTGCTAATTGATTTTCTGTATTTACAAATTCTAAAAATATATCCTTTTTAAACACATGATCTCTTAAAAAGTGATGTCTTATATCAATGTGCTTAGTTCTAGAATGACTAATAGGATTTTTTGAAATATTAATTGCACTAGTATTATCACATAAAATAGGTGTATTATTGAAATTTAATCCAAAGTCCATAAGAGTGTTTTTCATCCACAACACCTGTGCACAGTAACTACCTGCAGACACATATTCTGCCTCGGCTGTTGACAGGGCAACTGAGTGTTGTTTCTTACTAGACCATGATACTAAAGACTTTCCTAAAAAGTGACATGTTCCTGAAGTACTCTTCCTATCTAATCTACAACTTCCAAAGTCAGCATCTGAATATGAAATTAAATTAAAATCAGAGGTTTTTGGATAAAGCAGAGATTGATAAATAGTACCTTTTAAATATCTAAAAATTCGTTTAACAGCAGTTAAGTGGGATTCTTTGGGATTTGATTGAAATCGAGCACAAAGACATACTGAATACATTATATCTGGTCTACTAGCAGTAAGATATAACAAACTACCAAGTATACCTCTATATAACTTGTTGTCCACTGATTTTCCAGTTTCATCCAAATCAAGTTTTATATTAGTACACATAGGAGTTGTAAATGTCTTGCTGTTTTCAAGTCCAAATTTCTTAAGTAAATCAGTAATGTATTTGCATTGATTTAAAACATTTCCAAAATCTTTTTGAAATATTTGAAGACCCAAAAAGAAATTTAATTCTCCCATCATACTCATTTCAAATTCTTTTTGCATTAATTCTGAAAATTCATGACAAAGAATTTTATTGGTTGATCCAAAAATTACATCATCAACATAAATTTGAACCAACAAAACATTATTTTTCATAGTTTTCTTAAAGAGTGTTGGATCTGCTAGTCCAACAGTAAAATCATTTTTCAAAAGAAAAGAACTTAGTCTTTCATACCAAGCTCTAGGTGCTTGTTTAAGGCCATAAAGAGCTTTAGTAAGTTTGAAAACAGAATCTGGTTTTTGAGAATTTTCAAAACCAGGAGGTTGCTCAACATAAACTTCCTCCATTAAATAACCATTTAAAAAGGCAGATTTAACATCCATCTGAAATAATTTAAAATTCATATAAGATGCATAGGCTAAAAGGATTCTAATGGCTTCTAACCTAGCTACAGGTGCAAAGGTCTCATCATAATCTATTCCTTCTTCTTGATTATATCCTTTAGCTACTAATCTTGCTTTATTTCTAGTTATTATCCCTTGATCATCCTGTTTATTCCTAAAGACCCATTTAGTTCCTATTACTGGATAATCATGTGGTCTTTCAACTAATTCCCAAACCTTATTTCTCTTGAACTGGTTCAATTCATCCTGCATTGCTATTACCCAGCTCTCATCATCTAAGGCTTCTTCTATGGTCTTAGGTTCTTGTTGGGATAGGAAAGCAGAGAATTCAACTATGTTTCCAAAGTTTCTTCTAGTTTGAATACCAGTCTCTAAGTCACCTATCACAGATTCTAAAGGGTGATTCTTTAAGGTTCTAGACTGTCTAGGCATTATATTCAAAGGTTCTTCAGTGTCATGTTCTTCTGAACTGGACTGAATTTCTTTTATATCATTTTCAAAATCATTCTTTAAATTCTCAAGTCTCATGTTTTCATTAGAATCAGGTTCATCTATTTGTTCTATCCTTTTCTCAAAAGGATCAGATTCATCAAATTTCACATGAACTGATTCTTCAACAATCCTTGACTTTTTATTATAGACTCTATAAGCTTTGGAGGTTGCAGCATATCCTAAGAAAATACCTTTATCAGATTTTGGATCAAATTTACCAAGATTATCTTTGGTATTCAAGATGTAAACCTTGCATCCAAAAACTTTAAAGTAATTTACTTTAGGTTTTCTGTTATTCCATAGTTCATAGGGTGTCTTTTTCAAAATAGGTCTTATTAAAATTCTATTCATTATATAACAAGCTGTATTAACAGCTTCTGCCCAGAAATATATAGGTAGGATATATTCATTTAACGTAGTTCTAGCCATTTCTTGAATAGTTCTATTTCTTCTTTCTATAATCTCATTCTGTTGAGGTGTTCTTGGAGCAGAGAAGATGTGTTTAATACCCATGTTTGAGCAAAAGGAATTAAATTCCTTGTTCTCAAATTCTCCACCATGATCACTTCTCAATGAGATTATATTAAAACCTTTTTCATTTTGAATAGATTTACAAAAACCTTCAAATAAACTAAAAGCTTCACTTTTAAATTTCAAAAAGAAAATCCAAGTAAATCTAGAATAATCATCAACTAATACATAAACATATAATTTACCAGCTAAACTTGCTACTCTTGAAGGTCCAAACAAATCCATATGGATAAGTTCTAGAGGTTTAGTTGTAGCAACTTTATTAACAGATTTGAATGATGATTTGTGTTGCTTGCCAAGCTGAAATGCATCACAGAATCTGTCATTGTCAAATTTTAGACTAGGAAAATCAGAAACTAGATGTTTCTTAGATAATTTATGTAAAGCATATATATTGCAATGACCAAGTCTTCTATGCCAGATCCAGGATTCACTTATATTAGCAGTTAAGCAGTTTACTTGTTGTTTACACAAGGAATACAAATCCAAAGTATAAACATTATCAGTTCTGGGTGCTCTAAACTTAAACAGTTTATCTTTAGAAACAGTACAACTATTGTTAGTAAAATCAACAGTGTATCCATCATCACAGAGTTGAGAGATACTTATCAGATTGTGTTTTAACCCTTGTACATAAAGTACTTTGTTGATTGAGACTGTCTCTGGATCTCCAACTGTTCCAATACCAATAATATTTCCTTTGGCATTGTCACCAAAGGTGACAAGTCCTCCTTCCTTTCGAGTAAGAGAAGAGAAATTAGCTGAAGTTCCACTCATGTGTCTTGAGCAGCCACTGTCCATATACCATATTTCTTTCTTTCTTTGGTGACCTGCTACCTGCAAAGATATTCAAACAAATTGCTTTGGTACCCATATTTTGTTGGGTCCAGGAGTGTTAGCAAGCAGTGATCTGGGTATCCAGATTTGCTTTGTTTTCTTAAAATTGATTGAATCATATAGATCGTTGGAAATATAAGCTTTCTTAATTCCACATATTTGAGGTTGTCTTAGAAAACAGTTTTTAGCTATATGACCTTTTGTTCCACAGAAGTTACAAATAACCTGTTTAGTGCTAGGAACAAAATAATTTTTGTATAACTTAGGTTTTTCTCCTTTACTTCCAATTCCAAACCTTTCCTTTTTAATTACAGTTTTTCCAAGTATCTCATTTAAGGTGTTTTCTCCTTTTGTAAAAACTAATGCAGCCTTTTTATAAGATTCTACTTCATCCTGTAGAGTTTTTATTTTTGATTCAAAATTAATTTTATTTGAGTCAGCAGAGTTGTATTTGTCAATTAATTCCTTATGTTGTTTTAGCAAAGTATTTCTCTCATCTGAAATAGCTTTGTGCAAGTTCTTTATAGATTTATATTTTTTAAATAATGAGTCATACCTTTCTTCAAGCATATTGCAGTAAGCTGCAAGTTTTTTATTTGAGAAGCTTGTTTCAGAGTTTGATTCATTATTTGAGTCAGAGGAGTAGTATGAGTGTACCTCATCAGTTCCAGCCATGAAACACATATTTTCTTTTAAATTGGCTTCCTCCTTCTCTGAGCTTGATTCAGAAGAATTACTTGAGTCTTCAGAAACACTCCATGTAGCTTTCATAGCTTTCTTGTCTTTCTGCTCATAATCATCTCTTTTGAAGAATTTCTTCTTCTTTGCATCTTTCAATTTTGGGCAATCCGGTCTGATATGTCCCATCTTTTTGCATTCATAACATCTCACTTCCTTGCTATCCTTTTTGAAGGATTTCTTGAAGTCTTTCTTCTTACTATAGAACTTTCTGAATTTTCTGGCTAGCTGAGCCAGTTCTTCATCCGAATTTGAAGAATCAGAGCTTTCTGATTTAGCACTTACTTCTCTGTTCTTCATCTTTCTATCCTTTTGTTGAGAAGTCACTTTCAACGTAGTGTTTTCCCTTTTTATGTAGACTTTATGCTCATTTACCTCATCTTGCATTTCAGCCTCGTACATCATCAATGTACCAATCAGTTCTCTCATAGTTAGATCTTTAACAGAAGTTGATTGTCTGATTGCTGTAGAGATTCCATTCCATCGAGTAGGAAGTACTCTCAGTACCTTCAACGCTTGATCATCCTGCTTGATTGGTTCTCCTAGAGCTGTTATATTATTGACAATTTCTGTCAATCTTCCATTCATCTGAGTGATGCTCTCTCCTTCAATCATTCTGAAAGTATCGAATTTTAACTTAGCAGTTGCATATCTCATCTGTCTTACATTATCTGTTCCTTCATAAGCAACAGCTATTGTTTGCCACATTTCATATGCAGTCGGGCATTGAGATACTCTGTTAAATTCATCTTGTCCTAGACCACAGATGATTGCATTCATAGCTTTTGAATTTATGTCATACTCAGCCTCTGTAGCAGCACTCCATGTATCGGGATTTTCAGGAATTTCATAGGGAGTCAGAATCTTTGAATAGACTTTGTAACCAAGATTTTTCAGATAAATAATCATACGTGATTTCCAGCAGCCATAATTATCTCCATTAAAGTAAGGTCCTCTGACCATTGACATTCCCTCTCTCATATCAGCCATGATACACTATGTATAATCTTTAAATACTTCTAGCTTGATAAGACTTTAAAAAATAAGAAACTCCTCCTCTGATACCAATTGTTGGATCTGAATCTACGGATGACACACAAGAGGGGGGTGAATTGTGTCTTTTCAAAATTATTACAATCTCTTCAATTTAGACAAATTCTGTCCACTATGCTTTTGAACGATTAAATATGCAGCGGAAAAAGTAAAAGCATGAACACACGGATGTATAGTGGTTCGGGGAACAGAAGGCCACTAGTCCACTCCACCAACGCTCAAATCCACGAGCTTGGCGATTTTCACTATCTGGTCCTCGTTTCCACAGACCTGTCCACAACTGAGTACAGGCAGTTGACACCTTTACAAGATTCAGGAAAACACAGCCTTCCTGGTTCAAACACGAACCCACACAGCTTAGAACGAGAAGTTGATCACTCAAAAATAAAAAGGGTTTCGATAAAGAAAACACTTCTCCAGTTGTTCTTCACAATTGCAACAGAATGCAATTGACAGTAGATAGATCGTTGTCTTCAGAAAATAAAGATCTGTAATCAAAACAGTTCTGAGTCGATCCAGTTGCAATAGATATTACCAGAAACTTCACAACTTCAGCAGCGTTAGATTCACAACAGATAGTCGATGTAGAACACGTGAATCTGCTATCAAGATCTTCCTTCGGTAATAAAGGTTTTACACTTCTTCTCGATCACCAGAAAAGAACGCCTTTACACAGTCTCTGTTTCTTGCTCGTTAAAAGATCAATCTATCTATTTCACACACTTTCCTGTGTATATATATATATCCGAAGTTTCCAAGATAGAACATATATATTCAAATCTGAGAAAATCTTCCGCATAAATAGATCCATGAAAATCTCCTTTAGATTCGGGATATTAAAAAGAAATAACAGAGCCGTTGTAACTCCCCTGAAGAATCGGCATAAAAAGCTCTGTTTAAATCAATCAGTAATCCGTTGAAAATCGTCTTTGATTCAGTCAAAGTCGTACTTAAGAATCAGCTCGAAATCCGCCTAATAATCCGCTTGTTTGACCAATGCAAAAGGAAATATCGTCTGTCAAAAATATCCCGACGCCAAACGTAGGGTTGATGACGTGGCTCCAAACGTAGGGTTCACAACGTAAGGTTGAACATACATACTTTCTCTTCAGCATTCAAACATAGGGTTGATCATCCATACTTTGTCTCGCTTCAACTCTTCAAAGAACGTACGGTTGATTATAAAAGTAAGGTTGATGATCCATACTCTTGAGAAACAAACTCATCACTGAAAACTAACGTACGGTTTCTCTTCCATACTTGTCCAACAACGAAAACGTAAGGTTCCTTCCAAACGTAATGTTCTTCTTCAATACTTTTCAACAACGTAAGATTCATTAACAATACGTTTCAAAATAACGTAAGGTTCCTTAACCATACGTTTCTTTTAACATAAAAAGTAAACTTTTCATCCATACGTTACGTTCATCAACGTAGGGTATGAACAGTGATTCCAGTACGCGCTAAAATTGATCTCGTGCTACAGTGATTCCAGAACACGCTAAAATTGATCTCGCGCTACAGTGATTCCAGAACACGCTAAAATTGATCTCGGAATAAATGAAGTATGAAATCTCATTGTATGAAATAAATAAATAAAATAAATTCCTGCAAAATACTCAACGAAATAATTAGTAAATAATTAAGGGTATTTGTGAGCATCAAAATCATCATAAAGAGACAGAGTATTATTTAAAATAATCTCCCCCTTAAAAAAACATTATTTTGAATTGTTTGAACACAATACATTTCTCAACAAATTCTTTTTCAAGACATGTTTTTTCTTTATAACAAAAATTATATAAACATTTGTTGAGAATGTAAAACATATCTTTTTTTGGTTTTTTATCTATTTATAAAACACTAAAAACAAAATCTATAAATATTGTTAGTTAAAATGATGTATGTGATGGATATATTATTCAGAGATGAAATGAAAATTAATATACATAGTTACTTTTTAATTTCCCTAAATTTACTTTCATTAAGATATGACTCAAATATAGCATATAAAAATTGTAATAAAATTATCTTGTATAGATGTTTTAATATAATTAATTATACCAATAATACCATTAGACATCTTATTTTTTACCTATATTTGATCTCTATCATAATTTATAACACAATAAATATTCATTAGAGTAATTAATATTTTTTTATTATGATGACCAAAACAGTAAACTAAATATTTTTTATATGTTCTAAATAAATATACCACTTTTTCACTATTTGTAAACCCAAAACTATATAGTTCACTACATTGATCATTTCATATTAATATGATATTAAAATTTTAAATTCATCTAAATGTATATCACAAGAAGAATAGTAAATAAGTTCATTAATATATATTTTGACAATAAAAAATATAAAAAATATATTTTTATGTAAGTGGTTGGATAAACATTACCATTTACAAAAAAAATTATAAATATATTTTTAGATCCTCTCAAAATAATCATAAAGAACACATTTTAAACCTCACGTTTCTTCTTAGGATTTTATAAGAATTATAGATTTAACATCATTTTCCAAAATATATCGATGATTCATATAAATATTATTAGTAAAATATGAATTTATAAGAACCTTTTTGTTTTATATTTATACATTAATAATCCCACAATGAAATAAATATTTAAATTGAATATTTTGAAATCTTATTCGATAATCTATGGGAAAATATTGATAAAAATATATTCATTTTAATTGATGTTAACCTTGATCCATTAACAATTTATTTTATTAAATGTTTTGACAAGGGTTACCATAATTGTTTTTAAATAAAAGTTTTTTATAATTATATTTGGATGATGAGTGGGGGGTAAAGTAATATCTCATAAATTTTAATATTAAACTAGTTTAATTATTTGGGAATTTATATAACATGGCTTTAATTAGATAACCCTTCATAAATATTTTGAGGCATAAAATTAAAAAATATCTTGATAAGTATAACGTCTTCAATAGAAATTTACTATTTTAAATCTTATTATTAAAACACCAATCCAATTTTTCAGTAGTTGATCTTTGAGGACATTTAATTTATCTTAATTTGAAGTCATCTCCCCCATAATTGAATTATTCATCTCTCTATTTTCAGTTTGTCAAAAGTTTATATCTATAATATATTCCTCACTGTTTTATATTTTATATTTCCTAAATTAATTGTTTTTTGTCTAATTTTAATTTTAAATATAAATCATGTACAAATGGTTATTTTATGTAAAATCCATATTAATTACCTAAAATATAATTTATAAGAATAATTACGTGGATTAATTTTTGATAGAACGTTTCTAGGGAATTGTTTCTCCTATGAGTGTAAACATTTTATATATTTACTATAGACTTCTCATTTTTAGAATTCCTCCTTTTATATATTTCATTATGTGTGTTGTTTAAAAATGGAATCATGCAGATAATATTTGTAATATGAAATGATTATATAAAATATTATAACCAGAAATATTTCATTAAAATGAATACATTTAATATTGTCCAATCCATTTCTTATAAAGTAATATATCCTATTCCAAAATTCCATTTTTGTTTTGTGGATACCAAAGGTAGAAAAAATTACATATAAAATCCCTTATATTTATCAAATTAATGAAATATTATTACTGATGACTTATCTCCATTATTAATTCCTATTGAAAAATTTAGATAACATTTTTCATTATAAACAAATTTTAAAAATTAAGTAAATTTAAACTATATTCTAGATTATTGAGAGAATAATAATTCATTTTAAATTTAATTTTTTCTTGAAAAATAAAAATCCACATCAATTTTTCATCAAATGTCATAATTTTTCATTTGAAAAAAAAATAAAAATTCAATATTTATGAAATCCTGATTCTTTCCCTCTTGGACACACATGATGGAATCATTATGTGAATTCAATTTTAGGATTAATCACATAAATATGTAATGTCTTCATTGGAGTAATTTTTATCCAATATATCTGGATATTTATAAGGATTTTGAATAACAATGAATATATTCTGGAACAATAGTTTACGATAAGAATGATTTTAAAATCATAATACTATTAATAATTTAAAATTATATTCATTCAAGTCACAATAATTGATTAATTTATTAATTTATTTTACTTTTTGATAAAATAAGACTAATTATTATATAAAAATAATAAAATTTCCATCATAATTTTAATATTCCTATTATCATATCAATGTTGATATATACTTATTTTATTTTGTTTCAAAACTATAATTTAAAAACATTAATATTACAACATGATTTATAATTCCTTTTTCTCTACAATTATTTAATATTTCATTTGAATTATTATTTAATGTAAAAAATTTACCTTCAAATTTATTTAAAAATATAAATTTATAAATACCACTTATAATTTGTTTGGGTCATCCACTCTCCATGTTCCAAAATATAAATTTTTATGCTTCGAATAGAATTTTTCCAAAGGAAATAGATTCTTTTTTCCTTTGTTACCAAAACAAAATTGGGAATAATTATATTAAAAATAATTATTTTTTACCAAAATAGATTTAAAATGGAAATTGTTACATAATATAGGAAAAAACTACATAGATATTAAATAAATATTGATACCAATATATATAAATATAATTGTTACTATAGTGACCTAAGCCTTTCATATATAAATATTTCAACTTTTTTTAAAGAATGTTCAATGCATTTCCCAAATAAACCTCAGAGAAATTTAATTTTTTATTGTATTGTAAGACTAGATAACCCTTAATTTTATTTCATAAGTGATCTTTAACATTTTCTATAAATAAGGTATGATTTTAAAATATTCATATACATTCTCAGTATATTACAATCTTCATATCCTAGTGAAAGGAAACCATTGAAATAGATATATTATACATTTACTAAAGGTAAATGTGGGATTTATCAATTAATGATCCCATTAAAGAATACATTAATCATAAGGGTATGATATCCATAATATTAATCACAATGATCAAAAAAAAATCTAAAATGTATTTTAATAATGATTTCATGTATAATAAATTATCATATTAAATAACATTGATCCTAATTTTGAGAAATTATCATCAATTAATAATGAAACATATGTTCCTTTCATATATGTGTGACTCCATAATAATTTTATAAACCTTTTATTATGACGTTGTTAACTAATAATACAATTAAATAATATTAAATTATGAATGAATTCATGTTTTCCATAGAGGATAAATCATGTTTAATTTTTATCCCTTATCAAATAAATGATATATAATTTCATATCATAAGGGATAAAAAATAAACATATGTCCAACAGTTATATCATAATATTTTGTAGTATTACTAATAAATTTTAGTGATATATAATTTCAAACCCACAAATTACATAATGAAAAAATATGGAATATTATATAACATTATTATATATTTATAATCAGATAACCCATAGATTCAAAATTAAATTCATATATAATTCATCATAAGATAAAAGATATAAATGAAATAGGTATCACAATCATTTCATGAATTAACTATTTCTAAAAAAGTTGTAAAGGATTTTGTTTCATAAATATAATTTTATCATATTAATAAACCATGTAGGGAAATATTTAGGAATATATCATTGAATCATATCCCTAGTAAATATTATTCAATATCAATGAATATAAACATATATGGAAATTGATTCTAAATGATCACATAAAGCATTTCCATTGGAATATATCCATTCAAATTTTAAAACACTTATTACATAAATTTCCAAGATACGATAGGAAAAATTTATATTTAAAATATATTTGGAATCATGTATATTATTCATTAAAATACTTTTCATTAATTTTTGTGAGAAATAATTTTCATATACTACATGTTATAATATATTAATTTCATTTTTTCAATAAAAAGTGAAAAATAACTTATTTCATATAGTGAATAAAAAATTAAATTATTTTTTTAAAAAAATATGGGTCCAAATGCATTTAATAACATCATTTAATCATATAAAAAGAATTCTTTATATTATTTATAGAAATTATAGAAATGGATGAAAAATGGTTGTCGATCGAAGAGTGGAATATGATTTTGTTTTTATAAATAAAATATCGGGGTCCATTGAGTACATGAATTGAGGAAAATGAATAGAAGTCATGAATTTTCAAAAATAATGATATTAGAATAAAAATCATGTGAATAATGATATATTGATTATAATATTTCATTATCATAAACATTACCTAAAATTGCCCTAATAAAGAATTACATTATAACATGAACCCCATCCAACATTGGAAGAATATGAGTTGTAAGCCCCATGGGATATATATATATATGGATATTTATATAGAACATATTCTTCAATATAAAAATAATATTTCCATGGAATGTATACACACAACATCATAGAATCAAGTGGTGATTTTGATGTGTGTCCAGTTGAAAAAAAGGTGTGATGAAAATATCTTATCTCATGGATCCAATTTCTTTATAAATATTTGAAACGTTATTAAACAAAATATTTAATTATTATTAACATATTAATGATCCAAACACACAATTATTATACAATTTGTAATTTTATTATTATCTTTAATCACCCATTTATTAACAATTATTGGTAAAAATATTTTCATGCTAATAAAAGCTTTATTTTTCGTGTATTTTTTTGTCAATTTTTTGGATGTTTAATTAGATCATGGTTCCATTATATAACCAATTATAAAAATTTTATATTTATCCTATATATACATTATATTAATATATATATATTTATCAATAAATCAAGATATAAAAAATAATAAATACCCCATTCTTATAGATGATCAGTTGAATATAGACATAAACACTATATTCATTTTTCAATAGATGGAATAAATGAAGGAGAACTAGTGTTTCACATAAAAATAATAAATAATTTATAAAATAATTTATATATATTCCTAAAATACATCCATATTTACATAATATTAAAAATAAATAATAAACGAATCACCTCGCTTTGTGGAGATGGGAGTCCACACATATGCACACGAAACACTATTATTTTTCAACTGATTAGAAAGTAGTATGTTAGATGTGATGTTATAATAATAGAATTATTTTTTTGTCCTAAATATTATAAATGTATTTATATTTTGTGATTCTATCATTATATCCAGTAGTAATAGGTGGTGATGGTAAAGAAATTTAAATTGGTTTATGAGGTGGTAGTCTGCATATATGTGGGGGATGGTTCTGTAACCCATCCGATTATGGTGGATATGAATATGGGTTATACATCTAAAATTACAAAATATTATTATACATATGATGATTTTATTATGACATCGTATTTTTTATCATTAGATGGAGGTGGGTAATGGAATGACATTGAAATTTGTGGTAAAAAATGATTCATTTTATTTAGAAAATATCATTTGGTTAGCACCAAAACAAATCCTGTAAGGGAACAGTTATCATAAGAATGACAATAGGAATTTTTAAGTGAAGTAATAAATATACTGTTATTGTGATTTCATGGACTAATATTCCAGGGATTTGTGAAGGGGTGTGATATGTGCATCAATTGCATAATTTATGCTAGTGGGACACTTATAATATGACAATGATTTCCAATATTGAAAAAAAAATTATTTTTAATTATTAAAACTCAAAATATGAAATAAAGAATAAAATAATCAATTAACATATGAGCTTGAATTTATGTTAATACCATTCACACAGATGCGGTGAAATAAAAAGTATATAAAGAAAAAAATTTCATAATTGAAAAAAAAAATATTTAAAAAATGATGATTATATTGATTTAAATATACCAAGTTGTATTAATTAAAAAGTAATTATGATAATATTACTTTTAAAAATATTTTAATATATTATTTATCCTTATAAATTCTATAAAAGAAAATGTGGGTTTCAACAAAAATGAGTATATCATAATATTTATCGAAAAATTAATCTATTTAATAAATTATAAAATATCCCTTAAATGAAAAATGTAAATTTTTAACTTAATAAGTTAGATATATTTTTTTATTAAATTTTCATTTATTGAAAAAAAGTTATTTTATTATTTGTTCACAAATAATAAAAAAAACTACGTAATATTGCAATTTTAGAGAATATAAAACATCACTAAAAATTGAGTACATATTTATCAATATAAGATAATTATCTAATATAATAATAATTACTTTTAAAAAAATGTATTCTTATTAAACCCACCATGTTTAATGGGTTGGATATAATGAATATGTTCAAATATTAATATTAATAGTATATTGTGCTTCTTCAAAAATTTGTGTTTCATGTTACATGGTCTATTGAACAAACATAATTTATTTAAGAAATTAATTAAAAGATGTGTTTTAAAATTTTACAATACATAATATAAATTTTACCATTAAAATTACATCAATATAATATAAAAATTGAGGATACATCATCATCATAATATCATCAGTATCTATTATAGCTTCATCAAATATATGATACCTTCGTATAAAATTACTCAAATGAATACTCTTGTCCATGTCACATTATCTATATCATAAAAGTATCATATAATTTCTTCTTTTATATGAATGATCATTATATTTTAATGTGCCCTCCAAATTCAGAACATATGAATTATCAGTTATGTATACCCTTTGGATAGATATATGAAACCCATCACAAGCCTAAAAGTGTTTTTGTGGAAGTACAATGTAATAATTTATTATCCCTAATTGATCAATAATCATTAATTTGAAATTGTAACTATGGAAACCAACTCCCTATTTCTAGGACATTTTAACATTATTCAAAAGAGAAATTCATATAAAAACCTTTTCACAAACTTTGAACTATAGATCACATTGATAATTGACAAAATAACTTTTTCTTTGATTTTGAGAATTAATTATATACAACTAAATAGGAATAAAAATATCTACAATTTCTTCAATTATTTAGGTTCATAATTATTTCACTCTTTGACTTCAATCCATATTTTTTGAGTTCCTACATTTTATTTATTGATGGACTCATAAGGAACCATCTAAAAGCTATAGGGAATGAAATAATTGTAACAATACACATCAAGTTGTTGGCTTTGATCATAGTAACCTTGTAAATACATTTAAAAATATAACAACATATCCTATTGTGGTTAAATAATATAATCAAACTAAACATATGTCTGGGGAAATAAGTACCACTGAAATATAACATTTTATCAAGATCCTACTGAAATATTTTCCAAACATCGTGGAAAACCTTAGATATCGATTAGATCTAAAATAATTTGGAAAACCATTCATCCTTTATAATTATTTAACTTATATCCTATAATTTTCATCAACATATAAATTTTATATAAGAGGCATACTGTTTGTTGACTTTTCATGGGGATCAAATACAATACATATAATAATATTCCTAGTATATGCTTTTTATGTTTTAATTAAAAAATAAATCATGTTGTTTTCCAATATTTATTCTAATACGAGTAATAGTTTTACAATAAAATGAGGTTGTTGATGGAAAATAAATAAATTTATTAAATATGATTTACTGAGAAAAATACTATGTAATATATCCATTAATTACATTCCACAATAAATACTTGTTTAAATATATATACAAATTTTTTACATTGATGATAAATAGAGAATAATGATCAATGAGATTACTCTATCATCTCCTTCATAAAATATTTTATGTCAAAACATATAAATTGTTTTGGAACCTTATCATTCAATCAAAATATTTTTTTTATTATAAATATATGTATCAATTTTCTGTATCTCTAAATATTCTATCATTTCCCCTTTATCTATCACAATGATGGATGGTTGAAGAATCATTTTAGAAAGATAAAATTTCCCTCCATATTTAATTATCACATTATCCATCTGTTTTACTCTATAAATTTTGGATCTTATTTTATCATCCTCGTAGTTATTCTATAATTATGAGTTTGAGTCAAATTTTCAGTCAGCTTATTTTCTTCATTATGGTGATAATGAACTAGGTAGTCATAATCATTAATTATATAAAACCATCTTCCCCAGTGAATAATGGACACTTTCTATGAATACATATTTCTAATTTCGATGATCATTTTTAATTTCACAACATTCTCTATTAATATAATTCCTCTATGTAATTTTTGAAAAAATTACCTCAGATAATGCCAAATCAAGATTTGGGTAATTTTTCCCAATATGATATAATTATCTTGAGACATTAGTTATAACCATATCATTATTTGTGAGGATGAATCATATTTCCTTATTTTATCTATAACTATAGATTACAAACCCTTCTCTAATAGAGGGTAATGGATGAACATAATAACTTAATAAAATTCTTATTAGTTTCTTGAAATTCTCCCCACATTCATCAATCTAATGAAAATTATTTTTCTTCTGAGTTATCATGGGGAGTGGAGTGTATTGTTGATAGATGTTTTTATCATGTCACTGATAATATCATGAAAACCCATGAAAAATAGGGATCTTAGAAAATATTATTCATTCGGTACAATATTTAATAGATTGTGTCATTTATGGATCCCATGATGTGACATTCCATGTGATTATAAGACCCAAAAATGAATCCATTTTAATTAGAAATTCCCATAATTGAAATTTTAGATATAGATTCTCCATCAATAGGTTCTTTAATAAAATCCCCATGTGTTCCCCATTTTATTACATTCTTATATAATATATAAGAATATCAACTAAAAAAACATCTAAACATGAATCAATATAATTGATAAGGATGATATTTTTATAATCTATGAATATATAGGGAAATTAAAAAGAATAATGTGAATTACCATATATTCATAATGTATGTTCCTTGTATGTATTTCATTATTGATTATATCCTACATATTTACCATTAATTGTTGATATCCAAAATATAGGTCAATCTTGGAAATGTATAAAGCTCTACAAAGTTGATCAAAATAGTCACCAATATTAGCTAAATTATATTAATTGACGTATGTGATATTTTTAATCACCCAATAATAAAATTGTAGTTTAATTGATCCAAAAATATTCTTAAAATAATTGTTGCACAACGTTTATCATAATAGGCTAATGGAATACCATTTAACGATCTTTTTATAATTGATTCTTCAATATATTCTAATCAATCATTTGAATTATATAGGGATTATTTTAAATATGTGTTTCACCAAGTATGAATTTGATTTATAACTCATCCACGTGATTTTGGGGAATACATGGAAACACTTATAAAATGACATAAATGAACTCTTCCACAATAGGAATATAATAAATGTTTACTTTATAACTAAGCATCTATGATAAAAACACATTTTTTATTAGAATCAAGTTATTAAACATTCATATGATCTCTATTGAATGTTTATATTTATCATCTCATAGTTATAAGGCCATAAAGTGGTTTGTAATATCAAATGGGACACTCTATCCATGGAAATGGTTATGGGTTTTATGTAGAGAAATCCAATCCCCGACTATAATGAAATCAAATTCAACCAAACTGAGTATAAAAATAAATTTTGGTAGATCGTTACCAAATTATCTTAGTATAGAATATTTATTTTATTATATTTTGATCATCACACTAATTGGTTATTTAAATAATCATACAACATCTAACTATTAGGGATTTAAATAAAACCTTCTTTGAGAATTTTCTTTATATACTGATATTTATAAAACTAATCTATAATTTGATATGTCAATATTTGGGAACCACAACCCCATATCCATCATTCTTAATTTATTCTACTAATATTGTTTACAGAAAATATAGACAACATTACTCATTATGATGAATAATAAAAAATCATTTATGGGTTGTATAAACATTTACACAGTCATTTAAATATTCAACACCATCGGATTAACCATAGATTTTTTTATTAAAATTTACACTAATACATTATAAATTTTCATAAATAAATTTTAATTAACATAATCATTAACCTATAGAGTGAAATTTTATTTTTTTCTTATTATAGGAGCACACAGTTTGATCCAGAATGATTAATGAGACACACTCAACCAACTCTTATTTGGGTTATTTCCCTGAATTGCATCTGTTCCAAAACATATCCACATGTAGTATATAGAGACATAGGCATCACATCAATACCAAAACTAAATTCTTTACCATAAAATAAGAAAATATAATGTACATAGAATTAAACTAGTGGTTTTATTGTTTATAACACCTACATCAAATGGTTAAATGAACCTGATCTCAAATACAACTATAGAAACCCAAAAAAATCATACAAAAATTTATCATCATTTATGTTGAATATTATCATCATTTAAAAAATAAGGGTCAAAGGAACACACATCATTAATTAACTAGATACTGGATTCATCATAATCATATTTCTAAATATATTATAAATATCTCCCATTAAAATTTTCATATATAGTAATCTCTACATACATTCCATGAAAATATACTTCATGATAACAAGGGGAAATAAAAAATAATTAGGGTGTGATCAAATTCTCAAGAATGGTAATCATAAGAGAAAAAATATATGGTCATATCAAATCATTATATTATTATAATGATATTACATAATGATAATAACATAAAATATTTATAAAAAATATCTCATAGCTTTTATACAGTATTCCTGACATAAAATGTTACCATTTTAAAATTCATTAATAACTAGAGTGAGAAATCATCATAAATAAATCATGAAACATAAATTCAATTTAAATATCTAAGGAACCATTTTAAGTATAAAATTAATTACGTGTGTAGAGTTTACAAATCAATAATATCACATCATAAATGATAAATAATAAAATAAAATTTTCCACAGTTAATCTAAACATTTATCTTTTTTCCCAAAATCGATTAATAAATAATACTAGTTTCCCCTAATAGAGAAACAACATCCAATTATTTCTCATAATCATCTTTTTTGATATAAAACATTAAATAATTAACATTAAGGATATATAATCTTGGGAAACATATAACATAATGAATATAATACATGAGTGTTCCATATATTCATTAATCATTAATAAAAAAATAACCAAAACAATGTTAATTGAATTTATAAACAGTTCTTCATTTCATAACCTATGGAAATAAAATGAGTTTCAAAATCACTTAATCCGCTAAAAAATCCCTTAGAAAAGGAAAAAGATTAATAAACATAATTTATTCATAATAATAATCAATATTTGGAAAAAATAAAAATGTTTTCATATGATCATATCTCTAGTAAACCATATATAACAACCAATGATTTCATCAAAATTGGAAAATGGTTTTAAAATATCACTTGTAGTTTTTTTTGAAGATAATATAGTTCCCACATTTAAATCATATAACATAAACATTCATAAATATAAAAGAAAAATGTATTCGAAAATATACATGGATTCATTTAATGGATTCCTTATATCATTGAGTGTTTATGATAGTTAAAAATATTAGAATTACATACTTTTAAAAAAACTATTCCTTTTAAATTTTTTGTAAAAAAGAAAAAAGAAACTAATTTGAAGAAAACCAGTGGAATATTTTTTTAATAAAATCTATAAATAGTTATACATTGGTAAAATTGACTTTTAAAAGTCCTAGTTTAATTTTAGAAAATTTCATGATTTCATTTTTATAAAACATGGATATTGAATAAAAATCATATTTTATGGAAGATATTATAAAATTTAATTTCTATTGAAAACATTATCTGTGTCCCATGAGTAGATAAAGTGATTGAAATTAATGAAAAACAATAATTCTTCAGAAATAACCATATTTCATAAAAAATCAGTTTTTAAGATATTGAAAATAATATTAAATCATCATAAACATAATAAAAAAAAATCACCAATAAAAAATATTCATTTATTAATTCTAAAAATGAACTTTGTTAGTTCTTAAAAAATATCATAACCTTTGTATAATTAAAATAAATCAACCTTTATCATTTCTTCAGGTATCACTAATAAGGGGATCTCTTGGTAATAAACAGTTTCATCCCTAATCATCCATGAAAAACCCTGTATATTCAATACCAAGAATAATACATACAAAATAATTGAAATATAGAAGAAATTGTTGGATAGAGGACAAAAAATTAATAGGAAAACTCATAACTGAAATTCAAGAATGAAAACATCTATTCATGTCATTTTAAACTTTGGTTTTAGCAATTATATATTTATAAACAGACTATCAACTATATTAAAAAATATTAATGTTCCAGTTTTACTTATAGTTAAACCCCATTTTTACAATTAGTCATTAAACAAACAAAACAATATTAAAGAAAATATTCACTAATTTATTTTAGGAACATTGTGTATTATATTGAGGTGTATAAAATTCCTACATTTACACAATGCCTTATGGGACATTTCCCTAGGAATTTAAGAAATATGAGTGTGTTAGTTCTATATTGAGTATTTAAAATGCCTTTTTTATAAAATTCCATTTTTAAATTGAAATCATCAATTGTAGTCATACTGATTTCACCATGATCAAATTTAGGTAAGGATTATTCTATCCAGTAAAAAATAAAACTTGGGTCATTGACCTAAAGTATCTAATAAATTTGAATGTTTTTTCTTACTCATGAGAATATCATATTTTTTAAAATTGAATTTTAAAATAAAACTACCCACATTGAATTATACAATACACATCACGTTTTAGTTTTATATGAGACTTATTCATAGAAACCACAAATTACATATTATTTTTATTCATAAATCAACAAGAAAATAATACCACATTTTCTCTTTTTTCAGTGTTGGACACACATTATGAACTAAAATTATATTTTTAAACTAAAAATAAAAATATTACTTCATTCATAGAACACCATGTAATTGAATCAGGTGAGAATAATAACTAAATATTAAAAATAAATTAATGATCATTTTCCTAGAGTTTTAAAAATATATCAATGTGTTATCTCAATTTTGAGAATTCCATATGACATTTTTTTTAAAATTAATGTCATTTTAAAATAAAATGGCACACTTGGAGTCATACAATTAACATTGTCAGTAAATTTTAGGATTCACTAAAAAGGTCAATGCCCCAAATTAATAGTGGATCATTATACAAAATTAATAACGAAATCAGAAATATTTCAATCAGTTTGGAGTATTTGACATGATATTTTTTTCTAAAATGTCATTTTGTGATGAAAATACACACGTTTTGTCATAAATATCACAACATGAGTGATTTTTAAGTCAGATTATTTCTTAAACATAAAAAATTACATACAAATAATTTTCATAAATAATCAATAAAAACAATTATTTTTCCTCAACTATCAGTGAGTAACACACGTTTTGATTTAAAATAATAATTTTAATCTGATAAAAGAAACATTTTGTCATTCTGCGAACACCATGTCTCATATTAATGTGAGAATAAAAAAAATTAATAAGTAATATATTGATTTTATTACTAATATATGAAAACAATATGAATTCTTTTTATAGATTTGACTATGTCAGCTTTCTTTTTTCTTAAATTATTATCAATTTTAAATAAAAAGACAAAAATAGAGTCATATCTCTCACACTATACAATATATTAAGGTAAGGATGGGTAATAAATATCTGAAATGACTAATGGAATGTTTTTCTAATCTATTAATACAATCTGAATTGATTATAGTAGTTTTGAGTCAGTCACTCATGGTTTTTAATAAAATATCATTTTAAACTAGAAACATGAACATTTAGTAATACTGGTCACATTGTGTGTTTTTTGGACTTGGTACTAGTTATCTCAATTCAATAAAGTATTATAAATATTATTCATAAATAATAAGGACAATATGGCCATTTTTCATATTCTTTAGTTAGTGACACAAGTTTACAACTAACATGTCAATTTTAAACAAACGGTGGAAAATTTATGTCATATAAGGAAAACTATTTATTAGAATGTAGTTCATTTGATCCTTATTAAAAATAATATACTTCAATATTGTTTTCCTAAATAATAAATATAATCCAAATGGGTTTTTCTAATTTTGAGCTTGTCAATTTTCTTTTTTATAAAAAATTAATGACATTTTTAAATTAACTGGCACAGTTGGTGTCATACTGATCAAACTATGAATGAGATTGAGGTGAGAAAAATTCCTACACTTTAAAAATGACCTATGGATTATTTTAATAAGTTATTAAAATAGTATTAATGTGACTTATTATTTTTTTATTATGTGGTCTCTATTTTGATTTAATATGAAAATTGTAACCTAAAAACATATAATTACAATCATATTGGGGATATTGTGTATTTTATTAAAGTGAAACTAATTGTGTATGCGATGTTTTTTTTCATTCAAAAATATACAGTAAGAGAAAAATAGAGAAAAAGATACACTTAGATGGATGTGGAAACCCTATCCTGCTTGAAATGCTTCATTATTCATGAAACATGTGATTTTCTCATCTATCCAAAATGAACACATAGTCTCTTTTCCTTATTGATACATATAGATTAAAAAAATAATGAATTCCAAAAAAACATTTAATAAATCAAGTAACTATTAGTTAAATATTATATTTAAATAATATTGAAAATATTATATAAAATTATGAAAAAAAACTAAGTATATTGTTGACATTCACCTATTGATGATGTATAAATATACGCAGGACTGATTTCCATATTTTTTATTTTTTTTAGTTTTAGCCTTAATGTCTAATACTTCATAACAGTGGGAATATTTGGAATCCCACAGCCCTACAAATGAATCCTCCTTTGTGATAATTGTTTTATTCTATAAAGAAATAATTTAGACAAAAATATGAAATAATTCATTAATAAAATGTCAATTTTAGACTGAAAGCATCCCACATAATTCATACTAGACACATTATGCATCAGATTTAGGTATTAATGATTCCTATAAATTTGAAATTACTTTTGGATCATTTTTATAAAGTATAAAGATAATCTGAATGTGTTTTATTAGTTTTGAGTATATCACTTTTATTGTATACTAAAATTTCATTTTAAATATAAAAAATATATATTGAGCCATTCTAGTCACATTATATACTAGTTAGACATTAGAGTCATTCTTACACATACAAAATAACATATCAAACATTCTCATAAATTCTAAATATAACATATATGATTTTATCATTTTTCAATTAGTGAAAACCATTCTGAACTATAATGTCAATTTTAAACTAAAAATGACCATTTTGATCTATACCATAAAAAATATTAATTAGATTTATTTTTGTATCCTTATTACATGTCTTAAATGATATATGTATATTTTTAGTAAATTATCAAAATAATATTAATGTTTTTTCATAATTTTTAGTAGGTCCATTTTTTTTAAATAAAATCAATACTTTGAACTGAAACAAATCTTTTTGAGTAATACCAATGACATAACGCCTCACATGGAAATAAAATCTATAACTACACCATAAAATTTAATTGTGTTTGTTTTTTCCAATATTTAAAATCAATTTGAGATAATCTATATTATTTAATATATTTTATGTCAATGTTAAACTAAAATCGATCTATTGTATTAAAATAATGTAATTAACATTCTATAGAACAAATTATGTCTTGTATTTAGGTTTAGTCAATTACGAAATGTGAAATATTAATAATATATCATTAAAATAATGAAAAAAACCAATCTCGGCTCACATTCTCATTTTTAAAAATTTTAATCTTTTTTACTAAAATGATAATTTTATATAGAAAATATGTTCTTTTAGCTATATAGACCACATCGAGTGTCGAATTGATTTGCGATCAATTATTATACATGAAAAATGAATTATATTTCATTTTACTAATTTTTTAAATAATTTGATATTTGTTTTCTTTGTTTTGTCTATGTAACAATCATTTTTAACTAAAATGACACTATTATTTTAAAGACACATACCTCAATTGTAACACCCCAATAAATCTGCATTAGTAACTTATATTCAATGGCATGTATGGAATAGATCATTATGTTCATAAGGGAATATAATATAAGTAAATTATTCAGTATATTTACTATTTTAAATAAATACTACATATTTTATATATTGCAATGCACATGGCACTGAGATAGCCTATGTCGTAAACTACAATGTGTTTCTTCACTGGCAAGCATTAAAGACATGAATATGTTTTAAAACGAAAAAATAAATTATTAATATATTATAAGATATTAAATACTAATTACGAATAGTATTAACTGAATTATTAAAATATATTGTTAAAACAAAAAATTCATTTGTTTCAAATAAATTATAATTTAATATAAGTGTCAATAAAACTTAAGGAAATATTTTATTAAAAACTATATTTATAGTAACAATTTTTTTTAAACTAATAAATTAAATTAATTAAATTACTTAAGTTTTATTAATTTAATATATATTATATATTCAAGATAATTTATTTTATATCCATATAATATACTTTATATATATAAGATATAAAAATAAAATTGTGTACATATGATATAATGTTTTTATTTAAATTAGTTGTACTACCATTTAATGGAGAAGATATTTTAAATAAAATGTTAGAAACATTATTTAATTATATTTGTTAATATTACCTTTATATTTTGAGTAGAAAGAAAAATATTAAGAAACGGTAATATGTTGGTATGTTTCTATGATTTTTAAATTTTTAATTAATAATGAAAATTACAGAATAATATATCTAAACTAAATTTTTAGCTATGTTTTTAAAAAGTATGAATTAAATATTAAATATTCCTAAAATTTTCACTATTTGTAATTTTTAACATTTAATAGATTATATTTCATTTAATAAATTTTTCTTAGAAATATACAATACAAACCTAGAATACTTTTGGTCGTTTTTACTTTAAAAACTTATATTGTCATCTCGTCTATGAGATTAAATTTAAATATAATTCTACCATTTCAATTATTGGAATATATAAAAATTGATTCCATGTTTTTAATAATAATAACATATAATTTATAATAAGTTTAAATAATTTTTTGACCATAATTATTAGTCACCATAACTAAATTAAATAATTTGATTAATGTAAAATTAATCCTAACAAGACACTAAACCATAATCATAAGGTGAAAAATGACCTATACGATTGTCCAAAACCTATTTTGTGGAAGTATATAGGCTTATAAACCACTATGGTTTAGTAATGATATATTTGTTGTATTTTTTTAATAAGTACTACTTGGGGAAGAGAAAATTATATATAGAAAATATAATGTGTTTCATTTCCCTCCACTATAAAAAGGAACTCCTCCCTCCCCCTTCCTCAAACCGACCATGACACTTTAGATTAACATAGATCTACCCAATTTTATCCATAACATCACTCCCCTCAAACTAGATGCTTTAAATTGGTCATAATTTAATTCAATTCTTCCCATTGATTCAACATTAAAAGAGCTACCCGATTAATAGGTAACATCATTCGTCAAGCTCTTTATTTTTATTTCCATTATCCTCTCCTTAAAATCTAATTATTCCATGATTATGTAAGACAGATAAACCTCAATATGATGTTATATTTTAGGAAAAATTTTCAACCTAATCTTTCACACACAACCATAAAATGGATAATGAACATATTTTTTACATATATGGTGAACTACCGCCTCACAAAACATTCATTTTTCATTTTTCCTTGAAGACATATCATGGAAGAAATTATGATGGAAACAATATTTATATATGAAATATAAGATATTATTTATTTCTTTAATATTATTTAAATGCATTATAACACATATAATTATATTTTCAATTTTTTATAAATATTATAACAATGTTTTTGGAAGTGTGGACTATAGCCTTGTCAATGCGATGTGATATGTTAACAATATACAATGAAATTATAATAGTGATTTTAATAAACCTATGGAAAATATATAACATTTACATTATTCTGTAAATTTATTGTAAATATTTATCATTTACTTTTAATTATTTTAATAAAACATAAAATGAATTTAGTGTTCAAATGTATGAATGAACTACCGTCTCAATAAACGGGGCACTTTATTTAATATATAAAAATATTATAGAATATTATAAATATATATGATCTAAATATGTATTCTATTTGAGTCATGGTTTACATTCTTGATGTTATTATGTGATTATATATGTAATAAGAACAAAAATTAACAAGTCAAAACATACATGAGAAAACAGGGAAATTCACAACCAAAATATTGAAAATAATAAATGATTATAAACATATGGTTAACGAGATATTCCAATAACATATTATATGATATTATAAACAATATTATGGGTTAGTTACATATTTTAGAATATTTTTAACCACTATAATGTTGTTCAAAGTATGATCACCCAAATGGTAATGCAAGGTAAGAGATTTTCAGATCACTTTTTATATCTATGATATAAATGTCATATTCACCACTTAATTATGTTTTGTGGTGTATCTATAACAAATTTTTATTTATTATATGAATAATAATTTTATCTTTATTATATAAAAAAATATAAATTTAATGATATTCCTTCATAAGGATTATGATTTAAGTTGTTTCAATGCGTTATCAGATAATTTGGAATATTTAAATATTATTTTACTCAATAATAATATTAATTCTATTTCAATGGAATTTATATTAAATGAAATCATATAAACATTTCTTAATGAACTATTTATTTTTACTATCCTCTACTTATTCTTGTCATTTTTCATGTGTTAGTACCATTTTTCCACTCATTGGTACTAAATATGTTTTAGAATATAATTTTAAAAAAACTTCACTTAATTTTTTTATTTAATTAGATAATCAATTTTTTCTAAAAAAATATTTATTATAATGTTTTAAAAAATTTTATTATATATTTTAATGTTAAGTATAAAAATATTTTTTAATAATTTTATATTTTAAAAAAATGAAACGAATCTTATGGACACTTTATGAACGACACATTTTTCTATCCTTTTACTATGAAAATGGAATTTTCATTTTACCTAATAGAATATGTATAGATTTAAATGCCTTCATTCATTAAAAGTCCATTTTTCATTCATAAAAGAATAATTAAAAATATACTTTTTCAAGTGATATTTTCAATGAATGTATTTTTAAAAATGTTTAAAAAAGGATACTTTCCTCAAGAATTATTTTAAAATCTATTTTTATAGTATTTATATTCATAAAAGAAAACAAAAAATTATTGTTAATTCACATTTTATATGTTGTTTTTATACCATTATGATTCTTTATAAATATTATTGATGATTTATTTGAACAAGGATATTATTTACATTCACTTTGTGGATTGCTTTTAGTGATCTTAAAATATTCAATTTCATATGATCAGTTAACATTGAATTTTACATATATATTTTAATAATTATTCATGGATATGGTTATAGACTAAACCATACACCATTTATTTGATGGTGTTAACATTGATAGTATTATATTCATGGAATTAGGCAATGAATGAATTAGATTATTTTCATGAAACCTTTAATTTAATAAATTTATTCTAGGAAGGCTTCAGAGTATAATATTATTATAATGAAGTCTTGAAAGTATTAGATTCTCGACATAATACCTTTAAAGTATTATATCCATTGAGTACTAAATTGGTGGTATGTTATATATATATATTTCACTCATTTTTCAATCCTTAATTTTGATTCAATTTTTATTTACGCGTTATAATTTTGGAGGATATATCTATGTATTCATTTCATTCTAATTTTATTGATTAAATTGAACGTGTTTCCGATTTTGTACCTGGACATACATATTTTTTTAATATTTATATATTTTATTAGAATGTGTTTTTGTTGATACCTTTCTATATTGATTATTCTAATTTATTCATTATTTTTCTACTATACATTAGCCCTACACATCATTTCAGCTCACACATATTTTGGTTTCCTTTCCCCATGAATCCAAGATGTGTACTATGAAAGATAATAATGGATATACTATATGGGATAACATTACTATCTTCAAATTTATGTAGTTAGGAAAAATTTATGTTTTAATTAGTTTATTAATTTGAAATATGGTACTCATGTATGTATCTGGTTTTAGAAGACTAATAAACTCATGAGCCCTTTAGGATTTTATTCAATGTAATCATCCTAATGTAATTTCAGTAGACATCGGATCCATGATTTGTAGTGTTAGGTCCAAATAAATGGTATCAATGGATGTTTAGTAGGATCATTGGGAACTAGATTTAGAATAGCAATGTTTTGATAATGTAACTATAAGGTATAATTTAAGGATTTGTACAGAAGAACTTCATAATGGTTCGACTAGATTGATATTAGGTAGTTTTTATAGAAATACAACCCTACATAGATACAAAATTTTTATGTGGTTCGGGAATAGATTTAAATTGGTCAAAAAACTCCAACATGGTGTGTCAGGACTGACTCGGTATAACCTGGTACACGAAAATGGCCCTTACTATACACCTGTTTTGACACTGTCTTAGGATATGATTAGGATAATTCACATTTTCATCATATGAAACTATGATCAATTTTGAAAATGAGTTAAATAGGTTAATTTTTTTAAAATTGAATATATGTTTTCATGATTTATGAATCCTATATGTGATATTTTAGATAAACCCTATACCCATAAATGGCCAATGTAGAAATAAAATGGATTAATTATTGACGTTGTGTTGAAAACATTATTTAAAAGGATATTTAGTGATTAACCATATCCCATGGATGTTCAAAATATTTATTTTAGAAATTAAATTAATATTGATTCATAAAAAGACAATATATTTTATGGGATAAAACAAATAATGTCAGGAAAGACCATGGGACATGAACCAATAACTGACAGAGGATGAGGGTTTTATGCCAACCACAAAACAATGCACTATCCAGGTTAATATGTTATTGTATGTAGTTAAATTATATGATGAATAGATATTAATGATGAAAATTTTGTATAAAATTTTAGGGTTAGTGGTTAATTTATTTACCATGTTCACTTTCGATAACAGATAGAGACACATACATAGATTTTTTACTCTTTTATGGTTCTTTATGTTCAGTTATACATTTATTTTTGTTTTTTATAAATAAACGTTTCTTTTTAGATGCATATTTCTTAAGTTAATGGATAAATTATAATTTTATAAAATCAAAATAAAAAGATGGAATCATTCATAGAGAATTGAAATGTATCGTGTATGTAAATTCACTTAAATTCATAGGGTGTAAAGGAATTCCTTAACAAGATGAAAATGGCGTCAACAAAAAAATTTCCTAATACATTATTTTTATTAAACCAATTCCGTTTTAAATCATAACAAATTTATGTATCTAAGGCCCTTATATTTTTATTGATCATTCAATTGTTTTTTCATAATAACCTCGATCACTCCCTCTAATTATTTACTCTTTTACTCTATGTATATATCTCTAAATTCTATTAATCTTCTCCCACTTAGATACCTTGTAATAAATTAGTTAATGTGAAATTTGTACATGCCATTCTTGATTATGGATTTTTTATGAACCCTTATCAAGATGTAAGAATTAAAACATAGGTAATATAAATCAATTTGTAACCATGTACTATTTTAAATATTTAGGATGCAATTTATATATGGTTGGGAAAATGTGACACCCCAAAAAATATAATATATTAACTTGTATTCAATAGTGTGTATGGAACTCATCACCAAGTTTATAAGGGAGTATAATATCATGAGAATTTTCATAATATTTAATATTTTAAATAAATTAAGTAAAATTTATATGTTTCAATTTAGGCTACATTGATTTAGTGTGTGTCTCACACAAGAACGAGTTTCTTAAATTGATTTTGTTACATGCTTGACCATGTCATACTAAACAATGTTATATTATTAAAATATTATAATACATAAGTAACTATTTATGAATAGTATCAACTGAATTATGAAAAATATATTTTTCCCACCTATCTTATTGGTTACGAATAAATTAAAAATTAATATAGAATCCAATTTAAAATAAAGGTAATGTTTTCAGGATTACTATATTGGTGGTCACAAATCTGTTTTATATTAATAGATAAAATTAATTTTAATTTATGAGTGATGTTAATTTAATATATTTATTATTTATTTGATATAAGATTTTTTATATTAATCCAATATATTTGATAAGTATAAGATAAAAAGAAATACTATTTTATGAATAAAACCCTATATTTTATTTAATACATTTTTATAACCTCTTCATTGTAAAAATATTTTAAATCCAATTTTTTGAACTTTTATGATTTATATAAGTGAAAATAGACTTCATATTATAATTTTAAAAAAAAAATTAGGTTAGGGTAAATTTATCCTATTTTTCTCTTATGACTAATTTTTAAATAAATAGTTCAAAATACTAAATTGTAATTCAAATCTGCATTTTCCTCTAATATAATTATATCGAAAAATTTAATATTAAATTTATTTTGAAGTATAAATTGATAAAGTTTTCTAAATCAATATTAATTAGGTTATTTTAATCAATTTCCACTTTAAATTATCTATACAAATCATAGAAAATTTTCATCCATTTTTTTCTGTGAAAACATGAATAGTCATTTTGAAAATAGGATTTACATTAAATTAATTTATGCCACATCTATGGTTTTAATTTGAGAAACCATATTTAATATTTGGAATTAGTATAATTTATAATTTCTACTAATTTAAACTTATATTTTGAAAAATAAATTGTTAGTGAAAGAAATTGAAATTATGTATATCGATTAAGGTAAAATTATGCTAACCAAGGGACTAAACCATAATATTAAGTAAAAAAATCTGCATTAATTAGTCTCTATAAAAATTGATTGATCATTTTTCTACCTAAAAACCTAAAATGTTTCATAATGATCTCTTTAAAAGGATTTGGAATAAGTAATATTTAGGGAACCCACAATTCCATTCAAAAATACCCAGTGTGTCATTTCCATCCACTATAAAAAATGCACTCAAAAATCACATTAATATAAAATATTAAGCCAAAATATAACCAACATGATATATTCAAATATCTCCTCAAAATCAATCCCCTAATCCTAAATACATCACCTTGGTCATAATTAAATCCAAAAATTCCGTTATTTCAAACCAAAAGGAGTTCCCCATTTAAGATGTATCATTTTTCCTCAAGATCATTAGTTTTATTTCCAATATCCACAACCTCATATATCCTCATTCCATGATTATATAAAAAAATTAATTTAAATATAATGAAATGTTTTTATGAAAATTTTTCAACCTACAATTACACACACATCAATCTAATGGGTAAAAAACATATGGTTTACATCTATGGTGAACTACCGACTCGCAAAATGATGGTTGTTCCTTTTTTTCACAAAAATGTCTCATGGTGGACATTATGATGGAAAATATGATTATATATGACATGTAGGGTATTAAATATGTATTTATTCTTATACATTGTTTTTATAAAACATACTGTTATACTTCCAATTTTGTGTACGTTTTATAACATCATTTGAGGAAGTGTGGACTACTGCCACTTAAAGTGATGTGATTAATTAATGATATACATGTATTGTAAAAAATATTATCTCAATAAAAATATAAAACATAAATAATATTTATGTGATACTATAATGTTAATATACATATTTATCATTTAATTTTCAGTCTTTTAATACAGCAGAGAAATGAATGTAGAGTTCAATTGTATATAGGACCTACCGTCTCCATTAATGGTTCACTTAATTTCTAATCCCCAAATATAAAGGAAAATTATTTATACATATGTAATGAATAAATAAGTAATTTAAGTCATGGTTTACATTTTTTCTATTGTTAAATCCTAATCTAAGTAATTAGAAAAACAAGTAACGAGTTAAAACATACATGGGAAAACAATGAAATTAACACCGCATGTAGCAGAATCAATGAATGACTATTAGAAAACTAGTATTGTGATATTATAATAAGATTATATATGATATTATAAACACGATTATGGTTCTGGTATAATTTTTTTAAATACATTATTCTAGTATACATTATTTTAAACTTTGATCGCCTATAATGAAGCACAAGGTATGTGATTTCCACATCACATTTTATGTTCATGATATAAATGTCATATTCACAACATAATTTTTTTGGGTCATATCCACTACACATTTTTATAAAATTTATATTAATGATTTATAAGAAACTCTAAATTTTTTTATTCCATGTTTATGATTATGATTTGAAATTCTTCAAATTTGTATGGGACTCTTTTGAATGTTTAATGATCATTTTCTATAAGAATAAATTTATATATCATTTAATGATATTTCTATTAACGGAAATTTTATAATCACTATTTGAGGAAGCCTTTCATTTTAATATCCTCAAAAAATTCATAGAATTTTTCATCTATTAGCACCATTCCCCACTCATTGGTACTCATAATGGTTGTAAAAATATCTTTATGAAAATCCGACTTCATTTCTCACTTTATTCGGAGAATATATTTCTTCTAAAAACCATTTTTTTCAGGGTTTTCAAAAATTATTTTTTCTTTTTAAATCTAATTTGGAAAACATATTTTTTACTCTTCTGTATTTTACTAAAAATTTCAATGGAATCTTTATTTCTATTTCAGAACAAGGCATTTTTTTATCCACTTACCGTGAATATAGAATATTTTATAACAACATCAAACATGAATAGGTTTGCATGCCTCTACATTATATAAGCATAATATATATGATTATAATGTTATATTATAGATAAAATTATTTTAAAAATGATTTTAAAAAATATTTTTTTCATGAGGTTTTTCAAAATAAATTGATAATTTCCTCAAAAATGTTTTTAAAAGTTATTTTTATACTATTTGTGTTAATCAATTCTAACTACCCATTATTCTTACCCCATCATGGGATATTCTGTTTTGATATAATCCTTATTTATCCTTTGGATGGTTTATGATTCTCTTTTTCAAGGATATTATTGATATACACATTCTTTATTCCTTTTAGTCGCCTAAAAATATTCAATTTTCCATGATCATTGGACATTTAATTTTTCTAATATATCCATATCATTTTTAATTGAAGTGATTTTTTTCATAAAAATTATACCATATTTCATATGGTGTTGAATTTGAAATAACAATATTCATTTCATTTATCCTTGACAGTGTTATAATCATGCAATGAATCATTTTAAGTATTATTTTTTTGAAGCCTTGACGGTATTAGATTCATGGAATGAAGCCTTTCATGTATTATATTTTTTCATGAAGCCTTGAAAGTGGAAGATCCTTTGCAAAAAATACTCAATGGTATGTTAAATATATCCATCATTATTTATTCCATAATATTGTTTTATTTATTATCTATCTAAGATACTTTTAAATAAATTATCTATGGATTCATTTCATTCTCAATTTATTGATTAAATGGAATATTTTTTAAGTTTTTTACATTACAATATTTATTATTTCTTATATAGTTATTTTATTGGTAGTAGTTTTTAGTTGTATGATTTTAATTTTTATTTCTCTAATAGATTCGTTATTTATTCCTCTATATAATAAAATTACAAAAAATTTGAACACACCGTTTTTTGTTTCCATTCATTATGAATCCAAGAAATGTACAATAAGGAATACATGCGGATATATTATGTGGAATAATTTTATTATATTAGAATATATTTAGTAGGAAAGAAATTGTGTTTTAATTATTTTATTAATTTGAAATATAAGTTTCCATTGTGTATCTAGTCTACCAAGACTATTAAAATCATTAAACCCTTGAGATTCGATCCCTTATAATCATGATAATGTAATTGTAGTAAACACAAACAATAGGATTTTAGAGATTGGGTAACTAAGTTGGGTCATACTGATGACATCATGTATTTTATTTGACTATAATTAATTCCAACTCCTAAAATATTTATTATGTATTGTCATCCTATAGTTTTTTAAAAAATATGTACTCATTTTCATTGTTTTGAGCATGTGGAAAGAATTTTTCAGAAATTCATAAATGATAGAAATAACGATGAGATATAATTTAGATAAAATTCACTACAAAAGAAGATACAATTGTGGTAAAATTATCTAAATAATTAGTATGAATAAATCTATTCATTATGTCTATATACATTTTATCATTATGTATTCTTCTCAATTATTTTTAAACCAACTCATTTTCTCTAATACACTTCTCCGATTAAAACATATCTTAATTAATATAAATGTCTTCTTATTCTAATCCATTATACATAAAATATATTTCTATGTTCATATACAATAATACATCACAAATATAGCTTGTAATTGACTAAATAATATTTTAGAAAACATTTTAAATCCATGTATGATTCCCACTTATATCAGAATAAATTTACTTATCCTTTTAAGTATGTATATTTTATGTAGTCTTAGGAGTACATTGAAAGTATCAGAAAACACGGTATTGAGAAATATTTTTAATTAAATTTTAATTACCTTTTTAAATTACTTATATTTGGATTCTAGTATCTTGATGGTTTAAGATATTTTTTTAAAATTTTAAAACATAAAATCGACATTTACTATTGTTATATTTCTTCACACATTATATTGTCATTAAAAGATAAGTATTTTTTTAAATATGTTATGATAGATAATTATATATATATATAATTTATTTGTATGTCATGTAATCTATGGGATAGTTATATTTCATTAATGAAAACATGCCCAGATTAATACTGTAATTAGAGACCACACTATCATAACAAAAATATTTTTAAAACATACAAAAAACATTCAATTCAATTATTATTTATTAAATTTTCATTGAATTGCATTGAAAATTTATAATATATGTTATTTATGCTCAGTTTGAGGGATATAAATGCATTATATCCAAAAAAAATTATTTTGAGTATCCAAATTGATAGAATTCAACATACAATGCTTCCTAAAAAATATAATTGATGAAAAACAATTAATTTTTTTTATAATTATATTTTTTAATTTTAATCCCACATTTTATGTAGCAAAATTATTATATAATCAATTATTTTATTTTAAAATTCATCATATATTTGACATTTTTTCATATTAATTACTTTTATCTAAAATTTTATTCCATTCACTAAAATGATTAAGGGATTAAGGAATCCAAATCATGATTCATAGGGTTTTCTATTTATATAGATGTAATATAAAATAAGGTATAAAATATTAATAATTATAAACTGTAGTGAATATATTAGACCCTATTGTTGATATATGTATTATTGAAATATACATTATTTATGTATTCATAACATAGACTCCTAGTCCTCAAAACATGAGAATATCATTTATACACATAATGAAAATGAAATTTCGAAATATTTGTTCTTCATATGGAATGCAGGACACATCTCCATCTAAAAATTTTGTGTGTTAAAATGACGATGTATTGAAAATAATTATTTTTGGAAACTTTAGGATGAGGTACCCCTAATGGTCCTTTTGTTTTCATGTTTAAATCCCTTGATTTTCTGGACCCAATCTTCAGTTTCCCCATCAATTTATATATTTATAAAACCATACCGCATTTGATTTCATTTTTTATAAACTCTTATAGATTTTTCATTTAATGTAATTTTTTAATGAAATAACTCATATATCATTATATGAATAGAATTCCATTTTTCAAAAGTTCGAATATAACCATTGATAATTATAATATCTGGATCACTCTGTTAAATAGGGAACTCAGTATTTGGCACTTGATCTACCTAAATAATCAATATAATGATATCTTCTGGTACTACATTATTTCATATTATCAATCTATGGATATTATTTCCCTTACAACACAATGAAATGCAATGTATGGGTGTTGAAAGATAAAAATTTCATACAACATTACCCTAAATAATTTTATTAATATAACTTTACAAAATATTATTTAATTAATAATTAAGAGAAAGAGTAATTAAATAATTGATTACATCTATTCCTCTGTGTGGTTGAAGGAAATTACTAGTCAAACTAATAGTAGGGTATTTTATTTGTTCATCTAATGATCCTAGTTCTGCTACCAGTTCTCTATAATTCTTTCATATATATAGATCTAGAAAAACAAAATAGACAAAAATGTATTTCAAATATTTGATTTATACCTTTAATCCCTCGATAATCTTATATAAATATACTTGTCATTTTTTCATCTCAAAATATATTTTAGGATAAACTAAAAAATTATGACTCTTATGAGACAATATTTTTTTAGTTGCCTCAAATCTACTAAATGTTGTTTTTATTTTGATATAGTAATATTTGACTATTGTGTCTAAAATTTATATAAAATAATAATAAATATATATTTTTATATAAATTTATTACGAATAAAAAAAAATTAAAATATATAGAAAACATTCACATGTTTACCATTATTCTTTTTTGTTTTCATTTTCTAGTTTACCCTCTGGATTTATGTGATCCTCCATTCATATAACATGTTGTTGTATGAATGTGGAAATAAATATAAATTCATCAATTCGTATATATAAAAAGGACATATTTTTTTTAAATCACATTAATATTTTTATTTATTTCTAATACATATAAAATTAATTTCTAGTGAAGTGTAGAATATCATTTCGTTATTGAAGGGGAACATTGGTTTTGATGGACATTCATTAAAATCAACACTCTTTTATTGTTTCAAAAATTAAATATTTTGAATCATAAAATATTAAAAAAATTAAATAAAATATTATTGAATAAAATTTCACTAAAATGATAAATCAGCATGATTAATAATTATATACATTCAGGTTCCCTATAATTTAATTTTTATATAAGTAATTGTTTTGTGGTACTTTAATTTCACATAAACATCTATAATTTCAATCGCAGAAATAATAGTCGTGAAGACACTATGAGATTTTATAGAGGCTATTATGATAATATTTATTATGGTAGTTGTTTAAAATAAATAAACTCTTCAAGGAATAAATAAAATTTAATAATTGTTTCATAATGAATTTCTTCGGTAAAATACTGAAAGTATATCATAAACGTACCATTACATCTTCCCAATGGGTTTACATTGTTACAAGATGGTAATGGTTAAATGAATCTATATCAATAACAACAATCAACATTATTCTAAACCCAACATAAATAATGGACATTTACTATTTGTGGTCAATAGGTTGGCCACATTGATTCTAGACAACCACAAATTTTATAAACTGACCTCATACATTTATAATTTTACTAAACAATGTGATGTTGGTTACACCTTCAGGAGAAGAATACATTATCAACATTTTTATTCCATTATTAAATTTAGATTATGTTAGTACAGTAGAGAAAAAATTATTATGAGGAAAATCATACTATAATAAAAAATCATTTTAACATCCTTATTTAAATATACATCTATTTTAAAAGAATAATTAATTTTTCTCTGATGCCGAGAATCCCATAAATGTCTGTGTTGTCCCCTATAAAGTACAATACATTTTCAACATTGGTACCACCATGAACAGGTTGTCATATCTCATGAAAAATTAATAATTACTTTAATGTACATCTGTCACTATAGTTTATTTAGTTCCTAGATGGAAATTTGAACAATTATTTTTTTCTATATCTGAGACATAATATAATTCAACTACTTGTGATTCCATTATAAATCAACCGTCTTATTCGAATTCCATGCTAAAAATTACATTGATATATACCATTTACTGAAATTTTACAATAATACTATTTTCAAACCATTTTGAATTGAAAATCATCACTTCAAATGTTTTATAATCCAACTAATGTATCTTTTATATAATGCCAATGTATGAAATATTCACTTATAGTGGAAATATATCATTTTAGCTACATATTTTTATCGCTTCAACCATATGTGCAACTCCAAAGTTATGAAGCATAGAGTAGTTATCATGTTCTTTTATATATAACGCACAACCTATGATGACAAAAATATATTAATATAAAACATGGTTATTTGTTCACTTGGATTTCAATAATAATCATAAAATAATTAAATTAATATTTTTAGATAACTCCGTAGAAATTTGATCTCAAAACCATCCAATAAACAACTGATTATATGTATTTGATATCCATACTTTATCCATTAATGTATTCAAATCACTTTTAATTTCATTTTGAGCGAAAATTTATTGATCAATATCCATAATTTTTTTTAAAATTTAATTGGTTCCCATGATACTCCATTGTAATGGTAATTTAAAATAAAACTTATCTAAAAATCCATCACCCATAAGGTATCCACTGTGATTATACATTGGGATAACTATGAAATTAATATCTGATATGCAATTGGTTGGTAATTCACCATATTATTAAAATTTAAATCATTTTTCAACACACACTTTTAACTAACAATAATTAATGACATAACCTATCAAAATCATCGTATACCTTTCAATAGGGTACATACATCAGTAATAGATAGTACCACATAGTTGAACCTCTCAAAAAAATTGAACCATCAAGATGAAAATTTTATCAAAGAATGATGGGGAAAATAACATCCATAATTCACTAAATGTGAGTACAACATCCTTATTAATGGTAATAAACTTTTCAGATTCTATAACATTACCGCATATGGATTTGAATAATATGTAGAGTCTAGAAAATATATGTTGTACATTTTTTTGTATAATCCAATGTAAAGAAACAATCATTAAATCATCAGTCAATCTAAGATAGTAGTGTAATTTTTGTTTCTATAATATCAAATTATTCATTTTTTTGACACTATTTTCATTTGAGGAATAACCCTCTAGATCTTTTACATCATTAATGAAAATGAAAAATTGAAAATTTTAATCTCTATATAGATTGTATGTTGCAAGATAAAGATATTTCCTCCCGTTACCCTCCACTGGTGAATGCTGTTGAATTTCCCGATGACAATCATGACAATACAATCCTTGATTCAATATTACATTATTGAATAATTTGTTAACATTACATTAACACTATAAAATAAAAATTTTTATACATACATGAATGAAAGAAAATATCGTTCATACAAAAAATTCTAATAATAATATTAATTTAAAAATGATCTATATTTCCAAAAAAAAATCATAAGGTATTTTTGAAATTATTTTTTCTAAAATAGTATCAATATCTTATACATTATTGAAAAATAGATCACTCATTAGTGGTGATGATTCTATATATTATTCTACGTTCCCATCAACTATTGTCATATTAAAATGTTTATTATGTCCCCATGGGAAAAATATAATTTTTTTAAAAAACAAAGTCATCTAGGAATGTTCCAAAAAATTAGAGTGTGTTCATTCATAAAAAATGGGACACCACAACATTCATTTTATATCATAACATGTAATATTAAATAATAAATAAGGTCATATGTCATCCCATAAAACATGTACTTCAATTTGAATTATTCACAATTATGATAAAAATAAAAAATATCATAGTAATCTCACATCACGTTCATATATTCATTTTATTGATCAAAATATACTTCAATATCATTGCTATGATGATTTGGTCTAGATATACACAGAGACAACATATTGTATTCATGCTTAATACATAACAATGTTTATAATATTTTACACTCAAAAGAATTATGTGGTAAATGTGGCATGTGATCTATTTAAATAAGAGTAAAACAATACCTCTACCACAAGTCTCAGTATTCATCGTACACATGAAAATACTATATAACAAATATAAGTTATTTAAAAATATATTATAGAACCCAAATTTTATATAACATTACATATATAATATATTAATAAATTTTATTAATAATTTATTTATTATACATGATTAAAATCATTGTTCTAAGTAATAACATCTTTATTTTTTATGAATCTTTTATTTGGGTATTTTTCCCTTGTATATTAATCATTGTTACGTATTATAATTTTTTTATTAATAATATAAATAAAATACATATTATTTATATACATATTCATCTTCATCCATAAATGTATAGAAAAGTATTGTATTACACTATTTATGGATACGATAAGTCATATATACACATGAATACTCTTTTTAGTTACCAAAAATATTGAAAAAAATTAAGGTATATATTATTTCATCATAAAAAGTAATTAATATATCCTATTAATAATATATATTCTTCAAATGAATCTTTATTACCATTCACGTAAAATTAAACACATAAATGAACAACACTACTCCATGGAGGCTGTAGTCTACACTTGCATAGGAGGGACATTATCATCTTCCTAATGATTAGAAGGCAAGATGGTTGATGAGATATTATATTATTATATGAATAATAATTTCATATATATCATATAAATAGGTTAAATCCCACATTATTTCTATCCATGAGAGGCGGTTAAGGAAAATAAATTATATTGGTTCGTGAGGTGGTAGTCCACCGTACACATATTCAATGATTGGATTTACAATTTCATAAAGGTGGATATATATATATATATGTTATTCATTAAAAAATATAATAGAAATAAAAATGGAATGAATTTTTTTTATTTTATCATATATTGATAATATTTTAAGGTTGTGTATGTATAAGTGAAATAAAAACTGATGTTTAAGAATAATATTTCTTCTTAGGACTAGCTATGTAGGTTACCACCAAAACTCTTTTTTAGAGGGTTTCATAATCAAAATAATTCCTTTATTAAGTGGTAAGATAATTAAGGAAGATATTTTTTTAGGGACTTATATATCCAAAATGATTTCTATGTCTGAAGATGAGAGGAGAGTGGGTTCCCATATATAATTGAGGTTGTTGGAATACATGAAATTTTTCAATGTTTTCCAATAATTCCATGAAATTATCATATCAGAAGGATCTAAAATATTTCATTTCCTAACCTTATATGATATATGGTATAATATATGGAAGTATAATTGTAATTTTATTGTTTGGTATGTAATTTTAAGCCATTTATTTTTACTTTAACACCTCCCACAGTAAATCTATTTTAACACTATAACTATGGTAACATATTTTTTATATTTTCAAATTAAACTAATAAATTATTATATGGCCTTATTGAATAATATTATTCATGATAATTCCGAATAATTAATCTATTATAAAAAATTCATTTTATATTATATTTGTAATTGAATTTAAAAATAAACATGCAGACACGATGAAAAAGAATTTTTCTAAACATAATGTTTTCATAAGTAAAAAATTATATTGTATAAAAAATAAAAAATAAAATTATATTAATTATCTAAATTATATTATAAATAATTTAACTAAAATAATATTATTTTTAAAACCAAATTAAAAAATGAAACCTTAAAAATTGGCTAATTGATAATGTAGTTTTCAATAAAAGAATTATTTTTTTATCTATAAAAAATAGATTTTTTCAAAAAAATTCTAATAATACAATCTATGATATTTTTTAAATAATACTTATAAAATAAATATTATTTTCAAAATACATTTTATAAAAATTAGGAAAATTTTAATTTAAATATTTTATCACAGAAAAAAATAAATATCAATTTGGGGAAAATGTATTTTGAATGAATATAAAGAAGTTAATAAAAATTGGGTCCTTATTTAGAAATATATTTATTCAAATAAACCCATTATAAATATTTTTAAATATATTTTCATTAATATTAATTCAGTTGTGTTTAGTGGTTACATTATTAGGGTCATGTTTAAATAAAGTTATTAATAATATAATGAGTTTCATTAAAATGTTGTGTTAAATGAGACATATTATATAAATTAAATTACATTTAATTAAAAATACATATATTTCAAACAAATATTGGGTGTTGTACGAAATTTATTTGAATAATTTCCCATAATTTGGCATCTCAATTATGTATCACTTGAAGTATTTACATGTAAACATTTAACAAACATCTTTTTAAAAAAATTGGTTTAATGATTTTTGTAACAATAATTGGTTTTGAATAAAAAACATTTCAAATTATTAACGTATTGTAATAAAATCTATTCCTCTAAAAAATATATTATATTTTTTTATAACTATTCAATTTCATTAAAATAATGTTTTTTACATTCCAAAATAGTTTTAAATATAATTCATTGAGCTAAACAATATTGATATTTAAAATCATAATTTTTTCGATTTTCTTATAGGAAAACATAAAAAATAATCATATAACATAACTTTTGGGCTCAAAGAAATATTTTTTAATTTTTCATTATTATTAAGAATATGATAATATGTTATATTGTTATTTATTAATAATTAATATATCTTTTTATTTTAATAATTTATTCAATAAATCGATTTTAATAACTCAACATTAAAAGAATATTATTTAGAAGATTAAGGGAATTCATATTCACATACTTGATTTGTGAAATCCACCATTAAATTATTTTCACCCCCATTTTTTGAACTATATTAAATTATAGAATACATGTTAGATGTGTAACTCTAACCAAATTCCATTTATTTAATTTTGTTTTTTGCTCATTATTAATTTGGAAATACATGGGTCTTGGAATGCTAAGATTTCTGTTCCATGTTCTTCATCAGGTATAACATGTAAAATTATAATGAGCATCAATATTTCAAACTAATTTATTTAAATAGCAATTCTTTATTATTTCTATTGGTTGGTCATTATTTATTCTTTCTGTGGAAGACTATGATAATTTTTATTTTTCATTTGTTTTTAATTTTGATTCATAAGTGTTAGTTGTAACATGATGTTTTCATTTAAAAGAAATGTCATCCCATTTATAAATAACCCATGTACCAATAGTTTTCAATTATTATTTTTGGTTAAGATTCAATAAGTTCATTTTCTCTATCATCATTGATTTTTTTAAATTTTAATCAGTTTCTACCTTTTGATCTTTTCATTTATTTGTTAATGATCTTTAAAACCATTCAACCATAAGATAACCATTTATTCATAACGACAAATAACTGATACAATTTCAAATACATATTAGTAAATAAATAATTTAATTCAAAATCTATTCTTATGCTTTTCTAAATTCCTAATACTAAATTATTAACATTCCAAGATTGGATACTTTATTCTTATAAAAACCAATATTTGTAATATACAGAATTTCTGAAATCTAGTGTTTTATTTATCATGTATAATTTATTCTTCAAAAATTACAATTAATTAAAAATATTGAATTTTAAACACTTAATAATTTACCAAAATTATTACTACATAATAAACAACAATTGTTTCATAATAAAATTTAAGAATCTTGTATAGTTTTAATATTTTTCAAATAATCAATATCCATTTTTTATGAAAACCCACAATATGAGACTACTGATTTCAATTTTCTATTATACCATTATTTAGTGGTCATTGAGGTGGCCTTCCCTCATTAAAGTTCATTCCTTCAATATTTAAATATATCTTTTCCCCAAAAAAATATCCGTGTTTTAATAGCTGAAGTTATAAAATAATAGTATACTATAAGGGAACCATGTTTTACTATAATAATGAGAATTATTTAACTTTAAAATGGGTGGTGAGTTTTTATTTTCAAATAAAATAAAAAAATGTTCAATGTTATGATAATTCATTAGAAATAAGGGAAAATAAATGTAGAAATTTTTAATATATCTCATATATAAATGATAATACGATATGCTTCAGCCCTCTCTTTTATTGATAGATATAAACCCCACTATAACGGACACTCTATCATTTTAAGGGAGATCATGAAGGATTTAAAAATTCCATTTTTAACCCCTGTTTCATGAAGAATGACAACAAATTTGTTCACACATTGTGACTGAACACAATCACCGTACCATTTTCACAGATATAGGCATAACCTATAGTCATTAATTGGAAGTGATTTTAGAAACCTAACAAGAATTTTAATCATTCCATGAAAAAATCAAATCAATTTTCTATTTTTTAGTTTTTTATGATATAGATTCTTCTATAGTGTTCGGATCTCATAACCCACTAACCTACATTTTAATACATAATATAAAAAATTAACATTGTTCATAAAATAATAAAATTAATTATGAAAATTATAGGCTATATAAACAATAATGTATCATAATTTTGGGACATAATTCATCTCTGTAGCAGTGTTTGATAAATCCATTTATGTTTTGTGAAAATTATTATTTGATTTCCTTTTTTTAAAACATATAATAGTTCAATATTATCCCCATATTCATATAAGTTGATCATTATCTATCAATAAATTTATATTGAGTGTAAAAATTTACCCCATATTCAAATCATGAAGCCAATTAATTTTATATATCCCTATGTGACTTGTAAAATCATTATTTAAAATGCATTAAAAACATTACCATGATGGTAAAATTGATAATATGAAATAATAAAATAATTGGTTATTTGGATAAAAATATTAAATGATTTATATTGTACCAATAAAAAATCTTGAAAAGTAATTTCCCCAAGAACACTGGAATATTGATTCTGAGGTAAAATGATCCAATTTTGAGAACTCTAAATTTCACACTCTCATTTTCCAATGATACCTATAAAAGACATAAATACACAGGGTGTGCATTTAATCCACTATATAACTCTTTGAATTAAAAATCCTCATAATCAAATTAATTACTAAGTACAAGGCCCCAGTCTTTAACATTACATAATATTTTGATAAATTTATCATTTGACATTAATTCTCATCGAGAATCTATTCATGTTAAGAGAAATAGATAATTATTTCATATCATATACATAACTAAATAAATATATCATGTATATATTTCTACCAACTATCCATTTTTTAATAAAACCTAATTATTCAAATAGAAACATAGTTTCATTTCATGTTTGAATAGAATAAATTTTCATTTATACCATTCTTGTTCTTCATTATATCCATTCAAAACAAATTCAATACATAGGATGAGAGTAAGAAGATCAATAATCAATATAGAACGAAAGAAAACTTTTAATCTATAAGAAAATATGTAATCGACTAATACATTATTATAAAGCAATACTTTCTTCCTTTAAGAAGTATAAAGTAATATTCACTGAATATAAGCTCAATATATTCCCTTATTTTTATATTTATTTATAATTTCCATAATATTTTGAGATAAGAAATGAAATGAAATGTTCATGGAGATAGTATGACATACATACGCATGGATGCTACATTAATTTCATTATCATATTAAAAGATTAATAATTAAATTATAGAAATGTATATTATTAAACAAATATTATATTAATTTTTTATATGTCACATAGATTTAATAAAACCAAATTTTTTATGTTCCATTTATATATCCCTTTTAGGGTAAGGTAGTCTATATAGAGTCCCAATATTGATGTACATGGGAATTACAATTCTTTTGGAGAATACTTAATACCTGACACCAATAGAAGCCCAAAGATTTTATTAGTTTAGTGTCTTTGGTAACATAGAAGATCATATTCTAATCATGGTGAAATATCTTCAACATCTCCCACAAATATCATCCCTTTCTGTTTTCTTACATAAAACAATTCAATATATCCTAGGGAAAAGAAAACATAGAAAGGGTGAGATCAAACTCCTAGTAAGGGTAAAAATGTAGAACATAAAACAATCCATAAACATTTGGATGTAAAAAACATCAACATAAAGATTAAACATCAAAATCTTCAGCAATGACAGAAATCATGGTAGTACGTAGGGAATTATTCATAAAGAAACATTAAAAATGATAAAATAGCATTGGAATAAAACTTGAAAATGTTTAAAACTAATAAAAACCTAATATTATTTCTATAGTATCTAAGGAATTGCTTCTAAAACAATCGTAGTGAAAGAATTCCATTATAGGACCAAGGTTACTTTCCATTCCAACCTTGTATTACTGAGCTGGATTTACATGAAGTTCCTTCCATGTATATCTCGTGAGATATAAATCTCTACCCAATCCATTGGATGGATATTTAGATCCCAACCATCTCATAAAAAAATAATTCTTACATGCGCCACAAAACACATATAATTTATCATAACATAAAAAAATAAATAAAATGGCTTTCGTAAATATCATTCCATCACAAAAGAATCCATATAAAAGATCATTCCATCAATAAAACAATCAAATTATAAAAATAATAGGGATATAGACATAACACTGTTTTGAAGTGTCATCTTAGGTGGAAAATAATTTTGTTAAAACAGTTGAACTTAATTCTTGAGGAAAATATTCTTTATTCTTCAAAAATGTTTTCTGTTCTTATAATGTTGCTCAATATTAAAAGAAATGAATTTAAGTGAAAATGAAAATGAAATTGTGTATAGTAATCTTAGTGGAAATGAGGTAGCGTGAAACTGTAAATATCAATTCATGTCGTATATATTATAAAACATTCTCCTCATACTTCTTCTAGAATAGTCAAAAAGTACATCATATAGTAAATAAAACAAAGATTGTTTCCATACCAAATTGAAAATGTAAAAAAGGGATAAAATTGACTCTAAGTTTACATATAATTTTTTTAAAGAATTTATGAAAAAATGTTTAGAAAACATGGACTTGGATGATAAATATAACCCTAGTAAATACTAACGAATAAACAATCTCAAATAAAAACGAGACTGACAATGTTATCCATTACCTTAGGTCTGGTAAGATTCGTATGTATCTAAACCTCATGTATAATGATTTAAATAATGTCAATAATTTATTCCACAATCATAATCAATTTCTAATGACATTTATGATCATATTTTCATCCATTTTATAGCAACATTTCATTATTAGTTGTTATTCAGGCATTAACTACTTTATGTTCTTATGCATGTTTTATCAGATATGTTCTTATTAATATTCTTATTTTAAGGTTATATAATTAAAATCATTATATTAGTATAATATATATCATATTAATTCATTTTATTTATTTATATAATCATGCTTTAGAGAATATTATGTAGAACGAATCACATCATATTGTGGAGATGGTAGGTCGTACGTATGCACGAGCATTGATATCGTTCCAATAATTGTTGAAGGGTATTGAAATGGTGGGTTAATAATACCTCATAATTATTATAGTTTAATAATAATGATATATACTTTTTATTTTCACCATTATACCCATCCATGTAGGGTGGTGGTGAAAAATAGTTTACACTAGAGGGTGGAGATGGTAAGTCGTACGCACGCACGAGCGGTGATATTGTTTTTTTGGATGAATAGAAGATGAAATATGGTTTTTCAATATTTATAATATAATATCATTATATTAGAGATTTTTATGTTACTACTTTATAAACAAACAACTAATGAAGAAGAAGTAGAAGAAGAATGAAATTTAAAAGAATCCGTAGAAGAGATTACCTCTTCCTCGATGTTCCTCCTTTAAATTTCCTATCATGGAACTATAGTTAGTATTTTGAGACTACTAGAACATATATACTATAAATAGTGAAGTTTTTAGGAGGAATTGGTATGGTTTGGGTGTAACACCACAAGATTCCACAGTACTTTTCCCTTTGAATTATGCAATGGCGTGCATTGTACGCAACTTTGAGATTCTAACACACCAAAACCAATCAAACTAGCCGATGTGAATAGTAATACCTACTTTTTGAAATTTGATAAATTCTATCTCTCAAAACGGACTTCATTTTTGGATTAGGAATATCAAAATTATTCTAGGGTGAAATTTTGGTACTTCTCGGATAACTTTTATATTTTGATGAATAGTTAAAATTACTAAATTTTAATTAAAAAAGATTTTAATTGAAATAATTATAATTGATAAATTATGAATTTGAGTGGTTTTAAAGTATATTTAGAATATATTTTTACCATTTAATTCAATTTTTTTCATTGGACATAATTTCAAAATTAAACCAGACATAAACAAGTGCCAATCTTTTGATAGTTATTATCTCTTAAAAACACGCTTTTTGTTTTGACAGCGGAAATTAATTTTAAATTAATTTCTACCACTTTTGTGATTGGAATTTGGAAAAATGGATTCCATATTTGGAATCAGGATTTTCATATTTTTTAAATTGTAACTTTTATTTTTAGACATTTTGAATAATTACTTCAGTAATTAGTTTATTTACCATGGTTAATGGGTAAATCCGGTAAATAAGGGTTAAAAAAATAATATTATAATATTAAAAAATTACCCTAAAATGTGTACTAACCTTATTGGTTGATACATGTCCGACCATGGTCATCTTTGGGTCTATTTTGGGAAACCATTGTGCCACTAGTAAGTGATAGGGACACTTTATTTTTAATTAAGTTAAAATGAATACAAAAATGACACAAGCAAATATCTTTTATAAAAAAAAATTTATATATGGTTATATATGTTGGATTTTCGAATATAAATATTAATTAGAAATATAATACGATTTCCTACATAATAGTATTTTATTTATAATTTTTATATATTATATAAGTTAATTTATGTGTGACACAATGGTGATGTAGTAATTACCATAAAAGTGAAAAATTAAAATGATTGATATTGTACATACCGAAATAAATATAATTTGAAGATTTTAATGAATTAAACTAATTTAATAGGTTACTATGACATGTTAAGAATAATTTAATTAACGTTTTTTGAATTATTCATTCTGTTATGATTTTTACAAAAATGTATTATTGAACAGTGTCAAAATTGACATAAAAGAGTTTTTAAATAACATTTTATATTATTAAATGATATTGAATTCCTAAAAATCTAAGGATCGTCCAAGAGACTTATATCATGATAGGTGTATAATTAATAGACCACTTTGGGGTCTATTGGATGTATAAAGTAAGTTTATAAACCATATAATATAAAAATATAATGAGACATTGTAAAAGTGAAACTAATTAACTAAGAGTTAATACTTAATAATAAGGTTAATATAGTAAACCAAACCTATCTAAATTCTATTGGATGAGTGGTTTACGACCCATACCCACCTTAACCTTTAAATAATCCACTTTCAGAAAATTAGAAACCGAATAATAATTTATTATAAAATAATATTTCTAGATTTTCTAAAGGTACCCCTCACCACCCTTATAAAAGGGAACTCCCCCTTCTCATTAATTCACACCTTCAAAGCCTTTTGGATCGTCCAAAACCTGCCCAAATACTCTCTCAACATTCCTCACTTCATCCTATAGGACTTAATTTAGTCAGAAATCCAACCTAAGGATCCCTTTTGATCAAATCAAAAATAAGAACCCGAAGAAGAGGTAATGTTTTCACCACCCATTTTCAAGTTTCATTCTTCTTCCACTTCTTCCTTCTTTGTTTTTACCATTCTAAAATAATAATTCTAGAATCTTATATATACTGTGATGTTAGTATAAATATGGTACAACCATATTCAGTATTCTATCCATACTTTGAATAACATGTCACCATATGTGCGTACGTACGGCTTACCGTCTCCACGTCATGGTGTAATTGTCATTCAATAAATTACTGTTTGGATGGGTATAATAATGATGTGTAATTAATGTAAATAATAAATAAAACATTATAATTATTCTGTATATATGGTATACCATCCAATTATATATTATTTTAACATCAAACGAATGATATTGTCGCTCGTGCGTACGTACGGACAACCGTCTCCACGAACGCGATGAGATTCATTCTCCATCGTATCCATTCAAGTATAATTATCATTTGATTATTTAAAATAATGTTTAAGGAGTTGATATAATGATTTATATGAATATGACACATTCTATCCATGAAAAACATGTCTTACATAACAAAACATATAAAAGAAAATGAGTAAGTTAACACCCGAAACAACGATAATAATAAGATATTTTTAACAAATCAATGTTAAAAGATCATATATGATATCATGTTAATGTAAATGATTCTTGTATAATTAAATAAAAATTATTTCACCATTATAAAGGAGTTTAACCTATCTTAGACCAAAAAAATGTTCAAAGTAAGGGGTTTCTTATCTCACTTTTAATTCCGTGAGATTTCCATTGTTCACCACTTATTTATTTCATGTGGTGTGTGTACTTCCCATGATTTTATTCATTGGGTAATATACTATAATTGATCAATATTTACATAATCATATTATTATCCTTCTTTCATGGGTGTATTTTTCGTAAGTTACCAAATCGATAAGGGAGTTTGAAATTTCAATTTCCATTTATTTAGCTTTACACAAACTTCATTGATTATTTTACTCCGAGATTATGTTTGGAATCACTATTCACTTTCTTATGTCATAATTTCCACTCCCCTTTTCTATGGATATACTTTTGATACACATCATCACTCCATTGATAATTTCTCAAGTCACCAATATGAATTTGATAAGAGTAATTTTAACTCATTCTCCATTATTGAGTTAAACATCCAATTCATTGGTGTTGTTCTTACAAGATTATGTATGAATGTCTTTTGATTGTTTTACACTGAATATCCAATCATATTTAGTGTATTTATATTTTTCACACATAACTATGTCGTTGATTTATCCTTAACCTAAGGATACACCCTTTATGAGAGATTTCATCTCAATTTACATTCCATTGAGACTTCTTCGTTGTTGTACACCAACTCACTATTATATGGTGTATATAATGTAATTTGACATAGTATATCATTAATCCCTTTATTCTCATGATATTAAAAAGTCTTTGATTACCTCAATTATTTGTATTCAAGTGTCTCTACTTTGGTTAGAAACTCTAACTAAAGTATCATTTTTAAATGTTTTGAAGATTTTTTCTTCCAAATATTTCACATTAATGTCCATGTTTAAAAATGGGTTTTTAGGGATTTATTTATATGGACATTATAGATTTAAAATTAAAATTTCTTTTAAAAGTTTCAAAGTGGTATGGGACACTTTGATTCAAAAATATGTTTTTAAATGACTTCTTGAAAAATAGTGTGAATTTTAAATGATTTCAAGAAAAGGTGGGATATTTATCGTTGATTGGTTTGATGATTATTTTTATCTATACTTCATCATTCCCTTTTGAGTTTAATCTGATACAATACAATCGTCCATATTGTATCGAATGTGTTATGTTTGACCGTTGATTTGCTATTTTTATACCATTCATGGTTTGTGGATAAAGTATTGACATTTTGTATGCCAGTTTTAATACAAATGTTTATGTTATGTTTCAAACTTTTCATATGAGAAATGCATTGGACATAGTAAGTGGCAGGTGGAGCCCACTATAGCTCCTTGATGCATCGATAGGTCTCATGAGACAAACTAGTGTTTTGACACAAGGCCTTGGCAAAATCTTATTTGTATTCTTGGCACAAGGACTTGGCTATGTGGTTATGATAGTTTTGCATTATGCATTCCATCATTAGGAAAGTGGTTATTGATATTGCATGTGATTATTAGATTAGTAGAATATCCATTTCAATAATTAAATGGAATTATTTCATTTTATTTTTTCCATACTATGTTGAATTTCAAGTTTAAAAGTCTTTTGTTTTAGTTATACATTGCCTTGAATGTTTATTTTTATTTATGAAAGTTCCCGCTATATTGTTATCCTTATTGGGCATTTGAGCTCACCTCTTTTCTATGTTTTATTTTTCCCAGGATGTGAAGAAGTAATTTATGAATGACCTACAGGGATAGTATGAGGGGATAAGAGTGTGGACTATAGAGACTATATTGTTTTAGTTTTCATTTTATGATGTAATGTAAAACTTTTTGAATATATCTAGTGTTCCCAAGGCTAGTAAACTAATCGGTCTTTCGAGATTTGATATCTCTTTTGATTATACCAATGTTATGTAATAATGCACCAACTTTGGGAAACTGGGGTTTGGGCGTTACAGATGGTATTAGAGGAAGTTTAGTACAAACCATGTAAGCTAGATTGAGATAAACTCTGATTAGAGCGCGTAGTTCTAAGATGAACTTTGTGGATTAGTATAGAAGAACTACCTATAATTTTGGTATTGTAGAGATTTTTTGAGTTTTCTGAGAAATACATCCCTATTTGGATACGAGCAGGTAGAGGCGGCTCTGGCATAGATATACCTAGGGGTAAAACATGAAAACACCACTTTGAGATAGACTCGAACGGGAACTGGTGCATGACAACGGGCCTTGCTTCACTCTTGGTTACGACACTCCTGGGGGATATGATTAGGATAATTTACATTTTCTTTACAAACTGATTTGAATTATTATATATATGATGAGTGTAAATGACCTTGGTTAATCCTAATGTGTTTCAAATTGAGAATATGTTTACATTTTAATCTCTAAATGATTTTATGACTACTATTACTCACACAATGCTTTCTGTTTTTACTTAATGGCTGGATTCCAAGGAAGTCATAGTGACTTGGAGAATGATGTACAATGTGGGAACGGTGGTGGAAATGAGCAACAAAATGGACTTTTTATAGGCTTAAAAGATATCATCTTTATTCCAAATCAATTTTCCAAAAATATGATCAACAATATATATATTAACCAATTCTCAGACTCAACAAAGAAGAGAATGGTGATGAATGATAAGAGCTCTAGTAGTGGAGGCCATGGAGAATGAAATTGAAAATTTCCATCATACAGGAAATGTTGAAGGAGACACCCAGGAAAGTATCTCAATGGGACAAAGAAATGATTTACGAGCAGGAAGGAAGGACATAAAGTGAAGAATTCTCGAAGAAAAATGAAGAGTACTATGGAAGAAGATAAAAATGGTCCCAAGAATCCATTTACAGCCAATTTCCGTAAATCTAGGGGACCTGGCCATTACCCGAGTAAATTCCCTATACTATAGGATATTTTCTTGGTCAAAGAAGAAGCTATGTGTAAATAAATTGTTGGAGAAATGTTTAAAAAGTATTACTGCTCCTTGTTGATGGATTTACATTGGAATAATTTTCTCTTGCATTTTTAACCCTGCAGTTTTCCATGTGAGAATTATATTTGAGGAAGAATTATCTTTTCTCCTGTGGATATAGTTATAAATAAACATTTGGTTTTATATGATCGATGGGTTTGAGGAAATTATAAGTTATTATAATTTCGGATCAAAATGAAAGGTATGAGATAAGATTTGTCGTTAAATTATGTTATGGTTATTTTGATGAATTTATCTCATTTTGGTAATGTTATAAAATATATTTTTTGAAAAAGGAAAACACGCAGACCATGTGACAACTCGTTGCGTCTTACAAAGCTATGGGAATCGAACCCACAACCAAAGTGCGATTGGGATTTATCACCTACCACTGGACTACGTGAAGTCCCTGGTTAGTGTGACTATTATTTTTAGTAAAATGATTTTATTTATCAATAATAATTTGATTTGAGATCTTCGGTCTTATCAAATGAATACCCTTAGTATAACAAAATGATTTGGTGATTAAGTGATAAATGTTATTTTGGGAGTTGTTCGCTTTGTTGTGAACACTATATGCCCATGGAAAATAGAATATTATGGGATTTCATTTGAGGAGAAATGGTGGATTTTTATCTATGTTTTATTGTGGATTTATAGTGATTTGGGTTATTTATGGAAATTATTAGGTTAATTATTTTTAAGTATGTGACTTTAAGAGAAATTAATGTCATTTGGAGATACAATTTAACGTGGAAGACTACATTCTTATATGTTTTCGGTTTCAATATTAGTTTGTATTATATAGAAGGATTTTAAGGACAATTGATTATGGAATAGTATTTATTTAACTTTGGGGAATCGATGGTTTAATTTTAGAAATTAAGATTAGTGTTGTTTTTCTAATGGAATATCCATATGGGGGATAATCAGATATTATACTAACCATTTTGGTTTTGATTAATCTCTAAATACAAAGAATATATATAGTTTATCCTACGTGGATCATGTATTTCTATAGATGTTTATTCTAGCTCTTCCATTGTGACCAAGTCTTCTTGAATACTAATTTTTCAAAAAAAAAATGAGTTAGTGGTAAAAGGTTATTAAAGAATGAAACTCTACTAAAAAGGTAAGTATATCTCTTTATGTTCATAGTCAATATCATAAATGAATTCCTTGCCCTTATGTAATGTAACTAAAAACAAAAAAATTATGTCTGTTTACTTTTCTTACTGGAAGACTAAGGACCATTTGTCCCAACACAATTTTGTGATTTTCATATTGTTAAATTTATCCTGATCATGTTTTCTATCCCTATCCATCAAAACTGAACACATAGTTTATCATACATATCCATGTTTTCTTACATGGAATCCTAGTATGGGTTATCTTGGGTGACCTTTATACCACTCTTCCTTTCTTTTAAATTGATAGTTTTATTAACTCTTCTTCCGATGTGGGACTTTCAATTATATTATCAAGACCAATTTTAAAAAATTTTGAGGACTCAATTTATTGTAATAGGAGAGAATGTAACACCCCAAGATTCCACAGTACGTTTCCCTTTGAATAATGCAATGGCGTGCATTGTACGCAACTTTGAGATTCTAACACACCACAACCAATCAAACTAGCCGTTATTTATAGTAATACATACTTTTTGAAATTTTATAAATTCTATCTCTCAAAATGAACTTCATTTTTTGATTCTGAATATCTAAATTACCATAGGGTAAATTTTGGTACTTTTTGGATAACTTTCCTATTTTGATGAATAGTGAAAATTACTAAATATTAATTAAAAAAACCTTTTTAATCGAAATAATTAATATTGATAAATTATGAATTTGAGTGGTTTTAAATTATATTTAAAATATATTTTTACCATTTAATTCAATTTTTTTCATTGGACATAATTTCACAATTAAACCAGACATAACGAAGTGCCAATCTTTTGATAGTTATTATCTCTTAAAAACACGCTTTTTGTTTTGACAACGGGAATTAATTTTAAATTAATTTCTACCACTTCTGTGTTTGTAATTTTGAAAAATAGATTCCATATTTGGAATCAGGATGTTCAATTTGTGTAAATAGGTAACATTTATTTTTAGACATTTCGAATAATTACTTCGGTAAATATTTTATTTACCATTGTTAAAGGGTAAATCTGGTAAATAAGGGTTAAAAAATAATATTATAATAATACAAAATTACCCTAAAACGTGTCCTAACCTTGTTGGTTGATACATTTCTGAACATGGGCATATTTGGGTCGATTTTGGGACCCCATGGTGCCACTTGTAAGTGATAGGGACACTTTATTTTTAATTAAGTTAAAATGAATACAAAAATGACACAAGCATATATCGTTTAGAAAAAAAAATTACATAGGGTTATATATGTTGTATTTTCAACTATAAATATTCATTAGAAATATAAAAATATTTTCTACATAATGGTATTTTATTTATAATTTTTAGACATTAAATAATTTAATTTATTTTATGACACAGTGGTGATGCAGTAATTACCATAATTCTGAAAAATTAAAATGATTGATATTGTAGATACCCAAATAAATATAATTTGAGACTTTTTATGCATTACAGTAATTTTCTAGGTTAATATGACATGTTAGGAATGATTTAATTAACTTTATTCGAAGTAATAATTCTGTTATGATTCTTACAAAAATCGATTATTGCATAGTGTCAAAATTGACATAAAAGAGTTTTTAAAACAAATATTATATTATTAATTGATATTAAATTCCTAAAAATATAAGGTTCGGCCAAAAGACATATATCATGATAGGTGTATCATTAATGGACCACTTGGGGGTCTCTTGGATGTATATAGTATGTTTATTAACCATATATTATAAAAATACAAAGAGACATTGTAAAAGTGAAACTAATTAACTAAGAGTTAATACTTAATGATAAGTTTAATGTAGTAAATCAAACCTGTCTAAATTATATTGGTTGAGTGGTTTTCGACTCATCCCCACCTTAATCTTTAAGTAATCCACTTTGTAGACATTATAAACCGAATATAAATTTATTTTAAAATAATATTTCTAGCTTTTTCAAAGGTGGACCTCACCCCTCTTATAAAGGTCACTCCCCCTTATCATTAATTCACATATTCAATGCCCTTTGGTTCGGCCAAACCCTTCCCAAATACTCTCCAAACTTCCCTAACTTCATCCTAGAGGCCTTCCTTTAGTCAGAAAACCATCCTATGGAGCCCTTTTGATCAAATGAAAAGGAAGAACCCGAAAAAGAGGTAATGTTTTCACCACCCTTTTTCAAGTTCCTTTCCTCTTCCACTTCTTCCTTCATTGTTTTTACCATTCTAAAATAATAATTCTAGTATATTATATATACTGTGATGTTATTATAAATATGGTACAACGATAATCACTATTTTATCCATCCTTTGAATAACATGTCACCATACGTGCGTACGTACGACTTACCGTCTCCACGTCGTGGTGTAATTGTCATTTAGTAAATTATTGTTTGGATGGGTATATAAATGATGTGTAATTCATGTAAATAATAAATATAACATGATAATTATTCTATATATATGGTATACCATCCAATTATATATTATTTTAACATAAAAAAAAGATATTGTCGCTCGTGCGTACATACAGACTACCGTCTCCACGAACGTGATGAGATTTATTCTCCATCGTATCCATTCAAGTATAATTATCATTTGATTATTTAAAAAAAAATTTAAGGACTTGTAATAATTCTGGATATTAATAAGATACAACCTATCCATGAAAAACATGGCTTATGTAACAAAACATATAAAAGAAAATGAGTAAGTTAACACCCGAAACAACGATAATACTAAGATATTATTAACAAATCAATGTTAAAAGATCATATATGATATCATATTAATGTAAATGATTCCTGTATAATTCAATAACAATTATCTCCCCATTATAAAGGAGGTTAACCTACCGTCGACCAAGGAAAAAGTAAAAAGTAAGGAGTTTCTTATCTCACTTTTAATTCCGTGAGATTTCAATTGTTCACCACTTATTTATTGCATGTGGTGTGTGTACTGCCCATGATTGTATTAATTGTGTAATATACTATAATTTATGGATATTTACATCATCATTGTATTATTCTTTATTCATGGGTGTATGTTTCGTAAGTTACCAAATCGATTAGGGAATTTGAAATTTCAATTTCCATTTATTCGGCATTACGCAAACTTCATTGATTATTTTACACTGAGATTGTGTGTGCAATCACTATTCATTTTCTTATGTCATAATTTCCACTCCCCTTTTCTGTGGATATACTTTTGATACACATAATCACTCCATTTATAATTTCTCAAGTCATCGATATGAATTTGATAAGAGTAATTTTAACTCATTCTCAATTATTGAGTTAAACATCCAAATCATAGGTGTTGTTTTTACAAGATTATGTGTGAATGTACATTGATTGTTTTACACTGAATATCCAATAATATTTAGTGTATTTATATTTTTCACACATAACTATGTCATTTATTTATTATTAACCTATGGATATGGCCTTTATGAGAGATATCATCTCAATTTACATTCCATTGAGACTTCTTCATTGTTATACACCAAATCACTTTTATATGGTGTATATAATGTACTTTGACATAGTATATCATGAATACCTTTATTTTCATGGTATTAAAAAGTCTTTGATTACCACAATTATTTGTATTCATGTGTCTCTCCTTTGGTTAGAAACTCTATCTAAAGTATCATATTTAAATGTTTTGAATATTTATTCTTCCAAATCATTCCCATTAATGTCCATGTTTTAAAAAGGGTTTTAAAGATTTATTTATATGGGTATTATGGTTTTAAAATTAAAATTACTTTTAAAAGATTCAAAGTGGTATGGGACACTTTGATTCAAAAATATTTTTTTAAATGACTTCTTGACAAATAGTGCTAATTTTAAATGATTTCAAGAAACTGTGGGATATTTCTCTCTAATAGTTTTGATGATTATTTCTATCTATACTTCATCATTCTCTATTGAGGATAATATTATACAATACAATATTCCATAATGTATCGAATGAGTTATGATTGACTGTGGATGTGATATTTTTTTACCATTCATGGTTTGTGGATAAAGTATTGACATTTCTTATACTAGTTTTAATACAAATGTTTATTTTATGTTTCAATCTTTTCATATGAGGAATGAATTGGACTTAGTAAGTGACGGGTGGAGCCCGATATAGCTCCTTAATGCATCAGTAGGTCTCATGAGACAAACTAGTGTCTTGGCACAAGGCCTTGGCAAAATTTTATTTGTAGTCTTGGCACGAGGCCTTGGCTATGTGGTTATGATAGTCTGGCATTATGCATTCCATCATTACGAAAGTGGTTATTGATATTTCATGTGATTATTCGATTAGTAGAATATCCATGTGAATAAGTAAATGGCATTATTTCATTTTCTTTTTTCCATACTATGTTGAATTTCATGTTTAAAAGGCTTTTGTTTTAGTTATACATTGCCTTGAATTTTATTCTTATTTATGAAAGTTTTTGCTATATTGTTATCCTTATTGGGCATTGGAGATCACACCTTTTCTATGTATTATTTTTCCCAGGATGTGAAGAAGTAATTTATGAATGACCTGCAAGGATAGTATGAGGGGATAAGAGTGTGGACTATGGAAACTATATTGTTGTAGTTTTCATTTTATGATGTAATGTAATACTTTATGAATATATCTAGTGTTTCCAAGGAAACTAAACTAATCGGTCTTTCGAGATTTGATCATTATTGTGATCATGGAAATGTTAGATAATAATGAATTGACTTTGGGTAACTGGGGTCGGGGCATTACATTGGGTGAGCATGAAGGGTTAAAATTGAGTGAATAGGAGGGGGAGGGGTTCCATTTTTAGGAAACTCTCAAAATTATTATTTTAAAATATAATCAAACCCCACATAAAATCCTTCAAAATGTTACAATTTAAAATTTTAGGTGATATAGGGTTGTAATACCATTAACCAATAAATTTGATATATTTTTTATGTCATTTTATGTTTAATCATTTTAATTAACTCCTAGTTATTCTATTTAATTTTAATTGTGTTAATAACATACTATATGTTTAATGGTTATAAATATTTACACATATCGAGCTAATTGAAATTGAATAGGTATTTTATATCATTTTATATCATATAAATTTTATATACTAATTTGTAATTATTTTTATGTTTTTTAAATAATTTAATAAAATGTCAAATGTGTCAATTTGGAAACTATTCATTTATTTGACATTAAATGCAATTCTCATAGAAGATAAATTCGAACCAAAATATTAAATACACCCATAACATGTCATTTTCATTTATAAAATTCATGTATCACATCAATTAGTTCATATGAGATTTTGTTTAATATTTTTATAACAATTTTTTTGATATTTCTATTAATAAAATAAATTTTACATCAATATTTTGTCATTATTAATGATAAATAATAAATCTTTAAAAATTATTAATAATTTTTCATGTTGTATATAATTTAATTATATTTATAATGCCTATTTAATTTGTATGTTTTATGATATTTTTACAAAATTTAAATTATTACTCTTATTAGATATAAGAGAGTGACATGTTGTCACTTTCTATTGATTTAATAATAATTACATCATTTTCAAAGAACAGTGTACATAAAATAAATCTACTTATACCCTTAGGTGATATTGATCTAATTTTATTAATCCAATATAATTTTAGAAAGGGTTAGGTTAATTTTATAATATTAGTTTTACCCTTCATTACATGATTTACATTTATCTATGGTAAAAATAATTACCAAAGATATTATTCAAAATGCCCAACAAATTCAAAGTATTCAATTAACATAATTTGTTCCTTATTATTCCAAATTTGGAATCAATTTTTCAAAATTCAAATCAAATAAGTTGTATAAATTAATTTAATATTAATCATGTTGTCAAAAAAAAGGTTTTTGATTAAAACATTGCAAAAGACTGAAATATTTTTATACATGAATTCAATGTAAAATTAATGAATACCACTTAAATTGTCTTAAAAAATACAAATATATTTTATTTATATTATAAAACCATTAAATAATATATCAAATACATATACATTATTTCAATGAAAAATAAGATTTTAATTAAAATTTATTGTATTTTAATTATTCATCAAAATTTCATTATGTTCAGAAAAATATAAAAAATATATCCAAAGTAAATATTTATGTTTCGATAACAAATAATAATATTATCTTGCAAAATATAAATTATAAAATTTTCAAAAACTACATTTAAAATTGGTGCACCATCAAAAGTTAGTAAAATTGCATTTTTTTTAAAAATAATTCTTTTGTCTGAAAAAATGATTTTGATCTCATATCATGTGTAAGATGAATTAAATTGTTATATAAATTAAAAATTTGGTTAATACTATTCCGAACGTCTATTTTATATAATATTTTAATAATATATCAATGTTTATTGAAACTCGGTATTTTGTACCATGCAATATACGGAGGAAGGTCACTCATGCATGTAACACATTCCATTTCAGTGTTTCGTGTAGTGAAAACTTCCTTTTGTGTTTTGTATAACATATTCCAAAATTATTTCATATTTACAATGAAGAAAACTTATATTTAGTGTTGTGTGAAATGAATTCTTTCAAAAAATACCTGAAATTGTGTGCAACACAAGCTAAGACTAGTGTTGCGTATACTGGAAGCTAATATGCTGTTATATATAGAGAAAGATAATCTTTATGTAGTGTTAAACACAAGACATCAAATAATATATATCATAAAATATCAGTGTGTTACATTCCACACATCCCCAAATGAAATTATCATATTTACACAACATAGAAAGCATAAATGTATGTTTAAAAAATTTATAGAATCATATAGTCAATATAAATATAATATATATCAACTTTTAAATAGTTTCCATTATAATGGCCACCAAGAGAGGTGGTAGGGTGAAATTGAACAATCTTCGTTTAGTGAAGCTGTAGTACCCCGTACATAGAAACAGAATGTTTTTTACCCATTAAATAGAGGTGTGTGTGAGTGTAGATAGATAAAATATCATAAAAACATACTTGAATATTTATGATACAGTTTTTTATGTAATCATAGATCAATATGTTTTTAGGTAGTGTAGAATGGAAATTAAACTAAAAGGCATGACAGAAGGTGTTTCCTTTTAATGGGAAAACTTCCAAGGATTTACACAAAATGGCTTTATTTGGAGACTTTATACCTTAGGTATAGATTATATGCTGAGGGGATGGATTATAGGATTTTTTTTGGTATTGGCCTAAAAATGGATCTTAAAGTGTCAATATTAAGAAGAGAGGGTATCTTTTTATAGGAGAGTGAAGGGTCACCCTTGGAAATTCATAAATTATTTAATTAATATAAATTAAGATTTGTAATCAATATGCTCCAACATGAGATATGTCCAAGATAAGATTATTATAGATATAAATACTCTCATCCAATAAGTTTTAGACATGTATTGATTTTATTTTAAAAATTATCATTTTGGCTTACCCATAATTATTCACCTTTCATTTTAATTGTGGTAATAAAATATTAATTACTAACAAGCTGTTAATTTTACTTATATGGGTTCAATTTCCCATAATTTTACACTTAATGAGCTTTATGACATGATCATTGTCACTATCTTATTTAGAAATATTTCTTTGATTTAATGTAAATATTTATAGTATTCATTTTATTAAATTTAAATAAAATAAAAAAAGATTGATAAATTTATATAAAGTGTTTAAATAGTATTATAACATCCTATTTTCATCTAATAATTTTTTTTATTACATAAATTATTTCATATAATATTTATTCCAATATTTATAATATCATTTATTTGATTCGTTAATTAATAAATCAATCACTGCATCATTATTATGTCATAATTAATTTTTATTATATAATGCCGAAAAAATGATAAATAAAATACCATGATGTAGGCAATATTTTAATATTTTTATGGAGTATTTTTAGATGAACATATATCTTATATAAACTGATATTAATATTATTTTATTAAGAATAATTAGGGTTTTAATATATTTTCATTTACATTAAGTTAAAAGATATATGTTTCATAATCAAACCCACGTGGCATCCAAATGCAATATTTTCCTCCCAAGGGTTTCATTGGTCAGCCATATCACATCCATTAGGATTATGACATGTTTCAAGGAATTATTATGTTATTATAATATTATTTTTATTCTAATTTAGATGATTTAGCATTTAATTATGGTAAATAAAAAGTAATTTTATTGTTACTACTTTTCAGGATTAAAAATAAAAGGTATATATTTACAAAATTTAGAATTTTTTATTCCATATATAGAATCCATTTTTCAAAAAAATAAAAATATGGAAGTTCCAGTAATAAATATAAAATTAATTCCTTTTGTCGAAATGAGAAAATGGGTTGGTTAATAGAAAAATCATAAACAGATTGAAATGTGTTTATATCAAATATCAATATCAAATTATCTCAAATGACAAAAATTAGATTAAATGATTACAAATTAATATAAATATACTTTATAAAAAATTCAATAGAAAATATATATATAATAATAAATTAGACAAAAATGTAGTTTTGAATTTGATTCCATTATTTTTTAATTTCCATTAGAATATGATTTTTTTAGAAAAATAAAAAAATCACTACAAATATTAATTTTGATGTCCCACTTACAAATAAAAAGATTAATTTTTCACATAAAACATATAAATGATTAAAATACAAGATTTAAAAATGTTTCTCCATTAAAAGGTGTTAATAAAACCTTTTAAAAATATTTCAGTATTTTATTTGTAAAATTGGATTCATTCTCATTTGTAACCTATGAAATTTAATTTATTAATGTAAAAACATTTAATAGACATGTTTAAACATAATATATATTTTTTCATTCCCACCAATACAATGACTAAAAATTAACTAATATTTTTAAATTATAATATCATTAATGTATTACTTTTCAGTAGAACTCACTCTTTCGAGGAACATATGATTTCCTAGAAATTGTTTATTGAGTGTTAGGTATGATATCATAAAAATCATCACCTTTAACATAAAACTAATCTATTATTCGAAAATATTAATTGATATTATAATTTATTATTCTATAATTACCTGGTATGCTGAATCGCTCCCCACTTTTGGAAAATTTTCCTAATTATTTTATTCACTTATCTAATAAGTAAGGGTATTTGTCCGTCCTAGAGTTTTAAGATTCCCAGTTTACCAAATCAACGATATTATTTTTCTACAATCCCTTAACATAAAAAATAACGTTATTCTGGTACACTTCCTCTCTATAATCACGAATATGGACTGCTTGTTCCTCTTAATAATGATTCTCATCTAACTGAACAACTTCTAGACTCAAAACATGACATTGACCCGGCATATAATTTTGTTACATTGAAGGATGAAAAAACTTTTTTACCTAGGATAAACTCAAATGTTAATCCATTTATTGGGGAACTAACCTAAATTTTTCAATGATTTCAGAGGGTCCAATAAACCTTGGACTGATGTTCCCTTTCTTACCAAAACACATCACACATTTCCATAGTGAATCATTTTGAAACACATTATTGCATACCTCGAAAGAAAGGTAATTCCTTTGGTAATCCACATAAAATTTATGCCGGCTCGGAGATATCCTCATATTCTTCTAAATCAAATGAACTTTTTTCCATATCTTATACAAATTATGGTCCCATAAACTTCCTTTCACCTACTACATCACAACAATATGGAGTTCAAAACTGCTTCTCATAAAAGGCCTGAAGTGGTGCCATCTGTATAATTGAATTATAACTGTTATTTATAAAAAAAACAAAACCAATGAAATATGTTGATCCCAACTTCCCTTGTAATCCATTGAAAAATCAATTATAAAATCCTCTAATTTCTAAATTGTTCGTTATGTCTGCCAATCTGATTGAGGATGAAATGGTACAATGAAATTTAATTAGTACCCAATATATTTTGATGGCCTTTAGAATATATAAAATTGAACCTGGGATAATGATCAGTTACAATAAAGAGATGAATTCCATGTAACCCTACTATATATTTAATATACACCAATGAATGTTTTTCTAGTAAAACAATATATTTAATTGAATGAATATGATCAAATTATGTCAATCGGTCAACAATAATCCAAATTTCATTATTATATTATGAGTCCTTTTATTATCCCATAATGAAGTCTATAGATATATTTTCCAATTTCTAATTCGGTAATATAAGGGGTCAAATCATCCCATTCTTTAACTATTATTCTAACTTAACCTCTTATCATGTCAAATGCTTCATAGTAAAGTCAGCAATATCTATTTTCATTCCATCCTACTAGTAATACTCTCAAAGATCTCTGTTCATCTTCGTATGACCTAGATGAACTGAAAAAAATGAACTATGAGCTTTACATTAAAAATCTCTATTCAATTATAAATCACAAAGCACACATAATCACTTACCCAACCATAATACATAGGCTTTATCAATGTTAAAATAATGTAACATACCATTCTAAATGAATTATACCTATTTCTTCAACTCATTGTCTACATTCAATGCTTTCTTATTTTTTCTAATAGAGATGATTTCACTACCACCTAAACAAATAGTGTAATATCACATACCAATAACTAAAAACCAATAATTTATCAAATTGATAACCAAATTATCTTATTCCGCATGTATCATAGTTATTGTAGCACTACTTTTTCGACCCAAAGCATCATCCACTTTATTTTATTTTCTTGATTGGTAATGAATTGTAAAATTGTAATCATACATTAATCCAGCCATCTATTTTGTCACTTGTTCAATTAATTATAAATGAATATATACTTTAATATTTTTTGATTAATATATATTTCACACCTTATTCCATACAAATGATTTCTCCAAATTTTTAATGAAAAAACAACATGATTTAATTACATATCACGTGTATAGTAATTTAACTTAGTAGGTTTCATCTAACGCGATGCATAATAAATTTCGTGATAATTCTAAATTTGGAGGGATCCTTGTCCTTTCAATATGAAATCTTTCTAGATGAAAAAATCTACCATACATGGATGGCTGGTCCAAAACATAAGCATTTAACAATATTCTTTTCAACTTCAGTAAAGAATCATCCCTATATTTTTTTCTAGATAAACATCACTCCCTTAAATATTAACTTAGTTACCGGTATAGATAATAAGGAAATGTTTTCAAAAAAAACTTTTGTAATAACCCTATAATCTATGAAATCCATGAATATCAACGATATTGGTAGGTCATGACCACTCTTTAACAACTTTTTTTAGAATAGTCAACATTTATGCGATCATTATAAATTATATGACCATGGAATAAAACATTTTACAACCAAAGTTTATTATTAATAATAATTTTATAATGTTTATTTTTTTAAGGTTTGAAAAACAATCATTAAGTATATTTCATGTTCCTTATGGATTTTTGAATATACAAAAATATCATCATGAAATGTAACCAAAAATTAATCCAAAAACTGATGAAATACACAATTCATGATATTCATAAATATAACAGGTGCATTAGATAAACCAAAGGTCATAACTACAAATTGATAATTCACATTTCTCATTCAAAATGTCATATTTGGAATATCTTACTCCATCGCCTTCATTTGATGGTTCTCGGACCTCAAATCAATCTTTGAAAAATAATTTGCTCCTTAGAGATGACCAAATAAATCATCGATACAAGGAAAATGATATTTTATCTTAATGGTGATGTAATGCAAGGATCTATAATTAGTAAATTGTTTCATAGAACCATCTTTTTTTCACAAATAAAACAAGAGCCCCTCGAGGAGAAGTTCTAGGTCGAATGAAACTGTTATCAAGTAATTCATACAATTGTTTTTTCAATTCCACCAGTTCTATATGATCCATTCAATAATGGGTGTAGAAATAGTCTTAGCATCTGGAACTAAATTAAAGGTAAATTTGACATCCTGATTAGGAAAAACACTATGCAATTCATTATGAAAAGAATCTATAAGTTAGTTCAGTATTGAAATTTCACTAATCAAAACTCTTTATTTCATTTCATCAAAATGATATAGACACCATTCACTACCATCTTTAGTCAATCTCACATTTTCTTGGTATGTTATCAAAGGATTGAACTCATTAAACAAAAAAAATTCCCATTACAATCTATTTTATACTGATAAATTGAAATCCATAACATACCAAAGATGGTATCAAATTACACTATAAGATGTTAAACAATATTATCAAGAAAGACAATCCCATTTATGTTAATTATAAGATTCCTCTAAATTTTGGTTGCTTTAATAATTCCACCAAGAGTTTTTTACCAAATGAAATATACCAAATTCATAGGTTCTTTTTAAAATTTACTTTCAACACTCTCAGCAGTGAAATAATGCAGTGATCCAATGTCAAATAACCTTCTAAAATATTTGAAAAAACAATAACTTACTTGTCACCGCTTCATTTTATAACCACACCTCTATTGTAGTAGTCAAAAATGTTTTTTCTATTACTTTATACATTGTATTTTGTTGGTATCCACCCAAGGTAATAAAATTTGGAAACACAATAGCATAATGTTCAAACTTATTTAAACAAACACATTATACCACTAGTTTTTCATTGCCTATCTATTCATATTCCTTATAATTATGAGTAATATGTCCAGACTTACCACATCAGTTACACTACCCTGAAATTAAGATACATTCTATATGATTTTTTCTATAAAACTTCTATCAAGATACAAATGTATCTTTCATACATTCATACTTCTTTGATGAATTATTTCCCATTACCATCCAACTGGATCACTCCTATTTATTTCTCTCATTAAACACATCTTCACCAAGGAAATCCATTTCTACTTGCATAGAAAATCAGACAAGTTTCTCATATATTTTTATCTCAAAATATACTAATGACCTTTTATATTTCTTCTTAAATCCTTAGTTAATATTATTTAACATTGTATATATATACAATATAGAATTTTGGGAAAACCATGACAAATGGGTTAAAGTTTCTTCATATGTTGCCACAAAAACATCATATTCTTTTCTCAATTATATGAATTTCTTTTCCATCCTATATCGAATAAACTAAGGAAAATATTATTCAGGGAATATATTATTAAATTTATCATAATGCCTAGATTTAATCTCTTCAAATCCCCTGATTTTTTTAGCATTGACCACTACTACTGATCAGCCTCACCTTCAAAATGATAAATAGAAAAAATAACCTTAAGATTGTATAAACACCGCATTACCTCCAAAATATTATATAGTGCTATAATCGACCATTTATCATGCACATGGTTAGATAATCCTCTTAATGATGGGGATTGTTGCCTCCTGAATTGCCCAACTAACGATATATCACATTTGTGGTGGATTTGGATGATCCTGTGGATGGAAACCACCACTATTTACTACCTAATTCAACTAATCCATCACTATAAAAAACTATTCAGTTCTGATTCTGACCATCTTAGGATGCTGATTTGGAAAGTTGTTTTCCTCTTTATGATGTCCCTACACACCTACCATGTTTCTTCTGTGGAATTCCATTCTAAATAGACATATATTAGATGAAGAAAAATAGTAATCTTAAAATGAAATATCTTTTCATTTAGATCATAAAGTAAAAAATAATATATAGACATTCTATTAAAAATAACAAAACACCTATATTCATCTAAACTAACCTATGATACCAACTATATGTCCTTACACTTAATCATTACTTAATCTTGATAAGAATAAATAATTTGACATTAATTCCCCTCAAGGATCATTTTAGTTTTAGAGATTTACATAATTAGGTCATAAATCAAACATAACAACTTAAATATTATAAGTAGACACTTGTAGTCACTAACCTATTTTTTTATATAATAAAAACATTTAAAAAGATATATGGTTTCATTTCACTTTTAAAAAACATACCATTTTTTATCACATCTTTGACTCTATTTTTCTTTATGTCATGTGAAAAATATATCAAAACCTGCGATGAGCATAAGATTATGAGTAAGGGATATAAAAATTGTGAAAACTGTTATACTTTAAGAAAAAAATTTGAAACCTTGGATAAATTATCTTAACGTCATACATTCCACATTAATGAAGTAGTATTTAAACTTCAATAAATATAATCTTATTTCTTCCCATTTGGGTAATCAAAAAATTACTTTAACACCCATAGAAAGTAGCGTATAACATATAAAGGTATATTGAGACATAAATATACTTAAATGGAATTACCAGATGGTTGACTTGCATACATATAACTAAATCGAATAGCCATATGACTGACATCCATAAACAACACATTAGTGGTTATAATGTAACCACCCTTCATTGGTTTATCATGGTACAAACTATGTTTGGTTTATCATGTAACCACCAATATTTGGTATATCATGTAACCAATCATCTTTGGTTTATCAGATAACCATTCATCAAATGTACAACTATAAATATTTAATAATAACACATTCATGATTACAATTATCAACATTTTACTAAAAAAATTCAATCACAAGGAAAAATTATAAGATATTAATATAATAAAACTATTCTTAAAACATTTTACAATACCAAAATACAAGAAAATGGTGTAATTTATTTATTTTTTATTAAAAAAAATTCTTTTTCCAGGAAGAAAAAAACCAAATAATGGATACAGTGGCATAAATTTCATTATCACTATATATTTCAAAAATTATTTATTTCATTTAGTAAAATACATCATAGAAAAATTTTCCATTTTAAAAAATATAATTAAAATGATATGATGAATTGGTCAATTATACAATGTATAAAATAAGGTGGTCTATATTATTGAAATATGCCTTAATAAAAGGAGATTGATATAAAGGTCCTTGTATTTAGCCTGACTCGTTGCGTATAATTATTATGTTCCTAAATAATATAAATATGTTAATTTATTCATTCGTGAGATCCATTTTAATTTTTATTATTCCATTTATAAAAAATATTATTGTGTTATTAAAATTACAAAATTATTTATGTTCATATCAGACATTTTGTCACTATTCTGTAATAGAGTCAAAAATAAACATGTTTTTATGTAAATTAAACATGCCGCAAAATTTTCATCATCTTATTAATAGTATTAATGCTTTAAATAAAATATTTATAAAGTAAATATATATATATAATATCAATAATATTTTGAGATAATAAATTAAATGCACCATCCATGGAGATGGTAGGTCGTACATATGCATGAAAGCTACTTTCATTCCCTTGTCATATTAAATGAATAATAAATAAATCATATAATGGTATATTTTAATATTAATTTTATAAATGTATTATTGGTTTAACAAAACCATCCTTTATTTGTTCCATGTGTAGTCGGAACAAGTCATATTGTTTTGAGGTGGCAGTATTCCACACCTCCACAAACGAAATTATCATATCTATAATACATGGAAGGCATTAAGGTATATTCTAAAAAAATACTAAAGAATAGAGAAAATAAAAAAATATTATATATCAAATTTTAAATATTTTACATTGTAGTGGCCACCATGTGAGGTGGTAAGGGAAAATTGAACAATCATCATTTTTTGCGGAAATAGTTCTTCGTGAACAGAATCATTATGATCATTACTCATTAAATAAAGATAATTGTAAGTTTATATCAAAAGAAATATCATAACAAAATCCTATTATTATTAAGATGCTATTTTTTATGTAATCAATGATAAAGAATATTTTAGGGAGTGCAGAATGAAAATGAAACTAAAATTCATGACTGAAGGCATTACCTCTTAATTCAGTAACTTCCATTGGTTTATACAAAATGGCTTTCGTGGGAGTATCTCTTTGATAAGGTTGGATTATAAGAGTAGTGAAGTGGTTCTAATATGATTTCTGTTTAGGTATTGGATGATCCAATGGGTTTTTAACATGCGATTTTTAATGGAGAGGGGTACATTTTTATAGGAGAGAGAAGGGGAACCCATGGATACTCATAAATTATTAAATTAAAATTAATTAATATTTTAATTTAAAAGTATCCAAATTTAGATATGACACATATAAGATGTTGATATGTATAAATCCTCTCATATAATAATTTTTATACATATTTTTTATTTTATTTTAATCCTTCTATTTTCAATTTACCATTAATTATTCTTTTTAAATTTTAATTGTGGTAATAACATTTTAATTTTTAAGTGGCGAGTAATTTACATATATGGTGAAAATTTCACATAATTTGAAAAATAATTAATATTTACAATATATCATATTCTATTTTTGATTTTCAATAATTTTTATTATTTTAAATAATTTAATAAATTACTATTTTAATAAAATATCAATAATGTCAATATTTACAGTAATAATTTTATTAAATTTAAAAAATATCCAAACAGAGAGATAATTTATCACCATAACATTTGATATTCTTATAACATGTCATATTCAGTTATAAAAATCTTGTATGACATGTATGATGTAATATAATAATTTATTTAATATATATGATGTTATTTATATGATTTTTCCATTAATAAATCAATCATAACATCATCATTTTTTTCATAAATAAATTTAATTATTTGATGCCTAAATTTTATATATAAAATATCATGAATTAAGAAATATTTTTATCATTTCAATGACTATTTATATTCAAAGGTATCAATTATATAAACCCATATTAAATTTTTTTTAGAATATTTATGTTTATAACAATTTTTCCTTTACTTTAAATTAAAACAAATATGTCTCATAAACACACCCATGTTGCTTATAAAGGCCATTATTTTGTCCCAATAATTTTATTTGTCAGCCATATCTCTTCCAATTAGATTAGAGCAAGAATTAGGGTATTTTTATGTTATTATAAAATTATTTTTACCATTAGTTAACTTATTTACCAATACTGTGGTAAATAAAATTAGTCACTAAATCTACTATTCATCTTGCTAAATAATAAATGGGGCCTATATACATAATTTTGAACCTCTAATTCAAAATATAGAATCCATATTTCCAAATTCAAAATATAGAAGTTTTTTTAATTAATTTAAAACTAATTCATGTTGTCAAAATGAGAAGATAGGGTTTTTAAATGTAAAACCCATAATATGATTGACTTGTGTTTATATAAATTTTCAATATTAAATTACCTAAATTGACCAAAATTGAGTTAAATTATAATAAAATTGTCTAAATATACATTAAAACCAATTCAAAATTTATTATTTCAATAAAAAAATTAGACGAAAAGACATTTTTGAATTAAATTGCATTATTTTTTGATATTCATCAAAATATAATTTTTATCATAAAAATAAAAACATTTCAACCAAAGTAAATTTTTATGTCCCTATTATAATGAAAACATGTATTTTTTATAATATAATATATAAAATTTGAAGAAAATAGATTTAAAAAGTGTTCTCTGTAAAAAAGAAGTAAAAAACCCGTTTAAAAGTATTAGAGTATTTTATTATTGAAATTGGATTCATTCTAATTTTAATCATCTAAAATTTATTTGATGAATGTAAATGATATGAAATTGATGGAATAATATTAAATATTCCATTTTAGTTAAAGAATGTTTTTCATGGTAGGTTACACTCAGAGTAGGGAATACATTATACTAGTTCATGTTTATGGTACCTTGATTAATAATGTAAAATGAATTTATTATTCTTCTTAGGGTAACTTTATTTTTAAATTTGATTCATATTCGTTAAATGTTTTTAGTAACATAATTTTTCAAAATGGTGTCTATTATTTTTTATTATTTTGGTCACTGAATTTTTATTCTTGTGGTCAATTAATTTTTCATAAATTGGCCACATCATTTTTCATTATGTGACTTCTTTATTTTTCTACATGTGGTCACTCTATGTATCCAATTAATTTTTAATTGCACGGTAACATAACACATGGTCACGTTAATAAAATACACTTCAATTTTCATTAAATTTATAAAGAGTACATTAATAATAAGAAGGAAACATATAAAATACCATCCCAAATTTTGATTGATTTTTCTATGACAATAACTAATTTTAATGTAATTATAAAAACCTAACAAATAAAAGTTGGTCAAGGGTCCAATTAATTGAGTAAAAAATGATATAAATATAAATGAAAAACTATTTTCATCTATAAATAATTATTTCTTTAAATTAATATATAGTGATAGTTTTTTAAATGAAAATATATTGCTGATATTTCTTGTAAAATTATTAATTTATATTTACAAAATATAAATATTTACATAAATATTAAATATATTCAGAAAAAAATACTAGAACATTCAGTGAATTGTGGTGATGAAAAATGAATGATCTCATTCATGGTGGTGGTAGTCTGTAATGAATTATGAGCAATATTTTTATTTTTTTTATTTGAATTATAGAGGAATATGTATTTGTTATATAATCAATAAAATATAATATATTTATAATAATTATATAGATTTAATTTAAATAATATTATTATAATTTTTTTGGATATGGGAGGATTCTTTTGATAAATATAATATGTTAATGATTAAGTAAGACATATTTCAAAAGTTTTGATCTTTTTAGAGGAAAATCTTTTAGAAATGAAGGAATTCAAGAACTTTCTTGGAGAAATGTGATTCTAAATGTCCATGGGGATCTATAAGAAATATATTTGGAAAACAATTATTATAATTTGAAACCAAATTCATTTCATTGATTTGTTAGACGTCAATAATAATTATATTATCAAAAGAGGAAATATTCATGGTAATACAATTATATGTATGTTTTATGATTGGAATTTCATGAATGTTACGTGATTTAGGTGGTGATATATTCATGATGTATGTATCTATAAAATTATAACTTAAAAATGTATTACATATGATCTTTGTGTAATGTTTATTTATTAAAATTTGAGACAGAGATGATTAACTATTTTAACACATGTTAATCGTTATCAAAATTCAACAATGATAATAATTTTAATAATAATAGTAAAATTTATACCATTATAATATTTAAATACATTTTAGTTTGGATAAAGACATCATTTAAACTAATTAAATTTCTATTTATTATTATATCATATTTTTAATTATGATATATAATTTTTTGATTCCCTGATTTTGTAGAATAATATTCTTAGAATGTTTAAGTGTTATTAATATTATTATTTTTTAAAAAAAATTATGAAATTTAATATTTATATAAATATTTAGATAATATATTTATTTATTTATTTTTAAATATTTAATTTTAATTTAAAATACAAATATTAAAAATTGTATCAATACTATAAAATTAGAGGATTTACATTAATTACAATTATTTATCATTGGTAAAATAAATTTATGCCTAAAATTAAATTGGACCCATTATATAATTTTAACATTATAAATAAATATATTAAATTCATATTATTTGATTCAATTTAAAATTTGATGAAAATTGTATTGTTATATATAATTGAAAAATATAGTGAAATTAGTTTTCATTTGAAATTAACATTTTAAAAATATTAACTATTTTTTTTCTTTTGTCACATAAATTAATAATAAAATTAATATATATTAGGACCCGACCTTACAAAATTACATAATCTTGAATTAAATTAAAAGGAACATGTTTAGTTGTTTGTATTAGAAAGCATGTCTTTCTATGATCCCATCCTTGACCCTATTCATCCTTAAGTCTTGTAGAAGACATTTTAAAAACATGGGATGATCATAAAATGAACAGTATGGGATATAAAAAAAAGGAAAGAAAACATTAGTCCATGTATATATAAGAATCAATGAAAACATAAATTAATCATAAAACATTAGCACATAACCTACCTCATGAAATCATAAGATTTATGAATAAATCATATAAATCATAAGACAAAAAGGTAACTTGAGGCATTCATAACATTCTTACATAGGTAGTAACCCTCATAGTAACATTTGGAATACCCATCACAGCATATTCCCTAAATATCTTCGGAGAAACCATGGAATGTAACTCCTTTGAGTTACCCAATTCATTGGAGAGCTATCTTAGGCTCACCTTCCCTTAGTTTATAACGGAACCTCCCTAATTCATAAACAATCCCCAAGAACCATAATATAATTGTATCACATAAAACATGCATAAATGAAACATAAAATTTGCAGATTTCAATCTCAAGATATCAATACAACACATTGATATAATCAAAACATTATCAGAACTATTTTCAATACCAAATAAAAGAAAAGTAAAACATGGTATTTACTTTTCATTTAAAAATGTGATGGCTTGTAGGGGAAGATGGAACTCAAATAATGGTCACGGTAGCGGAGAAGTCATTGTTGCCCCATATGTAAGACAAAAACATTCCTTTCATCATTTAGTAAAACACATCCTGTAAAAAGATTCCTTTTGAATGAAATTAAAATTAAAAAAGGTTTTTATACACCGTATAAAATAAAGTCGTGTAGAAATAAAGAAATTCCTCAATGAAAGGAGATTGAGACGATGTGCCGTACAAAGATTGTATCCATTGATTAAGGATAAATCAATTACATAAATATGTGTGAAAAACATAAATACACTCAATATAAGTGGATATTAATTGTAAAATAATCAGAAGTCATACACACATATTCATGGAACAACATAATTAAGAAGTGGTGGTTTAACCCAAAGAATTGAAATTGGGTTAAGAAGTTCCCTTAAAGAAATTTGACATCCTGATGTCGTCACTTTAAAATTCAAAAAATGAGTTTATGAAAGATAAAAAGGGTATCTCATCACTTGGACATAAAATTTACTGCAACAGGGATATATAATAACATATATTAACATAAGAAGATGTAAATTAAATGACCTAATAAAAATAAGTCTTTTAAAAAGACGAGGGTGAAAGGTTCCCTTACCAATTTTAGTAACTTTGAAAATGTATAACCCAAGAATGAAGGTTCATACAATGAAGAAGTAAATACACTTAAATTAAATTTTGTAACCAAAATAATACAATCATGGTAATTAAATAAACCACACAAAAGGAAATGGTGGGAAATGTATTTTGAATATCATGGGAAAAAAGTGTGATAAAAACCCCTTACCTCATTGTAAGAAATTGAGTCGTATGACCAAAAGATAATAAGAACCGAATGAATCATAGAATACCATGAATATAAATTTAATCATGATAATATATATCAAATTTCATTTCACAATACACCACATGAAATAAATAAGTGGCAAACATTGTAAATCACACGTAATTAAAAGTGAGATCTAAAATCCCTTACCTCATCTCCGACTTGTCTTGTTTGTTTATTTATATTCCTGAAAAATAAACATAGTTAAATTTATAATTACTTAACGACTTAACTTAATGTTTATTATTCAATTCATATAACATATTATCATGTTTTAATTATTAGTTAATAATGTGAGTTCATGTCATACGTTTTTTCAATGTTCGGTACATGAGTCAAAAATAAACTTGTTTGAAATGAATTGCACATGTAGTTATAAGTACATCATCTTAAGAATGGTTTTCAGGATTTAAATATCATATATAACCATTATATTTGTATTTAAAAATAATCCATAATTTTTGGAGAAAAGAAATTAATTGTACCGTTCATGGAGACGGTAGGTCGTACGTACGCGTGAACACTACATTCCTTTTTTTTCATATTAATGGACGTTAAAAATAAATGAGACATAGATCTATTATAATTACAGTATAATATATATTTTATATAGGTAAAATAATTTCATTAATTAAATTCTTTATAAATTCCATGTTTGGCATTAACGAGTCACATTACTTGAGGGGGCGGTTGTCCACACTTCCTCATATGAAATTATCGCATTTGCACAACATGAAAAGCATAAAGGTATGTTTTAAATATATACTACAAAATAATAGAGATGACATAAATTTAAGAGATATCATATATAAATATAGTTACATCAAAATTTCCACCATGAGAGTTGTTAAAAGAAGATTGAACAATCATTGTTTTGTGAGGCAGAAATTCACCACCCACAGAAACAGTATGTTCTTTAACCATTAGACGGAGGTGTGTGTAAGTTTAGGTAGAATCCGTTTCATAACAACATACTAGTATATTTAGGATACTGGTTTTATTATGGGATAAATTAATTAAAATATAGTGGTGAGTGAATAAGGAAAATAAAAAAAAAGAAACTCGAGAGAAGACATTACCTCTAAATCGGGTAACTCTTTTTGATTTGAGCCAAAGGCTTCCTTGGAAAGGATTCTGCCCAATGTGAGGATTCTAGGAGTAAGAGAGGAATGTGGAGAGATAATATGAGATTATTTTTTATGATCCATGGTCTTGATAGGTGTGGGTAATGGGGTAGAGGTGGGGGCCTTTTATAAGAGGGAGGAGGTTCACTTTTGAAATGTATTGAAATGTTACCGTATTATAAAGTGATTTTCGGATTTTAAAGGCCCAAAACTGATATATTTTGATGATAAGTTGATAAGGGTTAGAAATCGACCCATCCAATAGGATTTAGACCTGTGTAAGTCTTATATTTTACCTTAACTTTTCATTTTCTATAAATCGTTCGTTAATGAGGTAATCACTACATCCTCATGGTGTCATAAAAAAAATTATATATTTAATGTATAAAAATTATAAACAAATACCAAGATGTATGAACTATTTTTAGATTTCCATTGAAATTTTATAGTCTAATATATCATTTATGTAAACAAAATTAAGATTGTTTTACTTAGGATATACAAACCTTTGTTATATTTCTCTTCTTTTATAAAAATAATGTCATAAACGTCACTATCACACCCATGTGACTCCATGGGCCCTCAATTTTGGTATAAATATTCCCATGGTCTTCCATGACTCAAATAAAGGGATTTGGACACATTTTGGGGTCATTTTATAATATTATGATATTATTTTATTACCCTTAACTACCCGATTACTAATTAATCATGATAATTAAAGATAATTGTCGTCGTTACTATTCATAATGTCCAAAAAACAAAAGATTCTTAACTACATAATTTGGGCCTTATAATTCCAACTATGGAATACATTTTACCAAATTACAAACACAAAAATTGAAGTAATTAATTTAAAAATAATTATTGTTGTCAAAACCAAAGACGGGTTTTTAAGATATAAAATCTATCAAAAGATTGATTTGGTTTTACATCAAATTTAAAAGTAAAATTACAGCCAATGAACCACATTGTATTAAATGGTACAAATAGTAATTAAATTACACATTAAAACCAATTATAATTACAACCTATGTATATAAATAAATTGGTTGAAAAGGCAATTTTGAATTAAAATGCTGTATTTTTCACTATTCAGTAACTAATGAACTTTATCGGAAAAATACCAAAAATTTACACAAAGTAAATTTTGATATCATGATTCTAATGAATGATTTTATATTGTCAAATATAGAATATAAAAGTAACAAAAATGAGATTTAAAAAGGGTTTTCCATCAAAAGGCGGTTAATCGGCCTTTTAATGATATTAGAATATTTATGCTTATAATTGGATTCATTCACATTTTAAGCATCTATCATTTATTTGGTAATTGTTAAAATATTTAACAAAAATATTTAATCATTTAATTAGTTAGTTCTATTAATTCCTTCTATTAAAATGGCTAGGGGTTTACTACCATTTAAAATATTATTATTATATTATTAGTGTGCAACGTAAGATTTCAAAGAAACTCGTTGTTGCGTATTGGGTATTTCATCAAACATAGCATCCCCTTTAAATTAATATTAATATTTTATTCACAAATATCAATAAATATGAATGTTTTTTATTCTTTATTTACCTGGGATTTTGTATCCTTCAACCCTTTTGGGAATTGCTTCTTCGCAATTTTAAAATTGGGCTCAGAAACTTCATTGAAAGTCCCACATCAGAAAAAGAGTAAAAAAACTATCACTTTAAAAGAATGAAAGAGAAGTAAAAAAGGTAACTAGAGTCAACCCATACTAGGATTACATATAGGATAACATGGATATGGATGAAAAAACAAAGGGTTATGTTCTGATGGATACTGATAGAAAATATTTCTAGGAGAATGTTAACCACCAGAAAATCACAAACTTGGGATGGGTTAAACGGTATTTGATTCCGAAGTAGGAAAATTTAACAGAAAAAATTTTTGTTTGAAGTTTCTTTTCATTGTGGAATTTATTTATAGACATAACTAAAACATAAGGAAATATTCTTACTTGTCATGCATGATTCATCTTTTACTAGATTTCAAACAAAAACTCATATTTTTTCCAAACGATGAGTATTCAGGATGACTTGTTCGCATTAAGAGCCCTAAAATCATCATTGAGATAATCAAATAATCCACAAAAATATAATCCTTTTTAAAAATAATCTCTACTCTTAATCCCCAAAATTCAATAAAAAGAAGCCAAGGTTCAATAAAGACCATTAAATAAATAGGTATCCATAAAATATTTCAATGTAATCCAAACTATGGTTGAAACCCAAATTATGAAGGATTTAATCACATAGTTTTCCAAGATAAATCTTAACATTTATCTCAAAATAACATGAGTTACTCTTGAAGTTTCATATTGAAAATTAATTAACCTATTCACATATCCTCCATGATAGGTTAACCATTTCCATAGATAACCCAAAATCAACTTATTCCAGATTCATTAGATAATCTAACTAAAAAATAGTCATACTAACCAGGGGCTTCATGTAGTCCAGTGGTAGGTGATAAATACCAGTTTAACATTGGTTGTGGGTTTGATTCCCAAAGCTTCGTCCGACATGATGGGTTGTCACATGGTCTGTGTGTTTTCCTTTTTCAAAAACTATTTAATTTTATAACCTTCCCAAAAAGAGATAAATTCATAAAAAATAACCATAACATATTTTAACAACAATGGTTATCTAATAACATTCTTTTTGCATCCCAAAATTAATTAACCGGTAATTGCCTCAAATTCAAGGATCATATAAACCCAAATGGGTCATTATAACTATATCCACTAAAGAAAAGATAATTGTTCCTTGAATAAAATTTTTATATATCAAACATCAAGGTTACACATACTATAAAAAGTCCTCTAATGTAATCTCATCATCAAAAGAGCCTTAATACTCACCATTCTACCATAACTATTGAATAACTTATATGTTGACTTCTTACTCATTAAACATTATTTATGATCCATTATCCATTCCTTTCCAAATTATTCTGAAATACTTCTTTCCTATAAACAAAATCATGAATCATATCCTATGATTCAATAATAAGAAAACATATGTTAAAAAATAATCCATACCTTTCATCGGTCATTATCAATTTCATAATCCTCAAACGGAATGGCATTTGGTATTTGTAAACGAATATTTGTACGATCCTGGTGATCCCATTCCTGAAACTTCATTGTAGGACATGTGTTTGCATAAGGACCATGCACACCACATTTAAAACATTAAATTGATCCTTTAGAAAAGACATCTTTACCATTCCTAGAGTCAACTAGATGCTTCCTTTTTCAATGGTAGATTACTGCTTTATGACCTTCATTTCAACATCTATATCATCTTCATGTCCCATTTATACATTTTCCTAGGCGTTTCATTCCATATGATTGAAACATAGGTTTTTGAGCATACATACCTTTATGTTTATTACCTGAACATCCGTATGGATTTGTTTCTCGCATATATGATTCCTTATAAATATCACCAAGGTTCAGGTGGAAAATCATTACTCTAGATAGATGGATGAGAATAACCACAAGAGTTCTCATTATAGCTCTCATATCATTCAGTTCCCCATTCAGAAAAGCGTCACAGTTTTCTTCACATCCACTGTTACTTTGGTGCCTGCTAGATCCATCCATTTACTAAAAGCAAAAACGACAGCGACAATATATCAGTAAAATCGTCATATAATTATTAGATATAATTATTCATGTTTACTTAAACTCATTCAATTTATCTAAAAATATATGACTCTTTCTGAAATCCTAACAATTATAGTAATGTCACATAAGTTAAAAGAATCCCCTAACCTCTAAAGTTATCTAAACCGACCTGTGATACCAACTATAAGGACACATACTTATAACATTACATATTATTTAATTAAATTAATAATTCACATTGAGGATCTTTTTATGTTTAGAGTTTTAGAGAATTAGGAAATAACTATTACATATCAAAAGATTATAAAATAGACACTTCAACTCAGTTTCCATTTTATTTGTAAAATAAAAACTCTTTAAAATGAAACATGTCTACTTCCATGTTTTAGATAGCATGTCTTTCCATGATAACATCCTTGACCCTATTCATCTTTAAGTCATGTGTAAAACATTTCAAAAACTTGGTATGAGCATATAAAGCTCAGTAAGGGATTAAAAATACAGAAAGAAATTTTTTTTCCATGTATACATAAGAATCAATAAAAACAACCTTTACTCATAAAAAATAAGCACTAAACAAACCTCATGAAATCATTCTATTTATGAATAACTCATAGAAATCATAAGACATGAAGGTAACTTGAGGCACTCATAACATTCTTATAGAGGTAGTAACCCTCATGGTTACATTTGGAATGCCCACACAGTATATTCCCTAAATCACTTCGGATAAACCTTAGAATTTAACTCCTTTTCAATACCCAATGCATTGGAGACCTATCTTGGTCTCACCTACCATTAGTTTATCACGGAACCACCCGACTTCGTAAACAATGGACAAGAACCATAACATAATCGTATCACCTAAAACATGCATAAATGAAACATAACATTTCCACAATTCAATCACAATATATCAATACAACACATTGATATAATCAAAAAATTATCAGAACCATTTTCAATACCAAAATTGATGAAAAGTAAAACTTGTTATTTATTTTTCATTTAAAAAATTTATGACTTGTAGAGGAAGGTGAAAATCAAATAATTGTCATGACGGCAGATAAGTCGTTGTTTCCGCATAAGTAAGACAAAAACATTCCTTTTGTCATTTAGTAAAATGATTCATGTAAAAAGATTACTTTTGAATGAAATTAAAATTCAAAAAGTTTTTTACACACCATATAAAATAATGTCTTTTAAAAATCCAATGATTCCTCAATGAATGGAGATTGAGACGAAGTCCCATACAAAGAAGGTATCTTTAGTTTAAGGATAAATCAGTTATATAATTATGTGTGATAAATATAAATACACTCAATAAAAGGGGATATTAAGTGTAAAACAATCAGAGGTCATACACACATATTCATGTCACGACATAACCAAGAAGTAGAGGTTTAACCCAATGAATTGAAATTCGGTTAAGAAGTTCCCTTACAGAAATTTGACAGCCTAACGACGTCACCTTAAAATTCAGAAAATGAGTTTATAAGAGATAAAAAGGGTAACTAATCACTTTTACATAACATTTACAACAATAAGTATATATAAGAACATATCCCAACATATGAATATGTAAATTAAATGACCTAACAAAAACATGTCTTTTAAAAAGAGGAGGGTGAAAGGTTCCCTTACCGATTTGGGTAACTTTCAAAACGTACAACCCATGAAAGAAGGGTCATACAATGAAGATGTAAATACCCATAAATTCAATTATATTACACAAAGAATACAATCATGGGTAGTATATAGACCACACAAAGGGAAATGGTTGAAAATGTAGCATGAATCTCACGGGAATAAAAAGTGAGATAAAAACCCCTTACCTCATTGTAATAAATTGAGTCGTATGACCAAAAGATAATAAGCACCAAAGGAATCAAAGAATACAATGAATATAAATAGAATCATGATAATATATATCAAATGTCAGTACACAGTACACCACCTGAAATAAATAAGTTGCGAACATTGGAAATCTCACAAAATTAATAGTGAGATAAGAAATCCCTTACCTCATGTCTGACATGTCTTGTTTGTTTCTTTATATTCATGAATAATAAACATAGGTCAAAATATAATTTCTTAAGTAATTACTTTAAAATTTATTATTCAATTAATATCACATATTATCATGTTATATTAATTACATAACTATGTGTGTTCATATCATACGTTTTGTAGATATTCGGTACATAAGTCAAAAATGAACATATTTGAAAAGAATTCCCCATGTAGTTATAAGTAAATCATATCTGGATTTGTTTTAATGATTTAAATATCATATATACCCATTATATATGAATTTAATAATATTCCATAATGATTGGGGATAATAAATTAAATGTACCATTCATGGAGATGGTAGGCCGTACGTACGCATTAACACTACGTTCATTTTTTTCATATTAATGGGATTTCAAACAAAATGAGGCATATATATATTATAATTACATTATAATATTTATGTTATATAGTTAAAATAAGTTCATTAATTACATTATTTATAAATTCCATCTTAGGCATGAACATGTCACATCACATGAGGGGTCGGTTGTCCACACTTCTTCATATGAAATTATCTTATTTGCACAACATGTAACGAATAACGATATGTTACAAATATAAAATAAAGAATCATTGAGAGGACATAAATATAATATATATAATATATAAATATATTTCAATCATAATAGCCACCATGAGAGGTGATAAAATAATATTGATCAATCATCGTTTCATGAGGCAGTAATTCACCACCCACAGAAACAGTATGTTCTTTAACCATTAGATGGAGGTGTGTGTAAGTGTATATAGAATACTTTTCATAAGAACCTCCTAGTATATTTAGGATACTGGTTTTATTATTGGATCAAATTATAAGAATATATTTGTGAGTGAATAAGGAAAATAAATTATATAACTTGAGAGAAGACATTACCTCTAAATCGATTAACACTTTTTGATTTGAACCAATGGCTTCCTTGGAAAGACTTCCACCCGAAGTGAGGATTTTAAGAGTAAGAGATGGATGTGGAGAGATAATATGAGCAGATTTTGGATGATCCAAGGGCTTGAGATGTGTGGGTAATGGGGTATAGTTTGAGGCCTTTTATAAGAGGGAGGAGGGTCACATTTGGAATATCTTGAAATGTTGCTTTATTAGAATGTGATTTTCAGATTTTAAAGGTCTCACAATGATATATTTTGAGGATTTGGTGATAAGGGTTCTAATTCCACCCATCCAATATGTTTTAGAGAAGTTTATTTCTTATATTGTACCATATATTTTCATTTTATTTAAATTGTTTGTTAATGAGGTAATCACTACATCATCATGGTGTCATAAATAAATTTATTTATTTAATGTATAAAAAGTTTAAAAAATATTCAAGATGTATTAAATATTTTTATCTTTCCAATGAATATTTATAGTTTAAGAAATTATTTATGTAAACAATATTAAATTGTTTTACATAGGAAATACAAACCATTGTTATATTTCTCTTCTTTTATAAAAATAATGTCATAAATGTCACTATCACACCCATGTGACTCCATGGGCCATCAAGTTTGGTATAAAGCTTACCATGGTCGGTCATGCCTCAAAAAGGAAGATTTGGACACATTTTGGGGTCATTTTATATTATTATGATATTATTTTATTACCCTTTACTACACGATTACTAATTAATAACGATAATTAAAGATAATTATCGTTGTTACTATTCTTAATGTCCAAAAACAAAAGAGTATTAATTACATAATTTAGACCTTCTGATTCAAAATATGGAATCCATTTTACCAAATTAAAAATACATAAATTTCATTAATTAATTTATAAATAATTCATGTTGTCAAAACCAAAGATGAGTTTTTAAGATGTAAAATCTATCAAAAGATAGATTTGTTATCACATCCAATTTAAAAGTGAAATTACATCCAATGAATTAAATTGAATTAAATGTTGAAAAAATTTAAATTCCTACTCAACGCCAATTAAAATTACAATATAACTTTATTAATAAATTGGATGAAAATCCAATTTTGAATTAAAATGATGTATTGTGAACTATTCATTAAAAATTGAACTTCATCAAAAAATTACCAATAATTTAAAAAAAGTAAAATTTTATGTCTTTATTCTAATAAAAGATTTTAGATTTTCAAATATAACTTACAAAAGTGACAAAAAGTAGATTTTAAAAAGGGTTTTCCATCAAAATTTGGTTAATCGACCTTTTAAATAATATTAGATTATTTATGCTTCAATTTTGATTCATTTGCATTTTAAGACTCTATCATCTATTGGGTAATTGTTAAAGTATTTAAAATATATATATAATCATTTTTAGTTATACTCATTCATTCCCGCTATTATGATGGCTAGTCGTTTACTACCATTTAAAATAATATTATTATTTTTTTAGTGTACAACGTAAGATTTCAAAGAAACTCGTTGTTGCGTATTGGGTACGCCATCGAACATAGCATACACTTTAAAGTAATATTAATATTTTATACACAAATATTAATAAATAAGAAAATGTCATAACATTTATTTCCCTGGGATGTTACAATATATATATATTTATATGGAATATTAATAATATAATTTCTCTACAATATATGAGACACATAAAAACATAAAATTTAATATGATAACTTTTAAATAATATTGTTTTTTATTAATTTTCTAGATACCCAATTGAATTTTAATGAATGTTTTAAAATTAAAAATGAAAATTATTATTATTTTTTAATCTATTTCATAATTTGTTGAAATGTTTTTTAAAACACCAATTCAATATCTACATTATAATAGTTATTTAATTATTTAATGTTCATTTGGGTTATGTGTTGAATTTCAAATTACATATTGAGCAAGTTATCTTTTTAAATTTAATAATATATTAAAATATCAACATGTTATAGTTGAGATTCAAGTTGTGGTTTTAAAAAGATTCATTATCAAGTCATTTTGTATTGTGTGGTGTTTATTCTCTATGAAAATGTTTATGAACATAACTACAAATTTTTATTCATAAGTTTACATAGAGGAGTTTATTTTTAGGATTTTATAAGTTTGATGTAAAAAAATTTGTGAATTGATTTTGAAATACGGTCAAAGATTAAGATATATCCTAATATTTTTATTTTATAAACAAATTATAAGAAGGGTACTATGATATATAAAGTAGAAAATATAGTAAAATGATAAATATATTAATCATTTATATTTGGGGATCAACCTATTGATGCATTTATTGAGAATGATAAATAATTATCCATGATAATCAAATATGATAGGGGAATACTATAAAGTATAATATGGTATTTATATTATATTTTTAATTATATATATATTTTAATAACTATATACTGAGAGTTAGTTCATATAAGATGTTTATTTTGAGGTTAATAATTTTTATAAAAGAACTAAGAGAAATAATAAGCTAGATTTAGGATATTTTATAAGATAATACCTTCATAAGAGCTCAATAAATAAAAAATTTTCATTTTAGATTAATACATTGTGGTAGATCAATTTCATTGTCTATGTGTTCTAAACTATTATTAACTATTTGAAAATCCATTTATTTATTATTAAATGTTTAGTAACTAGTCATCATGATAGTTTTTTATTTATTTTTATTGTTAGCTTTACATGATCATCATTATAAGTTGATGGAGCGTCATTTTTATCTTGTGATCTTTATTATTATAGTATACCAATACTATAACCAACTAAATTTATTTTAAATCTCTATTAAATGATTATTTTTTAATTTTAATGGGTGATTCCTCTATACAAAAATTAATTTGAGGCTACTATTAATGTTTAGAAATTGACTTTTTGGGATAACCAACCACTAAAAAATTTAGTAGTCCCTCACATTTTGGTCAAACCCTATAGAAATAATTATATTCCACATGTTCATTGTTTTTCAACAAATATCATTCAATTATAATATTTCATATTTATGGGATCTACTCATAAATTTTATAGGGATTATTACATATAATAAAATTTCTAAAAGCTTTAGAACCTTTATTCACCCAAAAGGTGCATATAAATTTATTTTAGAGAACCAAAATCTATCTATTATATCGTGTAGAAATGGAAGATATTTTGCAACATCATTATGAATAAAATTAATGGTCCTTAATTTATGTAAACAACTTCCATAGATGAAATAATATATCCTTTTATATCTTTCAACCCAATGAAATTTACTATTGGATGTAAAAATAATGGGATTTTATCCCAATTTATATTGTGGCCATATTTGAATTTTATATAATATATGTTTTCTATTTTATGTATAGGACATAAATACAACTTCTTTCTCCCTCATTGAAAAAATATTTAATAATGTCACGGGTATAAAATATTTTGATATAAATTCTAGGATAAAATGAATATAATTATGGTATATTTTTAAATGATAAATATTTCTTGATATTTTTATACATAATTAAATTCTAGGATTACAAAATGGTTTTAGAGGAATAAATTGATGATTAAATCAACAATTTCAACAAAAAAATTGATTAATACTACACACTATTAATGAAATATTTTATGAAACCAAATTTATATAAAATGGGAGAAATTTAAACTAAATTTTTGAAATAATAATATCATATTTCTAGGATAGATGGGTTCTTAAAGTATATAATCTATGAAATATTTTCATTTCTATTGAATTGAGGAAAACACTTACATTGACAAATAATTTCAAAAAAATATGGATTAGGAATCCACAAGAAAGAAAATTTTCAAATTATAATAACATAAAACATCTAAAAAATGTGGTTATGAATTTGAATGTGATGATAAATTTAAGAATATTTTATCTAATATGTCACAAATATTAAAAAATGATTGATTAAATATTTTTATAATCATCCATTATACTACTTTATTTATGAAATAATTATACCATGTATAATCCACTATAAAAATAATAAAAATTATTAATTTTATGTTCATGTATCATGTGATAAAACTCATATTATGTTATGGGATAATATATCTAATAGATATAACCTATCCGATGAGAATTAAAATTAAGTTCCTAAAATATAATTAAAATAATCTTGATGAGACAAGAGGAGGAAGAATATGCTTTATCATGTGGTCAATCAGAGGATAAAACTTCTGGTAAATTCATTACATTATTATCCCATTCAGAGAAACATGGATGTTCCTACATAAAGATAGATGGTTATTTTAAGGAGTCCTAAAAGGATTATATGCTCAGATATGAGATTAAATAATTCTTTAGAAAATAAAAATCAAAGGGAGGTGATTAAATTGATTAATAATTGTGGTCAATTGATTTTTGATTCAAAATGATGCTCTTCTACAAAGTTGAACTAAATATAATGAAATATATTATAAAATTAAAGATAAATGTGGCTCGGAATGAGAAATCCATGAATGATTTTCCATAAAAACTCATTATGATAAATTATAAAGTAATTAATATAATAAAATTATATTTCAAAGATGAATAAACTATATAATGAAAATAAATATTTTAAAAAATCTAATGAATTTAATATTTCAACTTATAAATGACCTATGTAATCATTGACTTGTAATTACGGTTAGTATTTACAAAAAATAATATTTTTATCTTTTAACTATTACTATTGGTCATAAATTTAAATCATTAAAACTCATGTATTAAATAAGTTGAGAATATATGTTCCCATTATATATTAACAAAGTATAATTCTGAAATACATTTATCCCCTATATATAAGATATTTATATGAATAAATATATAAAACAATATAAACATTTTTAGTAATTTCAGGGTTTGATTCTTATTATTTTAAAATATCAAGATACATTGTAAAAAACGACGTCAAAGACTAATTATACATATATTATAATTTTTTTAAAATTATTACATCACCCAAATGAATGGATAAATCATGGGCGTGATGTTTTGAGAAAACAAAAGAAACAATGAAGAATAAAATATTGAATAGTAATTCACCTTATCTATCTAATAAAAGTATATTATTTAAGAATGATTTTCTAATTTGGGAACATTGGAGATTATGTTTAGTGGTTTATGAAAATCCTACATGGGGAAATTTACCTCTTTGAATTTTGGAATTTTTCCCCAAGAAATTTATATATAATAGTCCATTATAGATGAAATTGTATTGATTTTTAGTATGAAAATAGAGTCTTAGACCCCTGACAAAAGGTATTCCACAAATGTTAACTAACATAATTAAATAATAAATACCCTAAATAATAATCATGGATCATATATAACATATAGAAATAAATTGCACCTCCAACTAATGGGTGTTGGAAGAAATAATATAGAGTCAATGATTCTCAAATTCTATGATATTGTTTTATGGACTAGTGGAAATATAATCTACTATGTATAAGAAAATTATTTGATTATGGGATTGATTTTCACTTTAAAAATGATTCTTGCATCATTATGAATACTATTAATATATAGGTCATCACAATAAGTGAATACTGAAGTGGAAATTCAATTAATATATGTGATCTATACAATTCATTGTATTTGGTTTCCCATAATTATAATATCTAATGTAATTAGGGACATGTTAACATTATTCAATGAAACATGAGACAAATATGTAATATTAATTTTTTGAGAGACCATGCATAACTAAAAAAATAGAGTAGTTATATATCACACCAGTTATGGGTAAAATAAGATTCAACGGTCATAAAAATTCATGAAATTAGTCCCACTATATATTTAGGACTCATTCGTTCAGTTAAGTTCAGTCCTTTGTGAAATAAATCATGAATATGTTATAATTCTTTATATAAATCGTGTTATTATTATACCAAGGCTGAAAAAAAAATTATTTAGAATGATTCTAAAGAAAATTAAATGGACAGAAAGTTAAGAAATTTTATGGGATAACATAATGTTCACATCAATATGGTGAGACAAAAATGGGAAAAAATATTTTAAAAAATTACTAAAAAATCAAAGGATATGATACAAATTATCATAACATACACCACCAAAAAAAATTTCTATGAAAGGAAATACCATATCATTATTGAAATATGAAAGACTATACTAGGTTAAGATAAAAAATTTCAAGATGTTCTAGAGAGATGTTTTTTTAATTATAGTGAACCTTACTTCATACTAATTCGATAGCTTACAAGTTGACATAAAAATGAAAGAAAAGTGTCATATATCCTAGAATATATGGTCGACCATGATTTATAAAATTCAAATACATAAATCTAAGAATATTTTAAAAAATTAATATAGAAATAATCTATATGGGATAACATTAAAATTGTAGTGGGAAAAAATATTAAGATAAAATATCACACAATATAATATAATCATCATATTTGAAAAAAATGGATTATTAATTGTAATTTAAATTGACAGTTATGGTAGATAATGAAATCACTACTGTAGGAATAAATAATATTTCAAAAAATATTTAATTTAGAATGTAGAAAATGTGAAGGTTAATGTTAATTGTTTTTTCAAAAAAAGTATACTATTAAAAATTAGAATAAATGAAATTAAAGATAAAAAATGAGAGGATTAATGAATAATATTTTTTCAGAAAATATTATTCGCAACCAATATAAATATATCAGATAATTAATGATGAAGCTATCATATATTCAAACATCAATAATCTAATAAGTCTTTAAAAAAATTTATAGGGATGATGAGAATGATTACTTGGTCAATTATATAAATGACGAGCTTATTAAAATTGAGAAGAACATCACTTAAGATCTTTTCTTAAGACCTAAACATGTTAATATAATTGGAATAGTGTCGAGTTTTTTAAAAAAACTCAACAGTATTGGAGAAGTGAGAATAAAAATTAAGGGATTATTCTTAAAGGTTTCTTCAAAATAAAAATGATTTGGTTTTGATGAAACATTTTTAAAATTAGATAGGCACGATACTATTATAATATTTTTTTAGATCCAGTTAAATAAAATTAGTTGATCTATCAAATAGATAGTAAATATAAATTCCGTAATTTGGATACAGATGAAGACATTTTCCATAAACATTCTAATGGTCTTAAACTTAATAATATTTTCAATATGGTATGTTTTTTTACGAATCCCTCATGTTAAATGAAACAAAAACCTAGATCCATGTATACTATGATGGATGGACATTAAAGGGATATTAATTCATAATGGTAAGGGTTAGATTGAATATTTGTGTGAATGTATATTCTCTAGTAATTCTTTTAGTATTTGTATATGTTGATTCTATTTTTTTTGCAGGTGAGAAACTGTTTCATTAGTTATATTTTTATAAGATGATGAAATGAAATATTTATATTTACTTATTCAATGAGGATAAATATTTTTTTTAATATCATATTAATCAAATAAGTTATAAACTATAATTTATGGCCTAAAAATATACCATGTAATTTTTCAAGGAGTTTTGAATTGAAGATTTAAATAAATTTTCCAAACCCATAGATCATTGAACAAAAATTCTATGGGGTGAGGTAAGGAATTATGTTAATCTAATGGAGTTTATAAAATTCACAGGGATCCATATAATGTGGTATAAAAATTACATGATATAGAGATTATTATAACTCAATTATCTATGTTTTAGACTGATCTAAATATGTCACATATTATAGTTTCTAAAATAATTTATAGATAAATCAAAATCACTCAATAAATATATATATATATATATTCATTTTTCAGGTGATTACGAATGTAGATTTGGACGGAGATTTCACTTCCAATAAGTATTTTATTGTGTATCTTCTTTATTTTTGAGATTTGTGTATATTGGCATAAGAAAAATTATAGGATCTATTTCATTGATAATAACTAATGATATGTATACTGATGCTAACATTATTGTACAAAAATATAATGGATCTACATGTATCAAGTTATTTTTATAGTTGACACTATGAAGGAAAAATGAATTTCATACAAAAAATAGTACCATTGATATTTTTATGAATCTGGTATGATACTCAAAATCAAGGTATATTTAGATTAGAAATCATTTTTCCAATGAAAAACTGAACAATGTTGATATTAATATCAAATATATTTTCCGAAAATATATAATTCAAGAAATTTTTATAATGTATCATCAAAGAGTGATTTATGAAGTGAGGAGGATGAAACATTATTTTCATTCCTTCCATATCACATTTGTATGTGGGAAAATAAAATATCACAAAGGGTACTTTTATTATGTTTTAAGGGGGGTGAATCTCATTAAAATAATAAAGTTGTATTCTCCTATATTTTTTATTGTGTTTTATGTGTTTTTATCACTTTCATGAATATATTTTATCATTTTATAATGTAGGAAACAAATTGAAAGAAAAAAATAGATTTATGATTTGAGATAGATCATCTATGTCACTTGCCCATAATTTCTCGTCCCCATGTGATAACATACTATAAATAAAACCATATCATATAATATGGTGTTAGGAAACATCTCATATGTGAATAGATATATTTTGATTCTTCCAATGATAATAGATAAAAATTAAATTTTAAGGGATCATTTGATAAGTGCCTAAATGTATTTGAAAAAATATATATACAAAGAGGAATATTTGTGTACCGAAAAAAAATTATTAGAGAATTTATATTTTGTCAATAATATTGAAAATAATTAGAGGCTGATGAAAGTTTCTTAGATCTATTGAAATTTATTTTTTATATCGTTGATAATACATAATAGGAAATCAAATATTTTAGGATACATTTTATGTGAATATCTAAATTTAGAGTTATTAATTAAAAATGTCTATTTAATGTGAATTCTAATCGAATAAAATTTAATAATAATCAGTCACACATTCTGGGATATAGAATATTAATTATTTTTCCATAATACATCATGATAAACTCAGAAGATTGATAAATTTTCTTGAAAATTATTACATATTATTTTATATAAGACTATAAAAATGATGTCAGACTAGGTAAGACTTTTCTTATCTGTGATATGAAATTCATTTATGCCGTAAAATATTAACAATATAAATTTATTTATAAGATAGATATTATTGAAAATATTATAAAACATTGTGTATAGAATATATCATTGGTACTTATGAAGGCCATAAACATTCATTTGTATTTCTTAATAATTAATTTTGACATTAAAGATATCAAAAAATCAATTTCCTTCGAAGTAATTTCACAAAAATGCATCTTTTTACGTATTAAAAAATAGGTGGTTTCAAAAAATATATAAAAAATATTGAGGTTTCTTGAATTTCTATTTTGATAGAAAAAGTTTCACCTGATTTCTTAATTTTTTTCATTGATTATGTGACAAAAAATGATTTTTGATTTAATTCCTATGAAGATATTATAATTGTTATTTAAAAAAGATGAATTTTAAATAATGAGAACAAAATATTATTAAAAAATTAATACATTCTAATTCTTTTTTAATACCATATTATTTCAACTATGTTATCTCATTAAAGTAATTCAATATCTTGGGCTACACGCAACACCAAGTTCAAGCACCCCACAACTTACCACAGTAGCCATTCAAAAATAGGTTATTAATAGTATTAAATTCATTTTAAATCATATATACTCTATATAATTTCAACATCCATATTATGTGTTTCTTAGAGATAATATAATAACAAATCCATTTTTTCAAATAAAAGAAGTAGTTTTTCAACAAATGAACATTTACCACCTATTAATGGATATTCATTTTTAAATCCAATATTTGACACTTTTATATAATCAATTTAATGAAATTAAATTCTTCTTTAGATGTGGGAGATAAGATTTTATTTTGGATAAATTTTTTCTACTTTTCTGATAACTTTCAAATTTGGCAAATAGTGAAATATATAATATTTTAAGTGAAAATTAATTTTTAATCCAAAATAATTTATAGTGTTAAATTATCCATTTTAATGTTTATTAAGTATAATATGATTATATTTTTATCATTTAATACAATTTAGGTCATTATAAGTAATTTCACATTTAACTTTTTCATAAACACATGCCAATATTTTGATAGTTTTTATTTTATATTAAACCCATTTTTGGTTTTGAGAACATGAATAAATTTTAAATCAATAACTGCTACTAATATGTTTTAAATTTGGAAAAATAGACTTTATTTTTGAATTCGTAATGTCAAAAATATCTTAGGGTGAATTATTTGTATTTTTCTAAAAACATTCAATTTTTGTTGAATTGTGAAAAACACTGTATTATTTTTTAAAACAGACTTTTTATAATTATATATTTTTTTTAAATTTATTTTAAGTCATAATAGATATATAATACCTATATAATTTCATCTAAATTCATTGGAGTCATTTTATAATCAAATTAGATTTATGAAATTTTATTGAACTTTTTAAAGTTTTTTACCCACCTTCTATGGGCATTTGAAAATTTGCATAAAACATAATTTTACTACTTCTGTGAGTTGAATTTAAAAACATCGAGATACATGGTTCACATAAGTAAGTAAAATTTTGTACAATAAGATGAAAATAATTTTTGGTGAATAGTAATATCAGACTTTTATTTACCACGGTTATAAGTATGTAGGGTAATTATCGGTAAAATTGATATTATAATTACACTAACACATGTTCTATTTCTATTGAATAAGTTTAATTCGACCATAAAAAACCTTATGAAGAAAATATGATCCTCTTGGATCCACTTGAATTATATTAGGACATTTATTATTATTTTAATTAAAGAAGATTTAAAAGTGTTAAATTCATAGTTTTATAACTACAAATTTTTTATATAGGGTTACAAACAATATAAATTCGACTATAAATATTCATTAAAAATATAAAAATATTTCCTACATAATTTTATTTCACTTATAATTTTTAGACATTAAATAATTTAATTTATTTATGACACAATGATGAAGCAGTAATTAACTTATTATTGAAATATTAAAATAATTGGTATTATAAATAACCATATAAATGTAAAATGAGACTTATGATGAATTCCAAAAAAATTACTTGGTAAATATAGAATGTAAGGATTTTTTAGATAATTTTTTTTCGAAGTGATAAGGTTTTCATGACTTTCACCAGAACCAAATACCAAATAGTGTCAAAATAAACATAAATTTATTTTTAAAACAAATACTATATAATTGGTTGATATAATATTCTTAAAAATATAAGGTTCTGCCAAAGGGAATAAATAATATTATATAATTCATTAATGAACCAATTGAGGTTCTCTTTGAAGTTTATATTATGTTTATCAACCATATAGTGTAAGAATACAACAAGACACGGTAAAAGTTAAACTATATAACTAAGAGTTAAATCTTAAAGATAAGGTTAAAAGGGTATCCTAAACATGTCTAAAACCTATTGGTTGATAGTATTTCTACCCATAACCACCAAAGGCTCGAAAAAAATAAATTTGGAGTGATTAGAAACCGAAAATTATTTTATTATAAAATAATATTTCAAGCTTTTCCTTAAGTGACCTTCACCTCTCTTAAAAAAGGGTACTTTTCCTTCTCATAATTTCACACTTCCAAAGCCATTTGGCTCGGAAAAACCCTACCCAAATATCCTCTCAACTATCCTATCTTAAATCTAGAGGCTTACTTGGATCTGAAATCCAACATAAGGATCTCTTTTGATCAACTAAAAATGAAACACCCAAAGAAGAGGAAATAATTTCACCACCATCTTTCAAGTTTTTTCTTCATCCACTTCTTCTTTCTTTGTTGTTTAAAACCCCAAATAATAACTAATGTACCTTATACATACTGTGATATTATTATAAATATGTTAAACCATATTCATTATTCTATCCATCCTATAAATGATAAATACATCATAGGTGCGTACGTATGGATTAATATCGCCACATCGTGGTGTAGTTTGTTATTCAAACACGTATTTATTTGGATGGTTATTGTAATGGACCGAGTTTTTGGGGTCCATTACTTTGTGAAAATCTCATGTTGGGTTTTCTGGTCTTGGAATCTCGGTGAAGTTTGGCGTAACGGTACGCCTACAGGTATCCTTAGCCTACCGGTAGACTTAGCATACCGGTAGCCATAGCCTACCGGTAGCAGGCCTACCGGTCGCTCGATCTACCGGTAGTCGCAGCCTACCAGTAGCTCTCTCTATCGGTAGCTCAGTCTACTGGTATCTGCAGCCACCAAAAGCTCTGTCTACTGGTATCTTGGTCTACCGGTGGCTATAGCCCACCGGTAGCTCGGTCTACTGGTGGCTGCAGCCTACCGGTAGCTCGGCTACTAGTGGCTCTGGCCTACCCCGCCAGTTCTTTCTAGTAGCGCTCCTTTTTGTGCAAATAGGGTTTTAAACCCTATTTTGACCCCGTTAAACTAGTTTTAAATGCCCGTTAACACACTAACTATTTTAATTAAATATTTAATGAATTAATCCTATGTGTGCACCAGTTTAAACAGCCCGGTCTTTTTAATAACGTGTGGGGTGTCTCAACCACGTGGTCAACCCACGACCCCGCATCATACAACAGTTTTTCATTCTCTTCTCAACCATCCCTGCCCTTATAAACAAAATGTTTCTCCATAGGGTTCTTTTCTCATTCACCCTGCGCTAGAGTACCTTCGGTCAGATGAGCCACTTTTCATTCAGGCGAGCCGCATCGCTATACGTGATGTTCTATGCCTGGCCTTAGCATCGATCATTGATCAATAGGAAGAGAAATTCTCCTTCATCCCTCTATTTTATGTATCATGCGGGGTGGGCGTGCTTCTGATTCTGTAGAATTGGATAAACCAGACCTAAATGAAGATAATGAACTGGATTCTATAAAGAAAGAAGGGGGATGTGATCGTTGATGTTGTTTTATGTTATGATCTTCTTTTTGAACTTTGCGGGCTTAAGCCTTATGAAAATCATGGTCGTTGGTGGTATTTCTATGTTTTATAGCGAACCCTTTCATCTGGTGATGTTTAAACGGATTGTATTGTGGTAGTGAACCCTTTCTGTGTAAAGGAAATCAGTTAATTACGTATATTCGGCTAAATGAATTGGAAGTACCATGATAAATCCTTTTCTGTGACATCCCTGGTTAAAGCACACAGAAATTGAAATCATGGAGTGTATTAAATCTTATAAATCTGAAAATACCGGCATGGCCCAGCTTTTTGTCGGTGGTAGTGGTTTGGTTGTTTCCTTTTTATGGGCCAATTGATGGAGATGTGGGGGGTGGATGTGATTGTAGGATCGAAATAGTGATGTAGATGCTCAATATACAAGAGGGGGGGTGAATTGTATACTTTAAAAAATTCCTTTAAAGCAAGGAAAGAGCTAAGTTTAACAAAGTTAAACTTAAGAAAATTCACAACACCTATGACACCAAATGATAAACTTGGAATAAGGAATGAAGTTATAAACTTCAAGTCCTATGTACTTTCTTAAAACTGGAATGAGATTCCGAAAGTAGGTTCCGGAAATATGGTTCCGGAAATTGAAATTTAACAAAAGATTACAAAATGAGATTCTACCTTAAAGCATATAGAATCTAAATGAAACAGAGTACATGTAAGGAAGTATAAGAAAGTTATACATTCCTTATAATACAAAATGCAGCGGAAATAAACAAGTTGTACAACTACAAGTAACAAGATATATGTCTTTTAACCCAAAGAGAAGGGTATCCAACAACCTTGGATAAAGGGCCCTTGATTTATACTTTTAAGGAAGTCTGTCTTACCCACACCAGGGTAAGCCCTCGATACGAAGATCGGAGTCTCTATCTTGCTATCCCCGTAAGCCCTCAACTTCAAGGTAGTTGGAAACCTCTGTCTTCTTTAGTAAGGAAGCCCTCGAACTTCAAGGTAGTCGGCACCTCTGTCTTCATATCCCCTGAATTCCTCGAATGTAATCACCAACATTCGGAGTCGCACGAAGCTTTGAGAGATAATAAGAACCTCTCTCTCTAGAAATCACTTCAAGCATGTAATAACATGAGTCGAATATTAGTCAGCCTTTCAGCATTGAGCTCTTTCAAATGAGCTCCTATTTATAGGCAAGGTCGGCCTCCTTTCCAAAGGTCATATTTTCCTTAAAAATTGGATGGACCTGTACATGTGTAACATAACCAACGGTTAGTTTATAAAAGAATAGACGACATCGTTTTTATAAAAAAAACAAGTTTAACAGAATGTATGACATCATTTTAAAATGTAACTAAAATGTTCGGAGTGAAGGTTCGGAGTGTAAACAAAAATAAATTTTCAGAGTCTAAATAAATTAGGAGTGTATAAAACAAAGATGATCAGATTCTGTTTAATAGGTGAATTCGGAATGAGAATTCGGAATGAGAATTCATCAACAGAATTCTTAATGAGAATTCGTCAACAGAATTCTTATTGAGAATTCGCCATGAGAATTCGTAATGAGAATTCATTATCAGAATTCGTAATGAGAATTTGTCATCAGAATTCGTAATGAGAATTCGTCATCAGAATTCGTAATGATAATTCATCATCAGAATTCGTAATGAGAATTCTTCATCAGAATTTGTAATGAGAATTCATCATCAGAATTCATAATAAAAATTCGACATCATAATTCGTAATGAGAATTCGTATCCAGAATTCGGAGTAGAACTTTATCAGAGTTCGTATCCGGAGTTTGGAATGAATCTCCATTACAGTTCTCATATGGAATTCAGTACTTAATATAGAATATTTCATATCAATGTTTCAAATGATTCCAAGAATATAGAAATGGATCCGAAACTTATACTTAAGAAATATATGAATGAAAATATGATATGGAAAATTTTTCTTAGAAAAACAATCTTCCTTATAAAAGTGATTTTCCTTATAAAATCAATTTTCCTTATAAAATAAATTTTCCTTATAAAAACAATTTTCATTATAAAAGTGATTTTCCTTATAAAAGAAATTTTCCTTGTAAAAGAAATTTCCCTTATAAAAGGTGTTTGTGATTTTTAAAACAAGGAGGAATGGAAAAGTCATAAGGAAAACCTTATTGACTCAACAATCTCCCCCTTTTTGGAAAGCATAAACATCCCTATGAAAAAAAATTCTACGAAGAATGAAAAAATTAAGGCTTATCTCCCTTTTCTTATGGATGTTGATGAATACGACCAACTCCCCCTTAGTCGTTGAAACACTAAGGATCGTATTCTAGATTTCCAGAATGATAATTCATTAAGAATAAGAAAGTCTTCTTTAATGAAAAACTCCCCCTTAGATAAACTCTATTTGAGTTTGTTTTCTTTCTCATCCTTTGTTATGATTATTTTTCCCTTTTATTAGGGTTCTTTTCCTTCTCCCCCTTTGTGATTTTCAAAAAGAAATCGAGGTAATGGAAAATATAACAAGGTACCTGAAAATTTAGTAGTGACAACAAAAGAAACAAGCAAGCACGATTTTCATTAAGTTTGAAAGCTCAACAACAAAGAAGTTTAGATACATGAAAAGATCGTATCTGTCTATTTTGGATATTTTTCCTTTTCCATGAGACCCTTAATAATAGTCTTTATCTTCTTCATGTCATTATGGTCTTCCTCAGTTTGCTTCTCTAACACAACAATTCTTGCATTTTGAGCTTCAATCATTTCTTTCTGGGCTTGATGCTTTTCTTCCTGAGCCTTCAAGATCTGTTCATGCTTTAAGAACTTTTCTTCAAACTCAATCCGATGATTCCTTTCATACTTTGAGTTTTTCAGAAACAGAATTCAGCTTCCCATTTAGATCTCTACCTTCATGAATCTGGAAATTCTTTTCATCTGTCAACTTTTCTTCAAAAGATGATGTAAGTTCATTTATCTTCATGTCTTCTTTCTAAAATGCATCCTTCACATTATCTTGGTAATCATCAAAGAGCCTCATATCTTCTACAGTCTTCCTAGACCAAATAGTCATCCTCTTGCAAGATCTATTGTGGGCTTCATAGCCGACAAAGAAAGTTTTGAACTGAGCCTCTATCTCAACACATTTGTCCATAACCATGGATACAGAGTCTGTTTTTTGATTCAAATAATGTTGGAGCATCTGTCATCTTGAATCAATACTTGAGAAAGTCGTAATAGAACCTACCAACTTCTTTAATGACTGAACAAAAATGTCATTCCCCAACGAAGATGAATCTGAATCCAAGACTTTTCTTGGAGAATTTTCTTCTTCAAAACTCCCAACCTTCTTTTTAGAAGAACTACCCACATCCCTTCTCTGTACAACTACTGAGCTCGGGGTATCAAGAACAAGTTTCTTTCCCTTTTCCTTTTTCAGAATGGAGTCCTGTTCCGGAGTTCCCTTTTCACTGTCAGACACTTGGACAACATTGTCTTCATCATCAGTAACATTCTGAGCACCATATTTTACATTCTCCATTTGAGCAATATCATGTAGAATTTGTTCTTCCTCTGCATTATAGGCTACATCTTCTTATCCTTTCTCCTCATCCTTTCTTGGAGTGACTAACTTAGAAGACTCAGCTTCTGATGTTCGGGGTGACAAATGATCTAAAGGTTTCCCCTTATAATCATCTACTTGTTTCAAAACATCTCTCGTGTCACCGCTACCTTCATCAACTGCTTCTTCTTCTTCCACTTTCTCTATCTGCTCAACTTCCTCAACAGGCTTTGCCACTGCCTCTTTCATTGCAACAAAGTTTCTTCCTGGAGTCATAGGTAGAGATTCCAGAGAGAAAGATCTCAGAACATGAATGTTTGATGAAACCATCTCATTAAAATTAAAAAAAGTCTGAGCTACCTCAGCTTCAGATATCGGTTTCTTAATCTTATTTTCTTTCACTTGATTTTCTATCTCATCCGCAGTTCTTTCCTTCAAGGCCTTAGCCTCCGTAGGATCCAAGCCAAACTGAGGCTCCCCTTGCACTCTCTTCTCTTTGATTTCCCTCCATTTTTCAACTACCTTATCTGGGTAAGATTTATTCTTCTTCGGTTTTGGATGTGCTGAATGAACTTCCTTAGACTTGGGATTCTCTACTTCAACTACAACTTCTTTCAATTTCCTCTTCATCACTGGCTTAGAGGATTCAGGTTCAGCAACTTTCGGAACTGTTTCTTCTTGAGCAGGTAAATCAACAAACTGATCTGTCTTCTTGTTGAAGGCTACATACATTCTTTTGAGAGTACCATCACTCAACAACATAATCTTGCAAACTCTTGGATTAGAATTGCAAGCCTCTTTGAAGGACTCAAGACAGCGAACTATCTATATTGAGAGGATTACTAGATACATAATGATATGAGCTCTCAAATTCCCTTTCTTAACATTCTCAAGAGTAATAAGAATGTGTTTCATGATATTAAACTTCCTCAGATTTATCAGAAAATCTAGAATATAAATCTCACTCTTCATCATACTATCTTTGTCACCCTTTCTCAGTACGATAAGGCCTTGTACCCATAATTCAGAAATCCGGAAATTCGTAGAGAGAGAAGCAGTCCTTAGAGCCTTGTCATCTACCAGTCCGAGAGTCTCTAATGCCTTTTCCTTGTCGAAGCTTCCCTTTGAATCCGGCAAAACATTAGAAATGAACTCGGCTTCTCCTTCATTGTTCAGCCCTACGAAGCTGGATGCCTTTGCATAAGAAAGCCTATAATTCTTTCCATAAGACTTAAATGAAAATTTCACATTACCATCTTCTTTATAGAAGCAAACTGTCTCATAGAACTCTATAATCAAATCCGAATAAACTTCATCTTGATTTCCGGGCTTGGATACAGCAACATCATCACATCCGTTAAGCTTAATATTCTTGGATATAAGAGAATCATACTTGTTGAAGAAATCAGGATGATCCAACCTTTCTCTATATACTAACCACATGGAAATCGGCTTAGAGGAAGACATGTCTTGAGAAGCTACTTCCACAGACATTCGGATCTGAAGACCTCTGAGAAGTTCGGAACAGAGAGATCTGAAGTTCGGAACGACTTTAAAATGGAGAGGCAGATATTTGAGACGCTGGAGATTGAAAACCGATGTGGGACAACCATTTGGGGTCCCCTTTATATAGGCAACGAGAAGATAGTTCAATTTCCTCAGTTGGTCGAACGGTTGTGACAAGCTGAGATCAGATCTGATGGTTGAAAACCAATTCTCAAGAAAACTTGAATCTGATCTTTTGAGCTTTTTATTAAAACAAAGAATTAAGAAAAATATAATCTGAAATCAAAGTATAAGTAAATGGCAGCATGTAATGTATGATTACGAAAACATGAGTAAGGAAATCATATCTTTTGAATAGGCTTAGGAGGATTATTCGTAATTGGTATCATTCCAAAAAAAACTACTAAAAATCTTTACTACTAAAAGTCATAGTTCACAAAACTCACTACGAAAAACAAACGCAGTATGGAAAACTCAGTACGAAAAATTGAAAAAAGAAAAACTCATTATGAAAACCTCGGTACAAAAATCTCGTTATCGAAATACCAGTACGAAATTTTCATTCTGAAAGTTTTTAAAACGAAAATTTGCATTCCAGAAGTTTTCTATACGAAAAATATCCATTCTGGAAAATTTTATTTCTGGAAATTACCATTTCGGAATTTTAGTTCTAAAAATCTTGAAAAACTATCTTTGAAAAATTTAGTTACTCTAACAATAAAATGTACTCCCCCTATGAAAAGGAGTTTATTACTGTAAGGAAACTTTTTTTCAACACAAAGTAAATTAAGAAAGATTACCATACGGCTATCATTCCTAACTTCTTTTTAATGTATTCAAATCTATCAGAAGGTAAAGATTTTGTGAAAATATCAGCATGTTGATCTTGCATTCTGATAAACTGAAGAATAATATCTCCTTTTAGTGTGTGATCCCTAAGAAAGTGATGCCTAATATCTATGTGTTTTGCGCGAGATTGATGTGCATGGTTCTTACTCAAGGCAATGGAACTTGTGTTATCACAAAAAATTTGAGTTTTAGTAAAACTCAAGCCATAGTCTGTGAGTGTGTGTTGCATCCACAACACTTGAACACAACAACTTCCAGCTGCTACATATTCGGCTTCAGCATTGGAGAGTGCTACAGAATGTTTCTTCTTGCAGGACCAAGAAACTAATGAATCTCCTAAGAAATGAAAAGTTCCAGATGTACTCTTTCTATCCATTCTACATCCACCAAATTCAGCATCAGAAAAGATTTTTAGAACAAAATCATTTCCAAAAGTATAAAATAATCCTAGATCCATGGTTCCCTTAAGGTAGCGAAAAATTCTTTTTACTGCCTTTAAGTGAGATTCCTTAGGATTGGATGGATATCTTGCACATAAGCATATTGATAACATTATGTCAGGTCGACTAGCTGTTATGTAAAGTAAACTTTCTATCATACCTTTAAAAGATGTTTGATCTACTGATTTCCCATCTTCATCAAGATCTAAAGAGTTTGTGGTACCAATAGGAGTACTTATACTCTTAGCATTGTCATAACCATACTTTTTTAGAAGATCTTTAATATACTTATTTTGATATATGTGGGTTCCTTCTAGTTTTTGAGACAATTGAAAACCAAGGAAAAATGTTAACTCACCCATCATACTCATTTCAAACTCATATTTCATTAGACTTGCAAAAGAGTTGGTTAAAGATTGATGAGTTGATCCAAATATGATGTCATCAACATAAATTTGAAAAATCAAAACATTTTTCTTATCTTTCTTTATAAAAACGGTTGGATCTTCATTTCCCTTAACATCGTTATTTTGAATCAAAAATCCAGTGAGTCTATCATACCATGCTTGTGGGTCTTGTTTAAGACCATATGGAGCTTTGGTAAGTCTAAAAACATGATCAAGATGTTTTGTATCTTTAATGCCAGGAGGTTGTTCAACAAAAACATACTCTTGGACATAACCGTTAAGAAAAGCACATTTCACATCCATCTGAAAATGTTTAGAAATAAATAATGCTGCAAAGGAAGTAGAATACAGATAGATTCAAGTCTAGCTACTGGAGCATAGGTTTCTTCATAGTCTATTCCCTCTTGTGGATTATAGCCTTTAGCAACATGTCTAGTTTTATTTCTTACTATGACTCCATTTTCATCACATTTGTTTCTGAAGACCCACTTTACTCCAATAACAGAAGATTCCTTATGTTGTTCAACCAAGGTCTAGACTTTATTCCATTCGAATTCATTTAGTTCATCTTTCATGGCTTTGATCAAATCATCATCACCTAAAGCATCATCAATGCTTTTAGGTTCTAATTGGGAAAGAAATGATTGGTGTTCTACTTCATTTGTTAATGAACTTCTAGTCCTTACAGGTTGATTTACATCACCAATGATACTATCACTGGGATGATTCTTAAGAAACACATGATTTTGGTTTTGAAAATATTGTTCATCAACATAGGGTAGAAAGTCTTCTGAGGTAAATGTTTCAGAAGTATCTTCTTGAACATTATCCTTATCAAAAGGTTTTTCTATCAAAGGTTGATAATCAGTTTTTGAAAACACATCTGAGGATGTAGGCTGGGATGGTTTAAAAACAAATGGATCAGACTCATCAAATTTTACATGCACTGTTTCTTCAACAGTACAATTATTTTTATTAAAAACTCTATAAGCCTTAAAAGTTGTGGAATAACCTAAGAAAATTCCCTCATCGTATTTTGGTGCGAATTTATGTAAGTTATCTTTAGTATTCAAAATGAATACTTTGCAACCAAAAACCTTGAAGTAGGATAGTCTTGGTTTTTTACCATTCCATAACTCATATGGATTTTTATTAAGAAAAGGTCTATTAAAAACTCGATTTATAGTATAGCAAGCAGTACTTACAGCTTCAGCCCAGAAATATCTAGCTATAGAATATTCACTCAACATGGTTCTAGTTATCTCTTGAAGAATTCTATTTCTTCTCTCAACTACACCATTCTGCTGAGGAGTTCTAGGTTCTGAAAAATTCTGAGTAATACCATTTTTACTAAAAAAAGTTTCAAAATTAGAGTTTTAAAAATTCTCCTCCATGATCACTATGAATAGTTTTCAATGGAAGGTTTTTCTCATTTTTAACTTGAGCTATAAAGCTTTTGACATAAGAAAAAGTTTCAGATTTCTTTTCTAGAAAATAAACCCATGTAAATATCGTGTAATCATCAACTAGAACAAACACATAGTACTTTCCTTCAATACTTCCAGTTTGTGTTGGACCAAAAAGATCCATGTGAACTAACTGTAATGCATCAGTTGTTGAGACTTGACCAATCGATTTAAAACTAGATTTATTTTTATTTCCATATTGACAAGGATCACAAACTTTAGAAGAATCAAATCTATGCTCCGGTAGATCCTTAACTAGTTTTCTCTTAGTGAGTTTGCATAAGTTTCTAAGGTTATAGTGACCTAGTCTTCTATGCCATAACCAGGAATGATATTCCATTGCACTTAGGCAAGGTAAATCTTGGCTCCTAAGGTCTTCTAAATATAAGGTGTAAACATTATCATGCCTATTGTCTGAGAGAATAAATTCTTCCCTGTAATTGTGAACTAAGCACTTATCATTCCTAAAATTCACAAGGTAACCTTCATCACATAACTGACTTATGCTAACGAGGTTGTGCTTAAGACCCTTAACAAAAATGACATTTGAAATCAAAGTTTTTCCTAAAAGAACTATAATATCAATACCAACAATCTCTCCCTTAGCATTGTCTCCTAAAGTTACATTTCCTCTTTTCGTTTTGATAATATTTTCAAAATAGCTTTTGTTACCTGTCATGTGCCAGGAACATCCACTATCCATGTACCATGTATTGTTGCTGGTACTCTCTTTATTTTCCTGAAATTAAGAAGACAATTAATATTTCATAATCTAATCCTGTTTGGATCCGAGATTTCTAGATAACAAAATTTTAGGTACCCACATCTTTTTAGAAAAGTAAGCTTTGTGAAATCCTAGAGATTAGGTTTTGTTTAAGAAACAATTCTTTTCCCAGTGACCACCACATTGACACATAGTACAAAATGGGGCACTTTGAGGAACCAAATAATTGTTACTAAAAATGGTTTTTCATGGGTATAACCAAATCCGGATTTATTTATTAAAGTTTGTATTGGGGAATACATTTTATCAAAATTTTCCTTACCATGGGTAAAGTTTGGTAAATACTTCTTTAAGGAAAAAATTTCGGACTTCAGTTTTGTAAAAAAGTTTTTATCCTCAAAATCATTAGTTTTAGAACTAGAGTTAGGCTCAAAAACACCTTTCTTAGAAATTACTTTTTCTAACTCTTTAGAGAGTTTGTTCTTCTCAGAACTAACTTCCTCAAGATTTTTGGAAATACTTTCAAAATCAGCATTTTTCTTATCAATATCTTTAGAAAATATGATATCTATTTTGTAAGAATATTATTCCTAGAGTTTTTCTTATCAAGTTTTTTATTGAGTTTAGAATTCTCAATTTCAAGAAGTTCAGCAATCCTAGAAACTACTTCATAAGTAGGTAGAGTATTATCTTCATCAGAAGAGGATTCTTCATCTGAAGAGTTATAATAATTACTATCATTAGAATTTAAAGAAACATTTGTCAATGATTCAGCATTTCATACCTTAGCCATAAAACAATGATTATCAATAGGTAATTTGTCTATAAGACCAATATTCTTCTGTCCTGAAGATTCATAATCAGAAGATTCATCTGAAGAGTCACCACCACTGGCACTCCAGGTATCATTTTCATTCAAAACATTCTTAGCTTTGGCTTTATAATACTTCTTTCTGTTCCTGTCTGAATGCCTATCTTTCCTTTCTTTCTTTTTGAGAAAAGGGAAATCTGGTCTAATATGTCCAGCTCTGTTGCATTCATAACATGTGACTTCTCCATCTTTCCTATCTTTCCTTTCCTTCTTCTTATACTTGGATTGGAAATTTCTCTGACTAGCTATCTTGTTCATCCTTCGAGCAAGATTTGCTAACTCACTTTCAGAGACTTCACTCTCACTAGATTCGGATTGGAAAATAACTTCCTTAGACTTGGATCTAGTTATTCTCTCAGGATTGTTAGATTTTATCTGATTTGATGTTGCTGTAAAAGCAACAATGCCATTCCCGTTTTTCTTCTTGATGTTATCAGCATCTCTCTTCATTCTGGTTTCATGTTGGAGAAGAGTTCCGAATAACTCACCAAGATAAATTTGAGTGACCTTCCTTCTCTCATCTATATCTGTTCTTTTGGATTCCCACTCATTGGGAATAATATCAATTATCTTGTCCACAAGTGCTTAATCATCTAACCCTTTCTCTCCCATAGACTGTAATATTTTGACAATAGTCATAAATCTCCGTTGAACATTACATATTTGTTCACCATAAGGAAATTTAAAGCCATGGTATTCATCTCTAAGCATAGCTCTCCTAGTCTCAATCAAATTAGAAGTTCCAAAGTGTGTAACTTCTAACATCTTCCAGATACAATTAGCTGCTTCATAAGAAGAAATTTGGCTATATATATTTCTAGTCATTGAACAAAGTAAGGTATTGCATACCTTATAATGAAGTTGATACTCTGGATTTTTCTGGTTAGTAAATGTTCTAACTTCCTTATCAAGAATTTTATAATCACCGGTAAGTATAACAAAGTTGTCCACTCCAGTATTGATAACGAAAGTCTTCATTCGATCTCTCCAGTACTCATAATCATTACCATCAAAGATTAGTGGTCTTGTATGATTTATATTATCAATAGAACCAAACATTAATTCCTGTCATACTTAAAAACCTTTGGCACACAAACTTGTTAGTAGAAAAAGTTCATAATAACAATGTTTCGAATGACAAAATTCGGAATGAGAAAGATCAAAATGAGAAAGTGAGCAAGAAAAACTTATACGTGAGTAGAAGTATTTCAGATACCTGCTCTGATACCAATTGTAGGATTGGTATAGAGTATGAGGTTTCCAACCTCTGATACCAATTGTAGGATTGGTATAGAGTATGAGGTTTCCAACCTCTGATACCAATTGTAGGATCAAAATATTGATGTAGATGCTCAATATACAAGAGGTGGTGAATTGTATACATTAAAAATTCCTTTAAACAAAGGAAAGAGCTAAGTTTAACAAAGTTAAACTTAAGAAAATTCACAACACCTCTAACACCAAATGATAAACTTGGAAGAAGGAATGAATTTATAAACATCAAGTCCTAAGTACTTTCTTAAAACTGGAAAGAGATTCCGAAAGTAGGTTCCAGAAAAATTGTTCTGGAAATTGAAACTTAACAAAAGATTACAAAATGAGATTCTACCATAAAGCGTATAGAATCTAAATGAAACAGAGTACAAGTAAGGATGTATAAGAAAGTTATACCTTCCTTATAGTACAAAATGCAGCAGAAATAAACAAGTAGTAAAACTACAAGTAACAAGACATAAGTCTTTTAACCGAAAGAGAAGGGTATCCAACAACCTTGGATAAAGGTCCCTTGATTTATACTTTCATGAAAATATGTCTTACCCACACCGGGTTAAGTCCTCGATACGATGATCGGAGTCTCTATCTTGATATTCCCGCAAGCCCTCAACTTCAAGGTAGTTGGCAACCTCTGTCTTCCTCATCATGGAAGCCCTCGAACTTCAAGGTAGTCGGCACCTCTGTCTTCCTATCTCCGGAAGTCCTCAAATGTAATCACCAAAATTTGGAGTCGTACGAAGCTTTGGGAGTTAAGAATAGCCTATCTCTCTAGAAATCACTTCAAGCATGTAATCACATGAGTCGAAGATCAGTCAGCCTTTCAGCATTGAGCTCTTTCAAATGAGCTCTTATTTATAGCCAAGGTCGGCCTCCTTTCCAACGGTCATATATTCCTTACAAATCGGAGGGACATGTACACATGTAACTTAACCAACGATTAGTTTATAACAGAATAAACGACATCGTTTTTATAAAAAAAACATGTGTAACAGAATGTACAACATCGTTTTAAAATCTAACTCAAAAGATCAAAGTGAAGGTTCGCAGTGTAAACAAAAATAATTTTTCAGAGTATAAATAAATTCGGAGTGTATAAAACAAAGATGATCAGATTCTGTTTAATAGGTGAATTCGGAATGAGAATTCGGAATGAGAATTCATCAATAGAATTCGTAATGAGAATTTGTCATCAGATTTCATAATGAGAATTCATCATCAGAATTCGTAATGAGAATTCATCATCAGAATTCGTAATGAGAATTCGTCATCAGAATTCGTAATGAGAATTCGTCATCAGAATTTGTAATGAGAGTTCATCATCAGAATTCGTAATTAGAATTTGTCATCAAAATTCTTAATGGGAATTCATCGTCAGAATTCATAATGAGAATTCGACATCAGAATTCGTAATGAGAATTCGTATCCAGAATTCGGAGTATAACATTATTAAAGTTCGTATCCGGAATTTGGAATGAACCATCATTACAGTTCTCATCTGGAATTCGGTACTTAAAACAGAATATTTCATATCAAAGTTTCAAATGATTCCGAGAATATAGAAATGAATCCGAAACATATACTTAAGAAATATATGAATGAAAGTAAGATAAAGAAAATTTTTCATACAAAAACGATCTTCCTTATAAAAGAGATTTTCCATATAAAAGCAATTTTCCTTATAAAATCAATTTTCCTTATAAAAGAAAGTTTCCTTATAAAAGAAATTTTCCTTATAAAAGCATCTTTCCTTATAAAATCAATTTTCCTTATAAAAGGTGTTTGTGATTTTCAAAACAAGAAGGAATGGAAAAGTCATAAGGAAAAACTTATTGACTCAACAGTGATCACGTGTTTTTATACTCTCAGTGGTTATGAAATTGGGGATGGAATCTCCTGATGTTATGGATTCGATGGTTGTGAGTTTTAAGACAGGTTGGTTACCATGTTTATATCATGGATTGGGGAAGGATCCTATGTTGATGAAAAACATTTTTGGGTGAGGGGACACGAGGCAATTTCTCGGGGTTGTCTTTGGTTCCAGTACTTTGAGGGATCTCACTTATTCCTTTATTGTTGTGACTTCACAGGAGAACCAGGTGTGGATACTTAAATTGATGTTGTCTGGTTTCTTTTCCTTGGTTATTCTTATGGTGTTAGTTTCCCAGTAGTGCATAAACTTATTTGAACATTTTTACTGAACATGAAAACAAGAAAGGGACAAATGGGTTTGTTGGCGAGAGTCGTGACTCATACTTGAGTGTTGTTTGTGTCCTTTAAGATGGATAAAGAAAAACCTAACTTGGGTGAGTGCTTGTTACCTATATATATACATGCAGCTTTTTGTTTCTTATTCGCACCCCACCCAATTTGAGCACATAGTGCCGAAAACCCCCATTTCATGGGGGGGTTTTTTCCCAACACTATTATTAGTGGATGGTTATTAGCTTATTTTCTTCTCCCATTCCCAGATAGCCCAAGTATCATCGGGCAGGCTGTGATGGCCTAAGGTCTATTATTATCCCAAGAATCTTCGGGCAGGGTAGTGGGGTGGTTGGCCAGGTGTGTGTGGCAGGTGGTTTCCCATGTGTCTTCAGGATGAGTCCATGTGTCTTCGGGCATGGCAGTGGATCTTCTAGTCGAGGTGTCTTCGGGCGTGGTGGTGGTTGTTCTGGCCTAAGTGTTTTCAGGCATCGTTATGTGTGACAGTTGTGGCCTAGGTGTTTTCGGGAAGGACTCAGCAGTGGGATTGCTTGTGGTTGTGGCCGAGGTGTGTGTGGGCGGGTGTGGCAGTGGGACTGCGGTGAGAATGGGTGGATTGGTTTGATGTATAGGATGTCCCAATAATCAGAGGGAAAGTGGTGTGGGGTACCCAAACATCAATGTGCTCATATATATATATATATATATTACTTTAATTTCATTATTTGGGTAGTGTGCCGTGGTGAGGCTTTGGTGGATAGTTTACCTTGTTAGGTGTTTGGTTTACTCCTTTTTCTCACGGGACTTTAGTACGTACCCCCACTTGTGCACGAGGGTCTTTGATTTTCCCTACTGGGTGTACTTTTATTCTCACCCTACGTATATAAAACTACTTTTAGGATTCTAGGAAGATGTCGGGGATCGCGCAGGACCTTACTAGCTCGGACCTTTGGGGAAGTTGCAGTTGCTGTATTTCCTTCATTGGTACTTACCCTTGTAGTCACTTTTGTACTTTGTGGCTTTTTGTTTTGGAACATGCATGTGGGAATGGTTTTCATTTGGATTTACTTTTCTTTTAGTTTTGGTGTTGTGGGGTTCCATCATTTTATCTCCCGATCCTATAAAACAGAAAAAGGGTAATGCCTTCCATTTAGTGTGTGATTCTATACCCTTGGTGCTATTCTCCACTCCGGGACCTATTGAAGGTGGGTTTCGGGGGTCATTATCTCTCCTTCAACTTAAAGAAGGAAGGGCATTGCATTTTGCTGACCCTTCCCTCTTTTTGGTGAAGGCAGGTCGTGACAGAATGGTATCAGAGGAGATGGTTGAGAGATAGGATGGAGTCTAGAGTTAGACATAGTGAGGATTGCATGTGATGGTAGGGAAACAGTGTTCGGTGACCTTGGTTCATGAATTAGGCCATGGAAGACCGGCTAGGACACAAGATTTTAGCCCCCCCTGATCCGATGCATGGACTCTGGACCTACCGAACGACCAAGTGAGGCCACGCTGATTGCAGGGTAGAGAGACCCTAGGGAAGGTACATGCATCATAATGACTTGTATTCTTGTGTTTCTAGGGTGTTTTGGGAATGAAGAATAAATGAAATGTCTAATAAGTTTCAAAGAACGACATTCTGCACTACTTGGGCTTAGGCATTCCTTGTTTACCTTGCAGCAATGGCACCTGGAAGGCGACCACATGTGGTACAGAAGATCGAGGCTCCAGAGACTAACTTGGCCGATTGATAGAGAGCTGATCGAGAGGAGGAGGATGACAAGTGGTAGAAGACACTTTGGGCCTTCCAGCGATAGACCCTTGAGAAGTATGAGGGCCGCACCTATGACATGAAGACGGAGAGCTGACTAGAGGATCTGGTGATAGCCTTCGGCTTGATCGGAGATCCAGCTGAGTATTGGGATCCTCTGGCCGTCATCCAGATGTGGGGAACTGCGCGTCAGTGGTGGAAACTTTACCTGGGGGAGAGGAGAGAGGCTGAGGTGGCATGGGCTGATTTTGAGAGGGAGTTCCGGGTGGAATTCCCCTCCTCGACGATGAAGGCGAAAAAGAGACATGAACTACACTCCCTCCAACAGGGTAATATGTCAGTGAGGGAGCTAGGGATCAAGTTCAAGGACCTCCTACATTTTTATCTAGACCACTTTCTCGACGAGGAGTCTCGTGCAAGACGTTTGGAAGAGGTGCTCTGACCCTCCCTCCATTATGTTGTTACCCCCTTTACCCTGCCGACTTACATGGAGGTCCAGAGGAAGGTTGAAGTGGTGGAGAAGATGCATGCTCTTGGAGGAGTGTCACGAGAGGGGATCTATATGGGACCATCTAAGGGGAAGGATGTCAGCATCAGTCCTCTAGCCTTAGGGCCCTCCAGTTTCCGACCAGTAGGGAACATGCCACAACAGTTTCAGTTCCGATCCCCTGGTCCTCACCCTTTTTCTTCTGGGTCTGAGACGGAGTTTCTTCGTCTGTGGGAGCCATGGACAACTCCAGTGTTAGTTCTCAGACCTGGTACAGTACGGTGGTGGTGGACAGCCCCAGCACATGCCCCAGTAGCAGCTCCCAGCCAGGACTTTCCCGTAGCAGCAGCATGGACAGCAAGCTCCCGCTCCTCTGAGGGAAGACGTAGGAGGAGGAGGCCGAACACAGGGCACTCCTCAGGGACCTTTACTGGGGCGTGGTCAAGGAGGTGGCCGACAGCCGAGGGGTAGAGGAGCTAGGCGTGGACAGCTACACGCCACGAAGGTAGAAGTTCCAGTAGGGCCGGAGGTTGTTCGAGGTACGATCATTTTGTTCAATACTCTTGATTTTTCCTTGTTCGATACCGGAGCTTCGCACTGCTTTGTTGCACCTAGTCTAGCCCATGCCTTGGGTCTAGATGTCGAGAGACTTCCAGTTCCCCTGGTCTTGAGCACACCAGTCGGAGGTCAGACTGATTTGATGTTTGTTTGTCGGGGGATGCAGACTGATGATAGGGCCACATCAGTCGGTTAGGAATCTTCTTCTACTACAGATACAACCATATGATTTCATCATAGGAATCGACTGGCTATTCTATGTGTGTGCCATCATCTACTGTTTTCGAGGAAGGGTTGTGTTCTCGGACTTGGGCGGTCGGCATGTTACCTTCACCGGGGAGCGGAGCAGTCAGAAGGGTAGCAGGCGAGAGGAACCCCTCCTCTCCTTGATATCCAAGATGTCAGCGGAGTCAGTAGATGCTGAGATGGTGGATGTTTTAGAGATCATCCTCAAGTTTATGGAAGTCTTCCATGAGGAGGTTATGACTCTACCCCCTCGATGTGATATCGAGTTCGGGATAGACCTGCAGCCCGGCGCTCATCCAATCTCGATGGATCCTTACTGGATGGCAGCTTCAGAGCTACAGGAGTTGCGGATCCAAATTGGCGATCTGATGAAGAGGGGTTATGTTCGGCCGAGTGCGTCACCGTGGGGTGCTTCAGTCTTGATCGCAAAGAAGTAAGATGGTGGTCTCAGGTTGTGCATTGACTACAGGAGGCAGAATCAGGTGATGATCAAGAATCGTTACCCTCTTCCGAGGATAGACGATCTTTTCGACCAGTTGAAAGGTGAATGATGTTTCTCGAAGATCGACCTGTGGTCTGGGAATCACCATCTGAGAGTAAAGGAATGTGACATCTCGAAGATGACGTTCAGGTGAAGATTTGGACAATACGAGTTCTTGGTCATGCCCTTCGGTGTTACGAATTCCCTGGCTGTGTTCATGGGGCTTATGAATTCCATATTCTGAGAGTACTTGAATCTGTTCGTGGTTGTGTTCATCGAGGATATCCTGATCTATTCGAGATCAAAGGAGGACCATGTAGAGCACCTGAGGACAGTTTTGGAGGTCCTCCGACAACACCAGATCTATGGAAAGTTGTTGAAATGCAAATTCTGGACACAAGAAGTGCACTTCCTTTGGAATGTAGTGTCCGATCAAGGGGTAACGGTGGACCCATCAAAGGTTGAGGTAGTTGTTTCTTGGGAATCACCCAAGAACGTGGCAGAGGTCTGTAGCATCCTCAGGCTGGCAGGTTACTATCAGAGGTTCGTACCCAACTTCTCCCGAGTAGCAGCCCCTTTGACAGCCCTGACCAAGAAAGACCATGTTTTCGTGTAGAGTGAGCTGTGTGAGTCAGCCGTCAGCTATCTGAATGAGAGGTTCGTCAGTGCCCCAATTCGGAGATTTGCAGAAGAAGGGGCGGCATATGATGTGTTCTTTGATGCTTCAAGATAAGGCCTGGGATGTGTGTTGATGCAACGAAAAAGGGTGATCTCTTATGGGTCCAGGTAGCTACGCCCTCATTAGCGTAATTATTCCACACACGACCTGGAGCATGCAGCAGTCGTTTTTATGATAAAGTTATGGAGACTCTACCTCATCGGAGAACGCTTTGAGGTCTTCACAGATCACAAAATCATGAGGTATATCTTCTCCTAGCGGGACCTAAACATGCGACAATGGAGATGGGTGGAGATCCTCTAGGATTACGACTTCTAGATCTCTTATACTGAGGGTAAGGAAAATGTAGTTTCCAATTCCTTGAGCAGGAGGACGCAGAAGGATGAGGTCCGAGAGTCGGGGGATGCCTGGAAGGCGATGGAGGATTTGGATACCTTGCACCTAGATGTGAGGATGGATAGCAGTAGAGGTTGCCTGTATCAGATGATAGCGCAATCGTCTCTATTTCAGGAGGTGGAGGAGTCTCAGTGGTGAGACCCAGAGTGAGAGGTGATGTGCGACCGAGTTGACCAAGGAAATGCCCGAGAAGGATGGACGGAGGATGGCCAAAACCGGATGATTTTCCAAGGAAAACTGTTTGTTCTGGAGGCGATGCGTGGCAAGGTTCTCAGTGAGTTCCACAACTCACCCCTGGCTGTACACCCAGGAGTTTCCAAGAAGTACCAGGGACTGAAGATACAGTTTTGGTGGCCTGGAGTTAAGCGAGCGGTGGCAGAGTTTGTGGCAAAGTGCTTAGTGTGTCATCAAGTGAAGGCAGAACACCGAGTTCCAGGCGGCCTACTGCAGTCTCTAGATGTCCCCGAGTGGAAGTGGGATGACATCTCAATGGATTTTGTCACGGGAAAACCCAAGGTCCAAGGGGGATACGATGACATCTGGGTGGGAGTGGACCAATTGATGAAATTGGCACAATTTCTGGCGTTTAGGGAGTCGAGTGTAGTGGATGCCTTGGCGCGAAGGTATGTGGATGAGGTGTTGAAATTGCATGGGATTCCGAGGTCTATAGTCTCGGATAGGGATTCAAAATTTACCTTGCGAGTCTGGAGAGGATTGCAGCATGCTTTTGGAACCTACCTGCATCTTAGCACTACTTTCCATCCCCAGACATATGGACAGACAGAGCACACCATCGAGAACTTGGAGGATATGGTGTGGGCATGTGTTCTAGACTCAAGGGTATCATGGGTATGATAATTTCCCCTTCTGGAGTTTTCCTACAATAATATCTACCACTTTACCATTGGTATAGCCCCATTTTAATCCTTGTACGGGAGGCCATTCGGTTCACATGTGGGTTGGACTGAAGTAGGAGAGGAAGGAATCCTTGGCTTGGAGGTGGTGCAGAGCATGACAGAGAAGGTTCAGTTCATACGGGAAAGGATGAAGGAGGCCCAGGACTGACAGATGTCATATGTTGATACCAGGAGGAGGCCCTTGGATTTTGAGGTTGGAGACCATGTGTTCTTCAAGGTCTCCTCTCGGCGTGGGCAGTGGAGGTTCGGAAAGGGGAGTAATCTTTCTCCCCGGTTAATTGGACCCTTCTAAGTGTTGCGGCGTGTCGGGGAAGTGGCTTATTAGCTGGCGTTACCACCACCTCTACTGAGGATACAAGTTGTCTTCCATGTTTCCCACCTCCGTCAGTATCTGTATGACAATTCATACGTCCTTGATTGGGGTGATCTGGACATTGAGGATGACGTGAATTTTGTGGAGAGACCAGTGATGATTCAGGATCGCAAGGAGAAGCTGCTTCATGGGTGAACCATTCCCTTGGTTCGTGTGTTGTGGAGACATGGTGGGCTTGAGGAGAGTACGTTGGATAGGGAAGCACAGATGCGTACCTAGTACCTAGAGTTGTTTTGAGTTTTGTTCTTTGTTTTACCTGTTGTGGTTGAACGTTTTGTATTTTTGGATATAAAATGTACTGGTTTTCTTTCCTCTGAATGTGTGAATATCCATGGCTATGGGGGAGGAGATAACCCGACCCCTAATCAAGACGCTTTAAGGTGGATGTGATTAAACCCGTTCGGCCGAGTCAGTTCCGCCCAAAGTGGATAATATCTTGACATGGGGGAGGAGACTCCCCAACCCACATGCCTGGGCAGTTTGACACTGTATGTTGCATGGATCTGGACAGGAATGTGTTTTTAGTTAGCATGGGTTAACTCCTAAGAGGTATCATTATAGGTGGTTGTTCGGACCCTCTCTTTCCATATGGTATGTTTTGATTCTCGAGGACAAGAATTGTTTAGAGGTATCTGATGTAATGGCCCGAGTTTTTGAGGTCCATTAATTTGTGAAAATCTCGTATTGGGATTTCTTGTCTGGGAATCTCGGTGAAGTTTGGCGTAACAGCAGGCCTTCAAGTAGCCTTAGCCTACAGGCAGTAGGCCTATCGGTAGCTCAATCTATCGGTAGTCGTAGCCTACCAGTAGCTCTGTCTACCGGTAGCTCGGTCTAACGGAAGCTGCAGCTACCGGTAGCTCTATCTACCGGTAGCTCGGTCTACCGGTGGTTGCCGCCTACTAGTAGCTCGGTCTACCGGTGGATGAAACCTACTAGTAGCTCGGCTACCAGTGGGTGACATCCACCGGAACCTCAGCTACAGGTCTCTATCTCCCAATGGTAGCTCTCTGGTACCGATGGCTCTAGCCTACCCAGTGGGTTCTTTCCAGTAGCGCTCCTTTTTGCGCAAATAGGGTTTAAGCCCTATTTTGACCCCGTTAAACTTGATTTAAAAGCCTGATAATGCACTAAATGTTTTAATTAAATATTTAATTAATTAATCATGTGTGTGCACTGGTTTAAACCGCCCGATCGTTTTAATAACGTGTGGGGTGTCTCAACCGCGTGGTCAACCCACAACCCTGCGCCTTACGCGGTTTTGCGTTCTAATCTCAACCGTCTTCGCCCTTATAAACAAAAGGGTTCATCGTAGGGTTCTTTCCTCATTCACCCTGCGCTAGAGTAACTTCGGTCAGACGATCCACTTTTCGTTTAGGCGAGCCGCATCGCTATACATGATGTTCTATGCCCGACCATAGCATCGATCGTTGATAAACAGGTAGGGAAATTCTCCTTCATCTCTCTATTTTGTGTATCATTCAGGGTGGGTGTGCTTCTGATTCTACAGAATTGGATTAACCATACCTAAATGAAGATAATGAACTGGGTTCTATAAAGAAAGAAGGGGGATTTGATGGTTGATGCTATTTTTTGTTATGATCTTTTTTGTGAACTGTGCAGGCTTACAACTTCTGAAAATCTTTGCTGTTGGTGGTCTTTCTATGTGCACTAATGAACCCTTGCATCTGGTGACGTTTAAATGGCTTGTATGGTGGTTGTGAACCCCTGTTGTGCAATGGAAATCGGTTAATTATGTATATTCGGCTAAATAAATTGGAAGAACATAGATAAACCCTTTTCTGTGATAACCCGAGTTAAAGCACACAGAAATTGAAATCATGGAGTGTGTTAAATCTTATAAATCTGAAAATAGCAGCATTGTCCGGCTTTGTGTCGGTGGTAGTGGTTTGGTTGTTTCCTTTTTACGGGCCAATTGCTGGAGATGTGGGGGGGACGTGATCCCCTATTTTTATACTCTCCGTGGTTATGGATGTTGGGATTGGATCCCCTGTTGATATGGATTCTCTGGATGTGAGTTTTAAGACCGTGTGGTTACCTTGTTTATATCACGAATTGGGGTGGGATCCTCTGTTGATGAAAACCCTTTTTGGGGGAGGGGACACAGGGCAGTGTCTCTGGGTTGTCTTTGGTTCCTGTACTTCGAGGGATCTCACTTATTCCTTTGTTGTTGTGACTTTACAAGAGAACCTGGTGTGGATACTTAAATTGACGTTGGATGGTTTCTTCTCTTTGGTTATGCTTATAGTGTTAGTTTCCCATTAGTGCATAATCTTATTTGAACAGTATTAATATACATGAAAACATGAAAGGGAAAATTGGGTTTGTTGGCGAGAGTCGTGACTCGGACTTGAGTGATGTTTGTGTCCTTTAGGCTGGATTAAGAAAAACCTAACTTGGGTGAGTGCTTGTTACCTATATATATATATATATATACTTTTAGCTTTGTGTTTCTTATTCGCGCCCAAACCAAGTTCATCACTTAGTACCGAACACCCCCATTTCATGGGGGTGGGTTTTTTTTCCAACACTATTATTAGTGGTTGTCTATTAGCTCCTTTTTTCTCCATTTCACGGATAGCCTAAGTAACATCGGGCATTCTGTGATGGCCTGAGGTCCATTATTAGCCCAAGAATCTTCGGGCAGGGTAGTGTGGTGGTTGGCCAGGTGTGTGCGGAATTTTGTTTCCCAAGTGTCTTCGGGATGAGGCCCAGGTGTCTTTGGGTGTGGCAGTTGATCTTCTAGACCGTGTGTCTTCGGGTGTGGTAGTTGTTGTTCTGGCCTAGGTGTTTGCATGCGTGGTTACGTGTGATAGTTGTGGCCCGGTGTTTGTGGGAGGGATTCGGCAGTGGGACTGCATGTGATTGTGGCCCAGGTGTGTTTGGGCGGGTGTGTCAGTGGGACTGTGGTGAGAATGGCGGGATTGGTTTGATACGTAGGATGTCTCAATAACCAGTGGGAAAGTGGCGTGAGGTACCCAAACATCGATGTGCTCCTATATATATATTACTTGACTTGTGTTATTTGGGGAGTGTGCCTTGGTGAGGCTTGGGTGGATAGTTTAGCTTGTTAGGTTTTTGGTTTAAAACTTTTTCTCACGGGACTTTAGTACATTCACCCACTTGTGCACGAGGGTCTTTGGTTTTCCATACTGAGTGTACTTGTATGCTCACCCTACGTATATAAAACTGCTTTTAGGATTCCAGGAGGACATTGGGGATCACGTAGGACTATACTAGCTCGGACCTTGGGCGCAGTTTCAGTTGCTATTGTTTCTTATTTGGTACATACCCTTGTTGGATCTTTTGTACTTTGTGGTTTTTACTTTTGGAACATGCATGTCGGAATGGTTTACTTTTGGATTTACTTTTCTTTTAGTTTTGGTGTTGTTGGGTTTCATCATCTTATCTCCCAATACAATAAAATAGAAAAAGGGTAATGCCTTCCATTTAGTGTGTGATTCTATACCCTTGTTTCTAGTCTCCACTCCGGGACCTATTGAAGGCGGGTTTTATGTGTCATTATCACTCCTTCAACGTAAAGAAGGAAGGGCCTGGTAGTCTGCTGACCCTTCCATCCTTTTAGTGAAGGCGGGTCGTGACAGGTATAATATTAAGTATAATTGGTGAAAATAATAAATATAACATGTTAATGATTCATTATATACGATATAACATCCTATTACATTCGATTTCACCATCAATATAATGATATTGTCGCTCGTGCATATGTACGGATTACCGTCTCCATGACATGATGAGATTCATTTCCACATTCACCATTCAATGATGATTATAAAAATATATATTATTAATATGTGTGTAATATTTTACATAATAATTATACATAATATATATATATATATTTACTTACATACATATATATCATTAACATCCTTCCATTTAATACAATATGAAAACAGAAAGAGTGTTTATGCGTACGTACGACATACCGTCTCCATAAATGGTGTTATCCATTTCATATATCTATCTATTATACATATTTATATTCTAAATATATGTGATATATTAATCATTTTTTATATTCTTGAAGTATGTAAATCATGATCTAAATGATACGACTAAGAATAACATGTCAAAACACGTACGATAAAAAAAGTGATTATTAAAATAAAAGTTAATTTAACATAGAAATCATTATTAAATGGGTAGTATAAAGTCAAAAAATAATCATGTATGATATAAAATATATTAATATGGTTCAGGAATAATTTAATAACATACTATGGTCATTATACATGAGGATAAATGCACCCTCTACCAAAGGAAAGTGCAATGTAATGGTTAATTTTGCAATCTACTTATTATCTAAGGCTGTTTTTACGCAAGTATCTACTGGGAAATATATATTATCCATGTCCATGTTTCATATAATAGTTGTCAAATTTATTACTTTTAAGGTAATTTGTAACTAAAAAATTATTTTATAGGTTTTAACGATTTATTCTTCTAAACTTTTCTTATTAATGTGCATGTTTTCAAAATGGTTTTAAGGATTTATTTATAATGACTTGATTGTTTTAAAATATAAATTCCTTTCAAAAGTATCAAAGTGGTATTGGACACTTTGATTTAAAAACAATATTTTAGATGGCTTCCTTTATAAATGTGTGGCTTTTAAATGTTTTCATGAAAAAATGGATATTTCTATCAAAGTGTTTTTCTAATCATTTTCATCTAGGTCAACATCCTTTAATGGATTTTAATCTTGTTTTAAGATGATTTATTATGATACAAATCATCTATATTTTATAGATGGTTTTATGATATATTTTATTTTGGATGGGTTTTTTATACCATTCATGATTTATTATCAATGTATTGACATTTGGTATGATAGTATTGATACGAAAGGTTTTTTTATATTTCATCCTTTTCATATAAAGAATGTATTGGACTTCATAAGTGATGGGTGGAGCCTGATATAGCTCCATGGTGCATCGGTAGGTTTCATGAGACAATTAAATGTGGAATTGGCCGAGGCATTCCCCAATTTGATATATGGTTTTGGCCGAGGACTTAATCATTTATAGATGTCTTGGGTGAGGCCTTGAAATAATGTTTCAAAATGTCTCGCATTATGAATTCCCTCATTATGAAAATAATATTGATGGTTCATGTGGTTATCTGACTAGTAGAATACACATGATTATGTTTTATTGTGGAATTATTTACTCATCTCACATTCCTTCCATAAAGTGTTCATTTCTATTACTTTTAAAGGCATCTGTTTTAAATTATTCATTGTTCCTAATGTTTATGTTATCTTCTATTGTACTTCTTACCCTTAATAAATTTTTGAGTTCACCCATTTCTTATGATTTATTTTTCTAGTATTCCCAGAAGACTATTTTTATTGATATGTTGGGTTAAGCTAGGGGATTAATGGTGTTCACAAAGGATCATTTATATTTTGTTTTATTTTTCTAAATGTAATGTAATGTTCATGTATGTAATATTTTTTCCATGACTCCAAAATTGATCAGTCCTTCAGGACTTGATTCTTTTTAATCATGACAATGTATTAAAATAATTCACCGACACTAGGTAACTAGATTCGGGGCATTATAGTTGATATCAGAGTAAGTTTATTACATACCTTGAAAACTAGATATAGAAAAAATATGATTATAGAACATTACCCTAAGATCGAAATTGAGGATTAGTATAGAATAACTTCATATAATTATGTTAATGTAGAGATTTTGTGTATCTTTCAAGAAATGCATCCCTATTTGGATACGAACAGGTAGAGGTGGCTCTTGCCCATATGTACCTATGAGTGAAAACTCTGACAAGGAGTTTTGGGCTTGAACTGGGTTATCTGAGGACATGACAACGAGCCTTGTTTCACTCTTGGTTACGACACTCTCAGGGGATATGCTTAAGAAAATTCATATTTTCCTTACAAAACATTATGAAGGATTTATGAGTATATACCTCCACAAAGAAAACATTTTCCTGATTATGTACTATATATATAAACATTTCAATTTATGTTAATTGTTTTACATGGTTTTAATTATGCATTGAGATTCATAAATTATCCTATTGTATGACATTGTTTAGAAATGGTTCCTAATAGAAAGAATGAGAACTCCAGCAAAACCCATGATCGAAAGATTAAAAATGATAATATATTTCATGGTATTAAACCAACATTTAAAAGGTAAATAGTCTCTAATGTATTCTCATCATATGAATAGATATTATCATGTGTTAATAAGATAACTAATGAATTCTATGAGCCTTATTGATTTGATGGAAAGAAATATAAGAAAAAAATGGTAGAAAGAAAGATAGATAACGGGAAAATGGGAAAGAATGATTTTCCCAGAGGTTATAACTGTGGAAAGAATCACCTTGGTAAATGAAAGAAGGGATATGGAGTTTGTTATAAGTTTGGAGAAAAAGGAAACCATGTACGTGTTTGCAAAGTTTAGAAAAAGGTTTCAAATATGCAACGCTTCATCTGCAAGGAGTTGGGACGTTACACAAATCAATGTCTACATCATTAGAGTACGCCCCAAATGATTCTCTTGGATAATAATCAAGTTATGATACTACCACAGATGAAGATAAATGACTAGTGTTATTATGTTGTTATTAAAGAATCATTTCATTTGAGTGTTGAATCAATAATTTACTGATTATATTAATTATGTAAATGAATAAGGATTGTACTTTAGTACTATTTCATTAAGTATTTGAGGTTGTATTGTACCAAGTAGAGTGAAATAGTTTCCGGTTAACGGTTTTCGAAAATACATGGTTGAAGGAAAGGTAAGTCATAATATGGTCTAGATACTAAAGTAGTAATTTTCTAATAAGAGATGGTTGATTTGGATAAATTATATTGGATACTCTTGACTACGTTGGAATTGATTAATGGTTTATTTATTCCATCATTGTTAGAATATTCAAAAAAATTGGATATAAGAAATATATCGAGTATTATATAAGGAATAAGGGATAATAAATCTAATAATTAAGGATTTATGGTAATTTAGGGTGTTACCATGGTTTAAAATAATACATTATAAATCTATTCATATGTCATTACGTGGAGAAAGAGATCTTCATTTTGTTTACCTTCCTTATAAATTTTTTCCTGTGTGTTTGGAAAGGATTATTTTGGATAAGTCTAAAGGTTGGAATAGATTAAGTTTGATGATGGATACTATTATTAACATTAAAGCATTTCTTAAGATTATTTTTGGAATATTATAAAAAGAACAACTCGGAGGTCGGGCAACAACCCGCCGCATCCGTCAAGGGCATGAGACTTGAACCCGCAACTGTAGAGTGACAAGGGTGCATCATCTACCACTGGACTACTTGATCTCCTAGATTGTATAATGTATTTTTTATTAAATGGTCTGACATATAAACTATAAATTCCTTTTTTTGGAACCCTATACAATTATGATAAATATAATAGTTTTGAATTCTATTTTCTTTTGGAGGGAAAGATGAGTTTGTGATAGGAATTAGTTGAAGGATGAAACTCTACTTGTCAAATATATATATATATCCTATTATTATATGAATAAATTATTTCTTAAACAATATGGAATTTATCTTAAAACCCAAAATGTGTTACCCTAATACCATATGTTTTGTTGGACCGATTATATTTTACATCATCATATATTAATGGATTAGAGGCCCTCAATTTTACACTTGTTTTTTATTGATGACATAAATCACTCCCAATAAATATTTACATTTTTCTTCCAATTATGTGTCACCAATATCCACCAACGATCTCTTAATAGAGATCATAATTTGGTGGTGAATTATTTATTTCCCTTTCCCTATTATTGAGAAAAGATTCTATTACCCCGATTTCCGATGTTGATTTTCCAGAAAGGAATTTTTCTATTTTAAACCATTAATTTTAGAAAATCAATTTCAAATTGCGAGGATGTTTTTTATTGAAGGAGACAAGAATGTAACACCCTATGATTTCATATTTTGTTATGTCCTTAAAGTAACTCAATTAATTGAGCTACACGCAACACTGAGTTCCAGCGCACCACATTTTATCACACTAGCCATTCAAAAAGAGGTTACAAATAGTATTAACTAATTTTTGAATATTATATACTCGATATAATTTTAACATCTATATTGTTTGATTTTTAGGAATAATAAAAGAAAAAATTCATTTTTTAGATAAAAGAAGTATTTTTTCAATATATGCAATTTTACCGCTTTTTAATGGATAACCATTTTTAAAAACAATATTTGATACTTTTATATATTCAGTTTCAAAATTACATTCTTCTTTAGAAATTGGACATAAAAATTTAGTTTTTATAAATTTTTGTTACTTTTCTGATAACATTCATATTTTGACAAATAGTGAAAAATAATATTTTTTAATTTAATACATCTTTTTAATCAGAATAATTTAGTGTTAAATTATGCATCTGAAATGTTTTGAAGTAAAATTTGATTATATTTTTATCTTTTAATACAATGTACACTCTTCTATGTAATTTCACATTTAAATTTGACACAAACACATGCCAATCTGTTGATAGATTTATACTTTTAAAAACTTTTCTTTCTGGTTTTCAGAATGAGAATTATTTTTAAAGAAATTAATGATACTTATATGTTTTTAATTTTGTAAAATAGACATCATTTTTGAATTCACAATATCAAAATTATCATAGTGTCAATTTTTTGTATTTTTCAGAAAACATTCAATTTTTTATGAATACTGAAAAGCTCTGCGTTGTTATTTAAAATAGACTTTTTATAATTATTTATGTTATATACATTAATTTTAAGTCAAAATAGATATATAAAACCACTATAAGATCAATGAAATTCATTTTATAATAAAATTAGATGTATAAAATTTTATTGAACTTTTTAACGTTATTACCCACCTTCTCGGGGCATTTACAAATTTGTATAAAACCTAATATTATCGATTCTGTGAGTTTAATTTCAAAAATCCAAGAAACATAGTTGAAATCAGTATGTAAAATTTGGTTCCATAAGATGAAAATAATTTTGGGTGAATAGTAAATTTTGACTTTTATTTACCACGTTTAAAAGTAAATAGGGTAATTATGGGTAAAAATGATATTATAATTACCATAACACATGTCCAAATTTAATTGGATAAGTGAAATTCGACTAGAAACATCCTTAGGAATAAAATATGATCATCTTTGGTACACTTGGATTATATTAGGACATTTATTATTATTGTATTTAAAGAAGAGTTAAAAGTGTTAAACTCTATGTTTAATAACTAAACCATTTTTTATATTGGGTTATAGACAATATAAATTCGACTATAAAAATTAATTATAAAGATAAAATGATTTCCTACATAATAAATTTTTTTATAATTTTTAGACATTAAATAATTTATTATATTTATGACACAATTATGATGTAGTAATAACCTTATTAATGAAATATTAAAATAATTCGAATTATAAATATAGAAATAAATATAAATTGATTCTTCTGTTGAATTAAAGTAATTTTATATGTTGGTATGAAATTTAAGGGTTTATTAGATAACAACTTTGAAGTGATAAAGTTGTTTTGACTTTCACCAAAACAAAAGACAAAATAGTGTCAAAATTAACACAAATTAATTTTTAAGATAAATACTATATTATTGGTTGATATAATATTCCTAAATATCTAAGGTTCTTCCAAAACGACTAAAAAATATTATATATGTCAATAATTAACCACTTTATGTTCTAATGTAGTTTAGAGTATGTTTATTAACCATATAGTGTAATAATACAAGAAGACGCTATTTGACTAGAGTTAAATCTAAAAGATAATGTTAAATGGTAACCTAAACTTGTCTAAAACATATTGGTTGATATGATTTCGAACAATAACCACATAAGACTCGAAATAAATAATCTTTTAGACCTTATATACCAAAAATTATTTTATTATAAAATAATTTTTCAGGCATTTCCTATAGTGACCCTCACCTCTCTTATAAAAAGGTGCTTCCCCTTCTCTTAATTTCACTCATCCCAAGCCCCATGTCTCGGCCAACCCCTGACCAAGTATCCTCTCAAATATCCTACCTTATACCTAGAGTCCTTAATTTTTTCATAAATCCAACATATGGATCCCTTTTAATCATCTAAAAAGAAAACACCCGAAGAAGTGATAATAATTTCAACACCCTCTTTCAAGTTCTTTTCTTCTTCCACTTCCTCTTTCTTTGTTGTTTCTGTACCAAAATAACAAATCTTGTACCTTCTGAATATATTTATGTCATTATAAATATTGAATAACAATATTCCTTATTCTATCCATCTTATAAATGACTAAGTCACCATACGTGCGTACGTGCGGTTTACCGTCTCCAAGTCATGGTGTAGTTTGTTATTCAAAGACTTCATTATTTGGGTGGGTATAATAATGGGTATAATTGATTTAAATAATAAATATAACATGTTAATTATTCATTATATATGATATAAAATCCAATTACATACAATTTCACTATTAATATGATGATATTTCCACTCATGCATACGTACGGATTATCATCACCACGACGCGAGGAGAATAATTTCCACATTCACCTTTCAACCATGATTATTAAAATATATATTATTAATAAGTATTTAATATATTAAATAATAATGGTAATTAATATAGATATATATATGTATGTATGTATGTATGTATTTACATATATATTATTCACTTACTTCCATTCAATACGCTATGAAAATGGAAACAACGTTTGTACGTACGTACGGCCTACTGTCTCCATAAACGGTGTTTTCTATTTCATATATCTATATATTATACATATTTATATTGTAAATATATATGATATATAAATAATGTCTTATATTTTGGAATTATGTAAATCATGATCTAAATGATATGATCAATAATAACAAGTTGAAACACATAAGATAAAGAAAGTGATTATTACCTGAAATATTAATTTAACATATAAATCATTATTAAATGGGTAGTATAAAGTCATAAATGAATAATTAATGATATAATTAATATGAATATGTTTATGTTATAAGTTAATAACATCCTATGTTCATTATATAGGAGATTAAACGTATCCTCAATCAAAGGAAAGTGCATGGTAAGGGTTAATTTCACAATCTATTTATTATTCGAGGTTTTTTTACGTATGTATCTAATGAGAAATATTTATTATCTATGTCCATTATTCATAAAAGTGTTTTCAATGGGATTATTTTTAAGGTAATTTATTACTAAAACATCATTTTAAATGTTTAAATCACTTATTCTTCTAATCCTTTCACATTAATGTCCATGTTTTCAAACGGTTTTAAGGATTTATTTATATGGACATGACCTTTTTAAAATGTTAATTCATTTCAAATGTATCAAAGTGGTATGGGACACTTTGATTTAAAAATATCTTTTAAAGGACTTCCTTTATAAATGTGTGATTTTTAAATGTTTTCATGAAAAATGGATATTTCTCTCAAAGAGTTTTACTAATCATTTCCATCTATGTCAACACACTTTGATTGATTATAAACTTGTTTGAAGTTTATTTATTATGATACAAATCATCCATATTTTATTGAGAGTTTTGGGATATATTTGACTTTGGATGTGTTATTTTTATTCTATTCATGATTTATGGTTAATTTATTGAAATTTCATTTGTTATTTTTAATATGAATGGTAATGTTATGTTTCAACATTTTCATATGAGGAATGAATTGGACATAGTAAGTGATAGGTGGAGCCCTCTATTGATCCTCGATGCATCTGTATGTCTCATGAGAAAACTAGACATGGAATTGGATAAGGCATTTCCCAATTTGATATATGGTTTTCGAGGCCTTAATCATTTTTAGATGTCTTTGTCAAGGCCTTGACCAAATGTTCCCGAATCTCTGGCATTATACATTCCCTCATTATGAAAAAATAATATTAATTGTTTATGTGGTTATTCTACTAGTATAATTCCCATGATTATGCTTTATTTTGGCATTACATACTCATCTCATATTCCATCCATAATATGTTCATATTTATTATTTGTAATGGCATGTGTTTAAAATTATTCACCATGCCTAAGGTTTATGTTATCTTCCACTGTATTTTTTACCCTTGCTGATCATTTGAGATCACACTTTTCATATGTTTTATTTTCCTCGGATTCTAAGAAGTGTATTATGATTGATAATTACGGTTAATCTTGGGGATTATTGGGGTTCTAAAAGGATCATTTATGTTGTGTTTTATTTTTCTAATGTGTAATGTATCATTCATGTATGTAATTTATTTTCCAAGACTACAAAAGTTGTCGGTCTTTGGGAAATGATTTCTTATAATCAAGACAATGAATTAAAATAATTAATCGACTCTGGGTAACTGGGGTTGGAGCATTAGATTTTTTATGGAAGAACTCATTTATATAATTCTTGGGACACAGTTATATGATTCATGTACTATTCTTTAAACATTCCATCATCCGAAACACACATACATTTTTTGATTTAAGAAATGATCTGAAGTACTTGATTTATCAATTTTTGTTTTACTAAATAGTGATATTTATCTATGATATAATTTAATAATCTAAGAACTAAATATGATTTAGCTGTTTTAATAGTGAATTATTTCTTTGTGTATTTCATGATTTAACTAAGTTATTTATCTTTTAATTAATTTTTATTTAAATTTTATGATAAATATATTATCTATTATTTTTTTATAAAACCATTAATACAAATATTATTGTATTTTAAATTAACTATATATATTATTTAAATAATTAATATAGTATTATATTATCGTTGTTCTATACCCATATGGGCCATTTCATGAGAATATAAACAAATGATCATTAATGATAAAATTTTCCATTTGAAATCCACTAGAATATATGATTTAAATATTTTTTGGTATTATATTAAAATTTTAATGTTTTAAAATAATTAAAATTTTGGAATAGTTTAAAAAAATGTGTAGTTTTGATGTATAATAATATACTATAAAATAAGGATAAAAATATATACAGAAGCTATAAAATTGATATGAATAGAAAATTAAGAATACCAAGTGGATTTATAAAAAAATAATATGAATAAGTCTGAGATACTTTTTGATATCTATATCAGATTTTATGAAACATTTAGACATTTAATAATTTTTATAATTTAAGATATTATTTTAATTAATTATAATATATTATATTTTTTTAGATATATCTACGATGATGTTCTAGTTTGAAGATATTCATCAGTTGCTAGAGCGATATTTTTTTCTTGTGATCATTTGGATACTATTATTAATGTATTCTACTTAGTGGTATGATATTATATTATAGGATATGGATGATTCCTCATTAGCATAATTAATTTATTGTTGTGAATACATGGGAAGAATATATGGGGTGAGATAAAAAATTGAAGATTGATGGGTTAGGTTCTCACATTGAGGCCAATCCATGTAAAATTTCCTTCTTAATTTATGTTATTTTATTTTATAATTAAGTAAATAAATTTGGAGCTTCTATATTAAATTGATTATATTTTACCTCTTAATTATGTTTTAATTCATAAATAATGAAATTTTAATAATTTGAGACACATAATACCCACTCCACTTAGATTTCAATACAATAAACACCAGGAAAATTAAATATTGTAGTGTGAAATATTTAAGGAAATATTTCATTTTCTCACCAAACATGGTATTTTATTTATAATATAATTGGGGTTTATTCTTGAAATATTTATAAATTAATATTAATATAAACAAAATATGTTACATGACTACAAATTTCCTTTAATATGATTTTAACTAATTACATTGGATTGATATTATAAAAATTATATAAAATTGAGAGAGAGAATTAATTCAAGTTTTATTTATAAAATGAATATAATTTTACTCTCAAAATTTATAATTAAATATTACATCAATATTTTTATATAAAACTAATATTAGATTAAACAAACTATTAATAACTTCAAAAGTTACATGAAATATTCTAGAAACAAAATGTGTAGTGATATTTTAAATTAAAAGTACCAAAAATGTGTTTAAAATATTAATCTATTGATTATTTGGAAATTACATTTTTTTACCAATAATATCCATAAATTTATGTTTAATTATTCAATGATGAAACCCTAAATATATTAGAACACTATATAACGTATAAATAATGTCATTCAATAAGAAATTGATGAAAAACATAGAAATGTCACAAACATTAGAATCTATAAGCTGGTGTGTTCTTTATTACATATTTTATGTTAAAATGAATCTCAACCAAAATGACCTAATAGTATAGTAATCTTGGTAAACTATACAAATTATTGAGTATTGTATTATCTATAAATACATACATTACAAATAATTATTTTTTGTGTATATCATCACTCCCTCATGTATATCCTTTAATATTAGTCATCGTACACAAACTAGGATCATAGGAATGTATGAAAATAATGGTTAATAAAAATTCTCATAAAGCATTGCAGAATGTGGAATCTATCATAAGTAAATGAATAATAAATAATAAGGATTAATCAATATGGCAGGGTAAATATCTAAAAACATGAAACATAATAAATTAAATTATTATCATGATTAGATAAGTAATAATTAGTATGGAGTGTTAAATAACATAACACACATGAAGTCTAAATAACATGACTATCATGAATAGATAGGGCTTACAACATATGGAAATTTAATTTTCAGAAATCACGTGGTATTTAATCAGAAGAGGAGAATGAAATTCATATATAAATAATATCATTAGAAATGTCGCACATGTAATTTCTTTTATTTTTTTATCTTGTGAGCTGTTTATAGTAATCCTAGGTTAATTAATCAACACAATGTGATCAATGCTTTCATGTGACATTTTAGTTCCATGATTCCTGTATGAACTACCATCCAAAGGCTTGTTTTCATTATATGTGGGTGAGTAATTCTCTATTACCTTCTCTATAACAGTGAGTGTATGAGACGTTAGAGTGTCATTATCCTTATCAATGATATAAGTATGTGTGTCCTTCTATACATTTTCTTTTAGTGAAATCACATTCCCATAATCTAATTCCATATTAGATTTCTATATCTAGTCAATCTTAGTCAGTTTCTATGGGGAATCCTATAGGGAAACTGTATTTCTCTTCATGTCGAGAATAGGCACCCCCTTCTCAAATGGGGTTGCAGGGGCATGCACATTAATCTGAGCATTTTCTTTCTCCATAGAAACACAATCTTGAGGATGTGGAAGTGTTCCGGGCTTGTTATCCTCATTAGAAGCATCACCGGTCACCATGAGATCGGCACTACAATCCTAAGATTGCTGCCTATACTCAGTAGTCTGCTTTAACTAAGCACACTCATGCCTACACAAGGGTAAAATTTTACCTTAATTAAGTCAAATCATTCCCCTTCAGATGAAAAGAACTCAATTTGATATATCTTTTACATTCAACCATTGAATTTCCAATAAATATGCACTTGGTGAAAAATTTAGGCTTCTTTACAAAATAAATTTCAAGTTGCATGGTATTTTCTCTTATAGTGATCACAACATCCTCCACCAGTGTACTGGACATGCCAACTTCTACCATGATTTAGGCATAGCACCCAATGCTCAGGGTGTCAGTTTTTTGTCCAATATAATTGGATTCCCAACAGTGGATAAAATATACTAGAGGATTATTGGGTTTTAATAGCACTAGTTTAGCTTAAAAATGTCAATACATACATTGGTGTGAGTGTTCCTCACAATTTCTGGATCAAAATTTATATCCCATTCATGAATTCTGAGAAATCAAAGCTTCAAAGCTATTGATCCTAGACTAAACCCCCACATCATTTAGTTATCTGAAAGAAAAACTACCTGATAGTACCAATGAACAATTGATGTAATTTTCCAGTCATCAAAACCCCATACCACAATAATCCACTAAGTGATATCATGAAATATTAAAAATTGTTCTCACATTGAGATGGGAACTTGTAGTTTTATAGAATATTTTTATTGGATTACCCTTTCTTTAATAGCTTACTGATTAGCCTCCACATGTGTGATTCACCCCTTCTTGATGACCCTATCTGGAGGGGGTATTCAAAGTATATGAAATACAAAGAGGCAACATATATCACTACCACCGCAAAATTCCTCCATTTAATAGTAGGAGGTCCAAAATTACATTTTTTTTCAGATTAAGATTTTCTGTGAGTCGAATGTACTCATAATTCATAACATAATCAAGAATAACATAACTTTTAGATGATATAGAATGATTGATATCTTAATGTGAACTAGAATATCAAGGTGTATGGGTTTCCCACTTCTCAACGAGCTCCCCTTGACCCACCATTTCCCACTCATAATTTCTTGTAAATTAATTATGAATAATCAAATGCATATCCCCTAAGATTATTAAAATATGTGAATAGTAAGTCCTATTATTGTGTATAATGTAAAACTCTTTTTAGGGCTAACACACCATTTTTAGATTTATTATATATAGGTACCTCAATTCAATTACCATGAACAATATTAGAACCCCAAAATGTATGTATTTATAAGAAATCCCAAATAATATATTCCTTTATAGAATATTTTTGTGGTACTTTGATAAAAAATTTAATGAAACAAATCCTAGTATCCTAGATATGGTTTTTTATTATATTTTTATATGATACATGGAAACAAAACCCAAATATTCAAATAGATTAGTATTGTTGGAAAAATATATACAAACTTTATTATAGCATTATATTTTAATACAAAAAATATAACATTACATTTTTTAGAATTTCATTATTCCCAATATCATATCATTGCATCTCATTAATAGTACACATCAAGGAATATGTATAAAAAAGTCATCTCAAATTATCATTATGTGTATTAAAGGTGGATTCTATCATGATTAGATTAAGAATAATCAATATGGAATAATAAATATGGAATAATAAATATGGTATGGTAAATATCTAAAAACATATTAAATTTAATCAATAACATCACGGTATTGAGTATATACGGAATGATCAATGTGTAATGGTAAATAATGAAAAACATATGCCATTTAAATATCATTACTAGTTTGAATAGATAATGATTTATCAGTATAAAAAGGTAGATAAGTAAAAATATATGTATTTTAATAATTAAATGAGAATAAAATTAATAAAAAAAATATCATTGTGAAAATACAATCAATTATAATTACAGAATAATTAATGATGGAAAAGATAAATTATTGCATGTCATGATATTATGAATTATGTTACCTCTAATGTCAAGAACATCTAATGAAATTTTAGAAATATAAGTTCAAACTCAATTTATTCTATCATATTGAGTCGCCTCATTAGACAACAGATGTGTCGAGGGGTTATATAATTATGACCTCACCCAACAATGCATTCCTACTGATTTCCTCTTATTTTATATAATAAATTTAATTCATGAAGAATTTGACTTATCATAAAATATTCATATCGAGTGAGGAATACATATTTTTCAATGTTTCTTGGGTTATATAAATATAATTGAATTTTAAAAAGTATTAGTAAAAATGAAAAATATGTTGATAAATAAACATATTTGTGATAACTAATTTGGATATTTAACATAAATGTAATGTATAATTAATGATTTTCACAAGAATGTTATTGATACAAGAGAAAATTAAAAATCACAAAAGAATGTAGTAATATACAATATTCATTACCTATTTGATAGCATTTAAAATATTACCCCATTAAGGAATAACAATAAAATAACAAAAATCATCCTTAAAATATAGTTTATCATGTCAACTAATTTAAATGGTAAAAAAACCCTCATAATTGTGGGGAGTCGCATACTATAAAATATATCTCCATGAAATGGAAATTGAGACGAAATCCCTTATAATGATTTTAATGTTGAAATGACAATTAATCAATGAATAAAATATTTGTATCAAATTTAAATAAATATTAAACCAATTTAAATAAATTATATGATATTAAAATGCCATTAAGAATCATTAAAAACATAATATAAAAATTTCAAATAAAATTATGATGTATTATAACCCAATGAAAATAAACTATTTTTCTATATTCATTACCACATTGTAATTTTAAATTCAAATACCCTAGGATAAATTACTTAAAATTGAGTCATATAATACCATAAATTGTTAATTAATCATAATATAACATGTTAATGTGGGTATATACACCATGTAAAATAAATTATTTTTTATAGCATTTCTATATGCCTCATTGAAGGTAAATTGTGACAATGTCCCTTACCTCAAGATTACTTTTGGATGATTGTGATTTAAAATCCAATATAATTGCTTTCATAATTATAATAATTTTTAAAATAATTATATTCAAATGAATAACATCACATATTCTCCTCTTGTAATATCATATCACATTTTTGTTAATGATCATTCATTATTTTTATTATTTTGGAGGTTAATTTCCTTATTTTCTCATGTGTGTTTTTCACTAGTGTTCTAGTTATTCTTTATATGAAATATATAAATCATATACAGAGTGATATTAAATATATATTTATTTTCATTAAATTTATTATTACAATCATAATTGAAATTTTAACATGAAAAATTTATCACATCGTTTTGTGAAGATGATAGGTAGTACTTTAGCTCGACTAACGTTATCGTTTAATTAACATGTCATATGTTAACGAATTCAATGCTATATAAATTTAATAGAATCAATATAATTTTATATATATCACATATACTAATTATAGTTGTTTATATTTTATTTCATGTGATATATATGTGAAAAACTTATCACATTTCTTTGAGAGGTGGTAATTTGTTATACAGACAAGTGATGTAATCATAATTTGTGACTTCATGGAACATAAAAATATATATCTGATATTATATATTAGGAAATATAATTATCTCATAAATATTATACACATGTTTTAAATCCATTATTATATACACACAGTAATGGTGTTTATGGAAAATAAATTACATCAGCTTTTGTGGTTGTAGTTCACTATACACATGATCGACAATTACATTTCCCATTTGATATAATAAGAAATACATATAGAACACAAAAATTAAATATTGAAATCATATTATATGTAATATAAAATAGTTATTATGTAATCATATTTCAAAAATATTTTACTATGGTCATTGAAGAAACAAAATAAATTCTCTCATTTATTAAAAATATCTATTCGTGGGATAACCCCCTTACGTTTGCAAAAAATGACATAGTAGTTTAATATTATGATCAAAACAGTGTCCAATGAATATTTTTATTAAATTTTTGTTTCTATTTAGTTAGTTAATGGATGAAAAAATATATTTTTATGTGTGAAGAGGGGATGATAGGGGTGGCCTTCTACAGGATTGGGAGAGGATGCACATAATTTCATAAAATATTCAAATACACCCCTACTTTTATCATGTCACAAGCCTACGAAATATATCATTCCATAACTATATATGTGATAATGTAGATATATTTCCATAAAATTATTGTTTTTAATATTTTCTGTTATTTTAAGAATAATAATTTTTATTATAATCCCTCGAAAAATATTTTTTTACCATAAAAACATTAATTAATTTATACTTTTTTCACAAACCATATTGGTAAAATATAATGTTGAGATTATTAAATAAAAAATATTATTAATAACAAATATAAATTCCATTTTTAAAAAATTTATTTATATATGTGATAAAATCCAATTTAGAATTATACCGACATATGTGATGAAAAAGAGTGGTCATGTGAGAAATTTTACATAGTTTCATAAGTTTTTAATTTCAAAATTCAAAAATAATTTCATTCCACTGACCTAAATATTATAAATTGTAATATATTAAAACTAATTTTACATTAAAATGATATTTAAATATAAATTATCGTTTTAAATAATGTAAAAATAGAATAATTTAATACGCATTAGTATTTTTCACTATTCATAAAAAAAGTTCAACATTCTAGAAACATCCACATAAGTTCCCCAGAAGATAATTTTGATATGATGATTTATAAAATTAAATTAACTATATAATATATATATATTATTATTTTTAAAAATTAATTGCATATTATGTTTTTGGGGTTAGAAAAAATTGTTTTAGGTAAATAATATTTTTAGGAAAATGATTATTTTTATTTTAAAAGATTGAAATAAAATTATTGTTTTTATTTTATGTTTTTTAGAAATTGATTTATTTATTATATATTAAAATTATGATGTTTTACCTTTTTTAGGTAAATACCCTTTGTAATTTCAAATCAATAAGTAACATTAATTTTTATAATATAATATATAATATTTACAACATCAAAAAATATTGAAATTTCATAATGTAAAAAATATTACATTCATTAGGGATTGGGGTTACATGTTCTGCAAGCTATCATTGATATTAAACACAATAAAATTTATTTTTCATGTTGTTGATGATTTTTATTTAATTTCCCATATGATATCGATTATAATGTTCATCCTCAAACATTTTAAGGCTCTAAAAATATTCTCTATTGTGAAATTTCATGAATTTTTAAAATAATTATCTGAAAATGGGTTTATCGTTAATTTTTACCCAATGATTCAATTATTTTTTTATTAAATAAAAAATTAATTATATATTTATATATATGTAGATTAGAAAATTAAATGTTGATTTTGAAAAAAAATATCAAAAATAGAATTCATGTGACCTATATAATAAATGAATTTTATAATGAATCAAAAAAATATAATAAAAAATACATTCAATGGTGAAAATAAAGATGTGATTATTTATAAGGATTTAAATTTCCAATATGGATTATCTTATCTTTATTCCAAATTAAAATAGTCATTCAACTGTGTTTATAATCATTATAGGAATAATAATAGTAACAAATATTGAAATAAATTATTAAAATGAAATTTTCCACATTTAATATACAACTTGGTAACATGATAATAAACCCAAAAACAATAATTTAATAATTATTATTAATTTCCCAACAAAATGTATTCAGATAAAACGATGACTTATGATTGGTTTAATCAAAGTGCAATAGAATAAAATAACTAAAATTGAAATTGTATTACTGTTACATATAGAATTAAATTTTGTTCCACTAATATAATAAAATGAAATAAAACTAATAAAACATAGATGATAAAAAAATATTAAATATACATCCTCTTAAATATTATAACCACATATTATGTAATCTTTTTGACCAAAATGACTCAAAAAACCTCATTATAAAAAATTAACCTAGAAACATTTCGTATTAATGTTGAAATAAAATCTCTTGGTGTATTCATGGAATCCAAATTTTGATATTCCTAGTGATTAATATGTGTGAATTTTTAATATATTCACTAGATACCATCAAAACTAATGGGTGATTGTGACACAATTTATCTATATGTTATATTGTATATCTATAATATAAATACCCATAATGCTTTTATACCAAATGATAGTATGGGAATAAAGTGAAATAAAATAATTTTTTCAGTTAAAAGGTAATATGATATATACCACATCACTATAAATATAAAAACATAAAAATACAAATAATGAATAACTAATATTAGACCACTAAGAGGGTAAAATTCCATAATATTATAATTTAAAATACATCACTTTCATAAATACTAAATGTGAGTAAATCAATATTCAATGTTTACCTTGTCCTTTTAGTAGACATGTAAAATTATTAATGTATGAATTCATACTAATGTGTGAAATTTAAAAATATTTTCATAATAAAGAATCCACATTGGATGAAAATTTTTCATAAATAGATCCACTCTTAATTATTTAACATAACCTCCACTCTATGAATGGTAAATTAAAATATCATATAATGAAAAACATGTTATAATAGTGGTAAATAATAATTTAATTTATGTATATATCCTTTTATATATTATGGAGTCATACATTCTATATCAATGAAATGTCCTCTTTTCAAAAGGAGGACATTATATTATTTTGTATGGATAGACTATCAAGATAGCTATTAAATGTCTGTAATCTATTATGTTATAATCCTTCAAAATGTTGTACAATGAAATTATCACATTACTTATATATGAATCCTTTTTTGGTAAATAATTTGTTCATTATATATTTATATAAAATAATTTATCATATGTAATGGTTGTCTTATTAGAAGTTAGTTTATGATGTTAATATATTTATGAAATTGATGTATTTATTTATTTTCCATAAATTAAAATGATTAATTGGTTTTATTGATTAAATAATACATTTGGATTACTATAATAATATATCTATTATTGTCTTATTAATTTGTTAGATTATTTGGATGAAATAGAAATTAATTAAATTAATTTTTGGATGAAGAAAAAGTAATCATGATGTATTTTTTCTTGATTCCCATGTGATATTTTTCAAGATTTTTTTTTAAAAAAAATTAATACTACGGAAAGATGTTCAGTGGAAGATAAAAAATTCAATGTCCTATATTTGAGATAACCAACTGTTACTGGCTGTCTTTTGAAATTTGAAAATGTAGATTCACCAAGATACTCATAGTTCATATATAATTAAAGTGTGTACAAAAAATTTTAATCTAATACTAATTTTGGGAAGGGGACTATATCATAATTAAATGGAATAATATTTAATATAATAAAATACTATCATAATTAATTATGTGAACTTTAATGTTTTTGGTCAATTTTCTCATTTTTAAATGTAGTTATTGAAAATTATTTGAAAAACCATTGATTTTATCATAATGTACATCATTATAATGTGATTTTTTTAAAAACAAATATATTCATTTTCATTATTAGAATGGATTGATGTGTAATACGTATATTTTAATTCGATTGACCATATTCATATCATAAGACTTTTAAAATTTATTTGGAAATCAAGAATTATCTAATTGTTGAGAGTCATGTGGTAGAATATTCAAATCATATTATTTATGTTCTTTTTAACATAATTTATAAAATTCAATGAATGTATCAAATTCATACTATTATTAAATAATTCATGGTTCATCTCAAATTGAGTGGTGAGGAAATATAAAGAAATATGAATACACACAAGAGGTGAAACAAGTGAATTAAGTCTTCATCTATTAAATTATAGATGTTTTAACACAATAATTTGAATATTTAAGAGACTATTAAAGAGTGTGATGTATGCTATATTGTGTGATGTTTTTTTTGAGATTTATCTTTTTGATTTGTGTTTATAAAAATGTTATTTAATCCAATATTATTAGAGAAATGTTAAATGAGATACTATTTATCACAAGGAAGTGTTTTTCAATTTAATTTTAGAGTTTCAATTATTAAAGAGAATGAGAATATGATTTAATTTATTATCAATTAATTTTTTATTCCACTAAAAATGTAAACAATATATAATGATGAACATATTACGGAATTATATTTCTATTTCTATGTCCACATCAAATATATTATGAGATATCTACACACATGAGATCTTATATATAAACTATTCTCTATATATAATTTATTATTATAGTAGATGATGTCATTAAATGTTTTAGTTAATTAAAAGGATATAAAAAATAATATTAAATAATCAAAATTATAAATAACTATTATAGTTTTAGTTTAAATATTTTCATGTAGTTTTTCTGGTAAAATATGCAATTAAATTCATTAAAACATTGTATGCAATAAGTAAGATTGTCATAATAGAAAATAATCATATTTTACTGACTATCGAAAATGGTTGATCATTTTATGAGTTTGAAAATATTGATTCATCTAATAAACAACCCTCAATTTATGTAACATAATTTTTTAAAGAATTCACTATGATCGAAATTGTGCTTGATACACCATATCAAGATTAAATGAACAAATATATATTATTGATTAAATGAAACTAGTATAACCTATCCATTAGAATTGGAAATATGAATTGGGTTATCTGAATTATTTAGATATTTTTTACCTCGACCAGTTAATTCTAAATGAATGTAATTTTAAATAAAATAAAAAGGTATTGTTTTTCTGAAAAAAAATATATTTTAATGCGAACAAGTGTGTTTTGTACTAGAAAATAAAAAAATCACTATTATTTGATTAAAAATATAATATAATATATATATATATTATATATACCGAATAAGTTATTTAACATGAACTTATGTGGTTTATAGACTTTATATAAGTATACATCCAATTTTACAGATAAAATACTTATTTTTTTTAAAAAACAATATTTATCGCATTTTGAGGGAGAAATTGTTTTAAATCATGTTTTTAAACCATGTAAAAATCAATTTTAAAAATTTTACATCTTATTTGATATCATATTTTAAAATTTTAATTTGGTTGATTTTTTGGTTTTTTTATAAGAATGGTTTTTGATGAATAATGACAAAAATACTATATTTTAATTGAAAACTTCTTTTTCATCTGATATATTTATATTGAATAATTTTATTTTAGAATAGTTTTCATGTATGAACATGTCAAGATTTAATAATTTAATCCTATTAAGGTCATTTGAATGAATTTTAATCTCAATTAAGGTATAAAAATTCAATCTTTTAGATGATTTTCCATTAAAAACCAATTTTCTTGAACCCACAATAGATTAATTATTAATTAATTTACAAAAAAAAAATTTGGAAAAAATATACCATATTTATAATTATAATTTCCAATTTGTTTTAAATAGGACTCTTTTATTTTGGGAAAATTAAATAGTTTTTTTAGTATGTTTTTTTATTTCCAAAGATAAGGGTAAATTGAGTAATTTTGTGTAAAAATAATATTATAAATGTTATAGAATTATCTAATCAGATTTAAACGAAATATTGTTAGTATATATTTATTACATACCAATTAAAACATTGGTTATGATTCCATTTAAGTAATTGTGGATGAGAATATGAACATTATAATATTTTATTCATGGGAAAGTCAATTTTAAATGAACTTTTTTTAATAAGAAAAATATTTCTAAAATGGGTTAATGTATGTGATATATTCTACTATAAATAGTTTTTATAAATATAAGATTTTTATATAAAACATGGTAATTTATTTATAACTTTTAGTCTAAAAATGATTATATTAACAGTTGACACAATGATGTTGATGTAATTGTTTATATAAATGATGAATTATAAAAATGCTATTAAAAATTATAAAATAAATATAAGTAATTATAATTTATAGAATTCACTAATTTTTACGATGAATTTGACCTGTTAGTGATTATTTAATGTTTTATATTTTATGATATCATATTTTTATGATATTATGATAAATCATGTTTTGAATAGTGTTAAATTTAAATTACGGATATTTTAAAATAAATAATATTTTACTGAATTGTATAAAATTCAAAAAAAAAAAATTATGAAAAAATATTCGAATAAGTTTACCTGTGTAACAAACAGATCCATTATTATTCTTTTCAATATTATAATATGTATATTAAGCCTCAAACTGTAAATTATATGTTATGAGGGCTAGAATTAAAAAGGTTAAGTAAGGGATAAAACAAAAATATAAGAATTAAAAAAATGTTTAAATTTTGTCTAATTTTTTTTATAAATGTTTTCTGACCCAAAATCATAAAATCATCAAAATTAAAAAACAATTATCAATTTTTATTATAAAATTAATATATATTAATTTATTATTGTAATGATTTCCAAGAGTTCCCCTACCCTCTCCTATAAAAGGGAATGTGCTATTCCATTACTTCACACCTAAAAACCTATTTGGATCCTCAAAACATTGCAAAATAATTTTATAGAATCCATAAACATATTCTAGATGCATTATTTTTGGTATAACACTCACCTTAAAGGTGTTAAGGTGTTAATCAATGGAGATCATCCAAAGAAGAGGTTCTTTTTAAATATGTGTTTCTATATTATTTATCCATCCACATCATACACATATTCACCCACCATAATTAAATAATATCTCTTGCATACTTAATATACTAATATGTTATTACGTGAAAATAATCACCAAAATATATATCCACCTCCATGAAATGTGAATGAAATTAATAGTTTGTCTAAATGGTGGATTACAAACTCATGAACCGATATAAATAATTATACATCACCATCATTCAAGACTGGTTATAATGAATTAATTAATGTTTATATATGATATTAATGAAATATTTATCATTATTTAATATTTAAATATTATTTATTCTGTTACATTATTATGGACATGAAAATGATAATGTCGTTTGTGCATTCGTGGGACCTTTCACCTCCATGAAGCAATGTGATTCATTTCTCATCACCACATCACATGAATGATATATATAAGTATAATTAAATAATTAATATTAAATTAATGATATTATGATCATTTATTAAATATAATAATATATGGACCCTCATTTTATAATGGTCATTCAAAATTTGATATGTTACTCAACCGCAGATACAACTTATCATCTCACTGATTTTAACATAGATCATTTTTCTTCACCATTTATAATCTATTTATATTAAAATATAATTTTTATCCAACATTTATTATTATTTCATTAATATTTTTATGGAGATTATGGATTCGTGACAATTTTTACTAAAAGAATCACATCAGAGACATTTTGAAACTCAAAATATTAAATATTGAGAAAACGCCTGATGTAAACATAAATAATTAAGTAACAATTATTATGTTGTAATGAGTGATATAAAAAGGATATGTTATGATAATTTTTAATTTCATTAAATTATTTTGAAGAAGAATAATTCAACGCATTTAATATGTATCATTTAAAAAAATTAAAAAAACTAATGATCTATTGATATCATTGAAATAATGATTTTCCCCCATCACGATTATTATTTAATTACAAGCTTACATTAAAATATAATAGTTTTTCTTAATTGAAAATATTTCATTTTATTTATTATGTATTTCAGTATTGAAAATGGATTTTGAAATGAAATTATGTTTTGGTGTTGAAAATGGCATTGCAAATGATAATGTTATTTTGATATCTGGGAGTGTATTCCTAATGATTTTAAATGAGTTTTCAATATTTTTATTAATATTTTCATCCTTTTAAAAAATGTAAGATGGTTAGTTCTTGATTATACCTCACATGTGAGATTTATATAGTTTATATGAAGGGTTTATACCCATTATTTCTCATCAAAAATGGTTAAGCCCGATATAGCTTATATGAAGGGTTATACCCATTATAGATCTCCAATGAAGTTTTTATTCCAAAGATGAATTAAGATCATATTATTATTCTATTTTTAAGTGTGAACTTATAAAATATAAGTTAATAATGACTAAAGTCACATTATTGATTTTTCAATTCTACCTATGGAGTTTTAGGAAATGTTTTTGAATGGGTTTTCATGGTATCACTGGACTAATGATATTTTTATTTAGGTTACTCCATATGATATTGGTGCTCATACCATGTTTTAAAAAAATCACAAGTTATAAAGATAGTTATGAGAAATAATGAGGTAATTTTTATGTTATGAAGATCTGCCTTAAAAAAATACATTCTGTTTATTAAAAGGTGTTCTATTGGTGGAAGAAATGGATTTTAAATATAAGTGTCCACTAATAATTTATGTGTTTACATTGTAATATTTTTACTAATTCTATAAAACTAAAAAACATAATTGTATTTGCTAAATTAATGATATAAATATTTTAAAATTTAATTGAATATGTGTTGATTAAGGTTTATTCCTTACATTTGATATTAGATTTCAGTTTATAAAACCTGGGAGAATATGATGTTTTCTAAAGAGATACAAATATCATCATGAGATTGTAATTTTTAGGAAGATCATATGATTATTTTCATTGAGACCATTTTTAGAAATTATGTTAATAAATTTTTTAGTTATTAAAGGTATTTATAGAGACATTTAATTCTGAGATAATTATTTGTTATTACATTTTGGGATGAGAAATGAAAGGCATGAGATAACCATTGATCTATAAAAAATATCTCTAATCCTAAATTTAATTTTCAATTAATTATAGAATTTTTATATATATTTTGAAAAAGTGCATCTTATAGGATGGGTGATAACCAATCACATTTGGTAGGGCATAGGGAATTCAACCCACAACCGAATTGCGACAAGGTTGAAACACATACAACTAGAAGATGTGATGTACCCGTTAGTATTGATTTTTAATTTTAGCTAAATGACTTTATGGATGATGAATAAGTTGATTTTTGGAACATGCATTTTATCGAATATATGACATTTTGTTTGCAAAATCATTTGGTTATTAAGTGATTAATGTTATTTTGGAAGACATTCACTATTTTGGGATTTGATTAATATTGAGGTAAATAAAATATTGTGGTATTATATTAGAAAATAATGGTTTAATAATAATATAGAGTAACATTTTATTTTATAAATATTCTTTTTATTTATATAAATTGATATAATATATGTTGGTTATGTGATTTTTGAACTTACATTTTTGGTATGATGCATTGTTATTGATTGATGAAATTTGGAGATATTTATTAAACATTATCATTGTAGACTATATTTTAATGTCCTTAAACATTATTGGTTTCAATAATAGTTGTGACTATTTTACGGAATTTGAAGAAAAATTATTAATCAATTCTTCTAGGTTTATCTTTAAGTATTACTATTGAATTTTATAGATAAAAGTATTTTTCTATCAGATAAGGTTTATTATTTTTGGTAAATTATCATATAATGTACTAACTATTTCATTTGTCGATAATTTCAAAAGAAAAATGAATATATATTTAATCTGATGTGGATTCTGTGATTCTATATAAGTTTATTATAGTGCATCATGAATGAAAAAATCATCTTGAATACAACAACTTTGGAGAAAAATATTATTTTTTTATGTAAATTGATTAAATGATGAAACAATAATTTTCAAGGAAGAAAATTTCCATGAGTTATTAGTACAGTTGGAAATTATTTCCACAACCTTATGAAAAGGATCACTAAAAATCATTAAAAGTTTACATTTATCAACGATATTTTGACCCATCGAATATTTATGGATATTTAATCATCAACAATAGCATGATCATGTTCTCTATACCACATTATTAGTATATGAGATTCAGTTTTCATTATCATTTCCATTATTTCCTACAAGTAAACCTATTAATTGTTATCTTAATTGACCTTTCGGCACTCATTTATCCTTGATTAAGTAGATGTTATATTGATTGTTTTTCTGATGTGTTATTTGATTAAATGAATTTTGATAAGACAAAACCCATGTTTTAGTTCACAATTTAATATTGTTTTGAAACAATTTATAAAAGGGGATAATTAAGAATCCATATTTTTAAAAAGTAATCTCTATGTTTGATAGTGTAAATGATATGGTACATTGATCTTGAACGACCAAATAAATATTATTCATTAAATGTTACCATCATAACATTACTATTATAATAGATAGTTTGAATAGTTTTATTTGAATTATGAAATTATGTTTTAAATTGAAAAAATAATTATAAATTAATATAAATCAATTTTGAAAACTTACTGGTAATTTTTTTCTGAATAAAAATTTAAATATTCATAAGTGTGTTTTATATAAATAAATATCCAAATCACTTTATTTGGAATAATTTAGTTATATATATGTATATAAATAATCTATATTTTATCATTAAACATATGATTTTTATAAATTATATTAGAAAAGAATCTAATTTTACAAATGAAAGACGTATTTTTCAAAAAACGCATATTTGCCGCCGTCGATCAGAAAACATGTTTTAAATATAATTTTTACACTTTTATAAAAAAATTATAAATTATAAATAAATTATTTTAAAGAGTAGTGTAAAATATTACATTGGATTATCTTATTGTATTTTTTGGTAGAATTCATTTTTTAAGAATAATGAACTTATTACTGAATTTCATTTAAATGCATATTTTTCATTGTGTTTTTTTATATTGTTAGATTAAACTCTAAACTAATTTATAAGTATGATTATAATTATATTTTATCATTTAACCCTATTATGTTCATTCAATTAAATTTCTTTGTGAATTTTATAAAATTTCAATCTTTTGGACATTTTAACATTAAAAACAAATTTTATCGATCTGTCAATGGGATTAATTTTTAATTAATATTTGAAAACTAAAAGTTTTTAATTTGAAAAAATGTATTCTTTATTTTTAATCATATGTTGTAATTTTAATAAATAGTTCCTTTTATTTTTGGTCAATTATATTAATATCATTTCTATTTTCGTCGTGTTTAAGGGTAAACTAGCTTATTTTGGGTAAAAATAATATTGTAAATTTTATAAAATTGTTATAAAACATGTCATAATTATATTATATGACTATTTATCATCCATATGAAATAATAAATCATTTATTATTTTAGTTATGGGATATTTGATGAGAATAATGCCTCTATGGTATTAAATTCAAAGGAAATACAATTTGATCATAATTTTATTTTTTAAACGAGAAATGTTTTTTTGTGATCTTATATAAGAGATATGTTTTAATAAAAATAATATTTCTAATTATTAAATAATAATATATATCATGGAAATTTATTTATAATTTTTAGTGATAATATAGTTACCCTAAATGGTGACACAATAATGATTCAATCATTATTAAATTAATGGAGGAATTATATAAATAATATTTAAATAATTAAAATACATATAAATTGATATAATTAATGTGGTACACTAATTTTTTGGATTCATATGACATGTTTGTAATGTGTTAAAAGAGTTTTTTATGATATTATGTTTTAATGATATTTTAATGAAGTCATGTTGTGAGTAGTTTCAAAATTGACCTTAATGTTATTATAAAATAAATAATATTTTATTAAATGATAAAAAATAAATAAATACAGAAAAATCACCAAATTTATTTTGATAAATCGTAAAATATTTCCAATGAATCAATTATTGGATTTTTTTAATTTTTTCATATTTATATAAACCCACACAGTGTACATTACATGAAATAAGTGTACTAATTAAAAAGGTTAAAAACTGGTAAATCAAAGAGATTGGGGTTAAAAAAATTGTCAAAACATTTCTTATTTTTTTGGATGAATTTATTTAAACCCAAAATCACAATATCATGTATATTAATAATTTGGTATCCATTTTATTATAAAAATAATTTTTTTTAATTTAATATTTTGATGATTTCCAAGAGTTCCCCTCCCCTCTCATATAAAAGATAACCCTTTATTCTCATTCATTCACAACTAATAAATTTTTATTTCATCCATGATACTCCAAAGTATCTAAATATACAACCATTAAAATTCCATTTTCCTTATTTTAGTCATATTACTCTACTTAGGGGTGCTATGTTTTTAATCAAAGAAGATTTTAAAAATAAGAGTTATCATTTTTAATTAAGTGTTTATATTTTATTTCTTCTTCCTTGTCATTAAATCATTATTCCACCATAATGATATACTAACTGAATTATCCTAAATATATTTATATTTTATTATATTAACATAATCACCTAAATATATTTCCACATCCATCAATTGAGAAAAGAATTAATTGTTTGTGTGTATGCCAGATTACCACCTCACAAACCAATATAATTTGTTTACCACCTCCATATATGAAGAACAGTTTTAATGATTCAATTAATATTTATATATGATATTCATGATATATTTTTTATTTTTGAATATAAATATAACATTTATATTTTTAAATTTCTATAGACCTGTAAATGTTAACCTAATTTGTGTGTATGTGTGAACTATCTCCCCCTTGACGTGATGTGATTCATTTATCATCACCACATCACATGGTTGATATATATATATATATATAATTAAATTATAAATATAATATTAATGAATTTTTTGTCATTATTTTAAGGTAAAATAAAACTTACCGTCATTCAATAATGATAATTGAATAATGAAAATGTTACTCAAGCATATGTACAACTTACAATTTCCATGATTGAAATTTAGTTCATTATTGATATACATATTTAATGAGTGTATTTAAAAAATATAAGTTATATATAAAATTTATTATTATGTAATTATTTTTATTCTTTATATGATGCACTCATAACCATTTTGACAATAGACATCATATCAATGTCTTTTTGGACTCAAGTATCTAATATCATCAAAGCATATGATGTAAACATAAATAAATAATTAATCTTTATAAAAGGGTAATAAGTGATATAAAAGAAATAATAAACTATATTAAAAAATTTTTTTGAAATTAAATAATTAACATATATTTATGATTATAGAGTATAAATATAGTATGGGACAAGTCGGGTTCAATGTTAGGTACTTCATCTCAATCTCCTTTCGTTGAGGAATATATTTACGTTATACACCAACCTACTTTTATAAAGAATATATTAATCCCCTTCTCTTGATAATATCATCAATATATTTAATATCATTCTATTTATGTTTTTTAAATTCTATTTTTCATGAAGAATATGATTTAAACATTAAAAGGGATATAAGACACATTGTGAAATTAAATATTTAATTATCAAATCCATTTATCCATGTCAACATTCATGATATTAATTTAAATATTTATTTATCTATATATAAAATGTTTTTCACAGAAATTTTATATGTATTTTTAATTTTATTTAATCATTTTTAAAATGAACATTATAATTATTTTTATAATGTATTGAAAAATGAAAAAAGGGATGTATTATTTTTAACTTGGAGATAATGAATTTTACACCATCAGGAATATTATTTCATTTCTACACTACATTTTCTGATTTAATTTTTTATTAAATGAAAAGAATTATTTTTCTTTATTGGGTATTCTGTTATTGAAAATTATTTCCTGACTAAATTGGTATTTTGTTTGTAAAATTGTTTTTTAGAAGAAAATTGTAATTTTTTCATCTGAATGTGTCTTGATAATAGTCTTAAAATAGTTTTTAGGGGTTTTATCCATGGATTGGTCATTGGAAAGTAAATAAGAAGATTTTGAATCCATTATATCTCATGGGTGAGAACATTGTAGCTTGTATGAATGGTTGATCCCCAATATAGCACATGAAAAATGGGGGATCCTTATATAACTTATACAAAGGGTTATCTCCTTTATATCTCACTATTTCATTAGGTATTTTGGATATGTTAGTTGATCATATTGTCATTCCATTTGTATGGATTATTGTTTGAGTGATATTCTAATGATTTAAAAAAGAACCTATTTGTTTTTTCTATTCAGGATAATAATTTTTTATGAAAATTATTTCAACGGGTTTTCATGTACTCACTAGACTAAAAATATAAATTAATTATATCCATTACTAAGAATTTTTTGATAGGCACAATTATTGAAATGTTTTCACATGGTATAATGATGGGAAATTCATATAAAGAATTCAAGTTGAGTTATTAATATATACCATGAAAAATAATCAATGTTTTATTTTAATGGGGTTTCATTTGATGGAAAAATGGATACTGATTATTAGTTTCCATATGTAGTTTATGGGTTTACTTTGTAAGAGTTTGTCCAAATTCTATAAAAACTATAAACTTATAAGGAATTTGGTAAATGATATTAGACTCTAGTTTTAAAATAGCTATAATATGTAATGTTTCAGTACATTCCCATACATTTAATCCATGTAAATCCAAATAATAATTGGAATATGGTTATCAATAATAATTATCCATGTTATTTATAAGAATAATTTGATGTTCCCAAGTATATTTACTATTGAAAGTTAAAATTATTTTATTTTTTAAAAAAACTTTGCTGACTAAATATTCAATGGTCTTCCATGGATTATAATAATTCAACGAATTATGTAATGGGGAATTTGGAATAACTGGATCCTTATATAAATATTTATTATTTTCCTGGATATTCCTGATGTTTTTACATATGGTTGAGTTATTTATTCAAAATTTTATGAAATGATTATTTTTTATGGAAATACAGATTAAAAATGATGGAAATTTTAAAAGTATATTTATTTAATTGAATTTATTAAGGTAATACTTAATTTCATTGTAATAATGTCAAAAATACAACATATGATAAAACCGAGGATAACTATGATAAAAATATAAAAAAATGTAAATGATTTAATAATTGCTGATTAATGTTTAGATACATTTAGAAACATGATGATGATTATGCATATGTATTCTATCACAACTTGTCCCTCTAAATATAAAAAAATGGGAAAAGAGATAATAACCCCTGAGTCCCTCCTCTCGTATTCCCTTAGTTGGTGACTAGCAATGGGGTATAAAAATATCAGAATATGGGATGCATTACACTTTATAATAAAACAGGATCTTGAGATAAGTTGAATCCAAGACAATTAAATCCATTGAATAATATAAAATAAATCCTCACCACCCCACAATTCATGTATAATTCAAAAATTATTCATTTAAAAGTATCAAAATTAAATCCCAAATGCCTAAAAACTAACTCTGTAACATAAAAACAATTCCAGTTTTTTGAATTAAAAATTTCTGAAATGGTCTGAAAAGACCACCTAGAAATCTTCAAACATTTTCAATATATGTAGTATGAGAATATAGGTATACTAGGCCAGAAAACAGAAGTCTCCCGTGAACTAGTGGAAGGATCATACTAATTCATCCCTAAGAAAATAGAAAACCAAAAATTCACCTAGTAGAAAGACTGACCATAACACCAACCCCAGAATATCTCTCTCACCAAATAGCACTTTAATGTAAAATTTTATAATACAATGAACATTGATAACAGGGTACCTCTTAACAATTTACAACCTTTTAGCAATTATTATACCCCAAAAAAGAAAACTTTCATGGCGCAACCACCAATTCGAAATATAACACATCACATCCTATCGGCACACACATGGGCTATGAAAACACATCACATCCACCCAACACACACATGGGCCAACAAAGCCCACCACATCCCTCCAACACACACATTTTCCAACACAACACATATTATCATGGATAATCTGGGGAAAACACATCATATCTTATCCAAAATACACCTACGACATCACACCACAACTCATCCAAAAGAGATGTGGGAAAATACATCAAAACACATCTAGAAGACAGGTAGGACCACACATCAGAACTCACTAGGAGAAAAGTTGGACACTATCACCTACTAGACAGAGTAATTAAGAGTGAGAGGCCAACCATCCTTCCTCCCCACATGATATTGGGAATTATCCCACCCCCTACATGACTAAGCGGGTGTTTGAACATATTTCTCAACAATAGTGGGGTACTCATAGAAAACTGAAGAACATATATATTATATTCATATAGAGTTATAGTGAAAAATCACATCATATGTGTTTACAATAAGAACTAAACATCTTAAAGAATCCTCACTAGATCACTGCCACCTCTAAATGAATAAAATCACCAAGGAAAAAAATTCATATTTCACTCTTTAACCCAATTTCCAGACTTTATGATTATCAATAAGTGTCACGTTAAAAGTTAAATTAATTTATGTAGTCAAAATTCATTATAATCTTATTTCATTTTGGAAGGCACCATTTTCATAATTCCTCCCTATTATTTTTTATATATCGATCATTTAATTATTATATCCCATCATCAATTACCTCATTAATCAAACCCATTTCATTTTATTAACATGTAGTAATAATATCATTAACAATTGGTTAAATATAATAGAACCAACGACCCTAAAATAAGAACACTGTCATATCCTAACATCCACACCCAAATAATTTTATATCCACCTCCTATTTCATAGTCCCACTACATAACCATACCATAATCACTATTATAGGCCTTCTTTACCGATACATCATAATAACCATATTGACTCCACTTCAAAACCATATCTCATAAATTATCCCTACACACATCACCACTTAACTAGTACACATCAAAGAAAACCCACAAACACAATGAAAAAACATTCAACACATCATATCATATACCACAACATTACATTTGTTAAAATTTATAAATTTTAGGCTACTAAATAAATTTCACCTATTTGTTGAAGGGTTTCAAAATACCAGCAATTACCTCTTGGGGAATTGAATTCATTGTCCGATATAACGTAACTATACAATTAAATATTAAAATTAGGTCAATGGGCACACAAAACATGCATTTCGTCATTCACAATAAAAATTCAAAGCTATAGGAACACCGACATCTATGATTTTTAGTTTTTAATTAGCCCATAAAATTTTTATCATCAATATATAACAATGAATCCACAAGATCATTCTCCAAATATGTAATCCCCTTTAAATCTAATTTAAATCAATTCATTTATCATTCCTTGTCCAGATTTGGCCATCTCTACAATGATATCATTTATTTACCATTCCCACATCATACAGATAAGAATTAAATAATAGGAAATAATAAATTGAATAAATATGGTTGATAGAGCCTTATTTCACCAAAAACAGGGGTACTATTACAACATGAAACACTCACGGGAAAAAATAACTAACTACAAAAACCATGTTACTTAAATCCATGGAAGAAGGATTTGGGATGACCAGTCTAAATATAAATCTACAAAAATGATATTATGATCTTTTTATTAGAAAAATAGACTGTAAATGGTTGGAATTGAATAATATTTTCATTTTCCATTAATGATGATATCATTAAGACCACTCATTTTAAATATTTTCAAGGCTTCTAGAATTTTTTAAAATTAAGGATTCGATTGGACCCTTTTAAAAAGGCAACAGAAATCAATAACTAAGTCATTTTACTCATTTCACATCAAAAACCCTTAAAAGGGAAAAATAGGAAACCAATAATATTATAAAAAATGGAAGTATATTGAAATGATTCACTACTACGATGAGTCACTTCCAGACGAATGACCACTAGATGAGTCACCTCAAGAAAACTCCCCACCATGAGAAGTCACCAATAGGTGATTCACCTCTAGAGGATTCACTCCTCGAAAAGTCACCACTAGATGAGTCACGACATGTCGAGTCAACACCATATGAGTTTCCACAAGACATTTCACCACCATAGGATTCACTATAAGAGGAGTAACTACTATAAAAATAACTCTTAAGATGACTCACATCCAGATGTGTCACTACTAAATGAGCCTCTTCAAGGAGATTCACTACCTGAATGATTTATTTCCATATCAATCACTACTCAGATGAATCTATACTTGAAAACATAAAATTTGGAAAAATATTTAAATGAATCACAATTATAATGATTCACATGTCCGGGAAATACCCCGTACATCCCTTGGACACCTAAAACATCATTTTATTAATTAATGCTATGTGTCGTTCTATTACATTCATCATATACCTCTGAAACTATCCTCACCATTGACATTATAAATCCATCCCAAATGAAATGAGTGGAAGGGACTGAACAACAATCCCTCAAGATACCTTTCAAGGATCTCATTACACCTAAAACACCACCACCAATAAAACCCTCTAACAATAAATCTCATTATAACTAAATAACCATAATATAAAAAATATTGGAATTAAGAAATTTCATCCTTTATGTAAAGATAATATCCATTCATGGAAAAACTATCTCACCCACACGAGTTTTATCAAATCATAGTAGAATGTGTCTTCATTTGTAATCATGTATTCTCTTTTTATCATTTCATTAAATCAACAAAAATCACAAAACACACTTAATAAAATGGGGAAAATAACATATATAGTAAAACACCAGGGTCAGAAAAAAAACATCACAAATAATATAGAGAAGGTATAATTGAAAACAATTCTAGGTGTTGGCCTCACATCTTTGTCTAATTCTCCCATGTACTCTCATACATGCCACCATGCCTCAACTACACATGAAACAATGTAATTATTCATCTTATAGAAAAAAACTATATGTAAGTAGAATGGTGGTTCAAATAGCCAACCAAATATATATCTCTCATGTTTCTCAATATATTTTAAAGACAAAAACCATATGGGAAAAGAAGTGTAATTCTACATATTACATGAAAACTATATGCTAGGGAAAATACCTCTCAAATAGAAAAATCCATCATATATGGTCATAATAAAAAAATCAATAAATACATACTAAACAATTGTTAAAATTATATTATATGAAAACTAAAAATTACATTCAATTTTAAATATGTACACGCCTTTCAAAAAAAACATTCATATAAAATCAAACCATTATTTATTTTTTATGAAATTTTTCTTCCACCCAATATTTTCAATTACATTTTTATAGTTATTTCCCAATTCGATGCCTTTTATTTAAAAAATTATAATTTTTTAAAAACCCATGCCATTTATTTCAAATCATTCCAACTCAAATCTTAAAAAAATTCACACCATTTTTTATTTTTCAATATTCTACTTCAAATAATTATTTTAACTCGTGAATATTTTATTGATGCAATAAAATAATTATTGACTATTTTTATTAAGTCACATTTAGGGGATTTAATCACACATACCATGACTTTTTTAATCACTATTTATGAGTCCCAAATTCTGCATATTACATGAAATGTAGACAAAATAAATAATTTCAATGAAAGGGTCTATTTTAGGAAGCTTAATATTAATATTAATTATTATTATTATTATTATTATTATTATTATTATTATTATTATTATTATTATTATTACTTACATGTTTTTTTAATATTAATTATTTATCATGAGAATAATCATGAGAAAATTTAATATAACAATTCTCAACCATTACAATTGCTAATATAAATATTAATAGAGCATCAGCAAGAATATTGTTATGTCCTAGACATGGGTAACACATATGAGATTACCTAAAACCTCAAGGGCCACATGGACTAAGGCACATCTCCCCAAATGCTAGATACCACCAACTTGTAGTTTGGACGAGGGTGTGTCTATGTGTAGACTATTCCTTCATTAATATTGTGAAATGTTTTGTATATCATATATTTTTTAAAAAAATGTTGGGGTAAAATCCTCAATTATTATTTAAATCAATAACCAATTTCTAACTGGGTAGAGGGAGACCCAGTACGTTTCCTGAAGTCCCAAGACCATGTGGTCTGAATACTTGGCCCAAAAACCCAATTTTTGGCCCAAAGAGCCCTTCGGGGATGTGTACTGCTATAGTACCCAAACTGTTATAGTTCCTATTATATTACCACCACCTCTACTATTCCTTCAACCGTGCCTCCGCCTCTACAGTCCCCCCACTTCTACAATTCCGCCGCTTCTACAGTACTGCTACAGTAGGAAGAAATATTTCCATGCCCAGATTCAAACATTGGTCTTTTGGATGCTAAGAAGGAGGCTTTTCCACATGGGTATAGGCTCATTGGAATTTCTAGATAATATATATGACACGACATTAGATAAATAGAAGATAAATTATAATTAAATAGAATGAACTTTTGAAGAATAAAAATCAATGATAACTAGAATGACTAGAATCAAAGAAAATAATTGACGATGATATATGTCATGTCACTAGTTGGATGGAATGTATATATACAATTTATTACACATACTTTCCAAACTGAATGTATAAAAAATAAAAAACTAAAACCTTCCCAAGAATCCTGAGATTTAGCTTGATCATCTACTAATATCTCCACAATAAGACAAAATGTTATCAATTTACTAAAGATTTATGAATCCCATTATCAAATATTATATTCATTTAATCTACCCCATGCACGAATGGACCTTGAAGAGGGAGTGCAAGAAATCGTAGTGGTCCACAACCAATGGCGTCTATAACATTCAGGCAAGGTAATGGAAATGTATTAACACACAAGCATGAATATATAATGTATAACATTACAATGCTACTAAATTACCAAGTACCTAATTCATCATTTAGAATTCATGGGAACTATTACCAATTCATAAATAATTTATTGTCTTGTTTTTATAATCATTTTATCTAAGGAACATCATGCATTGACATCAATTTGTGACAGTAAAAATCGTGAATGTTCCCAAATGTAGTAAGGAAATCATGATTGATAATTAATATGATGTGGTTCCATGGTAACCACAAAAAAACCTAACCCTCAGGTGGGGATAACTCATTAGAAACTATGTCTAGCTATGGGGTAAGAGTGTAACCCAATGTACATCTTCTTAGGCATTCCCACATAAATTTTTCTAACTGAATCCATGGAATTCATACAAGGTAAAATAGGAGACAAGGATTGGTCTGACCTAAGTATATAACCTTGGAACCTCATGTCTTATTAGATATAAGGAGTGTATGTGAGACATCCCATAATAATAATTAAGGATCCCATGATGTCACACTAGGAATCCATAGGTAGAAAAGGATCAGGTTCCCGGGTAGGTCTCACCAAGGAAACATACATCATTGAATCAAAATGATTCCCTCAATTACCCAAGGCATTCCCCCAGGAATCCAATAGCTAATATGAGTCAATAAATCTGATAAATATGTCATAGTCCATGTGCATAAATATAATCCTTACATTACATTCATTATAATTAATTTGGATATATAATAACTATTCCACAACCAAATTCAGTTGGTTATGCCTTGCCTTTCATTAATTTGACAAGGCCATGTAGAATGGAAACATTTAATGAAAATAATTTAAATCAAGTTCAATTAATATGGTTCACTTCACTTCCTTCAATAAAAATTCTATACTGTGTTGTGGAAGGCAAACAAAACATTCATTAATATTTAACAGATCCATGAGATATACATATGTATTATTTCATATACTATCATTCGATTCAAAAATAGATATATAAGAACATACCATAGGTGGGTCTACTGGAAGTCACATTTCACAATCTATTCATAATTTCATGATCCAATATATAATCTGCATAAGGAGTATTAATATTAGTGTGTTCATGCTCGATCACTCCTGAATGATAGATAAAAAGTGTTAAAACACTAAAACCACATTTATGGAATATCATACTATATGGGGTGTGGTGATTTATTAATGAAAATATATAAAATAAATCAATTAAATGGAAATATCAAACCCATATGGTTCTAATGACTATATTCATTTAATATAAATTCAATAAATTGATCCTGAGGGAAAAAGAGGTCCCCACATGTCAATTCCAAAATCACCAAACATGAGGTATGCGTTACATGTCATCGATGTTGTAAACATATGAATATTTTTCTCCAATGTCATACTCTAATTTGGCTTCGATTGGAATATATCTAAAAAGTAAGCATAAAATTCTAAACCTCGATAAATAGGTAGAGAGAAAGTGGTACTAAGAATGGATGACGAAGACTCGAGTACTTATTGTTTTTCATTGAACATGATGAATGAAAGCTCAATAAGACCCTATATGAAGGAGATATTTCAATCCATATATTTGTCCTTCAAAATATCCAAAATTGAAGAAATAGAGGTCCATACAGCTAAAAATATGACTATGGAAGAAGGATTATGTTAAATTATATCATTAATGGATAATTGGTCATTTTCCACACAAAAAATATATCATGTGTAAGGTTTGGAAAATAATTTTCCAAATTGTGCACCAACCCTACACGAACACCTAGAAGAAGAGAGGAACTAACATGATTAGGCCTCATAGTTTGGGAAACTAAACAACAACTATGTGGAATGGATCTTTCCTAAATTTTAGACCATCCTGATGGTTTCCTCTTATAGTATAGCCTACAACAAATTTTAATATAAACAATGTGACATGCCTTCTTCAAAAAAAAACACGGGATATTGGATTTGAACAAGCCCCACACACCGAAAAGTCCTTCATAAACTCATTAAGTATCTGAAAAAGGACAATATACAAGATTTATACAAATAAATACATGATCCATACATGATTCAAAACCTGATTTCGTACAATATTCCCCACTTAATGGAAATGTCCACCCGAGTTCACCTTCCATGGGCAACGAAACACTGTCTAATCAAATCTCTCACTAATGATAACATGCATCTACCTCCCTCTAAATGGTCTCATCCTCTATTGAATCATTCTAACAAAACATCCTTACTAGGGTGAAATACCATCATTGGAGGGTCTTAATTCCCATGTCTATGATGTATATTGGATATTCATTCAAAGAATCATTGGCATAAAGATTCAATTATTTGGTATCAAAATAATGGGAATGGACTGCATGATAACAGAGAAGTTATGAAATGTAGAATATGTTGTGTATAGCATGGTGCCTCAAACGTAGTAAAATATGATAGGCTACCAGCCTAAAATTTTCCAAAACTCAAATGACCATACATAAGGAGGAGAAAACTTTTCTTTCTTACATAGCAACCTATACCCTATCTTTGGTGCTACCCACAATGAAACACAATCCCTGGCCTTGAACTCTAGAGTTCATTGATGGTGATTAACATAAGATTTCTTTATCAACTGATCTATAGTCATAAGAATCCTAATTAGCTTATACAACTAAAATTTCACTTGTACAATATGAGGGCCACGTACGGTTTACTAACATGACTATCGCTAGAACAATGGTGAATGACACGACATAACATATATGTCCTCAAAATGATCAATCTGAATTGTCTCCTAAAACATGTTATTATAGGTGAAATCAAAGTCAGGGATATGATTCTTCCATGAACATCCAAAATAAAGGAAATGTGCTCATATAATTTCACAAGAACCTATATTGTCTGTTTGGACATTCTTCCCATCAGAGGGTGAAATGATATTCTCAAAATCACTTGTTTACGCATAGCATTTTGCAACCCTTTCCAACAATGTGACATGAATCGAGCATCCCTATCATAAATGACAATATGACGAACTCTATGTCATCATATAATATCATGTACATATAGTCTTACCAGTTCATAAACCGATATATTCTCCCAATTAGTTGTGAAGTGGGATTATTTAATTATTCAATCATAACTATACATATAGAATCCCTACCCCCATCGACCTTGGTAAGTTGAATACAAGGTCCATAAAAACATCTTCTCATTTCCTATCAAGGACTTCAACCAGATTTAATTATAATACAATTATCTGGTGCATGGAATTATCCTACAAATAGGTGGAACACCTAATGATAAGACATGCTCTCTGATATTTCATCTCATGCCACCAACACTACTATTCCATATCCCAATACATGTTTGGGATTCATGGATGAACTACCTAATGAGAAGCATGGGAATATTAAAAAAATCCCTCCTTATATCTATTGGATAACAGATTCATCTATGAATATGTAGGATGTTATCTCTATAGACAGACCAATTTGTATGTGGTTCAAATAAAAATATACTCTCATAGAGAACCAATCAATTTAGATTTGAAAATCATCAACATGTCACCTTATTTTGGAGGAAAGATGTAATTATCATATTTGAGATATTATTCTTAATATTACTTTTTTGAATCTCTATATTCCACTCATAGAATCTAGACATCAATTTCCTTTCATCATTGGATTCTCAAATAAATTTTACATGAGTTTTCTGACTCGACACATCAATGACTACATTTCATTTCTCAGGGATATTGGCAATCCCCAAAATGAGTTAATGAATATATTTAATCCATATCTACTATATAAGATTCAGGTTATTTTATTAAATGATGTATTTGAGGATCTTCTGGAATATTTACACCAAAAAGTTCTCAACCAACAAATTGTGTCTCCAATAATGTAAGGCATGGGCAACAACTACTAACTAAAGGTCATCTGTTAGAGAATTTCTCTCATGAGGCCCCAACTGATGATATCCATATGAAACAATTCTATTATGTATCATTATCACTTATCCTAAAACAATGCCTTATACATCAATGAAGACAATAGAATCTATGTCCGACTCTGGAAGAGTCAGAACAGGTTCAAAAACCATCCTCCCTTTCAGCTCAAGAATGTCTTCCTCACACACTTCTGAAAAAATGAACTTAACAAACATCTTTGTAAAACATGTAATGGGTGAATCAAGGAATGAGGATTAATTTATTAAACACCTACAAATTCCATATATAATTTTGAATCTTCTTATATCAAATATGTTAATGGTTTTCTCTTAGAAATCCACAACAATAACCATCTCTTGATTAATATAGTCTCTTGATTATTAGATAATCTTACCCAAGATGTAAAATTTTTCAATACATATTAGTTATATATCCATCATTTCGAAAATATGATTCTCTCTCAGTTTACTAAAGACAATCTCAAGGTCCATTGTGTGGTCACTATTTGGGTGACAATACACTAAGATGTTGTCCAAAAACACTACAACAAATGAATCCAAATAGAGGTGGAACCCAATATTCATCATAACAATGAAAACAAATGGAATTTATGTATGAATTAATAACATATTATGGTACTCTTAAAGATAATTATTACTATTTAATGTTCTATGAGGTATGTCTATTGTCCTCACATGCATTGGATGAGTGCCTGATTTTATGTCTATCTTATAGAAGAGTATGTCTCCTAAGATTTGGTCAAAGAGATCATATATTAAAGGTAGTTAATATTGGTTATTGACCATAACATGGTTCAACCACATGTAATAAACACACGCATAAAGGGTCACATCCACCATATTAGTGAGAAGTATGGGAGAACCCTAAAATAAATTGTCGGAAAATATGAAAACTTTTGCCTCTAGATCCTCTAACTACTACTTGAGATCATAGAGCTCATTAGGTTATATCTTACTCAGAGGCATGCACACTAGGGATAATCCTAGAAAATTTGTGATCATACTCTATACCTCCCTCTCAATAGGTAAGCTAGACACATAATAAGGAATTACATCCCTAAAACGATCTTCCACTAGAGGGAATTAAGCCTGGTCTAAACCATTACCATGAAAGATGAGATTGGAAATCTGGGTAGTCACCCTAACTATACCATGATGTTATGGCCCATCCATCTTATCCCAAACATCCCAATCATCCTTTTGTAGATAACTTCCTTCCTCCAGTGCTGTAAACATTACCCTTCAGCGATATCAGTCAATAAAGGTGTGATACAGAACAAACTAATCGATCCCAAGAATGACGTCGAACCCCAACATATCATGAAAAAAGTGGTCCCATAGAAAGGGATTGTCAAATACCTCTGGGGGAAGTTCCTACACATACATATTCTCTATTATTTTACTCATAGAGGTTTATCTAGGTTAATTTCACCATAAAAAAAACTATATTTATTGCCCAAGGAGTTCCATAATACATAAGAAGATGTAAGATTGTGAAGCACCTATATAGAATATATAATATAATATTGTAGATGCTAATAGAATAATAATTAGTAAAATAAATGGCCTTACAACCTCATATTTTGATATCATCTTTAAATCATGAATCATCGTTGATCCATAGCAATGGGAAATAGTTGGACTACCATGATCGATGATATTCTGTTGGAACTATTGATGATTACAGCGCTCAAAACAACAGCCATGAAATCAACATGGTTGAGTCCTATGAGTGATAATCGAACTCCCCACATGACAAGAAAAAAAAGGACTTGATCCTAAAGGTGAAAATAGTACTGGACATATTCCTCTAGAAGATGATGGAATAGTCTAATCAAATCTCTACAATTACCCCAAATAGCCTCAATCCCAACACTCGTGTGTTTCTCTATCACACTGAGGCATTATATTCCCCATAAATCCACACTTGGGGAATAAAATAGATATTATAACAGGGTTACATTGGTTTCCACTCCCCCAGTGAGAATCCTTGAGGTAAATGATTCCATCCACCTAAATAACTAATGGCCTAACAAGGAAGTACTCTATTATTCTTACTGCTACCACATTCCCTTAGGTTATACTCAGTGTTAAGAGAATGATTTAATATATCAGAGAATGTTTGTAGGAAGAGTAAATTCACCTATGTTTGAATTTCATACTAGAGCTCATCATTAAATCACTAGCAAGTGCATGATCATCACCATATAGAAGTGGTGAAAATCATTGTAAATCTTTGAAATGTGATGAATACTAAATAAGTAGACTAAAAACCTATTTATGATGAATAAGATCCTTGACTTTTTATGATCTCAACGTATGAGGAAAGAACTAATTATAGAATGGTTTTTGTAATTCTTCCCATACTATGTTCTGATGGTGACTTGATTGATTTACCGGATCCCACCAACACTTGTCCAAATAATGGATATTGTACATATCATGTTTGAACATCCACTATGGAGGCATATCTAAATGCTCAAAGATAGACAATGTGCCTTCTAGGTAAAACTATGTAGCCTATGGACCACCATCCCCTAAGAATATTGGAGGATATTGTTGATGGTACTCATGGGTGGGATAATCCATCGTAGTAATAGCTCGTGGTGAACCATGCATAGACATCATCACACGTAGGAAACTATTATGAATTTTAGAATCGGTGACTAATTATATTTCATAGTTCAGTGACTCTTGTGGTGATACTAAGGATATGACTAGATGCTTGGAAATTCCATTTTTGGATCATGGTCGTTCCTACCCTCAAGGCGCATGACATGAGGACGTCATCGTGGAATTGGTCTATATGTTTCCAAGAACACAAGTCAAAATAATCTTAAATAAATAGATAAAAACACTAATAGAATTTGAATGTAAGAAATGTTTCATTACTAAAGTTATACTACACCAACTGCCAACATAGAATACTAGTTGTGGTTATGTTCTAATGTATTATTTATTTTGGTTTTAATAGATGAATAGTCAATCCCTCATTTCCTTGTCATTTACTAGAATCATTTCATTTCAATTTTTTATTAAAATACCAACTTCACCCTGTTACCTTTCATAATCATGAAAAGGGGGGATAAAGACATGTAGCCAATAATTTTTAGAGTCATTGTTACATTTTTATGTTTCTATTTTCTTATAACATGTATCAGTTCTCTGTTAAAATGGAATTCCATTCCTAGTGAATTAGGGCCCATACTCCATATCAATGAAAATGACACCCATTCAAAATACTAAGTAAATGCTTGATTTAATAAGTTAATCATTCCATCCCATGAGGGATCATAACACCTCATGAATTAAAACCTGAAATCACTCAATCACTTGCCAAAATCCCCACATTTACATATGCAAACAAGGATCACTCAACAATAATAGACATATTAAGAAATCCAATAAGTGAAATTAAAATATATGGCATGGAAACATGCCAGAAAATAAATACTAGGTTATTAGGATGATTAATGTAACAATAAACATTTCCCTGATATCATCTGGAAAAGGATGAAATGTAATATCCAATATTTATAATAACCAAAAACACTATATAAAATGTGATTCATGCATTAATTTCCTAATATCAACTATAATATGAAAATGTAGAAAAACAATTATAATGCAGGAAACTCAGACTTTACCTAGAACCTGAGTTCAAGATGACCAAGAATGGTTTATTACAACATTATAGGAAGTCCAAATCTGTAATATGTTTTCCAAAAATATTAATTCAATAATGGAACCTCCTTGATATCACTATGTGATGTCATAGACCGAGATTCCACTTATGGGATCCCCAAACCCGGTGGCCCACATGGCCTCAGGCACATCGACCCAAATGCCAAAGGCTTACGAATAGCAGCGGGGTCCAATGCTCTATCTATGGGGAGACTATACCCGAATTACAATAGTGAAACAAAACATATATCATATATAATACATGCATAGATAAATAGTGAGAGCAATGTAGGTAAATAGAATGAATATTCGAAGGAGATAAATCAATAACATTTGAAATAAAAGGAATCACATACCATAACTGATGATGAAATATTTCATGTCATTATAAATCAAGAAAAAATTTATAAAAATTATAAAGAAAACATGAAACCCCCAATGAATAAAAAAGAAAATACAGGAAAAATTACATGAATATGAAGCTCCAACTCAGTCATCTGATACCTTCTCCATAAAAACACAACAATAAATCAACTATCCAAAGTAGTGTGATACACATTATCAATACTTCTATAAATTTAATAGGCCTCATGTAGAAATGGATCCTAGAGAGTGTTTGAGATAAATCATAGTATCCCACCACCAATAGATTATATAGCATCTATCCCATGTAATAGAATTTTAATAGTATGAAAGAATGCATATACAATGTTAAGAAATATAATGTTACAAAATACCGAAGTACCCATTATATCCTTCATCTAGTGCAAAAAAAATGTAACTAGTTCATCCATTAATAATGATCCAGTTTCTCTAAACAAGACACACGAGGCATGGAGAGAAATAAAATAACATCATGATATAATAACTAGTGAATGTTACATGATTTAATAAGGAACCCAGGATACATAATTTATATTAAGTGGATCCATAGTAACAACCATGTAAATATAGACCTTATGTATCATTAATTTATTAGTATATTACTCTAGATATGGATAAGAGTGTAATCCAAGGAGCATCATCCAATGCATTTCCATAATAATTCTTCTAAATGTGTCTAAGGAATTCATCCAAGGTAAAACAAGAAGATAAGAAATGGAAAGGACCAAGGATGTAATCATGGAGCCTATTGTCCCACTAGAACGGAGGATTTCATCCTATTATTACTGTAATAATATTGATGGGATCCCATTTTTTATACAAATAATCCAAAGGTAGACAATGATCGGGTTCCTATGTAGGTCTCACCTAAGGCATTTGACATCCTTGAATTGAAATGATTTTATTGTGTATGGAAGTCATTCCCTCAGAAATAAGATAGAAGAACTGAGTCACGATTTACTATAATGATATATATGACCATATGTTTATGTAAAAACCTTACATTTAATTCATTACAATTAATTTTTTAATTTGATAACTATGACACTGATAAATTCACTAGGTTCATTCCTTGCCTTTAATTGGTTTTATATATCCATTTAGCGTGAACCCTTTTAATTAAAAACATGTTAATCAAGAAAAATTGACAATGTTTCATGCTTCTACCTAACATAAACATGGAATCGTGTTCTACAGAGGTGAAACGAAACATTTATTTACATTTAATAAATCCATGTTATAAATTTAGGTGCACATTCCATAATATCATTTGAATAAATTACATACATTAAAGCACATACTTTAGGTGGGTTATGTGTAAGTGAAATGACAAAAAAATTCATAGTTTGATGACTCCATAAGAAATTAATATATGGAGTCTTACTATTAGCACGTTCAAGATTGAGAAAAATCATACGATGGATCAAGAGTGTCGAAACACTAAAAACCCAATTATGGAACATACACTACATGGGTTGTTCGATGTTTTGGACTCAACAACCAATAACCAATAAAATTTATGGAAAGGGAATAACCATATGGTTCTAATGAATATAAAAAAGAAAAAATAATTCAATATACAACACCCGATGAAATCAACGGGCTGCAAACATAAAATCTAAAATGATAAAAAAAAATGAGTGATGAGTTAGAGACCACTCACCTTGTACTTGTACGACTCTCCTCATCTAGTCTCATCCTTTAATTGGTCCTAGATCAGAGTAGATCTAAAAATGTACCTAAAATAATAATCCTCATAAACATGGTATAGAAAAGAGAAATGATGAATGGGTCATGAAGACTCTAGTACATACCATTATGAAACCAACCTGAATATCAAATGCTCAATCAGACCCCAGATGATGAAGATCTCACAATCCATATAATTTTCCATAAAAATATCCAAAATGGGAGAAATAGAGGTTGATACTTTTGGGAATATGAATAGGGAATATGGAGGAAGTAAAATTATATCTTTAATGGTAATATGGTCCCTTTTTCTAGAAAATAACCAACACATGGTTTGGATGTAGGGATTTTCAAATTTTATGCCAACCATGTATAGAAACCAAAAGGAATAGTGGAAATCATATGGTTAGGCCACAAATCCTGGGAAAATATGTGACCACCAAAAATAATGGATCTTCTTTGGAATGTTGACCATCTAGAATGTTTACTCTGTCTAGCTTACCAGCATTATTTACTGTAAACTGTGAAACATGCCTTCATCTCCCAAAAATGTGGGTTCCATGATTTGAACAGGCCATTAACACCATTTATAACTTCTTTAACTCATTGTGAAAATTAAAAAGGTCCAGAAAAATATTTATACTAAAATTTAAAGGATTCATAATTTAGCCAAAAATTGGGTTGTTTGGAATACAATTCAAATGAAATTGTCCACCATACCATGATATTGTCCTCTTTGAGAGGTACATACTTGTCTAAATGGTTTCAAAACGTTTTCTAATATAACATGACTTTATGTGGAGAATGTGATTCCCTCACATCTGATTTTAGTTCAGGACATGTGCCATCAAAATAAGATCAAACACAATAATATGAACAAAAATGAATTAGTCCAACATTTCCATCACATAATTTAGAACCTAACCTGAAATATTAATTATTATTATAGAAAACATTTATTGAAATAGTGAGAATCCATAACGTCAACCAGTAAGAGATATAATAGAACCATTAAAGGACAATTTATCCTACCATATTTGATCTCCCTTAATAATTTCTATGAAATACTGCTAACCTAAGAATCTGGATTATCCTTCCAAAGATCTTCAAACAGGTCATCCATTATGTCCCAAAACTAAATGTAATCCTTATTACTAATCATCCCATGATTAAATCACTTCAACAGTATAAGATCATGATTTCCAATATAGGCACTCTACTCCTCATTGGAAACCAACTGTATTTTTATTCTTATCATTCTGTTAGCTTTTTTTAGTAGCGTTAATTGTTTAAATGGTTTCATCCATTTCTTCAAATAAGTGCATAATTAGCTTCAAATAAGGATTTATCACCATAACATATCTCGACTATTGATCGAATCATTCTTGTGGGGGGAGATGGGGATAATTTAACATTAACATGTTTATATATTTTTTTGAAAATCTAGTCTCCCTTGGTGGTGGAAATTATGAGTGGTCCATTATCTCTTTTTGAATTCCCCTACAGATCTTTCCTATACTCGAACATGAAATCCTATTACCATGTATTTTATCTTAGGTATGATCTGAAAAAATATCAGAATCTTAATCACTAGATTCAATATTGGGGCTCCCTTCTAATCCATTAAAGGAATAACCCAAGTGATTTTAAAGTAATGGACCAGATTATTATTATCGAACCATTCAAACAAAATTCCAAGAATAATGACATCCACATTCCTCCTTATATTTCTCCCAAAAAATATGTTTTATCACATTACACCCAAAAAAGTCACCCTTTAATGGTGACTTAGAATACTTTTATAGAAAGTATCTACTAGTACAATTCATTGCTCACCCTGGCTCAGCATATGAAGCAGCCAATAGAGTCTTGGATCTTCCCTCATAAATCATCTGTGGATCCACTTCATAGTTTAGACCATTGCTAGGATACTCTTATATCTCCAAAATCTGTCATGTTATGTTTCCATTTGAATAATGCAATAGCTTGAATTGTCGCAACTTCGAGATTCTAACACACCGAGACCAATCAATCTAGCTGTTATGAATATTAATAGCCACATTTTGAAATTTTATAAATTTTATTGTTCGAAATGGATATCATTTTTGAATGTTGATATCGAAATTATCTTAGCGTGGGTTTTTTCTATTTTTCTGAAAACATTTAATTTTTTGATGAATAGTAAAAAACACGGCGTTATTGGTTAAAATTGAATTTTTATTAAAATAATAATTTATTTTATTTAAAATATTTTTAGGCCAAAATAGATACATAATACATATATATGTTCAATTTAATTCATTAGAGTCATTTTTAATATGTTTAGATATATAAAAATTTTATTGAACTTTTTCCCTTCTTTTACCCACCTCTAATAAGTGTCTTCAAATTTGCATAAAAATGAATTTTACCACTTATATGAGTTGAATTTTAAAAATCCAAGAGACATGGTTAATATCAGTAAGTAAAATTTTCTTCAAAAAGATGAAAATAATTTTTGGTCAATAGTAACTTTTGACTTTAATTTAGCACGGTTAAAAGTAAAAAGGGAAATTAAGGGTAAAAATGATATCATAACTACCCTAACACATGTCCTAATTCTAGTGGATAAATATAATTCGACCTAAAATAACCTTATAAATAAAATATGACCCCCTTTAGTACCCTTGGATTAGATTAGGACATTTATTATTATTTTATTTAGAGAAGATTTAAAAGAGATAAATCAATGTTTAATATCTAAACTATATTCAATATAGGGTTATACATACAACAAATTCAACTATAAATATTAATTATAAATCCAAACATATTTTCTAAATAACTGTATTTTATTTATAATTTTTAAAAATTAAATAATTTAATTTATAAATGACACAATGATTATGCAGCAATTACCTTATTAATAAAATATTGAAATAATTGTTATTATAAATATTCAAATAAATGTAATTTGAGACGTTTAATGGATTCCACTAATTTTGATTGGTTAATATGAAAATTTATTGTTGATTAAATAATTTTTGTTTGAAGTAATCATGCTGTTATGATTTTCACAAAAACCAAATTCTAAATAGAGTCAAAATTAACATAATTTAGTTTTTAAAATAGATACTATATTATTAATTGATATAATATTCCTAAAAATATATGGTTCATCCAATGGACTTAGATAAGTATATATATATATATATTAATTATGAATCACTTTATGTTCTCTAGGTAGTTTATTGTATGTTTATAAACCATATAATATGAAAATTCAAAGAGACATGGTAAATGTCATACTATTTAACTAAGAGTATAATGTAAAAGATATGGTTAATATGGTGACCTAAACCTATATAAAACATATTGGTTGAGAATTTTTCAACCCATACACACCATATACTCTAAATAAATCATTTTGGATCCATTAGAAACCAAATATTATTTTATTATAAAATATTTTTTCAAGCTTTTCCAAAAGTGACCCTCACATCTCCAATAAATGGGTACTTCCCCTTATCTTAATTTAAATCCACCAAATCCATTCGTATGAGATAAAACCTCCCCAAATATCCTCCCAGATTTCCTCCATTCATTATAGATGCTTTAATTTGTTTATAAAGCCAACCTAAAGAGCCCTTTTGATCAAATCAAACGGAGGAACCCGAAAAAGAGGTAAATATTTCATCACCTCATTCAAGTTCTTTTCTTCTTCCACTTCCTCTATATTTGGGATTTCCATTATAAAATAACCACTCCAGTATATTCTATATAATGTTATGTTATTATAAAAATGGTAAAACCATATTAATTATTCTATCCATCATATGAATGACAAAGTCACTATACGTGCATATGTACTGCTTACCATCTCCAACACGTGGTGTAGTTTGTTATTCAAATAGTTAACTATTTGGATGGGTATAATAATGAGTATAAATAATGTAAATAATAAATATAACATGTTAATTTTTCTGTATATATGATATAATGTCCAATTACATACAATTTTTCCATCAATATAAAGATATTTCCACCCATGCATACGTACGGATTATGGTCTCCATGAACGCGATGAGATACATTTCCCCATCGTAACCATTCAGGAATAATTTTCATTTTATTACTAAAAATAATTCTTATGAACATAATATCATTATTTTAATGAATTAGATAAATCATATCCCTAATTAGCATGTCTTACGCAACCAGTTATATAAAGGAAAATGAATCAGTTAATACCTTAAATGATGATACAACTAAAATATTATTAACAAAGAAATATTAAAGGATCATATATGATATCATATTTATATATATAGTTCTTGTATAATTTAATAACTATTGTTTATCTATTATACATGATGTTAAATTACCCTCGACCAAGTAAAAGTACAAGGTACGTTTCGCACCCTGACCTGGGATTATAGATCTATTTAATTATTTTCGGCCTTAAATAATTTTTTCTATGGTTTGGGTGTGTCCCGAATGAATTCTTTCTGTGAGTTATGTTAAACATGTGCTCTTTGGCATCGAAATTCTCGGGTGCATGGGAGGAGCGGGAAGTTGGAGCCGCACAACCACACCCTAACAATTGTGCATCACGTTGTCTTGGGAGTTTGGAAATAAAGAGTGTTTATATTTAAAATGTGTGTTGATTGTTGTGTCGTTCTAAATTTTATTTTGTTAATAATTTTATTTTTATTGAAATAATATGAATAATTTTATTATTTTTAAATTTTATCTTCATGTAATAATTGTTAACATTATTATTTTTACTCCAAATATTACAATTAGATTCATGTTAGTTCATGAAATTTCTAGAAACTATTTTATTGTTCAATTATAATTATTATTATCTGATTCATTACTATAAAGATAGTAGGAGTTTAAAACTATATAAAGACACTTATATATAGATATATATAATATTTTATTTGTTTTTAATTATTAATTTTATTATTATTATTATTGATATTTTTTTTTTATTAATTTTTTAGTGTTTTCAGAAACCTGTTCTCCCCCCCCCCCCCGTTTTCTTTTCTTCTCTGCACACTGCCACCAGCCTTGCCTAGGCCTCCCTCACTGAACATCTTTCCCTTAGTGCCCTCTCCCTCCTGGCTTCCTCTTCTAATACAGTAGGACCAACCCGCTGCACCCAGCCTCACCGACCCTGTCCCACCAGCAGCAGCCCCCCCTCCTTTAGCGCAGGACCCCGCGCCTCTCCTCCTACAGCCCACGCACCCCAGCACCTCTCCACATGTAGCTGCAGCACTCAACCTCCACTCCTCCTATAGCCCGCACAAAACCTTGCTCAGCCTCCCCTCCTCATCTACCTGTAGAAGGTCGTGAAGCAGTTCGCCCCTCCTCCCCCCTTTAGCACTTCACCGTCTTAGCCTTCTGATATACCAGCTCCTCCTGTCCCTGTGATGTATTCCCAACATCCCTCAAACCTAGTGACCCCACTGCCTCCTCCTCCATCCCGGTCTCCACCCTCCCAACCAGCCCACGAACCTTCGGCTCACTACGGCTCACACTCCCCCTAGTCCTCGGCATGCCTAGCAGCCCGCCCCGGCCTACCATCGGCACTCCTGCCCATCCCCAGCCACCTGCACACTGACCAGCACCAGCGACCTTTTTATTTTTTGCGTGCGAGTGGGTAGACATTCTATCGGCCTCACACACTGAGAAGTAGACCCTCCCTTGAGACGTTTCATTTATTTTTATTTTTAATTTTATTATTATTATTATTATTATTATTATTATCATTGTTATTTTTATTATAAAAATAATTAATATTAATATTATTAATATTGTTATTATTGTTATTATTATTATTATTTTTAATGTTATTATTATTATTATTATTTTTGTAGTTGTTGTTGTTGTTGTTGTTTTTGTTTTTGTTATTGTTGTTCTTATTCTTATTCTTACTCTTATTATCATTTTTATTATTATCATCTCACTCTTGTTGAATTATGGTCATTAGTTGATGGTGGATTTATATTGGTAGGGCCAGGATTTATAGAACCCATGTAGGTCGTTTTAGAGCCTGTGTCATTGTCATGCCTTGTTTCCAAAGTTTCCTTGTCGTCGCGCCTTTGTTCCGAGGTTACATTGTCATCGCACACCGATCTCGAGGTGGGTTAGCATTTCACTTCTTTTAAAGTTTAAGTTACTTTATTTCCTTATGAATGTGCCATATATATATATATATATATTCTGAATATTATTATGCAACTTCTGATTAATTCATTTATTATAAAAATTTATAATTCAATTCTTGTGGTGTAAAAATGGTGTCGTTTTGTTGTGTTTGTGCATACCAATTGTTCAATTAAATATTTTATTATTTTTAATAAATATTTAATAGTATTAGATAATTAATTTTTAAATAATTGGTTGATGTAAAAGGGTGCTGTTTATTTTATACATGACCCATGTAATATTTTCTTGATGAGGGGATGCAGAATAGTAAAAGAATACTCATTTGTCTTTTAAACACAAATCAAGAAATTTTAACTATAGTTCAAGTTTTAATGATAAATGATTTCTTCATAAGCGTGAACAAGCATTTTAGTTCTTTTTAAAGTTTTTATTGTGAAATGTGTTTGATGACCCTATTACACTTTATGGGAAATGTTGAAAATGTTTTGATGAAAACCCGCATAGGGTAACTCTCCTTCCTGGGTTGTGACTAATTGATGGGAGGCCATGCTTAGAGGATCCCAGGTGCTCGAGTATTTTAAAGGCAAGAGGTTGTCCCATGGAGTGGCTTGGGGTGTTTCATTATGTGATATATATATATATGTGTGTGTGTGTGTGTGTGTGTGTGTGATTGGATGCTCGGTTGGCATCTGTTGGATCACCCCCTTTTAAAATACTTGAGACATGGGAATCTGGCATATTGAGAGAATATTCTAAGAATGATTTCTACATTGGTAGGTTTTGGTATTGACTAGTGTCCCATTGTTGGTGGATATATTGGGTCTGTTACTATGGGATTTTCCCTTGGCCTTCCTGAGAAAGGATGGTCGAGAATATTGGGAATTTATATTACATCATGCATTACATGTCAACGAGGATGATATCTCATGTATTTGTGTCTTATGGTTTATTAACAATCTTTTAGGTTCACCTATTTCTGTGAATTTTTTTTAACATGCAGTGACTATTTGGTACTTTTATGTGTCTCCACATTTCCCTTGTTGTGTACATACATTTTTAATCTTTGTACATTGTTTTCCTTGGAATGTGATAAATTGGTTTTGACTTGTTTTCTAGAAATATTTTTCAAAAGAAAGTGTTTAATCTTCTTTTAAAAAATTTCAACATGTAAACATCACTTTCCGTTTCTAAAAATCCAATGAAACTAATGAAATGAACACAAATTTGGAAATGGTTAAGGGAAATGGTTTGTACTTTTATTTTAAGAAATATATTTAGAAAAACATAATTTTATATATTGTAGTTCAAACATGAAATGATGTTTCTTTTATTTTAAAGGTAGTGCATTGGGAATAGATATTGAGATTTCCTACTGAGTTTTAATAATCATTCCTATAGCTCTTTTCTATTTTCAGTGTTTGTACAGGAAACAACTTGAGTGTGGTCGCTTAGGGCAACACTTGATCGTTGCGTCAGAGCGTGACCCACGAGGTCACACAATGTTAGTTCAGAAGTCGTGTTAGGTTAGTTTTAATTTTTATGTTGTTCCTATTTTGTCGTTTTGTTCGGTTTACTTATTCTATTCTTTTCTGTATTATCTATGTGGATTTATTTATTTATATTGGGTGAAATCTTTCCCACAGTCTCTGTGGATGCCCTGGCGCTTGTCAACAGCCCGGTAGGATCGAGAAAACCTCTCGAGCCATCTCACAGACCGGCTTGGGTGACTGGTTCAAGGTTGACATGGGTTGGTTACTGATAAAATCGTATCAGAGCAGGTCAGTTATTAGAGGACCTCACTTTTTAGAGCACCCTTTTTAATTTCTAATGTCAAGGTTGACGAATTTGGATTGTCAAGACTCGAGGGGTAGGTGCGGGAAGAGCATCGCAAACACTTGCTCATTCTAATCCTCAGTTTTTCATGGGAAGTCTAGATTAATTAGTTTCTTTGGGTTTTTATGGAACATTTTGTTATTGGGACACGAAAAAGGGAGTGGTGCTAATAGTTTTCCTAAGCCGCATGACCTGGAAAGCCATGTGGATCTAGGGGAATGGTCCAAAAAGACTCTCCGTGTCGGTGACGTGATTGACATATGGCCTCCAACCATATGGTCAAGTATCCCACTAACACTAGTTCCCTGTTTGAGATGTTTCAGGTCTCCTGTGACTTCTGAGAGTGGTTCTAATTTGAAAAAAATGGGTTTTGGAAAAAAAATGTTTTTCCGAGAAGACATTTTTAATTTGTGGATTGTTTTAAAAGAAGTGGTATGAGTGATTGTTTTTTGAAAATGAAGTTTCTTTGTTTTGGCAATGTTTTTCCTATGGGTTCTCACCTGCATAGTGGTATCTTGGAAATGTGAACCGATTTTTGGTATGGTGGATGGATGCCTGGGGGGGCACAAAAACATGCATGTGAGTCAGACTCTAAAGAATACCAATGGCGAGGGTTTAACTCACCAAGCTTGTTTTAAATTAAATATGTTTTCAAATGGAATTATTTGATGTTATTTTGACTCTTTTTATTGTGTTTAGACTATTTCATATATGCAATGTTCGTTTTTGAGGATATTTATTTATTGAGTTGGCCGTAATTGGGTTCTTGACTATTCCGTGTCTAGTGGTTATCCCTTTAAAACTTAGATGAGTGATCGTAGTGCAGTTTATAGACCTAAGTATTTTATTATTATGTTTCGGAAGCTAGATCCACCTCTCTTTTATAATCAACATGACCCTTCCATAGTGGAGGAGTTGATGTGGATGATTGAAAGGGACTTTAACCTCATTGAGTTTCCCGAGTCATTTAAGTTCATGTTTGAAACCATCATGCTTGAAGGTTCACCATGGATGTGGTGGAAGTCAGTGTCTCAAAACAAGCCCCATCAATAGCTTACATGGGAGATCATTAAGGCTTTGTTCATTCATAAGTATTTCTCTAAAGAATAAAAGGTGAGGAAGGGGATGGAGATGTGTTGTCTGCAGCAGGGTGACAGATTCGTGTTGGAATTTTCTAGTGCTTTGTGAAGCTAGTCCTTTATGATTCAAGTTATTCCACAGATGACCCCATGAAGGCTTGACCCTTTGAGGCGGGTCTCCTCCCTGATCTACAATCGAAGGTGTTAGAGTCCAACCTACCTTCTTTTGTCTTTGTGGCGAGACAAGCTTTTCATACTAAATCCATGTTGGTGGAGTGCTCAATGTAGTCCTACATCCTTCAATTTACATGAGAATTGGTGAAGATCCTTTGAAGGATATGAGTAAGCAATTGAAAGTGGATGGAGAAGGTCATGGAATCAAAAGGCCTCAGGATCTTTCATCAACCACTTCAAAGTGATAGATCTTCCGGTGTTATCAGTGTGACATGCATGGTCACAAGAAGAAATCGTGCCCAATTGCTCTAAAGCCCTGTCTAGCCTGTGGATTCCTGGTTAACTTGCGGTGGTTCGGTCGGGGCGTTGCAAGAAAGAGTCGCGGAGGTAGTTCTCAGATTTGATTTTATGTTGGGTTGTTGTTCAAAGTTTCTGGTGTAAGTTTCATTTCAGTGTAAGATATCGTTTATCGTTGCAATTTTACTGATGGTGTTTTGGGCTTTGACATGTATGGGATGTCATGTGTCTTTTAGTGAACTCCAATTTTCAATGCCAGTATGGATATATTTCAAAATTCAATTCTTTAATTTATCAAATGAAGAGACGTATGTTTCTAATTCAGATTATCAGAACCTGACTGTGTGGAAGGAGATGCTTCATCCATCATAGATCCAGACAAAATGCCTCGGAGTGAAGTCGGTGCGTAGTCAGGAACCCCCGATGAATATTTAGTAGTCCGGTTAAGTTTGTGCCTCTACAGTCTAGTGATATATTTTTGGAGTTGCTTCCATGGTTTCTCTATCATTGCAATTTTCAAATTGTCGCAAACTGCGTGATGGTCATATCCCTCGCGCAATGTCGGTAATTGTGACTTTTTTTATACAAGTTGATTATCGGTGACCTTGTGTGGGCCACCCATGTGAATCAGTTGTGATGTAGGTTTGTTTCCATCCCAATGTGGTGAGCTGTGAGTAGTTGTTTGTCATAGTTTCATTGATCCAATCCTTGGGCCCTCCCTCCCGCCCATGGGGTAAGGGTTTTTGATTTGCGCAGACTTTCCGGATCAACTCATATCCTTTTCAGATAGTAGTGAGTGGTTTAAATGTGTTGTTGTTCTTTTTTATATCTAGAGTAAGGCCTGGTTCGAGCATAAGTTGGATTTTTAGCTGGTCATTAATAGGTCAGTCCTTTATTGTGGGGAGATCCACCGTGAGTCTCTTTGGGTTTTATCTTATGTTGTTATCGAATGATAGTTGAGTTATTATAGAGGAGATCCCATTCAGGCCTCCCCTCTGTTGGTGTCTTATTTCAGTCACTGAGGTTCCGTCCCACTGGCAGTCGGTGTGATGTCCTTGGGACAAGAGGTTGGATGTTGTTGTGTGGCATCCTTAGTTATTGATCGATCGGCTGGAAGGTGTTGTGGATTTTCGGGTGTATAAAGTGTTATGGTGGGGAGAATTGTCACACCCCGACCCATGAGTATAGATTTATTTAATTATTTTTGGCTTTAAATAATTTTTTTGTGGTTTGGGTGTGTCACAGATGAATTATTTATTTGAGTTATGTTATACGTGTGGTCTTTGGCGTTGACATCATCGAGCACATGGGCGGAGCGTGAAGTTGGAGATTCAAGACCTCGCCCTAACAATTATGCATGCCATTATCTTCGGAATTTTGAAATAAAGAGTCTTTATATTTATAACATGTGTTGATTTTTGTGTCGTTTAATTTTTTTTAAGAATTTTATTTTTATTGAAATTATATAACTATTTTTATTATTTTTAAATTTTATCCTCGCGTTGTCATTGTAATCATTATTTTTGTCACTCTAAATATTACAATTAAATTTATGTTAATTAGAGAAATTTCTAGAATGTATTTTATTGTTGAATCATAATTATTGTTATTTGTTTCATTATTATGTAGTTTGTAGGAGTATAAAACTATATAAATACACTTATATATAGATATATATAATTTTTAGTTTATTTATTTATTTATTTATTTTATTATTAATATTGATATTATTATATATATTATTTATTTTTTAGGGTTTTCAGAAACCCTTTTCTCTATCCCCCCCCCCCCGTTTTTCTTTTCTTCTATGCGCGCCACCACCCCCTTTCTTCAGCCTCCCTCATTGAACTTCTCTCCCTTAGTGCCCTCTCCCTCATGGCCACCTCATCCAATGCAAGAATGACCAACCTGCTGCACCCAGCCTCGCCGACCTTGTCCTGCTAGCAGCCCCCCCTACAGTACAGGACCCCTTCCCCTCTCCTCCTACATCTCACGCACCCCAGCGCCTCTCCTCCTGTAGCCACAGCACTCGACCTCCACTCCTCATACAGCCTGAACTGCACCTCGCTCGGCATCCCCCTCCGCATCTGCTTGCAGCAGGTCACGCATCAGTCTGTCCCTCCTCCCCCATTCATCACTTCACCGTTGTGACCTTCTGATCCAACACCTCCTCATGTCCCCATGTTGTACGCCCAACATCACTCATACCTGGCGATCCCACTACCACCTCCTCCAACACGGTAGCTGGCCTCCCGACCAGCCCACAGACCTTCGGCTCCATGCGGCTCACAATCCCCTTGGTCCTCGGCCTCCCAAACAACCCGCCCCAACCTACCACCAGTGCTCTTGCCCATCCCCCACCACCTGCACACCGACCAGCGCCAGTGACCACCTCCTTTGTGGCATGCGAGTAGGTAGACATTCTGTCGGCCTCACACACTGAGCAACATATCCCCCCTTGAAATGTTTCTTTTATTTTTATTTTTACTTTTATTATTATTATTATTATTATTGTTATGATGATGATGATTATTATTATTTTTATTATTATTAATGTAGTTATTATTATTATTATTATTATTGTTGTTGTTGTTATGATTATGATTATGATTATTATTATTATTATTATCATTATTATTATTCTTATTCTTACTCTTATTATCATCATTATTATTATCATCTTACTCTTGTTGGATTATGGGATTTAGTTCTTGGTGGGTTTTTATTTATAGGATTTGGATTTTAGGACCCGCATGGCGTTTTTGATTGAGCGTCGTCGTCGCACCTTGTTTTCGATGTTTCCTTATCGTCTCTCCTTGGTTCCGACATTGCATTGTCATCGCACACCGATCTCGAGGTAGGTTCACATTGCACTTATTTTAAATATTATGTTACTTTATTTCATGCTTTTCAACCTTATATATATATATGCTGAATATTATTATACAACTTAAGATTAATTCATTTATTATGAAAATTTATAATTCAATTCTTGTGGTGTAAAAATGGTGTCTTTTTGGTGTGTTTTCACATGCCAATTGTTCAATTAAGTATTTTAATAATTTTAATAAATATTTAATAGTATTAGATAGTTAATTTTCATATAATTACATCATGTAAAAAAGTGATGTTTATTTTATAATGACACATGAAATATTTTCTTGATGACCAGACGCACAATAATGAAAGAATATATGTCTGGATTTTAATCATAATTAACAAAATTTCAAGTATAGTTAGAGTTTTATTGATAAATGATTTCATCAGAAGCGTGAAAAAGTGTTTTAGTTCATTTTAAAGTGGTGATTTTGAAATGTGTTCAATTCCCGTTTGGCTCTTTATGGAAAATGATGAAAATGTTTTGATGAAAACCCTCATAGGATAACTCTCCTACCTGGGTTGCGACTGCTTGATGGGAGGCCATTCTTAGAGGCTCCCGAGTGCTCTTGTAGTTTAAAAGAAAGAGGTTGTCCCATGGAGTGGCTCATGGTGATGCCTATTGTGCTTTATATATATATATATATGTGTGTGTGTGTGTGTCTGTGTGTGTGATTGGATGCTCAGTTGGCATCAGTTGGCTCACCCCCTTTTCAAATACTTGAGACATGGGAATCTGGAATATTGAGAGAGTATTCTAAGAATAATTGCTGCACTGGTAGGTTATGGTACTGACCAGTAGCCCATAGTAGGTGGAAATATTGGGTTTATTACTCTTGGATTTTCCCTCGGCTTTCCTAAGAAGGGATGTTCGAGCATATTGGGCATTTTGATTTCATCATGTGTGACATGTCAACAAGTATTATATATCTTGTATTGGTGTCTTCTGGTTTATTGTCAATCTCCTAGGTTCACCCATTTCGGTGACTTTTCAGTCACTTGTAGTGATGATTTGGTACTTGTATGTATTTCCACATTGGTCTTGTTGTGTACATACTTTTGTGCATATTTGTACATTGTTTTCCTGGGAAAGTTATAAATTGGTTTTGAGTTGTTTTCTAGAAAAGGTTTTCAAATTAATTTGTTTAATCTTATTTGTAAAAATTTGAAAATATAAACATCACCTTACCTTTCTAAAAAGACATTTACACTATTGAAATGAACCCAAATTTATAAATGGTTAAGTGCAATGGTTCGTTATTTTCTTTTAAGTAAAATATTTAATAAAACATACCTTTATAGACTGTAGTTCAAACTTGAAATGATGTTTCTTGTATTTTAACTGCAGTGAATTTGGAATAGATATTGGGCTTGACTACTGAGTATTAATACTCATGCCTATATCCCTTTTCTATTTTTAGTGTTTGTGCAGGCTACAACTTTATTGTGCTCGCGTAAGGCTATGGTTAACCGTTGAGTCGTAGAGTGACCTGCGGGTCGCAGGATGTTAATACAGATGTCATGTTTGGTTAGTTTTATTTTTTATTTTCTTCCTATTGTTGTTTTGTTCGGTTTACTTATTCTACACTACTTTGTATTATCTCTGCAGCTTTCTTTGTTTATATTGGTCGTAATCATTCTCACAGCCTCTGTTGATGCCCTGGCACTTGTTGGAAGCCTGAGAGGATTAGGAACGCCTCTTGGGCCATGTCGCAGACCCGCTCGGGTGACCAGTACAGGGTCAACCCTGGTTGGTTCATGAAAGTAAGGGTTAATTTCACAATCTCTTTATTATCGGAGGTTGATTTTACTTTAGTATCTATTGGGACCTCTTTATCATCCACATCAGTGTTTTCTTAAAAATGTTTCTAAAAACATTTTCACTATTTACTATACTATGGGTTAAAGTCATTTATACTCTCATATGACATTATATGTATTGAAAAAAAATATTTTCTTCATTTTCTAAACAAGGTACTTTATGACCTTTTTGACCAAATTATGGTAAGAATGTTTTTTAACTTATACTGCAGGTGCAGATATTTTCCTTTATTACAACATCATCGAAGCATTCCTTACAATCTTATAGGAATATATTCCAAATTATTTTTTTCTTTTATAATTATTTGACTCTTAAATTATTTCAAAGTTTAAATAGATAGCTCTCTCAAATAGTTTTGATTTCATCTATGTCAACATTCTTTGACAATTTTCTCACTTGTTTGATGTTGATTTATTATGATAAACATATTCCTTATTGTATTTAAGGATTTTCGATATGTTTCAGTGTGGATGAGTTATTTTTATAACATTCATGGTTTATGGTTAAAGTATTTACATTTCACATGCTATTTTTAATACGAATGTTTATGTTATGTTTCAAAATTTTCATATGGGGAATGTATTCGACTTTGTAAGTGACGTGTTGACCCCTCTATAGCTCCTCGGTGTATCTGTAGGTATCATGAGACAATTATATGTGCAATTTGCCGAGGCCTTTCCCAATATGTTATTTGGTTTTGGCCAAGGCCTAAATCATTTTTAGACGTCTTGGACAAGGCCTTGACAAGATGTTTCAGAATGTCTAGCATTATACATTCCCTCATTATGAAAATAATAATGATGGTTCATGTGGTTATTCGACTAGTAGAATACCCATGACTATGTTTTTTATGGAATTATTTTGTCAACTCATATTCCTATCATAAAGTTTTCATTTTTATTATTTGTAAAGGCATGTGTTTTTAATTATTCACCATGTATATCGTTTATGTTAGCTTTCTCTATATTGATTACCCTTACTGAGCATTAAATCTTACCCCCATTATTATGTTTCATTTTCCTAGGATATGAAGATATTAGTTATGAGTGACTTGTAGGCATAATCTAAGAGGATTGGGTGTTTCTAAATGGGATAAATCAGTGTTGTATTTCTTTTCATGTTGTAATGTAGAACTTATATATGTATATTATTTCCAATAATAAAAAATTGTTCGGTCATTCAGGACATGATTACTTTTATCATGCTAATGTTATGTAATAATGCACAAGCACTGGGTAACTAAGTTCAAGAATTACATTTGGTATCATAAGATGTTTAGTACAATACTTGGAAACTAGATTTAGAAACTCTATGATTAGAGCACATTAAAAAAAGATAGACTTTGACGATTAGTATAGAAGAACTTCCTATAATTTTGGTACTGTCGATATTTTTTGAGTTTTCCAAGCAATACATCCTTGTCTGAATACAAGTAGGTAGATGCGGCTCTGCCACAGATGTACCTATGGGCAAAAACCGAAAACACTAGTTTGAACTAGACTCGAATGGGAACTGGTGCCCAAAAATGGGCCTTACTACACTCTTTGTTACGACACTCTTGGGGGATATTATTAGGATAATTCTAATTTTTTTACAAATCATTATAAAGGATTTATGAGTATATAACACCTGAAAGAAAACAATTTTTTAATTATGGATTATATCAAAAAACTATTCATTTTATGTTAGTGGTCTTACAAGTTCATAATTATGTATTTCGGTTGAGAAACTAATCTAGTATATTCTATTATTTAGAAATGGTGCCTAGTGGAAGGAATGGAAACTGTATCAATGCATGTAATCCATGTAGGGATTTACCACCTACTCAAGATAATTATAGAAAAGCTGGTGATGGAACTAGTGGGGATCATCTTATCACCATATTAGGACAACTCACATAGGTTATGAATAATAACCTTACTCATATGAAGCACCATGATCCACAACCTGCAGGATCAATGTCAGACCGCTTCATGAAGCAACCACCACCAACATTAAATGGGTATACAAATCCATTTGTAGCTGATCAATGGGTATGTTCTTTAGAGAAGATATTTCATGTTTTGGGGAGTTGTGAAAGGGAAAAAGTTTTCATGGAACATTATTGCCTCACCGGAGATGCAAATCAATGGTGGTCATTAATTCAAAACACAAATGGGGATGGAGAAGTATCAAGTATGGAATTTAGGGAGTTTAAATATCTTTTCTTAGAAAGAATACATTCCTTGTGACCATCGAGCGGATTTGGAAAGGAAATTTCTAAATCTAAGACAAAAGGAGGATGATAATGTTGCAATGTTTGAAGCATTCATTACAAGGATATCAAGGCATGTTGTAGATTATATATGTAAACCAATAATAAATATTGATCATTTTCTTGATGGGTTAAAACCATTTCTCCATCATGCATTAGTCTCGCAACCTTATCATCATATGAAGATATTTTCTCATGTTCTGTCAAGACATAAATTGAATTCATTATGTCTTATGACTTTTAAGCAAAGAAAGAGAAGAATAGATTTACTAAACACTCTGGGAAAGGAAATAAGGAATCTTGGAAGAAGGGAAGAGTTGAATTTCCACCCTGTGATAATTGTGGAAGGAAGCACCCTGGTGGCTTTCTAAACGGAAAAAGAGTATGCTACAAATGTGGACAGAAATTCCTTCTTGTAAGTGATTGTAAGGGGAAGAAAAAAGCTACCAATGTTCAATTATACAATTGCAGGGATATGTGACATTATGCAAATGAATTCCCTATGTGTTAGGGAAACATACCTCAAAAAATGAAAATGGGTGAAGGCCAAGTTTATTCGATCACAACTGCTAAGGTTGAATCTCTAAAAGATATGGTGGTAGGTAATTTTATGGTTTCCTCATGTTGATCCAATGATATAATTGATTCGGGATCATCACATTGTTTCATGTCTTCCTAGTTTTCTATGAAAATTAGATATTTTAAATTTTATTTAACAAGGGAGTTGTCAGTCAAAACTTATAAGGGAAGTATCATTGCAACAATGTTGTGTGAATCAGTCCCCATTAAGTCATATAAATGATATTTATATATTGATCTAATCATTATAAACATTATTGAATTTGATATAATCCTTGATATGGATTGGATTTCAGACCATGATGTGAAAATTTATTAGAAGAAGTAGGTTGTTACAATTCTCAATGATGATAAATATTGCCATATCTTACTAGAAGAAACGTCACCATATGATTCTTATCTAGATCAAACTCTAGTTTCTCTACTATATTCAATCATTTTGGAGGATGAGAATGAAATTATTATGTTTTAGGAAAAGAATGTTTGAATATAAGACGTACCATTTGGGCAAGAATTTGATTATTTGTTTCCAGAGGATTTAACTGGACATCCTCCGGAATGAGAAATTGTGTTTTCCATTGATTTAATTCCTTGTTCAACGCCCATATTAAATACCCCTTATAGAATGACCATTGTGGATTTAGTGTAACTAAATAAATAACTAGAGTAATTGAGTAATAAGTGATATATTCTCCCTAGTGCTTCTCCAGGGGGATCCCATGTCCTTTTTGTTAAGATGCAAGATGGATCTATGAGGTTGTGCATTGACTACAGGGAGATCAATTATATAAGAATAAACAACAAGTATCCCCTACCTCCCGTTGATGATTTATTCGACCAACTTCATGGAGCTCAATATTTTTCAATGATTGACCTTCAATCTGGATAACATCAGTTTTGTGTGAAGAAGGATGACATTCCAAAAACAGTATTTTGAACTAGGTATGGGAATTAATTTTTTACAGTAAAGCCTTTAGGATTTACTAATGCACCCTCTATATTCATGGATATAATGAATAGAGATTTCATGGAATATCATGAAGATTTTTAGTGGTATTTATTGATGATATCTCGGTATACTCCAAAAGCTATGAAGATCATCAAAATCACTTGCACATTATTCTAAAGACCGTTAGAAGAAATGAGTTATATGGGATGTTTAGCAAGTGTGAATTATGTCTTCAAGAGATTTCATTTCTTGGACATATTTTCTCTAAGGATGGACTATTTTTTTATCTTTTAAATACCATGGAAATCCATGACTAGACATCACTGACATGTATAAATGAGGTACGCAGTTTTATGGGTTTTGCAGGTTATTATTGAGTATTTGTCCAAAAATTTTCCCAATTTTCATACCCATTAACCAAGATCACACGTAAAGAGGTTAAGTTTGTTTGGAAAAAAGTGTGAAGAAGGTATTGATTAAATGAAGACAATATTATTCAATGCTCCAATCTTGACTCAGTTATCTGGGAATTATTGGTTTGTTTTTTATAGTGATTCTTCAAAGAAAGGACTTGGTTGTGTCGTTATAAAAAATTATCGAGTTATTGACTGTGCATCACGACAGCTAAAAATTCATGAGAAAAATTATCCCACTCAAGATCTTGAGTTAGCAATTGTAATCTTCACTCTAAAGATATGGAGACAAAATCTCTATGGTAAAAATGTGAGATTTATACTGATCACTAGAGATTGATGTATACTTTATCAAAAAAAAAACTAAACATGAGGCAAAGGAGATGACTTGAACTACTCATGGAATATGATTTCACAATACACTACCAACCATGGAAAGAAAATAATTTGGCAGACTCTTTGAGAAGAAAGGATCCTGGAGTTTTGAACAATATAAGAGTTGAAAGGGATCATATTTTCATGTATATAGTAATGATGGATATGGGAATAACCATGGAATGTGAAACATCAATAATTTTTAAAATGGTTTTCAAACCATCTTTAATGAAAAGGATATAAATTCTCAGACTGATGATGATTAGTTTCAAAAGAAGATTAAATTTGTAAATTATGGGAGATTGAGTGACTCCGTATATGAAGATGGAATTTTTAAATTTGGGAAGAGACTTTGTGTTCCTGATATACCTAATCTAAAAAGGTAATTGTTGGATGATGCTCATAGCTCAAATTTCACTATAAACTCTAGGAGCACCATGATGTATAGATATATGATGGAACATTTTTGGTGGGACAACATGAAAAGGGAGATTGCTGATTTTGGGTTAAGATGTATTGTTTCCCAACAAGTGAAAGCTAGAAGAAAACATCCTTGAAGAGTCATTCAACCTCTTCTGATACCTAAGTTGAAATTGGATGATATTATGATGGACTTTTTTCATGGGGCTACAAAAGACTCCTAGAAAGAATGATGCAATATGGTCATTGCTAATCATCTTACCAAGTCAGCACATTTTTTTGCAATAAGGTATGATTTTCCACTTGAAAATTTATCAAAACTGTATATTAATGATGTTTTATGACATCATGGAGTACCCCTATCGATTATTTATTAACATGATACCTTTTTTACATAAATATTTTAGAAAATTCATCAGAAATCCCTCGATACTGAACTTCGATTGGGCACTACCTGCCACCCTCAAATTGATGAACAATCAGAATGGAATATTAAATCCTTAGAATGCATGTTGAGATCTTGCTCACATGAATATCGGGATATGTGGGATCAATATTTACCTCTTCTAGAATTTTCCGATAACAATAGATTCTAATCAAGTATTCAGATGAAACCATATGAAGCGTTATATGGAAAGATATGTCTCACACCAAGTTGTTGGGATGATGTTGGTGAAAGAAAACTCGTAGGCCTAAAACTTGTTGATTAAACGATGGAAAAGGTGAATTTTATCCAAACCCACATCAAATCAGCTCAATGTAGGCAGAAGAGCTATGACGATAACCGAAGAAGGATTTAGAATTTCGAGTAGGAGATCATGATTTCTTTAAAGTATCTCCCTGGAAGGGAGTTATAGGATTTAGTAAGAAGGGAAAATTATTTCCCAGGTACATCAGACCTTTCAAAATTATACAATGAATTGTGTTGGTAGCTTTCCATTTGGAAATGCCCCCAACTCTCTCCAAAGTTCACGATGTGTTCCACGTATCACTGTTGAGAAAATACATGCCTAACCCAACACATGTACTCACCTATGAGAAAATTGAACTAGAACATGGTATGTCTTTTTGTGAAGAGCCTATCAAGATTCTTGATACCAGAAAACAAGTGTTGAGAAACCGGATGACTCATCTGGTAAATGTTCTATGTAGAAACCATAATGTGGAAGAGGCAACGTCGGAACCAGAGTAACTTATAATGAAGAAACAACTGAATCTTTTTATACGATAGTATTCTATAAATTTCGAGGATAAAATTACATGAAAGTGGGAAGAATGCAACACCCCAAGCCTCCAAGGTATGTTTACCTTTGAATAATATAATTGCTTACATTGTATAAAACATCGAGATTCTAAAACACCGCGACCAATCAAACAAGCGGTTATGAATAGTGAAACCCACTTTTTTAAATTTTATAAATTTTATTTTCCAAATGAAATTCATTTTTTAATTTGGAATTTTTAATTTAGCATAGGGTGAATTTTTGGTATTTTTCTAAAAACATTCAATTTTTGATGAATAGTGAAATACACTGTTATTGGTTAATACCGAATTTTTATTTAAATAATTATTTTTTTTATAATTATTTTTGGTCAAAATATATTCATAATACCTAGATTAGTTCAATTTAATTCATTGAAGTCATTTTCTAATAAATTTAGATATATAAAAATTTTACTGAACTTTATATTGTCTTTTACCCACCTACTAGGAGCATTTTTAAAATTCGAAAAAAACATAATTTTACATATTTTGTGAGATGAATTCAATAATCCAAGAGACACGGTTAATATCAGAAAGTAAAATTTGGTTCAATAAATGAAAATAATTATTAGTGAATAGTGTCTTATGACTTTTATTTACCACAGTTAAAAGTAAATAGGGCAATTAAGGGTAAAAATGATATAATAATTACCCTAGAACATGTCTTAATTCTATTGGTTAAATATAATTCGTCAAAAAAAATAATTTAGAAATAAAATATTATCCTCTTTGATACACATGGATTAGATAAGGACATTTATTATTATTTTATTTAAAAAAGAGTTAAAGGAGTTAAATTCAATGTTTAATAACTAACCTATTTTTAATATAAGGTTATACATAATATAAATTCGACTATAAATATTCATTATAAATCTAAACATATTTCCTACATAATGGAATTTTATCTATCATTTTTATACATTAAATAATTTAATTTATTTATTACATAATGATGATACAGTAATTACCTTATTAAAGAAGGAATAAAATAATTGATATTATAAATATCCAAATAAATGTAATTTGAGTATTTGTAATAAATTCCACTAATTTTCTAGGTTAATATTACATTTTATGGTCAATTAAATAATTTTTTTAAATTAATCATGTTGTTATGATTTTAAAAAAACCCAAATACAAAATAGTGTCAAAATTGGCATAATTGAGTTTTTAAAACAAAAACGTTATTATTAATTGATATAATATTCTTAAAAATATAGGGTTTGGACAAAGTACATAGATAAGGTTATATATATTAAAAATGTACCACTTGGGGTTCTCTTGGTAGTTTATAGTATGTTTATTAACAATATAATAATAAAATATAAAGAGACACGGGAAATGTCAAACTATTTTACTTTGAGTTAAATCTAAAAAATAATGTTAATATGTTGACCAAAACCTATATAAAACCCTTTTGTTGAGAGGTTTGGACCCATACCCAACATTTCTTATAAATAAATCATTCTAGATCCATTAGAAACCGAAAATGTTTTTATTATAAAATAATATTTCATGATTTTCCTAAAGTGGCCCTCACATCTCTTATAAAAGGGTACTTCCCCTTCTCTTAATTACGAAAGTCCAAAACCATTTTTATAGGCCATAACCTACCCAAATGACCTCCCAACTTTCCTCCCATCATCCTAGAATCCTTACTTTGGTCATAAATTCTACCTAAATAGCCCTTTTTATAAAATCAAAAAGAAGAACCCGTAGAAGAGGTAAATATTCCCTCACCTCATTCAAGTTCTTTTCTTCTTCCACTTCCTCTTTCTTTGTGGTTTCCATTATAAAATAATAACTCCAATATCTTATATATAATTTGATTTATTATAAAATTTGTATAACCATATTCACTGTTATATCCATCATGTTAATGACAAACTCACCATATGTGGGTATGTACGGCTTACCGTCTCCACGTTGTGGTGTAGTTTGTTATTAAGACACTTAATTATTTCAATGGATATAATAATGTGTATAAATAGTGTAAATAATTAATATAAAATTTTAATGATTCTGTTTATAGGATATAACATCCAATTACATACTATTTCCCCATCAATCCAATGAAATTGTCGCTCGTGCGTACGTATGGATTACCGTCTCCACGAACGCGATGAGATTCATTTCCCCATAATAACCATTCAAGAATAATTTTCATTTGATGACTAAAAATACTGATTATTAGAATAATATCATTCTTTATATGAATCAAATATATATTGTCTATAAAAATCATGGCTTACATTGTCATGACCCATCCCTCGGGGCTCGTATCGTGACTACCCCAAGCCTGCCATCCCTAGGCCAGGGGCTGGCGACTAGCAGCAAAGGCATAATTCCCTAAATTTGGGAAGGCATTTCCATTATAAATCGTATACACACACAACGAGAGTAAAATAAGAAGAAAACACTAAGTTAAAGCTGTATAAAAAGTGTACTGAAAGTAAAGGGTTCATGAATACATGAACAAATTTAAAGTAATATACAAATGAAAAAAAGTACAACTGAAAAAGGGAAAAACAACTGTAAGGTGAATGTAGCTCTTGGATCATCCTCTAGGGTTCATACCTGACGGTTAGGTACAGATGGCCTCCACAAAACTCCACGTCCATCAGACTCCACTACTTACCAATACGTCGTAAAGTCCTCCTCTGGGTATCGTCCAGTCCTAATGCTCTTGGCCACCGTCAGCGCTGTCTTTCATCGGTATCCAACACAACAAGGTGCGGGCATAGCCCGTGTAGGGGTGAGTTTAACGACACTCAGAAGGGACCCCGAGACCCTCAAGATCACACAAAATCCAACAAAAATAAACCACAAATCCTAAAATCGATGGATAACCATTACTTAGGTATGTGCCCATACATATTCCTAAGTTATCAAGTAACAAATCTCAATCATGAGGAAAACACAAAGGTCATTAACTAGGCTCAAAAAAATTATTTTCATTATCGAAACCATGGATACTATAGAACTCTTCCTCTATCGAGTACAGTGGGCATGTCAAGACACCAAGGCGCTTCTCACTAACATTGAACTGCTGAGATACTCATCCCATTAAGTACCACATGTCTGCTTCCAACTACCAGGTGCTCCTCCATTGTGGGTCTGCCGGTAAATATCAGGCATTCCCTTAATAGCATGTAGAGGTACTCCTCCTATAAAGTATCAAGGGTCTGCCGCCAAATACTGGGCGCTCCTCCACCATGGGTCAGCCTCCAACTAACAGGCACTCTCCACTAGTCGAGTCGAATCATTCCGAGTCGAATCAGTTGAGAAATCGTCAGGTCTGTCAGCTACTAGGTCTCTGCACTCTGTACGCTCATCTCCATGAGGATCCGCTCCAAGAGATGCTGATCTATACTCCAAGAGTCACTAATTCTCATGTGAAAGTAACTCAATGGACTGACACATCATAGGGGTCTCAATGCAATAGACGGCACGTCAATCAAACGCCTGGTCTATGAGTTATTAGCATTTTAGTCCCATGAGCCCAATTGGATTCATGTATGAACCAACCTGACCATGACTCAACTAAACCTCAAACTCTAGTGGGGTATACTCAAAGGTATATCTATGTTCCAGGAATACTGGAACCACTGATGGTTCGTCAAACAGACGTCTGGTGCCAAAGATATGGCCTAAGAAGGTAATGGGTCAGTAATGGGCCTAGGTCCGGTCTGACCCGGTTGGTCAGACTCAGCCCAACCCATTCTGGGCCGACACGGTCTGGGTCGACCCGGTCTTAATCGCTTGGTCTGACCCCACCCATTGGGTGGGTCAGCCCACTATGTTTTGACATGGTCCATTGGGCCCGACCCAGCAGACCGCGATGGTTGTTCGGCCTGGTAGTCTCCACATAGGAGGCTCGCTGATTTGGCCCGGGAGTCCAGGCCAGTTGGCCAACGGCACCGCGGGGGTTTCCGCGGGTCGGCTCGAGAGGCCGATGGCTGGGAGGACAGCATGTATGATACGAGGGGTGCGGTTAGGCCGGATGGTCACTGGGCAGGCTGCGGGTGCACCGGGGAGGGCGTGACAGTCCATGGGGCAGGCCACGGTGGCACCGGGCAGGCCGCGGCAGGGCGCGGGGGTGCCGAGCAGGCCGCCGGCAGGGACTGGGCCAGCCTCCCCCAGGGGTGCGGGAGTGCCGGCCAGGCTGTTGGCAGAGCACTGGGTGCCGTGAAGGGCACCATGCAGTGTGTTGGAGGCGTGGGCAGGTCGCTGGCGGGGCGCGGGCAGCACGCCAGGGGCACGGGCAGCCCGCGGGGGCGCCACAGGTAGGTGGGTCGAGCGTCGCATGGCTAAGAGCACAGGTGCACTGTGGGGGAGGCATGATTTGTGGAGGCTGCAGGTAGTGCGGCCTGTTTGTTTAGACCTTCGTGTCCTTTACATAGAACACCGCAAGAGAGTAGAAAAATGACGGACAATGCAGGGTCGTGTTAGGTTGGCATGAATGCTCCATGTTTAAGGCGATAACAAAGGTCTTGCTAGTATGAAGCACAAATAATAACGTTCTTCATTTATATAGAAAGGATAAACAAGGGGAAAAGTTCATACTTTAAATAAATCAAACCGCTACATTTCTTGACGATTTTTTGTTGACGAAGTCCTGGGAAAAGGCGTTGTCATTTCGTTGACATCTTCAAATAAGAATTTGAGGAAGGCGTCAACATTCTTTGTGGGTGACGCTTCCTTTTCATTCCACAGTCAATGAAGGAAAAAGATGTTCGTTGATGTTATTCACGTTCTTCACGTTCTTCATTGGAAGAACGGTTCTCCGTTGAGATATTTTTCCAACAATCTCACATGAAGAGAAATTCCAACCCCAAATAAAATAATAGTTTGCCTATTATTTTAAGTGTTGGCACATAATTCAAAAGGGTGAATTAATAACCCGGCTCCACCCAATTTAATCATGTGCGTTGGAAAAAATAATTAGGGTGGTTTGGTTCATTAAGGTGGGGAAACGTGGAGAGGTTCTCCCTCATTGATGAGGGAGATTTGAGAGGGTAAGTTCTCCTCCCATTAATGAGGGGTCGGGTGGCCTCATGTGGTCCCGACCACATTTAACCTCACATGGGAGGCTGGTTTCGGGTAGCCCCCACCACCATAACCTATAATGGGAGGATAGGATGTGGATGTCCCACCACCAACTCCAAAGTGGAGGTTCCAACTACTCGCACTCACGGGGCGGCTGGAGTAAAATAATGTTTGGCTACACTTTATTTTATTATTATTATTTTTTAATAAAAATCCAAAAACTAATATTTATTCTCGACCATACACCATCGATGTGAAAGTAATATTATGAAAATAACGGCATTGTGAGTTCAACGGTGCCCTCAGATTTCAATTTTGAGCACTGGTTCAGAAGTTATTAAATCTCCCTCGTACGTTTACTGAACATACCAGAGCAAAACTTCAGAAACTTATTCTGGGAACACCGGGCCTCAGAATAAAGCACCATCAGAAACTGGGGACTCTTAAAATTACATTTAATTTAAAACAAACCACAGGAATTCCGGGTCTTTATATTCTCCCCAACATAGGGTTTACGTCCCCATAAACTACAACTAAAACTAAGGGAACAAATGGGGGTTCTGAGCATGCATCTGAGCCTCCCGCTCCCATGTGCTCTCCTAGAGGTTCACATGCTACCAGTGAACATGGACCAGAGTTATCAACCGTCCACGTAGGACCTTCTCATATAGATCCTCAATCTCCAATAGAACCTTCGTTAAAGTCACCTCGTCAATGATGTCCAGCTCTCAATGGTCAATGATGTGGGATGGGTCATGCACATATCTCCTCAGCTGAGATACGTGGAAGACATTGTGCACCCGGTGCCACTGTGGTGGAAGAGAAAAGTGGTAATACACCTCACCTACTCTGCTGAGGACCTGGAAAGGTCCGATGAATCTCGGAGATAGCTTGCTACCTCAGCCGAATCTATGTAGACCTCGTCAAGGTACGGCCCGTTAGAAGACGTGGTCCCCATCCCCAAACTCAAGAGATCTTCATCTCTTGTTAGAATATGACATATGTCTGCTTTGTGGAGTCTTCAGCTACTCCTAGATGATCTACTCCTTCTCGGTGGTAGCCCGTACCATCTCTAGTTCCAATAGTGCTGACTCCCCTAGGTCTATCCATCACAGTGGCAATCTGCAAGGTCGTCCGTACATTGCCTCTATAGGTTCCATACAGATGGTGGAGTGATAGCTGTTGTTGTAGGAAAAATACACCAAAGGTAGGCGATCCTTCCAACTGTGACCGATGTCAATGACACATGCATGGAGCATGTCCTTGAGGGTCTAGATGGTTCTCTCGGTCTTACCATCTATCTGAGTATGGAAGGTGGTGCTCAAGTGAAGTTGTGTTCTGAATGCTTCCTTCAACACCTTACATATCCGAGAAGTAAATTGTGTGTTACGGTCAGAGACAATATAATATGGTACTCCATGAAAATGAAAAATCTCTTGCATGTAGAGGCATCCCAAGCTCAATACTGAGCCTTCTATGTGATCGTTAGGAAGTGGACTGACTTGGTGATTCGGTCAACAATCACTCAAATCAAGTCATGACCCCTGGATGTACGTGGATGACCCATCCCGAAGTCCATTGATATCCCATCCCACTTCCACTCTGGGACCTCTATTGGATGAAATAACCATGTTGGTACCAGGTGCTCCGCCTTCAATTGCTGACAAGTGAGGCATCGTGAGAAAAGTGCTGCTTTAGCCATCTTCATACCTGGCCACCAATGCTGTCGTCGAAGGTCCCGGTACATCATCGCCACTCTTGGGTGTACCGTTAGAGGGGAAGTGTGAAACTCCCCCAATACTTCCTCCTAAAGTGGAACTGGTACCATGGTACATCCTATGAACAGGATGAAGTTCTCCCCACCTTCAGAAAATCCATCAAGTGCCTGCCCTGTGGATATCTGAGCAAGTCGCGTCTCACAGTCAGCGTCCCCAAGCTACGCCTCCCTAACTCACTGAAGAAGTGGGGGAGTGAATGTAAGAGACTGTAGATAAGTTGCTCCATCTCTATCCACAAAGGATATCTATAAGACATCTAGCTACTCTGTCGCCTCTCCTAGCAGCTGTATACCAGTCCTTCTGCTGAGCACATCAGTAACAACGTTCTGCTTCCTATGTGTATAGAATATCTTGAAGACTTAGTCCTGGAGGAACTCATTCCATCATCGTTGTATCAGGTTCATGTCCTTCTGAGAAAATATATACCTGAGACTATTGTGATCAGAGTACGAGGTAAAACGTTCTCCCATCAGATAGTTCCACCACATCTTCAAAGAAAATACCACTGCTGCTAACTCTAGGTCATGGGTAGCGTAGTTCTACTCATGTTGTATCAACTTCCAAGAAAAATGTGCGATCATTGCTCGCTCTTTCATCAAGACACACCCGAGTCGGGTACCTGATGCATCACATTAGACTATGTACCCTACACCTTCCTCTGGAAGCCTCAATATGGGAGCACTAGTCAGCCTCTGCCTCATCTCTTGAGAGCTCTTATGGAATCTCTCTGACCACATGAAGGGTTGACCCTTCTTCATCAGGGCTGATAGTGGTGCTTTAACTCTGGAGAAATCTGGCACAAATCTATGATAGTAACCAGCAAAACCCAGGAAACATTGTACCTCAGTCACACTCTTTGGTGGATCCCACGCAAGTACCGCTTCATTCTTCACTGGATCCAATGCATCTCCAGCCTTCGAGATTATGTGTCCCAAGAATTGAACCTCTCGAATCCAAAACTGCCACTTCGAAAGCTTACTATAAAGAAGGTTCTCTCGAAGTGTTTCTAGTACTACATGCAAATGGTAGGCATGTTCCTCCTCAGTAGTCGAGTAGATCACAATTTCATCGATGAAGGCTAAAACAAAGCGATCAAGGTATGGCTGTAAGATCCTATTCATGAGACTCATGAACACTGGTGGAGCGTTGATCACACCAAGGAGCATAACTAAGAACTCATAGTGGTCGTAACGACAACTGAAGGTCATTTTCTGTACATCCTCATCTCAAACTCTGAGTTGGTGATAGCCAGATATGAGGTCTATCTTCGAGAAGCATTGTGCTCCCTTGAGCTGATCAAAGAGGTCATCAATCCTCGGGAGTGGGTACTTGTTCTTCACGGTCACCTGGTTCAGGTGACGATAGTCGACATAGATCCTCCAGATCCCATTCTCCTTCTTGGAGAATAGAATTGGGGCTGCCTAGGGAGAAACACTGGGCCGGATGAATCCCTTTACCTACATGTCCTCTAGCTATACCCGCAGCTCACGAAGCTCTGCTGGAGCCATTCGATGCGTTGGAGTAGATATCAGTGTCTTCCATGGGTACATGTCAATGTAGAAGTCCACATATCTACGAGGAGTTAGTCCTATAACCTCTTCGTGGAAAACATACGACTACTGGTCCACCACTACAGGATATTTTGGACACTCCATATCAACTATTCCGCGGGTACGGCAGGCCAACTGGGGATTGATCGGCTGCACCCTTCTCCGAGTAAGTTCTCCATGTGCTGCAAAGGTTCCCTTCTCGTCGGTGAAGGTGAACTTGGTCCCATCCATGCAGACACTCCAAACTTTGTGCCTAATACAGTCAATATGAGCATGGACTGTAGATAACCCGTCCATACCCAAGATGACGTCATAAGGACTCAACGCTGCTTATAGGAGATTCTAGCCGGAACTCTTGCCTCCGGGAGTAAGATCGCACTGCCAGCACAAGTGCATAATCATCGAATCAGCTCCCATACGAGTCTCTATCCGTAAGGATCTAACCAATGGCTCCTTTGGAATCTCTGAGCTCTGAATGAGGGAAGTGGAAATGAAAGAGTGACTGGATCCCGTGTCTATAAGTACTGCATCTAAGGTGTAATAGACATAGATCATGCCTCAAATCATCTCTAGAGCACCGTGATCGTAGGCCATAGCTTCCTGAAGCTGTGATATGCCCTTTCCAGCAGCTCCCTCTGGTAAGGGTGGACCTCCAGGCGGAGGTGGTGGTAGCACCTCATAACGTCGTCCACCGCCAAATGCATGACCAGCTCCACTGCCACGTCTATCTCTACCCTGCACACCACCTCGATCAAACCTATGTCTTTGCCTGGGAGGTTCATCAATTGTCTGCTGATCACCAGAGCGGCGGTTCAGATAGTCGCGAGCCATGTGACCATGCCCACTGTAGGAGTAACACCGTCTGCTCCTGGCATGAATGACTCTGTCTCCACTCTAGGTTCCCCGCACAACAGATCCTGAGTCATGTGGTCGACCACCTCTAGGTCTGGTCCCCTTGGACCTCGGCATCATATGTCTACTTCCATCTACATAATATTCTGTTTCATGTTGTCTAGTGATGGGTCTAACTGTTGGAGACCACTCATCAAGAAAACTCTCCACTAGGAGGGCTTGCTCTGACACCCCCCTCTGCGTCGGGATGTTGTGGGAGATAATTGAAGCTCTAATCTCTTTCTTCAGTCCCTGATCAAAGGTCTGGTCCCTGAATAATGGGTCTCATACCATATCAGTAGAGTAGAACGAGAGTTCGGTGAACCTCGCTGAGGATTGTGCCACTATCATGCTACCGTACTATATATGGAGTAGTTCCTATATCCAAAATGCTCGTAGGGTCACTGGAACAAACTCCACCTGAAACAGGCTCATGAATTATTCCCATAGATGTGATGCCTCACCATGCATCTGGAGCATTAGGCTCCACCATCTTTCTGCTACTTCCTGAAGGAGGCTGGCTTCAATGATCACCATGAAGTCAGCTAGTGTTCCTACCTGTCTGAAGACTCTCACCACAGCCACCATCCAATTCTCAGCCGCGTGTGGGTTTATCTCTCCCCTGAACCTAGGTGGTCTCTGGAGCTAGAACACGTTAAACATTATCAAGTGGCATGAACTCTCTCTGCTGCTAGGGCTGGTGGCATCGGTGGCCCAACATGGAGTAGTACTGTTGGTTCCACTGTTGTTGCCTCAACTGGAAGATGGCCCAATACTAAGGCCTCATCGCTCGGTAGGCTGTCAGAACCTATGACTCTCGGGGCTCTAGCATGTCGTCCATATGGAGGCATCCTAAAAGAAATAGATGCGACATGGTCAAATAATATAACTGGTGAGGTGACCAGGTTTGAGCTGACTAAATGAATTTTTTTGAAAACACACACTCAATAAGTGTTTTCATGTACTAAGTTGGAAATCAGATGTCAGGGTCCTGGTGTTTGGATATGTCGGCCTCCCACACCAACACTTGACTCACTGAACTGAAAACCAAACTTAGTAGCCAAAGCACTATTTCTTCACATAATGAAATATCAGAGTCCTAAATTATGTGGTTGAACCGAGGTCCTCTGATACCAATTTGTCAAGACCCATCCCTTGGGGGCCATATTGTGACTACCCCAAGCCCGCCTTCCATAGGCCAGGGGTTGGTGAATAGCACCAATGGCGTAATTCCCTAAAACTGGGAAGGCATTGTCTTTATAAATCATAAACACAGAAAACTAGAGTAAAAGAGGAAACAAACACTAAGTAAAAGTAGTATAACAAGTGTATTGAATGTAAAGTGGTCCAGAATACAAGACCAACAGTAAAATACAAATACAACGGAAAACAAGTACAACTGAAAAAGGGACAAATAACTGTAAGGTGAAAGAAGCTCCTGGATCTTCCTCTAGGGTTCCTACCAGGAGGGTAGGTACAAATTGCATCCACAACACTCCACATCCATCAGACTCCACCATGTACAGATACGTCGTAAGGTCCCCCTCCGGGCACAGTCCAGTCCTGGTGCTCTTGGCCTCCGTCAGCATTTTTTATCGTTTGCATCCAACACAACGAGATGTGGGCAAAGACCATGAAGAGGTGAGTATAACGATACTCAGTAGGGACCCCGAGAACAAAAGTTTCAAAAAATTCAATATGGATAATCCATAAATCATGAAATCAATAGATAACCATTAATTAGGTGTATTCCCATACATATACCTATGTTATCATGTAACTAATCTCAATCTTGAGAAAAACACCAAGGTCATTGACTCAATTGAAACCAGGATTTTCATTATCGAAACCACATATTCTGGAAAAATACTCTTCTGTTGAGTACAGTGGGCGTTTCGCGACACAGAGGCGCTTATCAATAACATTGGACTAATGAGGTACTCACCCTGTCGAGTACCGCATGTCTGCTTCCAATTACCAGGCCCTCCTCCGCTGTGGGTCTACCGCAAAATACTGGGAACTCCCCCTAATAGCCTATAAAGGTACTCCTCCTTTCTAGTACCATGGGTTGCAGCCAAATACCGGATGCTCCTCCGCTAAGGGTCTGCCGCCAACTACCAGGTGCTCCCCACTAGGCTAGTCGAATCGGTCAAGTAGTCGTCAGGTCTATCTACTACTAGGTCTCTGCACTCTGTGCACTCGTCATTGGGAGGATCTGCTCCACGAGATACTAGTTGATAGTCCAAAAGTCATGAATTATTAAGTGAAAGTATCTCAATGCACTGCCATGTCATAGGTGTCTCAATGAAACAGACGAAACGTCAATCAGTCACTCGGTCTATGAGTTGTTAGCATTTTAGTCCTGGGGGCCTAGTTAGATTCTTGTTTGAACCAACCTAACCATGAATCAACTATAACCCCAAAATCCAGTGGTGTATACTCAAAGGTACGAATATGATCCATGAATAATAGAGCCACTGACAGTTCCTCAAACGAACGTCTGTTGCCAATGATATAGCCCAACAAGGTAATGGGTCAGTAATGGACTCGGGTCCAGTCCGACCGGGTCGGACCGACTCGGACCACTCAGTCTGGGCCGTCCTAGTCTGGGTCGACACGGGCAAACTCGATGGGCCTGGCCCGACCCATTGGGCAGGTCATCCTTCTATGTTTTCACTTAGTCCACTGGTTCCAACGGAACGGACCGTCAGGGTGGTTCGACCCGGTAGTCTCCATGTAGGTGGCTCGGTGACTCTGCCCGGGAGACCGGGCTAGTTCAGCCAGCGACACCGCGGGGATCTACACGGGTCGGCTTGGGCAGACAGTGGCCGGGAGGCCAGTGTGCAGGCCGCGCGGGACACGGCCAGGCCGACTGGGCACCCGACAGGCCACAAGCGCACTGGACAGGGCGCGGTAGGCCACGGGGCAGGCCGCGTGGGTGCCGAGCAGGCCATGACAGGGTGTGGGGGTGCCGAGCAGGCCACTGTCAGGGACTGGGTAGACACCAGCAGGGGCGCGGTTGCAACGGGCAGGCCATCGATAGGGCACGGGGCGTCGGGTAGGGGGCCGAGGAGCCGGGAAGCATGCTAGGGGCGTAGGTAGGGCACCAAAAGGGCGCGGGCAGGGCACCGGGGGAGCAGGAAGCATGCCGGCGGGGCGCAGGCAGTGCGCCAGGGGCGCGACCAGTGCACGGGGGCACTGCGCGTAGACAGGTCGAGCACTGCATGGCCAACGATGTTTGGCTGGGTGCATAGGGGCGTCGTGGGTAGGCAGGTTGGGCACCACATGGATGGCGATGTTTGGCCGGGAGAACCGGCGTGCTATGGGGGTGGCGCTGTTCATGGAGGACATAGGTTGCACGACCTCATTGTTGTCACTTTCATATCCTTGCTATGGAATTCCACAAGATAGAAGAAAATTGGCGGTGGATGTCGGGTGATGTTTGGTTGGCTCCAATCCTCCGCGTTTAAGGCGATAACAAACGTCTCACTAGTATGAAGCACAACTACCACCATTAATCATTTTGAGAGAATGGAAGAACAAGGTGAAAAGTTCATAATTTAAATAAATCAAACCCCTAACTTTCTTGATGATTTTTCATTATCAAGGTCACAGGATAAGGCGACGTCGTTTCGTTGACATCAGGGAAGAAGAATCCGAGGATGGCGTCATCATTCTTCATGGGTGACGTTTCCCTTTCTTGCCCTGGTCGAAGAAGGAAGATGGTGTTCACCGACATTCTTCATGTTCTTCGCATTCTCACTTGGAAGAACGGTTCTCCGTTGAGATCTTTTTCCAACAATCTCAAAGGAAGAGAAATTCCAACCACAAATAAAAGAACAGTCTTCCTATTATTTTAAGTATTGGCATGTAATTCAAAAGGGTGAATTAATAACCTTGATCCACCCAATTAAATCACCTGCATTGGAACAAATTAATTAGGGGTGGTTTTCTTCATTAAGGTGGGGAATGGTGGAGAGGCTCTCCCTCATTAATGAGGGATAGTTGATAGGTTATTGTCTCCTCCCATTAATGAGGGTTTTGGTGGCCTCATGTGGTCCCCACCACATTTAACCTCACATGGGAGGTTGGGTTCGGATAGGAACCACCACTGTAACCTCTCATGGGAGGTTAGGGTGTGGCGGTCCTACCACCAACTCCCATGTGGAGGTTCCAACTACCCGCACTCATGTGGCAGAAGGAATAAAATAAAGTGTGGCTACACTTTATTTTATTATTATATTTTTTTATAAAAATCCAAAAACTATCTTTTATTCCCAACCATCTACCATCGAGGTGAAAGACATCTTACATGAATACCGGCACTGCGAGTTCAACAATACCCTCATATTTCAATTCCAAGCACTGGTTCAGAAGTTATAAAATCTCACTCATACGTTTACTAAATGTACCTGAACAAAACTATTTTTGAGCACATCGGGCCTCATAATCAAGCGTCGTCAAAAACTAGGGACTCTAAAAATTCCCATGCATTTAAAAAAAACATGGGAACTCTGGTCCTTTACATGTGTTACCAAGAATATAAAGGAAAATGAATTGGTTAACACTCAAAATGATGATACTTCTGAAATATTATTAACAAATCAATATTATATGATCATATATGGTTTAATATTTGTGAATATAGTTCTTGAATAATTTAATAACAATTATTATACTATTATACATGAGGTTAACGTACCCTCAACCAAGAAAAATTTCATGGTATGGGAAAATTTTACAATCTCTTTATTATCTAAGCTTGTTTTTATGTAAGTATCTACTAGGACCACATTATCATCTACATCCGTGTTTTCTTATAAATTTATTTCAATAAAATTACTATTTATGAGACTGTGGGATCATGTTATTTATAGCCTTATCTGACCTTATATGTTTTGAAAGAAATTTTTGTATTGTTTTCCAAACAAAGTACTTTATAACCTTTTCGGCAAGATTATGGTAAGAATGTTTTTTAACTTATATGGTGGTTTTGGTTATTTTCTGCCATTATAAGATCATCGAAGCTTCCATTACAAGATTATTATAAAATTTTCAAAATAAATGTTTTATTTTATATTTATGTAACTTTTAAATGATTTCAAAATAGAAAGATACATTTCCCCCAAATAGTTTTGATTTCATCAATGTCAACATCCTTTGATAAATTTTACACTAGTTTGAAGGTGATTTATTATGATAAAAAATATTCCATATTGTATTTTAGGTTTTGTGATATGTTTGACTGTGGGTGAGTTAATTTTATACCATTAATGGTTTATGGTTAAATTATTTACATTTCGTATGATTGTTTTAATATGAATGTTTATGGTACGTTTTAAACTTTTCATATGAGAAATGTATTGGACTTAGTAAGTGACAGGTGGAGCCCTCTATAGCTCCTCGGTGAATCGGTAGGTCTCAAGAGACAATTAGATGGTGAATTGGCCGAGGCCTTTCCCAATTTGATATATGGTTTTGGCTGAGTCCTAAATCATTTGTAGATGTCTTGTTCGAGGCATTGGCAAGATGTTTCAGAATGTCCGGCATTATACATTCCCTCATTATGAAAATAATAACGACAGATCATGTGGTTATTCGACTAGTAGAATACCCATGACTATGTTTTATTATGGAATTATTTACTGAACTCATATTTCTTCCATAATGTGTTCATGTTTATTATTTTTAAAGGAACGTGTTTTAAATTATTCACCATGCATAATGTTTATGTTATATTTTTCTTTATTTATTACCCTTAATGAGTATTTGAGATCACCCTGTTTCATGTGTTTCATTTTCCTCTGATATGAAGAAGATAGTTATTAGTGACTTGCAGGCATAATATAGGAAGCATGGATGTTTCTGATAGAATTATTTAGTATTTTATTTATTTTCAAGTTGTAATGTTCAACTTATGTATTTATCTTATTTCCAATGATACTAAACTGATATGTTTTTGGAACATGATTCCTTATTTCTTGCCAATGTTATGTAATAATGCACTGACTCTGGGTAACTGGGGTCGGGGTGTTACGAATACTACTCCACAACAAAACCCTCACTTTCTAAGGAAACCCACAATAGAAGTTGAGGATCACCTAGATCATTCTCCAATCAACTATAGGCGTTGATCACCAGTGGATTCACTTCATGTGATCAACACTTCACATCTTTTGCAGATTTCAACTCATTATCCACTCCCACTAGCCTCTTTCCAGACAAGACTACCTCAACACTTGACCTTGAATCATTAAGACATTTTCACCCATCATCCAAGATATATTCATAGACCCTCATTTATTGGATTCCAGAAAATTTCCCATATGATGACTGAAATAACAAAAATAAGACAATGATTCATATACCGAATTCTATTAATGTCAAAACACTTCTCTAACTGTGAACCAAATATATTTGAAAATAATTCTTGACACATCCACTTACACAAAAACATGTCTGTTAATAAGATGTAAAAAAAGATTCAATAAAACTATTTGAAAAAATATATACCCAATAGGTTCCCAAGAAATCTAACAATGTATTGAATTTATAATAGTGAATGAATATTATGTAAACTAACTCACATTGCCACTAAAGGAGAGTAGAGATTTGTATTGATGCCATTGGTCCATCTAAATATATATAACTGATATTATTTGATGCTACAAGGAGAACTAGACTATGATATGATTAAACATACTCCAATTTGAATCAGATAACAATATTTTTTTTGATAAAACCCATCATCCTGATCTCATATAAGTCACACAACCCAAAAACATGCCTATAAATCAAATTTACTGAGGGGAATCGTTACATGGACCGAGAAATCAAGGATTGATTTAGACGAGACGGGGAATCATTAATCCATGTAATCAAGAATGGGTGGAAAGACTTTTTTATATTTTTAATGATTTCCCAAAACGACCGGTTTATTTAATTACTGAATTTATGAAATTAAACATTTTATTTGTTGTGAAAAGATTTATCAATATAATCACAACAAAAAACCAAATAGAACACATCATACAATAATATTAATACATACCAACCCTCGTTTATAACCACTACTAAAAAACATAACCACTGGTCGATATTACCAACCAACAGAAATATCCACTAGAAATTTCACAAAACCACATCACCTCCCCACCTTACCATCCACACACAACCACCCTTTTCACATACCCACCTTATCAAACTAATCATCCAAACTGCCCCAACTAATGACCACCACTATTATCACACATCAAATCCCCACAATCCAAAATAACAGAATTCCATTTCCCATGTCACCATAATATACAATTTCGGTGGTAATGAATCATTATCCATATATATTTGATTATAATTTTAATTCATGGTGAGATTAATTAAAAGGTTACAACAAGGGTCTCATAATCCATGATAATCATAGAAGAAAAAATGACTCCAACAACCATTATTGTTAAAATGGAATATCAACAATTCGTTGAAATGATTAATAATGAAACCATAAACGAAATTCAACATTTCAATGCTATTTCAGGTTAAATATCAGTCCATTAATTTTGATAATTCCAACAAACATTCATGTTAATTGTGAAATTACACACAGTTATCTTCATTCGCCATATTTAAACAGAATAAAGAGGACAGTCTAGGTTCATATTATTATAAAATGAAATTAAAATACAATATTCATTTAAAATTGTATTCTTGATATTGTATTATGTTCAAATTAAATACTTCATTACATACACTTCATGATTTTGAAATCATTAAAATAAAACATGATTTCTGGAGAAAATTTTAAAACTGGTCATGTTGTATTACTATGTTTCATTCATTAGAACCCATGGATTAACCATTACATAGTCATTGTAATGGCTCAAAAAACGTAATCATATATAATAATAAAAATTATAGGTTTAGACATACATATATTAATTAATAATATTAAAAATGGTATATGCTCAATTTTCTAATACAAGAACTTCCCTAGTTACAACTCAAATGATATCAAATTAAGGCATGCTTCCCATAAGAAACTAGTAATGAATTAACATGTGAGATAATGTTATTTAGATTCATAAAAATTATTTTCATTAATAAAAAAATAATTTCAGTCATTTTAACATTGTTTTTTCTCAACAAGTTACCAGAAATAATGATTATCATTTAAAAAATAGAAATAAATCCATTAATATTTTTTCCTCTACAACATTCTGACCTCATGTGGTAATATCAATACTATATAACTATAGTCAAGTGAAAATATAGAATAATTTATTCTTTTCAAGTTTTCCAAATTCAATGAAATTATCAATAATCAAGATGATAATTATAAGAAATTTCGTAATTTAAATGTTAAAAACATGTCTTAAAATTGTTTCATAACACATGCTAATAAAAATTACAAATTGAAAAAACAAGATCCATATTAACTCACATGGAAAGTAGTAAAAAATAATTGTTCAAAATAGATTATTTTATCATGGAATTGGGAAATAAAGTTTGACATTAAATTTATTATAAGGTCATTGAAAATTAAAAAATTGATCAAAAAATCACTAATCATGATTCTCTAAAAAAATTAAATCATTAGTAAAACTATAAGTCATACTATTCATTTGCAGTAAAGCAGTAAAAATTCAATTCATTATAAATAATGTAATAATCGGAAATGAAACAAAAAATTAAAATATTGAGAATATTTCAATCAAAAATATTAGGCTGGTTAACTAATATGTTATTTTTCCTTTTTGATATATGAATAATTCAGAAAACCATAATAGTTTATTATAAATAATATCTGGTAAAAATTTCCGAGAAAAAAAATTAAATATTAGAATATAATTAATTAATTTTAACATAGAAATATAAAACAATATAAATTATAACACATGTCATCATAAATCATGTACCTCTCCTAGGTATTTACCATACATGCAATGGCAGCACACATGGTCATTCAATAAGATAAAAGTATATGCACTAGATCAGGGAGGGCCATAAAATACCATATCTTACTCAGTCTCCCTGACATATATCAGAAAATATGGTCAACTAAAATTGTTTCCATACCAACCCATTCATTCACCCACAATGCCTACCTCCAAACTCTACCCAATCTGTCAACCATCACCTCTGATACAATTTTTTCCTAACACCCTACCTCCAAAGATATCACAATTAGAAGAGAGAGAAAATGACCTCAAAGTGCCACATCAAGTAGGACCTAGGTTATCATTAGAGTGTATAAATATATCCCAATATGGGAATCATTAACTTTTATAAGAAAAAAAAGATAGTGATATATGATGAATCAACTAAAAATAACACCATGGAATAATAAGAATATCCAAACCATCCCACAATGCATGTATAAAAATAAACTAATGCATTCAAAAGACTCCAAATGAAATCTAAAAGGATTAAAAACTATGGAAGCAACATATAAAAAAATCCAATGGTTTGAACATGAATGGTATAGAATTGGTCAAAATTTCCTATTGGAAACTATAAAAGTGTTTTTATATATTTAGAGAGAGGATATAGATATACTCAGTAGGAAAACCAATGTCTCTAGTGCACAAGTGGAAGAAGAATACAACTACAACCATTAAAAAACAACAAAACCAAAAATAAACTAACATGTAAACTAACCTTAACAACAAACACACTAAGGCTTACAAAAAATTTACACATCCAGGTAAATATATTAATATACTAAGAATAACTATAGTAGGCCAATATGCACAAATTTCCCACTGATTAACTACTCTCACACCTCAATAAAAATATCATATCACTCCCACCTCATTCATATATATCACACCATAATCTTCTCGTAAACACCTGGGCCATAATAACACATCATATAATGCCCATAAACTCCTAGGCCATCAGATCACATCATATATCATCTTTGCACCCTTAGGCCATCAAAACACATCACATCATGAACACACATGGGACCAATCATCAAATATTTTATCAAATACAACTAGGACAACACAACATAACTCATTCCAAATGTACATGGGACCAAAAATCACACCTCATCAATAAGACTCATAGGACCACACATTTCAACGTACAAAAAAACATGGACCACTATCATCTGGAAGTGGGAGAAGGGAAAAGTGGGTGGTGATCCATCTATCCTCCCACCATGATGATGGGACGAACACCCCACTATGGACTATGTGGGTGTTAACACATAGTGATTGAGGTGGGTGAGGTGATTATAGAAATCATAAGAACACATAGTTTATATTAATATATAGTTACATCAGAAAAACACATCATATCGATTTAAAGTAATAACTAACCATCTCATTGAATATAAAGAATACCATTTCCACCTATAAATGCATAAAATCACACAAAGAATAGAACAAATAGTACATATTTCTAGCATTATTCAATTTTCCAGTGTCTATGTTCATCTAAAAAATACACTTTAATAGCCTATTTAATTTATGTACTCAAAAATTTTTATTATCCAATTCCATTTTGGAAGACACATTGTTTCATAGATCCATTACATTAGTTAGTATATAAACATTAAAAATTAATTAACACAACTAATTATCATACAATCATTAAACACAACATTTTAAATTGGTTAACAAGTTGTATTAATTTCAATATTTCTTGGGTAAAAAAAATAGAACCAAAGGAATAACATAATCACAAAAAAATATCCCAGCTTCCACACCCACATCATTTTATAGCCACATCCACATTCAAATCCATGCTTTATAAACATGCAACAAGGACCTTTGAATTCCCACTACAATGATATATCATAATAACCATCACATCCCCACCGCATAATCACATATCATACACTTTCTCCACTCACATCACCACGTAGCTACAACACATCACATAAACCCCCACGCAAAAAACATGAATTATTCCACACATCATATCAAATAAAAAAACATAACTCGTTTTCAAATTTATAAATGAAATGTAAATTATTCAATTTCAATTCATTATTGAAGTGTTTCATCAAATAATCCAATAGATATTAGCCCATTTAATTCATTAACTAGCTATACATAATTAGTAAATTACATATTATGTTATTTTCAATGACCACACACAACATTAATTCCATAGTTAATAATATAGAAGTACATGTAAGGGTCACAAACGAACATGATTTTCATTGGGTAGTTATACCATACAATTTTATTCCCAGATAAATAAAAAATAAGATGTAATGTCATTAATCACATCCCCCACCCCATTATATTTAATTTTAAAAAGATTATTTATCTTTTTTATACTTCATTTTACCATCTCTCCAAGGATAACATTTATAAGCAAATCCAACATTATACTCATAAATATTAAATGATGGAAAATCATACATGTAATAAGGATAGCTGACGTATCCTTATTCCCCCAAAAAAATTGGTAGGAGTACAACATTAAACTCTCTGTGGAAAACCCCATATAGCTACAAATGTTGGTTACATAACTCTAAGGAGGATGTATTAGGGATTTCATGTCTTAAAATAAATCCCTAACAAAAGTAAGAATGAATGAAATTCTCATTAGAATGATTAGATCCTATATGATTATAATTAGATACAGTTTTGAATTTCTATCAAACATTCTCTCATCAAGACCATCCACTTAATAAATTTTAAAGGATTTCAGGATTTCATATGATTAAAGATACCATTGATCCCCATTGAAAATGACTTAAAATCATTAATTAATTCATTAAAATAATTTCTCTTCAAAATAGAAATAAAAAAGTGAAAAACAAGGAGAACTAGGAAATTCTGGTAAAATGGTAAACTAATGAAATGAGTCACCATTATGACGAGTCACCACTAGACAAGTAACCTCCAGAATATTCATTGCCAAAAGAGTCACCTTCAAACATTTAACCATTAGAAAATTCACCACAAAAAGAGTCACCTCCAAACGAGTCATCGTGAGAGGTTTCACTACCAGAGGAGTCACTATAAAATAATTCACCTCTAAACAAGACACCGCTATATGAGTCACCCCCAAAAGAGTCACCTCCAGTCGCCACAAGATGAGTCACCACCAGCTGAGTCAGTTCCATGATGATTCATTGCAAAAAGAGTCATCTCCATGATGAGTTACTATTGGGAAACTATAAATTTGGAAAATTAATGAGATGAATGACCATTGTAATTACTCACATACTTAAAAAAACCTCTACTACACCTAGACACCTCAAACATTAGATTTTTTCAAAGTAACAATCCATATGGTCTTGATCATTACATATTAATTACAAAGGTTTATGATGTTGTGACAACTATTATAGTCTTTGGTGGGAATAATGAAGATGGTATGGTTTAAAAGTTATTTATTCGATCCTCATTGATAAAATAATAACGTAACAATACATAAGTATCATGATCAAGAAATATTTTCTTTAGATCATCTTCCTATAAAATTTAATACATATTATATGAGAAAAAAGTTCTAATTAGTGAATAATTTCATCGGTAAAAAGTATAAAACCTTTATATCCTTCTATTATAAGTACAACAAAATTTATATAAAATAATAATTTATTCAAGATGATATTGATTAATATGAGAAAATAGTTTAAAAAACAGTGTCACTTTACTCAAGAATTTTCTATAATGGAAAATGAATGTAATGGGGAATTATTTTACATTAATGGTTCATAATTTTATAAAATTGATCCTTTTTAGTTCAATTTTATAGCTTTTAAATGTTAAAAAATTGGCAATGAAGACGATTTTTCATTAAATTCGCCAATGAAAATTATTCAATACTTAATAATTTTTTCCCATTAATTGATAGAGATTTACATCAAACCAAATACAAAAAAGAATATTTATTTTTTATTATTGATGGGGGAAATTTTTTTTTTATGAGACTAAATTGGAAAACATCAAATTATTTAGAGGATATATTTTCTTCACTAATGTAAATAATAATCAATAAATAGTCATTATGATGGTGTTGATGAAGAAAATATGAAATTGAAATAATATTATATTGATGATATAGTTAAAGGATTTTCTGTAAATGGATAAAAAGATATTATTTATTAATAAGAACAAATAGATATACAATCAATATTTAAATATTATTTATCAAATTTTTGTTTAAAAAATTAAATGTTGTAAAAAGAGAAGGAATTTTATTTGGATGTTTATTAATAAACATAATAAAATGATGTTGGAAATATATTATCATGATAATGTGAAGGTAAATTAACTAAAAAAATTTAGAAATGGTTATTGTAATAATATTGTAAAAAAATGTGAATTAATCACTTTTAGAAATCTATGCATTACGAACAAGAAATCTTGATGGGATACGACATGATTTTTTATTACATTAATAATCCTAATATTATTTTTGATGTGGGAATGTTCACATTTAATTCTTATAAAATGATATTGTGATATTTATGAGATATATTATATGATTTTAAGTTCATGTTAATTGAATTTTTATATAAAAGTTGAAAAATTATCGAAATATTGGTGTTTTAAAAAATTAAATATAAATAAAAATATACTATAAATTGAGATCAAAAAAATTTAAGAATAATTTTCATATATAGAGATATATAATGGGAATATCTAATAATATTGTATTAAATAAAATAAATGTTATAAAAAATATAAATTAGACGTGAAACACCTGACATAATAAATCTAAACAATTGTTCATTAATGAAATGTCTCTTTTTATTACTAATATTGGGTGCCTGGGGAATTAAAACAAGTTGAATGAAGTAATTTTTTATAACCATAATTTCATGTAAAGAAAACATAATAAAGGAATATTATTATGGTGAATAAAACTACTGAACGTAAAAGTATCCAAACTAAAATAACATATCTAATCTAAAGATACAGAATATATATTTTTATTAAAATATTTTTGTTGATTGTGAAAACATCCAACTCAGTATTTTGAAATTTTTCTTTCAATTATAAGTAATTATTTGAAAAAAATTAATGTTCACAATGTATAAAAAATGAAGTAACAAGATAGTAAATCTCTTATAATTAATGTTGCATTGATATAATCATGGAATGAATGTCCTTGAATTCATGGTTATAGATGATCCTCATGAAATATTGGTGATATGATTCCTTTTAAAGAAATTAAAAAATGAAAAAAATATTCATTGATATTTCTAAATAATGGTTCAATAAAAGAAAAATATTTGTATAATTAGTTATTGAAAATAATATATTTAAATTATAGAATATTAATTTTGATGAGGGTATAAAGAAATATTTACTTAGTGGCACTAATTATTAAAATGAATGAGAATATTTATTAATTCGAAATGATGTACTATTGATTCAAATATTTTAAGATTTCACATTTTTGTAAAATTAGTAACCTATTAAAATTAAATGAGTCTAAAAATTAATTTTATTTAAATTTGAAAAAGAAAAATATATGTTGAAATAAATGAACTACGATATTCATATAAAAAATTTGAAATGTTCATACGGATGTAGAATTTTTTATACTTGCATTACAGAATAGATAACAGAATTCGATTTTATGAACATTTTAAAATTTTAATATTGGGAACGCATTACTAATTAACGTGGATATTCAGATATTTCATTCATCAAAACTTATTCATTCACATATTAATGATCATATAATGATGTTTTTGGAAAATAAATATAATTACTTTATCACATTTTTAATGAATTTACGTGGATTAAATGAATTATTTTATTGAAGTAAAAATTAAAGGATTCTTGAATATATATTAATTACATGAGATGTTTTGATCAGTATGTTTGAAAAAAATATTATATTTAATAAAATGAATTTGATGAATTTTCTATATCCAATTAATTATCACAATTGATTTTTTGGGAACATAAATTAATGATCATATGGTCATTGTCACATTACCAATATTTTTGGGATTCAATTATTAAACTAATATAAATCATTTTGGAAAATTTGAAAAATATACATAATAATGAAATATATATATATATATATATCATACCAAATCCTAAAATAAACAATTGAGCAATATAAACTGAATTGTGAGTTTTATAAATCTATATGGGAATTGGTGGATTTATTTATTAGAAAATGAAGAAATGATTTGTTTCAATGGGTTTGGGTTATGGTATGTGTTAAGCCATAAACATGTAATTGTAAAGGTAACATTATCTCTCCACACCATTTATTGAATTTAGAAGATTTCATCAATGGATGAGGAGTATTTACTTTTATATTTCATGGTAAAAATATTCTTAAGGGGTTCATACACTTATTGGGATATCAAGGGGATTGATATGAGTTAATTGAATTCATGTGGTAACTATGAGTGTAACATTGTGTATTCATTATATATATTTGTATATGTATGATGTTTTGTAAAATAATTTTTGAGAAAATTTCAATGGAAATTTTTTAATTTTTACATGGATGTTTTTTATTGGATAATGTTGAAAAAGTGACATTTGAGATGATGTTTAGAAGGAAATGATTTTTTATATTAAAAATATTTTGGAGTAATTATTCACTATTATTGTTTACTATAATGGGGTTTAATATAAATTATTATAGTTATATAATGATGATAATTTATTATGTATTAGGGTGATTATTCTATGAATATTAGACAAAATCCAATCCATGGAGGAATTTTGTGAAAATAAAAATATTTTAGGATACTCTTACACAATTTTAAAAGATTAATATAAAAATATATATTCGGTACATTGAAATGGATTTGGTTAACATGTTTGTGGAATATTTGTGTTAGTTATATTAATTAGTCCAACAAACCCTAAATATTTTTATTTATATCAGACAATGAAATTTTATTTTTTGAATAATATGGTAAATATAGCCTCATGAAATTAGTGGGGTTTTTTTGGAAGTGATAAGATGGTTTCTGAGAATATACTGTATAAATAATAAATAATCACCCGATAACTTTTATGGATTGTGTTTTGATTTATTTCATAGATTTGACAATAATTTTTATGATTTATATGAATAATATGTCATGACATAATGAAAATATAGTGATTTAGATGATTTATGGAAAAATAATACAAAAAGACTTTTTATCAGTGAAATATGTGGTTAACCTTGAAGATAACAATAAAAACATTATTAATTTCCTAATGAAAATAGATATCTAATTTTCATTATAGGCCTGATAATACTTGAAGTGGACTGTTATTTTATTTAATTCATCTCTACAAAAAAAATAATTTCTTTCATAGATTTCTATACATGGAACATCATTTTTGAATGAATAGTGGTAAAATATTAACTATTATAATATAGTGGATGGATTAGTGGGAATTCATATAACCAACATAATTTTAACATGACTTATTTGTAACAAATAAATAAATCGATTTCTTTAGTTATCAATTTATTTTTAATTAATGTTAATATCATTTTTAAATAAAAGACATGTTTATATATATATTTTTTCATATATGAAATGTGTTCTGATCATAATAAATTAAACTTGTCTGTTTTCATGAATTATTTTAATTAAATAAATTAATTATTTGTTCAATAAAAAAATTTATCCTTTATATAATGTTTTTTCATTCCATGGGATAAGAATAAATCAATTTTTATGATTAAATATATATTATCCCATAAATTAATTATCAACATCATTTCTATTCTTATTTAGAAAAATACACCAAGTATAGAAGGTGAAATTCATAAAATAAATTCCATATTTAGAATCACAGGGTTCAAATTTGTTAAATAATTTAAATGTATTTTTTGGATTTATTAATATTAACTGTGGTATAATTTGTCACCATAGTTAAGGGTAAATGATGCTAACACGATTAAAACTAAATATTAATGTCCCCATTTACATATTAATTAATAATTGATGAATTGAGTTATAAAATTTTCAAATAAATGTTTAAATTTATGTTGTTTAAGTGACACATGTCCATGAAAATTTTCATTTTAATATGTAAGGAAAATAAAAATAGAAAATGCCAAACACCTATAAATATCAATTATACATCCACATTGTGAAAAATGAAGCTATGAATGAATATTAACGTATATTTTTAGAATAATAAAATATTTTTACATATGGATATTTATTTCATATTTTTAATAATTATAAAATAAACATGAAATATTAAAAAATTATAATACAGTATTTTATCAATTAAAAAAATAAAATGAATATAGTTTTTAAAAAATAGATTTTTATAATTTAAATGAGTAATATATTTACAATAAAAATTAAATTGCTAATAAATATTAGTGTAATTAATGATGATATTTTAATTAAAATATTTAAATTATATATTTTAAGTTAAATAAATTTAATAGTGATAAATCTACATTTAATAGTTTTTTAACAAAATAATATTTTGTTAACATATCTTCAAATTCTAAAAATAATTAGATAGAAAAAGGATAACAATATATGGTCAAAAATTTGTCCTATCATCCATTTATTATAAAGTTGTATCTTTATAGGTAAAATTAATACTCTTTTGGAAAGAATAAGTTTTCATTATGTTTAAGCTAAAAATATGTTAAATAATGGGTTCAACTAGATGGTAAGGATTAAAAAACCACATAAAAATTTCAATATTTTATTAGATAATTGGATTTAAACCCTATATAACATTACATTTATAGGTTTTTATATATCTATTTTATGATCATTCTTCCATTGGTTTTATACTTGAAAAAATATCAATTTGGTAAAGGAATTTTTACTTTATTGTCTTTCTTGGAGACACATGTGATGTTATGAAACATTAATTTTTAATATAGTGTTTATGATTTTTAAGGACATGTTCTATCCTGAATATCCTTATTTTCATGAAATGTTAGGCACCATTTAATTTAATTTTGTTACATGGTGGATTATGATTCAATGATACAAAGTGGTAAGAGTTTATTTGAAACAATAACATCACTTATCATGATTTTATATGACAATTCTTTAACTGGTTAATTATTATGATCGAACTCTCAGAAAAACTCATGAATTGTTATTCCCTTAAGACATTCAGGTTATATCTAGGTAATTGTACCATTTTCCCACTCATTTGTACTTATTATAAATAAAAATAAAAATGAAAATGAATATATTCATTTCCTTTCAATTGAAAATATGTGTTCTTTCAATACCATATTTTCATAAATGTTTAAAAAAATTCTTTTTCAAGAATTGTTTCTTTTGATTTTAAAATATTCAATTCAATATATTAAAAAATTAAATTTCATTGAAAATTATTTAATGGATTTTAATTATTCATTATATGTTTTAATGTGAATTTTCTATGAAAGGGTATATTTTGTTTCATGATTACATTATTTGTTTTCAAATTGATTTTGAATAAAAAATTTTAAAAAAATATCTGGAATCAATTATATTATTTCAATGAATAATGTTTTCAATTTTTTTTCAAACTGGATTATATGTTTTTAAGATTCTTGTAATTGAATTTTTTATTCAAAAGTTTTTATGTCTTTTAAAAAATAATTTTTCATGGAGTAAAGTATATTTTCATTATGAAATAGTTTTGAAGGGTGATTGGAAATTATTTTCTATATAATATGTCATCTGTTTTTGTTACTCCATCCATTTTCATAAATGATACAATTTTTCGATTCATCTTATTTTAATTAATTGTTTATTTTTTGTGAAATGATATTAGTGTAATATGTTTGTCTTTCTGGGTGTATATGTTTATGAAATATGATTCTCTTCATCGGAAATATGTTTATGATACCTACTTTTTTTCACAACACATATATTGATTAAATGATTATTAAACCTTTCCCTTTTTCATAAGTTTGGAAAATATTTCATTTTGATGATACCCATTTCATTTCAAGGGTTCTAATTTGATTATTTATGATCATGTTGAACAAGTATGTATTATTTTAATATGAGGTGGTTGACACCAATATATACCTCCAATTAATTGGTTAATTATTTATATCACATAAGATAGACTAATATAGTCATGGGAGTGAACCATGACTAATATGATGGCATGGGAATGAACTCATACTAATATGATAACCATGGGAGTGAACCTTGACAACCAAGATGGTATGGGGAGTGAACCCATATTACTAATATAGCCTCGATGGTGATGTGTTGATTACTATGGATTCCATTTTATATGCTTATGTGTATTCCACTTTTACATGTATTATTCCTATGTTATGATTTCATAGATAATGTTTGTTATTTCCTTATGATTCATATATTATGAACTACCAATATATAATTCATGATTCATGTCTATGATCTTATGATATTAATATTATGATTTTATAATTTTATAATCACAATCTCATTACATTGTTTCTTATATTTATGTTTCCATGACTCTATTGTTTACCCTTACTATACATATGATCTCACCCCTATTTATATTTCCTTTCCCATAGGTCATGAGATATGTTTTATGATTGATGTTTCTATGAATGGTGGTTGCCAAGAATAACCTAGTGGGAGATAATGATGCTCACTTATTTACCGGTGTTTATGATTCCATGATTCCAAAGTAAAAACACTATAATAGTATTTGGATGTCTATTTCTATATTGTTTTAATTATTCCAAATAAATTTATATAATGTAAAGGATTGAAAAGTGGTGGTATAAAGAGTTGGTATCATAGTAAAGTATTATTCATCCTTTGGAAGCTAGGATGAGAAATCTATTTTGATATCCTTAGTAATAATTATATAGATATGTATTGGGATGTCTCTAAGGATAAGAATAATGTTGAGTTAATGTTTAGGAAAATATCCTAGAATTTTGGAAAATGATATAGTGAGAAGGTTCTTATCATTACTTCCATGTTAGCATACTATAAGTGGATGTAGATCTGACATAGTTGTACATAGGGGTTACAACTCTGGTAAGGTACATCGAGATTTCCTTAGTGTGACAAGGTAAATGATAGCAGGCCCTGATGCACTCTTGTTTTAACACTCCTGGGGGATTTTCATTGGGAATTACAAAACTCTGTATGAACCATCAAGAATAATTTAAGTATAAAAAAATATTAAAACCCTAGGATATTACTAAGGAGTAACAGATTAAATAATTATGAGCCATTATTTAGATATCATACAGTTAATTTTTCATTATTAGACAGAATCACATTATGATAAATCTATCTCACACTATGATTTTGGATTTTAGACAATGTCATGAACTATATGGAACATGGTTATCATTGATTGTTTCATGTGTAGAATGTTTTTGAATTATAGAAATTGATTTCCCAAGTTGAAATCTCATATATAAAATAATGTAGACTGTATATGTATTAGTTATACTTATGAAGGTATAGAGAATAAAAACTACATGTATAATTTATGTGATGTTCTTCCAGTATTGTTTACATTATACATAAAAAGCGTGATTAGATTGAGGTTGAAGAACCATAACACATGTTTCATATTTCACATTCTAGTAATGATATATTAATGATTATTTAGATCAAACATGAGTAACGGTTTATGAATTAGGATAGTTGAATGAATTATTGATGTTTTTGAATACAATGATTATATTATAATAATCATGAAATAATTAAGTATTTATTGTATAATTTTTTATTAATGAATGAAAATTCAATATTGAATGGTGTTGAAGAATGAGAAAAGTGATTTCATGGGGAGATAATATTTTGATTAAGAGAAGGTAAAAATTATTTACTGAATACAAATATGACAATGATGTTTGGATAAAGAAATGTTGTTTATGAAAAATTACATTGGAGGGTACAGATCACTATGGAATAGATTATTGAAAAAGATCATTGTCATCAAGGCTGTAGTTTACAACTTCTTGGATTTAATGAATTTATCTAATATTCATTGGAATAATAAATCATCCATGCCTTCCAGAATGATTATGGTAAATCTAGTTGTTACCGTGTTTTAGGGAATATGTGATGAGGGTATTCAAATGTTTAGAATGTGACAACCATGTAAAACTTTTTAATATAACGGGGGGTCAATGTTATATTATTTAATGACTCTATTTATATAAATTTAGTTTTCTATCTTTTAAAGGGATTATAGGGCTAAGCATTTTAGGAAATATTATGTCAAAACATGGTTACTGTATTTATGTATTTAGGATTTATTGAAATCCTAATATAGAACTTGATTTAGTGATTAAACTTATTTCAAGTATTTGAATCACATTTTTTAACTATATCAATGTGGTTTTAGATAAATAAAACCTATATATTGGATGATAAATAATATGTTTCATCATGTTTGTTGGACATGCGCCCATGAACATAGGATGATATGTTCTTCACAGCTACCAATGGCAAATGTGATGTCCTGGTTAATGTGTAATAATTTTTGTAGTAAATTTTTTTGAATAAATTATAATATTGCACTAATGGTGTAACTTTTTAGCATAATGATTAACGTAAAAACCATATATAATTTCAAAAATAGTTATATTTTTCCCACTTTTATGGAACTTATGAATCATTTAAATTGTAAATTAGTGCTTCATTCATGGAAAATAATTTATGCTATCCATTTTATGAAGTATTGGATGATTTATAAATTGATCAATGCACAAAAAAATGATGAAACTGTGTTTTTGATTATATTAATGTTATAAAATTCCTTACATTCCTGGTAAATAATGTAATTACTCAACATTATGAAAATGATAAACATTGTGTTTCCTTAATACCATAATTTATATTAAGATAATAGCCTTTTAAATGATCATAAATTTATGAATTAGTGGGTCTCAACATTCCATTGTTCATTAACTTATTTTTTATCTATTGCCATAATAAATCCCTACAAGTATTTATACTTTTCCTCAATGTCCTTATTTTCAATTGTAACAATTTTTTTAATTTGTGTAAAACTAGTTATGAGATAATTTGAAAAATTGTCATGATTACAACATTCTCTTTTTCCTGTAAGTTTTAATATTTTTTTAATGATTTTTTTTTCAATGAATGGAACATTCATTTACTAAACCATCATTAACCTGGACAAATTTCAGGGGCCAAATTAATTTTAAGGGGGGGTAGAATGTAACACCCGATGTTTTTTTGAATTACTGTTTTTCAAAATTATTTAAAGATATTAATATTTAACATTTCAAACACCACCATAAATATATTATATATATATATGTATTATCACTAGTTAAAACATTTTTTACGTTACACCGTCGTAATATTTCAATACACAAAATAGTGAAGTTAAATTACTTTTTGGGAAACACAGAATTTTCATGATGACTTGCGTAACACAGAAGACTGAGTTCTACTTCATAATAATAGATTATGAAATTATTATTGTTTATAGTATTGAATAACATTTATTTTAAATTAGTAGTTAAATATTTTATTAACTACCTTATTAAAATATAGTATTAACCATATTATATAATAGATTCATTGTATATAAATTAATTAGAAATGAATATGAAAATCAATTGAATGTAAAGGAAAAATATTATTATTTTTATGTTCACAATGCTATTTTTTAATAATAAATTAAATTAATTTACATAAATAAATATATTAATATAATATATATATTATAAATTCTTTCAAATGATTTTTTTCTATTCCTCCAAAATTTTTGGATAGATTAAGAAATGAATAAACCTAATATTTTTTATTAAAATCAAAATTTTTATAAATTTAGTTTTATAACATTATAATTAAGATATTTTATTAAAATACAATATTATGTAAGAATTACATATTATATATGTCAAAATAAACATAATATTTGATATAAAAACATAAAAATAATTATGGTGATTTTTTTTAATTTTTTTGATGTTTATTTTTTCGATGAATATGGGTAAATACTATATTTTAATTCATATCTTCTTTTTTCTATGATTTATTTATATTATTAAATTAAATTATAATTTTATTTTAAATTTAAATTATATAAATTTTTTATTAATTAATCCAATTTAGTTCATTGGAATAAATTTCAATTTGATATTTAGAATAAAAAAATGTATTTTTTGGGAAGTTTTTACTTTAAACAACTGAAATGTCACCACATCTACACATTTAATATAGATTAATTTATTCCAATTATATGAATGGAATTCAAAAAAATGGATTCTAGTTTTGGAATAATAATATTTTATAATAAATAATAAGGTTAACATTGATTTTTAAAAAAATTGATGGTGATTTATATTAATTACAACAATTAAGGTGAAATTAAGTTTGACAAGGGAATAAACCTTAATAATTATTGTCCAAATGAACTAGAAACTAGTCAAAATCCATTGGATGGAAATATTTATTATATTTAATTTATTGAAAATAATTTTAACATTATTGGTTCCACTTTTAAGGGGAGAATGATGTTTGGAATTCCTTTTTCAAAATTTACAAGAGTGCCACTTCTCATCCACCATAAAAAGGACTCCTCTCCTCCCACTTCATCACACCTCTAATGCCACATTAGGTCAGCCCATATCATCCCAAATAGATCTTAAAAATATATACCCTCATCTTATATGTTCACCACATGGTATAAATCCATCTGAGTAATCCCTTTGGGTCAATCGAAAAGTAGTTACCCGATGAAGAGGTAAAATATTTCATCAATGTATTTATATTTATTTCAATTTTTTTAAAAGGGGGTGCCTCGGTCAAATACCAAGACAAAATTTATTCAATAAAGAAGAAAAAATACATATGTTTGAAGGAGGGTATTTTATTACAATACTTTTCATAAAGAGAGAGAAGATCACCTGCCAGATTATCCATCCATGTGATGCCCTGGTTGATTCTCTTATTGGTGATACCGTTAGAAACCATGTTCACATCATGGAAGGCATGAGTGGAAATGTATCTGATCTCTTGAAGTGAAGCAAGGTAGCTTATCCAACAGGTAGTAAGGGGCCAACAAGGAGCAGTATAACATTCTTGATGTCTTGGACTATAGTTGATGAGTCACATTCAATCAAAATGTTTTTCTAGCCCTTTTGTTTGACAAAGTCAGTCATAAGAATAATAACCATCTTTTTCTGATTCAAATATAGAGGTGACACCACAACTGCTGAAGAATCATCCTCGAGAATGGCCAAGGTTGTCTCCAATATAGAACCGCATCCCATAGGTCCTGGGATTCCATTGGAAGCTCCATCAACATTAATTTTGATCCATCATGGAAGCGGTCTTGACTGAACACCTCAAATGTGTGCCTTAGTGGTATGTATATACCCTAAATCATAGGTTAACGTAGGATCACATAGTCTCCAATAGTATTTTCAAAATGGGATTTATGAATCGAGGATGCATCTTAAATGGCGATGAGAATCTGCATCCGACCTACATTAATATTGAATGAGTAGTTGTTGTGAATAATTTCATTTATATTATACTAGATCATGTGTAGAGGCTCATAAGTGATAGATAAGAATAGGTTCTTGATTTTTTTTAATGATTCAAGCTCCAAAAAACGTTTTAATTACAAGGAAATAGTGTCGAGTAACAACCATCTATAATCAAACTTGCCGGTAATATAAATCCAGAGAGTTGAAGTTGTAGCACAAGATAAAAAATATATAATTAGTATCCTATCTATGTCGGTGACAGAAGTGGAACTTAGAGAAGTGTTGGATAAAGAAATATTGAAGACAATGCTTGGTAGGAATACGGTTTTGTGAAATGAACCAAATAAGATCGAGTCTGGAAGGTTTTATCTAGAATTTATGAGAAGGTTTCAACTTTTATTTCAATTATCCACCCCATAAACTCTCATATTTCAATGATTATAAATCAAAAAAAATTAATCAATATACTTATATTATATTATGATATGTTTTTATCCTACAGTAACACACACTTCCGTCTAATGGGTAACAAACATATTGATTGTGTTTATGGTGAACTACTGCCTCAAGAATTGAGGATTGTTCATATTTATATTACCACCATTCATTATTTGAAATTATGATGGAACATCAATTTACATATGACATATATTATAATAATTATTTCTTTATTCTTATTTAATTATTTTATAACATGTAACTTTATACTTTCCATTATTTTTAAATACAATAATATCATTTGGGGAAGTGTTGACAACCACCTCCTTAAAACTATGTGATCAGTTCACACATTACTTAGACTCTATTAAAGATTTATTTAGTGAACATATAAGACTTATATATCTAAATAATTCAAATTTAATGATATTATATTAAAATATACATATATTCCATATATTTAAATTCTTGTAATAAGATAACAAAACGGAAACATCATTAATGTGTATGTATAGCCTATTGTCTCCAAGAATGGTGAATTCCATTTCCTCGTTATATATTCTATACACTATTTTAAATACATGTATACTTAATATATATGATATTTATATAATTTATTACATTCTTAAATTAAGTGAATCATGATAAAATTAAGACAACCAAGAATAATAAGTCAAAAACATGTGTCAAGTAAAAACTATATATTAACCGAAATGAATCCTTAACATATAATTATTCAAAAATTTGTAATATAAAGTCGAAATATAATAATATATGGTATTATATATATTAAAATTATTCTATAAAGTATTTATAATAAACATATAGTTATTATAAATGATTTATTTATTATGGAGGGAGTCAAGACATAAGGTCACATAATTTAATCTCACTTTTTATTTCCTTGAGATAAATGCTTCATTAACCACTCATATATCTTGTCTTGTGTATATACCAGAAATAAATGTATTATATGATTATTATAAGTAATTTATGTGTATTTACACCTATAATTAATTATCATTATCTCTTGGGTTTTGTGTTTCAAAATATACCAAATTGGAAATACTTATTTGTCTTAATCTTCCATCATTGAGACGCAAATTCTTGTTTACAGCTGTATTCTTTTACAAGGTGTATTTTCTTTATTTTGACATTTAATAACATTTATATAATTCTTTAAATGATATTTTAGTCGCTATGTAATTTAATTTTATTATATGGGGTAGTAAGATTCAATGTTACAAGTTGTAATATTTTATTGAAATAATCTAATTGTATATCAAGATTATTTGTGATTATGCTTTCATTGAGGAAGTATTATGATTTATAGTTCATAAAAATTCATGAATTTTTATTCCCAATAGATATTCATTCTATATACCTATAATTTTTCGATTTTTCAACTCATTAGTACTTATGAAAACTAAGAAATTGTTTTTATGAATACCTGGATATATATTTCTTTTTTGTTAGAAATATGTGTTCTTTTATAACCGTATTTTCTGAAATGATTCCAAAAATATTTTATGTTAATAAAATATAATTTATTTTCAATAATTTTTTATCCTTTTTCCCAAATGTTCTATTCATTAAAAAAGTTTTAAATGATTTCCATTAGTATTTATACATTTTCAAAGTTAATTTTTAAAATGTTTAGGCTGAAGCCTCATTTTTTTTATTAACTAACAGAAAAGTCCTCTTATGACTGGGTATAGGAAGTCCCATTAAATATCATGAAGGACCAGTGGGCATTAAACCCATTACATGGCCCGAATGCCGAATTTTTTTTGCCCAAGGCCTATTCTATGAAAATTATTGCTACAATGCCGATCTGATATAGTACCACCACTGCTACAGTTTCTACCGCCACTACAGTGCATTCTATTCTATAGCATCATCCATGATACAGTGCCTCAGCTACCACAGTACTGCTACAATATTGCGACATTTCTGAATCCATTTTTAATAAAATTATTTTCAAAATGTTTTCTGATTATTTTATAGGAGGTCAATGTATTTTCATGGAAAATGGTTTTCAAAATTTTTTTCAATATTATTCAATGTTCAATAAATTAAAAAAAAACCCAATGTTTTCAACACTCCTTAATATTTAATATAGAATAATTTTTATAGAAAATGGGTTTTAAAAGGTTTTACATTTTAAAAAATAATTTTTCATAGAAGAAATTATATTTTCCCCAAGAAATATATTTAAAGGATCTTTAAAACAAATTTTTCATCTATGAATACATCTATTGTTGTTACTCATTCCATTCTACAAATTTACCCAAATGTTCTATTATAGTCATTCTCTGAATGGTTTTAGTTTTATGGAATTATTTTTATGAAATACTTTTATATTGCATAGGTTATATAATTATGAAATCCATTTTTTTCAGTATTATATATCAATGAAACTATCTACCTCTCTTGGGTTATGCACTGTTAATATGATTATGAAAATTCTCTTTTGTTATAGGTTATTATAAGATTACATGTTTTTTATACCCATTTCATTTGATGGTGAATTATATGATTATTTGTGATCTTGTGAAATATATATGTATGATTTCATTATGAGTAGGGTGGGAATATATCTCCCTCATATTTATTGGGTAATGCTTTTTATCTCATATGATATACTATGTTTATCATGGGAGTGAACCATGACTACTAAAATGGTCATGGGAATGAACCATGACTACTAATATGGTATTTAAATGAACTCATACTACTAATATGGCCATGGGAATGAACCTTGGAAACTAAGATTATATGGGAGTGATATCATTCCACTAATATGGAAATTGTAGAGAACTATGAAATCCTATATGGTATGGGATGTGAACCTATACTAAAAATATTTCCTTGGTAGTGATGCTTTAACTACAATTGAATAACTTTTATATGTTTACCTATCTCCAACAATTAGATGTATTGTTCATATTTTATTCATTCAGGATTACATTATTTATTTTATTATGATACATTTAATATGAACATCCATGATTTATTCAATGATTCCTATTTATGATCATATGATATAAAGGGTCTGATTTTAAAATTCTATAATCATGATCTCATTACCCCTATTCTCATGATTATTCATACATGTCCCCATTTTTTACCCTTACATAGCATCTGAGAATTCCCATTTTTATGTTTTTATTTCCCATAGTTAATGATGATACATATTCATTTGTAAGTCCCTAGGAAAGGTGTTAGTCAAGATGAACATATTTAGAGATAAAGTACATCAAATATTTACAATTGTTTATGATACAATGTTCCCAAATGGAATAGACTAGTAAGGTCATTGGGTTTATTTTTGTATAATATTATAATTATTCTATAAAATTTATGTAATTTTAAAGTATGAAAAGTGATGGTTGCTGCATATATAGTGCTATATCATCACGTGAAGATAGAAATATTATTTATAAAAATATTAAAGTCTCATACATCTCTACATTTAATGTTTATAAGACTGGAAGTGATATCCATTAATTGGACTATTGAAATTTGGATATTTTTCGTATGATTCAGTTGATATTATATACCATAGTTTCATGAAAATCATAAATAGTTTACAATAAATTTCTTAAAAATATCTTTATGATGAAATAATTATTTAAAATATTAGTGATATCATGCCAAATGAGATGAGATAGATAAAAAATGTAGATGTGTCAAGGATAAATAATAATCTTAGTTTCGATGATCTAATTTGTAGCCTAATTCATTAAGAGTGTAGGACCATAAAATTCGTTGAGAAATAGAAAAATTAAAATGGCGGTGATGATTTTCCTACAACGTCTTCCTTACCTTCATAATCTATTTCTACAGTGAATATGGTGACGTATTCCAGAAAGAGGAATTTTGTTTACTATTATGATTCTCTAACATTTGAATGATCTAGGAATGAAGTTTTCCTTCTATAAATTAGGTTGAAAAATATTTTTAGAAAGATATATTTTTAATAGTGTTATAAAAATGTTCATAATGATAGATTACCTAAGAATGATGAATTCACATGCTCTGAATGTAATAATGATTGAAACATTTAACCTGATTGTTCAATGTTTAAGAGGAAAGAAATTATTTTAATTTAGAAAGGATAAAAATTTCAAATCGAAATAAAAAAGTAAAATGCTACTAATAATTTGATTGCTAGTGGAGGTGATTCTTATGAATGTTCATCCTCTAATAAAAGATCCTAATAGAGTATCTTATGTATTTTTTACAATTTACTCAATTTTAATTAGTGTATCATTGATAAGGTAAAAACCTATAAAACTTAAAAAAAATATGTATTAAAATTATAACTCTAGTAATGAGAATGATTCAACATCTTTAAATGAAGAATCCTCCTCAGTAAAAAATAATTTCATTAACATATTTTAATGAGGTATCATTTTTTTAATTTCTTGATATTGGAAATTAAAAAAATATTTAACAAATAATGCTACCGAAAAATATTCCTATTATTATTCAAGGATAACTATTTCAACTAATGAAACATCATAAAATTTAAAGGATGTTTATGTGAATATATAGAAAAAAAATTATTTCGAATGTTTTTGAGAATGTTGTTTCTAAGAAGAATGATTTATAATAAAAAAAGTAATTATTAAACTAATAATCAAGAGAATATAAATTTTGATGTAAATATAAAATCCAAAATCTATAGTTTGAGAAAACATTTATCAAACACTTCAATTTTTATGTAAAATTTCTATAATATGTACAAATAAATTAGACCTCATGGCAATAGTACTTCAATGGGTATACAGGTAAAAACTAGTTTTTAGTAATTTTTGTTTTCTTCCAAAATGTGAAACTTATTTCATCACATATCAATGTTTTCTGACCTATATGAAAAAAATTATTTAAAAGAGTACAAAAATTAAAATTTTATAATGACTATATCTATAAGAAAATATTTTTTTCCAAAAACATGTTAGATTAATGTGGATACTAATTCTATTTCCCTAAATTTATTTTACCTATGAATGTTTTTGTTTTGAAGATTAGTTTTTTCAGGATATAAAAGTGAGTGCACATAGAAAAATATGTGGTACATGGATAATGGTCATTCTAATTGCATAAACATAAATAATGATTTATTCAAGAATATGATCAATATGAAATGTTGAAAGGAATTATTCATAGATAATGATCATGAAGATATTATCAGTATAAGTATTAGTTTTCTTCCTAAAAATCCCTTGTTTGTAATTATTGTTTTTTAGGTATTATAAAAAATCATAAAATCCTAAGTCAATTATGTCATGATGGTTACCTCGTGTGGTTTAGAAATGATAAATTTTTAGTACATTGTTCCATTGATCAATTTATTCCTTTTGACCCTCAGCATGAGAAAATATGTACACATATCATAGAAGATTAGAGGAGATTTTATTGTTTCTAGGTAATTTATAAAAAAAGCATTAGAGCTTTCCACTACTGAAGTTGTGTTTGTAGAAGTTTGATATTTTTATGTACAACTATTGTTGATGCAACATCAACTCATTGACAATGGAAAGAGTTTTACTAAAACTAAAATATTTTATAAAATTATAAGTTCCATTTACATAAGTAAAAAACCATTAACTCACTCACATGATAAGATAAAAATTATTAGATGCCATTTATTTACGGATATAACACTTAGAGGATGTATAATTTTACAAGTCGTCATAACACAAGTGCAATATGATAATATTTTTTCAAAACATCATTGATATGGTTGTTCTAAATATATAAAACAAAAGATATGAATGATTAATGTTAAATAATAATTCATCTCTCCTTCATACTGAAATATCTCCTTATAAAAAGATACTAATTTTTTCCTAAGGGGTAAATATGTTTTCTGTTTTTCAGAAAACATTTTTTTCATAAAACATTAACTATTTCCAAAAAAATTATTTTTTCTAAAACTTTTAACATAATCATTTATATAGAAATAATAAAAATTAAAAAAATACTCTATGTTAGAATTAAAAAAATGATCTCCTTTGTTTGAAAATGATATAATATTTTCAGACATATATTTAACAAAGTCTTCATATTGAAAAAAACATTAATTATTTTTCATAATCAAAATTAACAAAATTAGCCTAATATTAAAAAAAATAACATGGAAAAGTTTCATAATAACGATTTACTAGTCAACCGTTTTTTAAACCATCAAAAGTAGTTTAAAAATTGAATAATAACAGGTTAATCATGTTGATGATATATTCCACTCTATAAGGGAATCCTTTATTCTTTTAGTTTTTACATAGTTTCATTACAATTATTTTATAATTTATTATTTTATACTTTTATGTTTTATATAAAAAACTTTATTGTAAGGTTTTAAATTTTTATTTATCGAATTTATCACCAACATGGTATTTTTTTTAAAAACATCGAGTATTCAAATGTATTCAGAAAAAATAATTCGTATCATGTTCTGATATCCAATCCATTCTTGTTATCATCTCAATTGTTGATTATCTTTTGGAAGATGAAACACTTCTCCAATACTGAAATAAGTAGGACAAACCCAGTTTTCCAACATTGAATCTTCATGTTTTTGTTCTCATTTTTTGCAACATCCTTCGATTTTTCATGTCTAATTTCATTCATTTTCATCTGATTTAAAGGTTTCATTCTCGAATATTATGTCCACCAAGGAGTATTTTTCAAGGTGGTAGGTGTTCAAGGATACATTGATTGATAGATAATATAATGTGATATATGATTCAACTCTTATTAAAATCATTTATTTTCAATTATGAGAAACAATATGCATGGAAAAATCAAATGATAATTATAACCATTACAACTTTATTTTTTTATGAATTTTTGGGGTATGATCATTTTGAAAAGAATGATGTAAAAGATAATGTTTATTTTGTAGTGTATGGAGATAGAGAGAAATTATATTTTATAAAGATTGAAGATCCTATTGGAATTCCATAAATAGGTCAATCCAATTTAGAATCTATCAAAATATAAAAGGGGGTTAAAGAATATTATCGAATATTTGATGATCTTGATGAAGAAATGATATATGTTTTTTAAATCTCAATGTTTTTATTTATCAAAATTATTGTGAAATATTTAAATGATTGTAATGAATTACATTTCATCTAAATACAATTTGTTTGAATATTTCCCAATTCCAGCTGGTTGAATGTATTTTATATTTTATATTCATGATTAGTTAATTTAGTGTATTGTATTTTATATATATATATATATCTAAACATTTCAGGATACTTCAGACTATTCCCCATTCTAATTAAATAATTAAAACATGGAGAATATTTTTTAATGGTGTAGATGATTTTAAAAATGGAGAGTTGTAATATAATAGGGTAGAACATATCTTTAAGGATGAGAATATAATCCATTGGTGGAGAAAAATCCCTAAGGAGTGGTAGTTAACAGAAAAGAGGAACCATTCTAATAATCCGTCATATTCAACATATAATTTATAATATTTACTAACTCACAGGGAGTTAAGTATTAATTAATAAATCTAAATAAAACGTTCAAAAAAGAAATAGTGATATAAATCATTCAAATTTATTTTCAAATTTACATTTTGGGGTTTTCATTCCAAAATGGGGAGATTTCTCGGTTAGACGAACTAGATATTAAATTTCCATTATATTACTTATGTATGTCACAAATAATATTATAAATATTGTTTACTAAATTATTATTTCTGAAATGTTTTAGCATGTTTGTATAGTTAAAATTTCCTTTTGACAAACATAAAATACATTCTAATTTATTATTAATTGAAAATTATTATTCGTTATTAAGATTATCATAATTAGTATACGTCTGATAAATGAGAATCATCTCAATCTGACTAGAAAATAGACATTAGATATGAATATCGTATTGATAGAAGTCTTGATAATCATAATGATAATGATACCGATAAAATCATTCTAACAATCAATAAGAATATCATATTGTATTTATTTAGGAATCCCATCTAATAAAATATGTTTAAAATTAATAAAATGATTTTTTTCTAATGTAATGAATATCGTAAACACTGTAATGGAGTTAGTCGATATGAAGTCGTAATTTTATTTATGCCAGAGGATTATGAGTTTTCAAGGGCTAGTTGTCTAAGGTTGTTTGCAACAAATGTAGAAATATGATAGTTGGGATATTGCCGATATATATCAATTCATTTGAGGAGTTTGAATATATGAATATCTAATTCTCAAGGATTCTAAAAAATACTTAGTGTTAACTACTCATTCTTATAATTATATATATTTTTTATGGAGTAGTCATATTATGGAATCCATGTTAGGTATTTTTACATGAGAACCTATAAAATTGTATTCACATCTAATATTTTCTATGATAAGGAGATTCTAGGGATATGAAGGGGGTTAATATGATCTATTTTATTGAGGTATCCAAGGGCTATGGAGACAGATCAAATCATATCATTGTATTGGGGGTTTCTGATGATATAAAGATAGATAAAAATTGATCCTCATATTGATATAATTTCCCGTAACTAAAAATAGCCTTTAGAATATGAATATAGTAGTGGATACCATTAATCATGATTAATGACTTCCTTTCTCTTAAGGATAAAAAAATTCTCTTCTAATTATATATTTTAATTCAGTCTTACTTTTACATAGATATTGTATTTCTTTTTACAAGATTTCCATTCTGCTGCATTTAAAAAATGTGAGTCATCATATTCAACATTCAACATTTTTTTAATCCTATTAACTATTATTACAATAGTCAGACTCCAATATAATTTTTTCTATAGTGATTATGATCTTTTACTCAAATTTAATCAGATTATTTCTAGTTCTGTAAAGAAATGTTTTTTTTACATGTAATTTTTTTTTTAATTTTATGGAATTATTTAGAGACCGTGAAATTTGACACCACGTGATTTCGAGGCCCGATGTTCCCAGAATGAATTTCAAAAAATATATTAGGTACATTCATTAAACGCTTGATTGGAATTTTATATCATTTCAACCATTTCCTGGATTAAAAATTTTCGGTCACCATTGATTCCACAGTGCCGAGATTCATTTATGGGAGGATATACTTTGACCGTAGTAGGTCTGGAGAAGCAGTAAATTTTTGCGGATTTTAAAAGAAATGAAATAAAATAATCTCTTTAATTTATTTCTCTTCCACCAACGGACAAGTGGAATGTGGGACCCATGGTGAGTCGGGCCAAGGAATGGATTGGCATTCCAAATCCTAAGTAACTACGTTGTTGGAGGATTATAAAACATCGTAATTTATGAGGCCCACTAACTCCCTGCGTCATTACTTACTCTCCCCCTATCCTATAAATATAGAGATTTGGGGAGGGTTATCAGAAAATCTTTTCCAAGAAATGAAGTTCTTTTGGAGTTCCAAAACTCCGAGCCCTTACAGGATGGAGCCGAACCCAACAGGAGGTGACGTGCGAGACTGAAACCCCAAACCGAGGTTTTATGTTAAAGTGGCGGTGGGGATAGCTTGTTGTGGGGATGGTGAAAACGATATTCCCTCAACCGCAAGCTCTCTCCAATGTTTCAAGTTAGGGTTATTTCGTTGTGTATTTTTGATTCCCTCTTCCTGTTCTTGAAAAATATATGAAGAACGTGGGTCAACCGTCTAACGGGTTAACCTGCAATTCATTAATCATTGCGAGAGGATTGTTACAGGGAATCTTTGTGAGGATTATCTTGTTGTTAAATTCAATTGAGTAATCAACTGCTTAATATCCTTTATAATAAGAGCTAACGCGGAGGGCATGGGGATAACAAACATAGACCGAACCCTCTGCTATCTTGTTATCCTTGCTCCGCCTATGAAAACTGCGAGCACGTTGACACATGCCACAAGAGGAAGGACATAGCTCAATAGTTGCAGCGAACGAAGGATGCGGCCAGCACGACGACCGACTATAAGAAGGGAGATGGCGTAGCCACTGCGCCTCCGGCTAACAGAATTTGCGGCAGAAGCCGTAGTAGAGACCGAACCCACCTCCGATCGGATTTGTGGTGCCTACGTGGCACCGCCACTTATCCAAACATATGGAATCTAGGCCAGTCAGTAATCTTGTAGACCAGGGGGTTACACCCCCCGCATCAGACCGAACCGGGCTGCCACCCTCATATTGGGACGTCGCCCTCAAACCGGGAAGCCGCACTCGAGTCGGGCTACCGCCCTCACGCTGAGAATCCAACCTTGAGCCGGGCCGCCGCACTCGGACCAGGCCAGCGCCGTCGCACCAGGTCGTCACCCTCGCACCGGGCCACCACCCTCAAACTAGGCCACCACCCTCAAACTAGGTTGCTGCCCTCGTGTCGGGCCACCTCCCTCAAGACAGACGACCGCCCTCGCACCGGGGCGCCACCCTCATGTCTTTCTACCGCCCTCGAGCGGGGCCACCTCCCTCGAGCCAGTCTGCCCCCCTCGAGCAGGGCCGCCACCCTTGAATCTGGCCCCCGCCCTCGGAGTAGGTTGTCGCCCATGAGCTGGGACACCAACATCGGACCGGGTCGCCACCCCCGCCTCGGGCCATCTCCCTTGCAGTAGGATGTCGTACTCTTGTTAGGTCACCTCCCTTGATCCAGTTTGTGTCCTTTACATCGGTCCATCACCCTCGAGTCTGGACGCCACCGTCAGACATGGCTGCTGGCCTTGAGTCATGTCATCGCCCTCACAATAGGCCGCCACCCTCAAGTCGGGCCACCGCCCTCGAATAGGGCTACCGCCCTCAGAGCAGGCCGCCGCCCTTAAGTTGAGTCACTACACTCTGATAAGACCTCCAGCCTCGGACTAGGCCACTCCCCCAAGTAGGTCGGGCCCCGCCCCACTTGGATCATGCCACCCCATTGCAATCCATCCTATTCGAGTCATTCTACCCTTGAGGGCCACCCATATTGTGGTCTGGACCTGACATTAGCCCAGCAGACCTTGTCCACCTCGGCCCAGCCCAGACCAGGTCAGGCCTGGTCGGTCCTACTGGGTTGGACCGGGCCCACAAACACTCAAAGGACATTATCATGAGAACCAGATGCCTGTTTGACAAACCATCTACAGAAACAGGACCATTGGAGTGAGAATATCCTTTTTACTTACTCCAATATAGTTTCATAGAAACATAGAGTTCAACTGGGTTGGATCTCACCTAAATCCAGCCGGGCCCTCAGCACTGAATTGCCAATAATGCAAAGGCAGGGCATCCGACTGACACACTGTCTATTGTTTTGGAACCCTTATGACTTGGCGGATCATTTGGTTTCTTCTTTGTGAGAATTTGTTCTGGTTGAGATACAACTGATGGCTTGGGGGGCAGTTCTCCCAAGCGCACTATGTATGTAACCCTACAACTGGATGAGACCTAACAATTTCTGAATTTTTGATTAAGAGGGACTCGAGGGACATGGTACAATATGAGGAGGAGTACCATAGAAGACCAAGATGGGGGTTGGTGGTTCTTTGTGTCCTGGTGGGCCACAGTGGGGAGTGTTCGTGGTACGCGATGGGGAGGATAACCTTAGCATACCAAGATAGGGATGGATGGCTTTGTGTGACCCAACAGACACTTATTACGCGGTGGGGAGGATTACCTTAGTAGTTCAAGGTTAGTGGGAAGCGGCTGGAAGGGATCTACCTAGACCACTGTACTTGATAGAGGAGGATTTCTCTAGTAGCTGAGGCATTCAACCTTGTGACTGTGGATGTTACTTATTATTACCCCTAGAATAAATCCAAGTGTGAGATGTATTTACCATGTTCTTGTATTTGAGTTTATGCTATGTGGTACTTTACCTATGTGGTAATCAACCTTCGTGGTGTTACCCTGTGTTTTTTCATTGTGGAATTCAAGGAGACCTTCGGCATCTCAGGGTCCCTACTGAGTGTCATTATACTCACACCTGCACGGGCTTCACCCACACCTTATTATGACTTGTGAAGATGACTTATAGCAAAGATCGAGGAAGAGGGGGCTAGGACTAGACGGTGCTAGAAGGTTTGACTATTTGGTATGACATGACGTAGAGGAGACGAGCGAACATGGAGTGTGGGGGAGGCGATCTGTACCTACCCTTCAGGTAGGAAACTAGGAGGAAGACCCAGTAGGTGGTTTGTTTTTTCCTTTCAGTTGTAATGCTCTTCCATTCCTACTTGTACTTTTATAGTTGGGCTTGTATTCTGGCCCATTTATCATTCCTCACTCTTTTACTATAGCAGTTTACTTCACAATTACTTTGTGTTGTATTCTCAAACCATGTGTTTATACTGGTTTAAAGGTAATGCCTCCCTATTTTAAGGAATATTCCTTTTGGTGCTATTATCCAGCCCAAGGCCTACGGAAGACATGCTTGAGGTATTCACATCACGGGCATCGAAGGACAGGTCGTGAAAAGGTGGTAATACAGGAGTTCAGTTCTACCGACGAACTAGGACTCTAATATTTTCTATGTGGAAATAAGGTTATATTTTTTGAGTGAGTTTTTCAGTTTGGATAGTCTAGTGTTTGTGCGGCGGCCAACATATCCATACACCAGGACCCTGAATTCTGATTTCTGACTCAGCACAAAAAAACTCTGATTACATATGATTTGAAAATTCTTTCTTGTGTTCTCTTGATTCAGCTCACCAGGTATAAATTATTACTCTAGGACACCTATTTATTTTCATGATTTCATCATGATGATATCCAACCAGGATTCCTGAGAGAGTACGAGATGATGGCCCACCGTGCGAGGAGGCCTTGGTGTAGGGCCTTCTTATGGCACTGGTACCTTTGGGTGGTGTACCAGCAACACCACTACCCATTGGGAAGACGTTACCACCAGCTCCACCATAATAGGATGCATGCCAACTGAGAATGTTTCACAAGTTTTAGTGGTAGAGGCCTCCAAGATTTCGAGGAGAGACAGACCCACATGTGGTTGAGGACTAGCTGGAAGTTGTGGCTATAGTTTTCTACTTGGTTGGGACACCATGTGATTTTATGGTTATCCTAACAGCAATCCTTTTTCAAGAAGTAGTATGGAGATGGTGGAGCCTGAAGCTCTAGATACATGATTTGGCGACCCTCATCTGGGTATAAATTGCATAACTTTTTAGGGAAGATCTCGTCTCATAGACTTTACACTCTGTTTATATATAGGAGATGCTCCACTTACAACAAGGCAACATAACAGTGGCCCAGTACTTGGTTTGGTTCACTGGTCTCTCCCTCTACTCCACCGACATGGTATGACACCCCTTCTTCAGGGCCTAGACCTTTGAGAAGGGTCTTCGATGAGAGATCAGAGCATCGATGGTATATCTATGCATGCCGACTCAGGCTGGCATGCTAGTGCGAGAGATATTGGTGGAGAGTATCCTAGCTGAGCAGGAACCCACAATGAGAGCCACCACCGGACGTCAGGTAGCAGAGTCATCTTCAGTAGGTAGAATGCAGATGGCACAAGGGTCCATTTGAACTAGACCTTTTGGTGGATAACCCCAGGCTGCAAGGACAATAGTGCGAGGGTCACGAGGTAGAGGAATACAAGCGAGGGACACTGAGTGTTACACGTGCGGTGGGTAGGGTCACATGGCTCACCACTACCCGACCAACCATATGGACGACTTGTAGATAGTCGAGGGACTGCCAAGGTAGAGGAAGATGTTTTAGTGAGGAGGTCTGCAGGGTAAAGAACGTGGTAGAAAATCTGGTCGTGCAGAAGGCATTGGGTGACATTTTGAGATTCCACCACAACCACCTCCAGGTGGTCCACCCCGACCATTGCGAGGAGATGGACCTGGAAAATATACACTCAAGGAAGGTGAAGCCTACGACCACGGTGCTCCGAAGATGCATAGTGATTTGATCTATGTCTACTCCAACTTTTTTGTAGTACATATAGAAACAGGTTCTAGTCACTCATTTATTTCCAAAACCCCCTTTCAGAGCTCAGAGATTTTGTTGGAGTCATTGGATCAATCCATACTACTTGAGATAGCTACGAGAGCAGATTCAATGATTACGCACTGGTGCAGGCAGTGTGAGCTTACTCTAGGAGGTGAGATCTTCATATGGGATCTCCAAGTAGCCATGTTGAGGCCTTAAGATGTCATCTTGGGTATAGAATGGTTAGCCAAAGTCCATGATCATATTGACTGTATTGGGTGCAAAGTGCAGTGTGTCCGCACGGATGGGATGAGGTTTTCCTTCATTGGAAAGAAGGGAAAATTTGTATCACAAGATGGAATTTCCCAGAGGAGGGTTCAGCTGATTACTCATCAGTTGACTAGCCTTACCCTTTGAGAAATTGATGTTGGGAGTCTGAGATATCCGGTAGTGGTGGACCAGCATGCCGATTTCTAACCTAATGATATTTCAGGAAAAACTCTGTGCAGAGAGGTAGACTATTACATCGACATGTACTCAAGGATGGAATCAATGTCTACAACAGCATAACGAATGGAACTCGTGTAGCTTCATGAGTTATGAGTATAGTATATGGACTTGATGTCAAAGGGGTTCATAAAACCTAGTGATTCTCCATGGGAAGCCCTGATTCTATTCTCAAGGGATGGAAGATGGGTGTTTGAGACTCTGTTTGAACTATCGGAGCCTGAACCTGGTGACAGTTAAGAACATGTATCCACATCAGAGGATTAGTCTTATTTTTTATCAGCTTAAGGTATGTCGGTGGGTTTTTAATAGAATCCTGAGTTCAAGCTATCATCATCTCAAGATACAAGACGAGGATGTGCAGAAGACGACCTTTAGATGTCATTATAGCCATTATGAGTTCTTTGTTATGCCTTTCGGTGTGACCAATTCCCTAGAAGTGTTTCTATGGCTCATGAACAGGATCGTCCAACCATACCTAAAATGCTTCGTGGTGGTGTTCATCGATGACATCTTGCTATACTCAGCGACAGTGGAAAATCATGCCTATCATCTGAAGGTATTTCTAGATTCACTCCAAGAGCACCAGCTTTATGTTAAACACTCGAAGTTCCAGTTCTAGATATGAGAGTTCCACTTTATGGGACATGTTATCTCATATGATGGTGTTGTAGTGGATCCAATGAAGATAGAACCCTTATTTTCTTAAAAAAAAGGGTAATCCTTTCTTATGGACATAGATATGCCAATAGAGTTTCTAGGAGTTGAGGTAGAGAATGAAGAGTGCCCCCATCTTGAGTTTGGAAGAAGAGGGAGTTGGGTATGTAGTCTACTACGGCAAATCAGGGACTGAGATTTGATGTGTCCTGATGAAGGAGTGAGAAATGGTCACTTATGGTTCACTACAGTTGTGGTAGCATGAGTAGAACTACACTACCAATGACCTGGAGTTAGTAGCAGTAGATATTCCCTTGATGATGTGGATGAATTTCTTGATGGGTGAACATTTTATAGTCTACTATGATCACAAGATTCTAAGGTATATCTTCTATTAGAATGAAATAATCCTCAGACAACGAAAATGTCTAGAGTTCCTCTAGGACTATGACTTTGAGATAGTCTATAGTCATTGGACGGGGAATATTGTAGAAGATACACTCAGCATGAGGTCTACTCTGTAGTTGCTGAGTGAGGCGGTATAACATCTAGCTGTGTTGCAGATATCCTTTGTAAATAGAGATGGAGCAGTATACCTCCAATCTATGACAGTCATTCCCCCACTCCTTTAGCAAGTCAGAGAAGCGCAGCTTTGGGACAATGATTGTGAGGCTCGACATGCTCTGATATTTTTAGGGCAGGCACCTGATGAATTTTCTGATGGTGGGGAGCACATCATCCTCTATAAAGGATGTACCATGGTACCAGTGGTACTAAAGGAGGAGGTGTTGAGGGAGTCCCATACGTCCCCTCAGGCGGTACATCCTGGTGTGGCGATGATATACTAGGACCTCCGGCGTCATTACTGGTGGCCAGGGATGTAGAAGGTAGTAGCAGAGTTTGTTTCACAGTGCCTCACTTGATAGCTAGTGACGGCTGAGCATCAGGTTCCAGTAATCTTAACTGAACCAATATAGGTGCTAGAGTGGATGTGGGATGGGATCTCCATATAATTTGTGACAGCGCTTCCCAAAATGACCCGTGGACATGATTCTATTTAGGTGATCATTTACATACTAGCCAAGTCGGCCCACTTTCTACCTATCCATGAGTAGGGATTAGTATAGGGATTGAGATGCTACTATGTGAAGGAGATTGGGAAACTTCATGGGGTCCCATCGATGATCATATCTGACTGTGATGCATATTTTACATCGTAGTAATGGAAGGGACTCTAGGAGGCATTCAAGACTCAGCTGCATTTAAGCACCACCTTTTATCCTCAGACGGATGGTCAGACAAAGTGGACCATTCTGCATCTTGGGGGCATGCTTCGTGCATGCATCCTAGATTTTGGCCATATTTGGCAGGATCAATTCCCCTTGGTTGAGTTCGTATACAACAACATTTATCACTCCACCATTGGTATGGAACCATTCGAGGCCCTATACGGCCGACCCTGCCGATCACCTATATGCTGGACAGACCCAGGGTAGTCATCACTTATTGGTCCAGAGTTGGTACGAGATACCATTGAGAAGGTGAATATCATCCAATAGAATATCAAGATTACACTGACTATAATGTAGTCATACACCGACAGAAGATGGAGACCCCTAGAGTCCCAAGAGGGAGACCACGTTTTCTTGTATGTTTCTCCTTGACGGGGACTATAGTGATTTGGTAGAGGCGGAAAGTTATAACCGATATTTATCAGGCTATTTTTGAAACTTCGGAGGATAGGCGAGGTGGCATACTACTTGGCACTTCCACCATAGTTGGATAAGGTGCACAACATCTTCCACGTATCCCAGTAGAGGAGATACATGCACGACCCATCTCACGTCATCGACCATGGTGAGATGGACTTCGATGATGGATGACATTTACAGAGGATCCAGTAGAGATTGAGAATTGAAAAGATTAGGACCTTTGTGGGCAGTCAATACCACTAGTACGCATTCGCTGGCAGCATGGGAACCTCCCGAAAAGCACATGGGGGCGGGAGGCTCAAGTTCATGATTAGTACCCCCATTTTTTTTCTTAGTCCATGTTGTGGATTTCGAGGATGAAAATACTTAAGGTGGGGAGAATGTAAAGACACAGATTTTTTCCATGTAATTTTTTTAAATATATGGATTTATTTTAATACCTCAAAAATTGACAGCGCAAGATTCTGAGGCCCGGTGTGGCAAGAATGAATTTGTGAACTTTGTCTCGGGTATGTTTAGTAAACGTGTGAGTGGAATTTTCTATCTTTTGAACCATTGCACATATTAAAAATCCAAGGGCACCGTTTAATCCCCAATATCAAGATTCACGTAATGGGGATTTACTTTGACCACAGTAGGTCTAGAGAAGAAGTTAGTTTTGGCATTTAAAATAAATGAAATAAAATAATCTCATTATTTTATTTATCTTCCACCAATGGAAAAGCAGAACGTGAGACCCACGTGAGTTATTCCAATGAATGGCTTGACTTCTCAAATCCTATGTAATGATGTCATTGAGGGATTAGAAAGCTTCCATATTTATGAGCCCCATTAACTGCCCACGTCGTTACATACCCTCCCACACTCCTATAAATATAGTTATTGGGGGAGGGGTATCAGATAAGCCTCGTAAAGAAATGAAATTTTGTTGTAGTTCTATAATTTCGAGCCCTTAAGGGATGGATCTGACCCTAGTAGGAGGTGATGTGCGACACCAAAACCTCGAACCATAGTTTTACGTTTGACTACCGGTGAGGACATCTTGTTGCGAGGGAGACGAACAACGAGACTCCCTCAACCGTGAGCGCTCTACAATGTATCATGGTTGGGGGTTATTTCATTGTTCAATTTTTATTCCCTCTTCCCATTCTTGAAAATTATACGAAGAACAGGGGTGGGCTGACTAATAGGTTGACCCTTGATTCTTTCATAATTGTTGGAGGATTGTTCTGGGGATTCTTTTTGGGTTTATCTTGTTGTTGAATTCATTAGACTATTTCATGTCTCTCTCCTTACAAATTTCCTGCATGATGGTAATTGATATTTCTTTTCTCCATGGTCTCCATCACTTGAACTCTTAGAATTCTCCATATTTCTATTATTTTGTGAGTTCAACAGTTTCTTAATTTATATTTTAATAATCATATAATTGGAAAACAGGTTAGCCATAAACACATATATTTCATTTCTATCAACATCCATTTGGTTTCTTATTTCAACCAACATTTCTACCTTTTCCCTCATTTTCGATGATAATATAAATTATTTTGGATCTAACCATTAATTAAAACTAAATAGCAGTGTCCAAGTAACAACAATAATAAAAACATTTCAAAAATATCACATCGCCTTATTTTAAATCTAAAATACCTTATGTTTCACTAAGGTTATTCATTTACATATTATTTATGAATCCTCCAAATTAGTTTGTAAAAAAAATTTGAATTATTCTAAGTATATACCTAGGACTATTATTCCAGGAATATAGAAAGGCCCATTTTCATGTACCATGTTACCCCAAGTCAATCATATAACTCCTTGTCGTAGTTATCTCTCCTTGGTACATCTATGCCAGAATCAAATCCACTTCTAGTATCCATACAAGGATAAATTTAGTAGGATTATCAACATTATTCGTTACATACCAAAAATCTAGGATGTTCATGTATACATATGCTCAAAAACTAACATAGGGTTTTGTTCCAAAATCTACATTTTCTAAAACTAGTTTCCATGTTATCTAATAAACTTCTTATGATACGAACTATAATACCCCAAACCCTGTTTCCTAGAGTCGGTGCATTATTTCATTACATTGGAATTATAACTAGTAATAAAACCATAAGGAAATGAATTTTTTTGATGTTTGGAAGACAATAAAAATACATAAGTTCAACATTACAGCTTGAATGAAAAAAACAATATATAAATTCCTTTTAAAACATACATAACTCTAAGGTTATCCCTATAATTCATTCCTAATTAACATATTCATGTACTAGGAAAATTAAACATAAGAATGGGATGAGATCAAATTATATGTAAGGGGATGAAATATAGTGGAAGTTATCAATAGCATAAACAATAGGCATGATGAATAACTAAAAACAAATACATTTAAAAATGAAATTCAACAAATTATGGAAGGAAGAATAGATGAATAAATAATTCCATAATAAATCATAATCATGGGTATTATAATAGTCAGATAACCTCATGATATTTCAATTAGTTGTTTCATTATGAGGGAATACACAATGCTATACATCATAATCTTTCTACCAAGGCCTCGTTCCAAGACTATAAATAACCATTTTTTCAAGACCTCATGTCAAGATTGTAGTTTGTCTCGTGAGTCCAATTGATGCATCAAGGGGCTACCATCGGCCCCAACCATCACATACTACGTCCAATTCAATAATCATATGAACAGGGTGAACATAATCATTAAATAAATACATATTGAAACTAACATATGAAATGTAAATACATTCCCCAATAATTTAACATAAATAGCAACAAGTTGGAGTAATGGGGTGAAAGGTATAAAGATTGAACCTACATAGTAAAACTTATTAGAAACCCTTTAACAACATATTATATATTATATAAAAAAAGATATAGATCAATTTTTTATAAGATTCAAAAATTATTTTGACATAGATGAAGATAATTGTAAATTATACCATTGGAAGTTCTATGAGGAAATAATCCTTAAACATTCCAAAGTACCCCAAACCACCTTAAAACATTCAAATCATAACCCCTTACATTATCATGAGAATAAGAATACTCTTGATATGATATTTTGAAATGATCTATATACACCACATTCAAGGAATAAGTGGTGAACAATGTTTATATGACATAAAACTAAAATTGAGATGTGAAATATTTTTTTATCTTGGGAATGAAGTGATCTTTTGGAAAATAATTTTTATATTTCATGAAATCAGATTTTAAAACTTGATTATCAAATAAAAAACAGGGTAGTAACATTTAAAATATATTTTATTCATAAATTTCAACCCACTTATGTTGAATCTAGTAAAAAGTGTTTTTAAATAAACATTATAAATAAAACATTTTAGTGCAGTTTTAAAAAAAACTAATGATCTTTAAAAGTGGAATGGCATGAATTCATTCATAAAAATAGAAATAAACAAAGAATAAATTTCATGGTAAAATTTTTTATTTTAAAAAATAATAATGTCTCAAAATAGATTACAGAGTGATCTTCAAAATTACTATGAATTTTCGAACTCCCCTTTAAAAGGGCTTGAATTCTGAGAAGAATTTTTTAAAGAACCTTTTAAAACATATAAATACCCTTAATGAAAAGTAGTATTCTGGTTGGGAAAAATATATATGACATTAATAAATAATTTATGAGAATTTAATTTGAATAAATAAGTATTTAATTGAGTTATGTAGTGAATAAGTGTAACTCGAATGAAAAATGAGGTTCGAAAAGAAAACCCTTACCACATTGCAATCAATCAAATCATATGCCTCAAAATTAATATTCCTAAAATGATACATTTAATACCATGAAAATAAATATATTTATGATATGATATATAAATGGTAATTATAAATACACCAAAAAAATAAATAATGGTGAATAAGGAATATCTCACAAAATGGAAGTGATATGAGGAAAACTCTTACCTTAAGTCTGATGGTGTTCTTCACATTCCCTTAGTGTCCTGGATAAACAAAATAAATTCATTAATGAATATTTATGGAACATATTATATTTTTAATTGATTTATAATATCCTTGTTATGGTAATTCATAGACCTCGTGGTTGGTTTAAGAGGATCAATCTTATTTCTTAGGAGTGTTTTCTTCCTTGGTATTTATGACCGATTTTCTAATAAATATGTATAGATAATCATGTATGATGATAATGGTTTTCCAAAATATAATTTGTATTTTGTTTTTTAACATCTTTAATATGACATGGTTATAAAATTCATTTGGTTATTGGGAGTGAATATGAATCATTATATAATGCATTAATGAAAACGGTTTGGGTTAATTGGTGGTTTTTTATCACAACGAACTAATCATGAATTATAAATTAATATCATGTGTGAAAAAAGATTCCAGAAACATAAATAAGATATAATACATATATTAAAGGTTTTTTCAACCATAAAAATGGTTTCATGACCATTATTGAATACTGTAATAGAATATTGATAACAAGACATCCTTGAATGTGACAAATTAACACATCTAAGATGTAGTTTCGATTTCTATTATAAAATAAGTGGAAGGGATAGATGGTGAAAGAATATTAAATTATAATAAGAAAATTAATGTAAAATTGAGGTAATGGAGTTATGACAAGATTTCCATTAATTTATTAGATGAATGAAATAATAATGAAAGGAACATGGATGAAAAGGGAAGTTGATAAATCTCGTACGAAAATCTGGCAGCCTGACAATGTCACATAAATATTCATAAAAAAATTTTGATGAGAGAAAATGGGATTTCTCATAATTCGAAAATAATATTTATAATAATGGGGATATTAAATGACATATCCCAATATTATAAAATTAAAATTTAAAGTGACACACTTAAAAATAGTGCTTAAAAAATATATGGGTTGTATATTACCTTTCCTTCTAGAGTAACTCCTAAAACAAGATGGTTGGGATATTGGGAGATTGAGGACACCTTTGGAGGAATATGAGGGAGGTAACTTTACTATAAGGTCTTGGAAGTTGTATTTGGAATGATATAAAATGATATAATGTGTGTTTATTTATTGTAAAAGGGAGGGAGTTTTTTATTAACATCCAAGAACAACGAATTAGTGGTATTTTCAAAACCATTGGCTTTCCCATGGTATAATTCCTTGGTATTCTCCATATGTGAAACCACATATAATAAGTTTTTACTCAAGAGTATAGTAGAATTATTAAATCAGGATTACATTATTAATGATATCATTAAACATACCAAAAAACTCAAGTGTATTTTTACTATTCATGAAAAACTAAATTATTTTATAAAATTCTCATAAATTAAGCATAACCTATTACTGATGTTATGGATTCAAAAATGAAATTTATTTTATAATAATAATAATATAATTATGGAAATTTAGTAATTTATCTATTAAAATACATATTTATAAAATATAATAACTCACAAAAAAATGCATAGTAAGTTGCATTGTAAACTTTTTGACACTTCAGTTTTTTCACATTTATAATTAATGAATTGTATTTTGACAATATGATTTGATTATTAAAAAAATTAATAAAACCTTATTTTGATATAATTATTTAAATCTATCTGAAATATAATATTTCTACGTAAAAATCAATTTTTCAAATACATCATATTTTTTGGAAAAACTAAACTAAAAACTAAAATAATGGAAAAAAATTATAAATACATTGTTAGGTGAGTTGACTACCCCATTGGTCATATTGATATCCATCAAGGTACGTTACTATTCACCAAAAATGTAAGTTGATTCTATTAGACTCTAACTATCTTACTGGTTGCTACCATGTATGTAATTTTTTTGAAATTCAAATCACATGGGTGGAAAATTACATTTACTAACTAGGTTATAACAAAGTGGTGTTGTGTATAGGTTCAGTGATTCATGCATTCAATTTAACTTTTTTATAAATTCTTGTTGTGTTACAACTGTTCCAGGAGAAAACTATTTCATAATTCATCCATGTTTTGAATTTTTAGTTACGACTCATATACAATGATAATTGATACATCGTATATATTTTTTTTCATAATTTCATAAGTGTCATATTTAATATTTATATAAAAATTTATTGTTATTCACATAAAGAGATTATTAAAAATATAATTGTATTACTTTGAATAAATACTAATTAATACGTATAGACAAGTGACGATTCAATATTAATATTAAATAAATTAATGAAATGAAATAATAAATCAACATTATAGAACAGTAATTATGTAATAAATATAATATATATTCATCAAATAAATATTTATTACCATCTATGTAAATCACAAATGAAAAATTAATCACATAGCTTTGTAGAGGTTGTTATCCACACATAGATATGAGAGACCTTGTCATTTCACAACATATTGGAACCAATTAAGATAAAAACTATATTATAACTCATGAAGCATAATTTCATTAGAGATAACATATATAAATATTAAATCCATCATAATAACCAACCATGAAAAATGGTGAAGGAAAATGATTCATATCACTACATGGAGAGGATTGTCCACAAATAGTCACAACTGGTATTTTCATCTCTAATTAGAATGGAAGGTTGTGTAATGTGGTTCTTAAAACATAATTATAATATAATTCTTTTTTATTGTACAATATTATAATTTTATATTGGATATAGTAGTTTTGGATAATTTGGATGAAGAAATAAAAATGATGTACCTATTCCAAAGTTATATATCTTCATTGAGAACCCTCCTTTGAATTTTAAATTAATCACTGAATGAATGGGGTATTCTAGTAAAATGTGACCCTAAATGATTTGTGTTCATATAAAATGAGAGGTTGTTTTTTGGATTTTTTCAGCTATGCTATTTTGTATTTTTGAGGATGATAGGAGATGCAGTATCATTTTATAAGGGTGTGAGAGGAAGTAGTTATAATTTTTAAATACTCCAAAATATAATAATTTATCACTAATGTAACGTGGATAGAAAATAAAAAAAATATAATATTATAATTATATTGTATAAATACCATCAAATAATATAATCAATTCTTATGTTTTTAGGTATTTTATACTATATCACATATGTTAATCCATAGGGTAAACTATTTTTAAACATAAATGTGGTAATAATTTTTTTTCAAGTATCATTAAGATAAAAATATTTTGAACTAATTTAATTATTTTATATATAATTATTTAATTACTTTGAGATGAATGTCAAAATATTTTATAGAATATTTATTCTACACATTTTTTTATTACCATTCTTAAACAGTGATTAATTTCATTTATCAAAATAAAAATATATTTTTCACATAAAAATCATTTATATAAAAATACCATTTTTATCTCTAATTACTTTTATATTAATTTATAACTAATTAATAACATTTTTATATTTTTTGTTTTTTTATTATACCTTCTGATCCAATATACATGTTATAATTTTATAATTAAATTATAATATTTAATAGTAAAAATTATTTTGTATAAATTCTGCGTTTCATGTAATGTATGCTATCAATAAAATATAATTTATTTTTAGATAAATATATCCTAAAATTTTGGGATAATGTAATAAACCATATGTATATTTGGGAATATGTGTATCATGAAGCCTCGTGTTTCTATTTCTATAATGAATGTGATTGGTGAATTTTTGTACAGGGGATTGAGTGCCTTATACAGGATTTGAACAATCAATGTGAGTTTGGAATCTAGTGATTGAATGAGGCCATTCATCCTTGATTTGACAACCAATGTATGCTTTGTGATTTGTTTCTATGATTGTATAATATTCCTAAGTATATAAACTATTACTACAGGGAGGTTATACGTTCTGATCCCAATATGGGTTTTTGAGGTTCTATAAAAATTTGAATTTCTAGCCGTTCGAGGGGAATTAATTTAAATTGGTGTTTGAAATAAAATTCAAGGAGTTTAGATACATAAAATAGATGTATTTCGTCCCAGAATGAGGCTTTGATGGTCGGTCGATGGTCCATTAGAGTGTTACAAGCATGAAGCTGTTACAGGTGGTCTATACAATAACATAGGTGGATACAACAACCCGTCGAACGACTAGTGGGTTTTCTAGGTGGAAAAACTAAATTACACAATTTTATAATTTAAATGGTTCCCAGCCCATAATTCTTCAATAATTCTATCACATTGCCAACAATTCATCTATATCTCTCCCCCATTTAATTCCATTGTATTTAAGGTCTTCATATGGAGTTTTATGTTAATTAAAAATAAGATCTTACATTATCGGATTTCTTCCATTTCATAAATAAAATTAAAATGATTTACATTTCTCATGTATTGGTATTTGATGATATGAATTGTAAAATGGTTTATTTGTTAGTATATATTTTTTTATGGGAGGCTCGACCATCGTAAAAAGGTTTGTACTCGAACTATTTACCAATGTATTTTTGAGGATCCATGAGTCCCGTCAAAAATATTAATTTGAAAAGGGTTGTCATAATATAAATAATAAGTTAAAAATAAAAAAATTTATACATTTAAAAAAAATGAAAATAATTAAATAAATTAATAAATAAAACAATAAAAATATGGAAAATTTAAAAAATTACACAAAATATTTTCATTTAAATCATAACATTGTAAATATATTGAAAATTATAAATAAATTGTGTGCGGGAGGGTCCTTTATTAGGGTAGGGGGAGGTCATCTCTAAGAGGACTGGGAGGGAACACCATCCCTACACCCACATCCATCTATCTCATGACACCATCATATGATCGTGTGGATGCTTCTACCATCGAATCATCTCCTCTTGTAGCTGTTAAATTCATTGAAGAAGCTCGTCCCACTAACTATATGTGGTCTTTATAACCTCACTCTAATTTCATAGAAGGTCCCCAAACTATGTATCTAATGATGAATATTATCCATGAGATCCCATTGAACTATAATATGCTTGTGAAATAATATGTAAAAAATATATACACCTTAAACATGAACAGATACCAAAAAATTAGGCTTTCTCAAAGTAAGCCCGATCAAAAAATATATTTGTGGATTTCATAAAGGTTTTCCTCCACAAATTTTTCATAAACTGATGAAACATTCACACATCATTTCCTCTCATGCCTTCCAGATAGAGTGTATCACGGTATCTTCAATGGGGTTCCATGAGCCCAATTAGTAATTATTAATGAAAATATATGTAATTAAAAAAAATTAAAATAAATATTTTTCATTTATGTACCATCCAATGGTTATTCATATGATGTCAAAGATAAGTGAGAACTTGATCCCACATCAACCATGATCTAGAAAAATAGATTTTCATAATTGGACTTCCCTAACAAAGAGATATATAAAATATCTATGGGAAAACTGAAAAAATAATGATATAGTTTGTTCATAAATAAAATAATGAATATAATGGATAATTAATTAAAATTAACAAAAATACACAATTGGACAAATATCCAAAATCATGTATTGAAATAATGATGTGTAAATTAGTTATGAATTCAATAAAGAAAAATAAATCTCAGAAAACAACAACCCTTATGAGTCATCATTGAACTACCAGAATCTAGAGAGAAGAAAAAGAATAATCAGGATCCTCCCCAAGCAGCATTGCCCCCATAATGTCATGTAACATATAATCTGAAAATTTCTCATCCATCTAAAACATGAAATGATTATAAAAGATAAATTGTATAAAATAAGTATTATATATATCTAAATACTAATTATGTTTTATAATCAAAATGTAATCGTTCCATATTTCATCTTCATCCATATATTTATATATGATCTTGTCAACATATCCCTCATCTTCCTTAATATCATTAATTTCTATATAAGTTACATCGACAACACCTATTTTTTACATCAATCTAATTTTTACATCATCATCACTATCGACATGTAATTTTTTAGGGTTATTATCAATATATTTTCTCTTTATTTAAAATTTTATTTTGAAATATCTCTGGAATAATTTAATTTCAATGCACATTATCAGAAATGGGTTGTGCTTGAATAAACTGATTTTCATGAGATTATATTTTTATATTTTTTACTCAATCAATTACTTATCTTGGAAGAGAACAATAATTTGTATAATAATTTTTATGTGACTGTAGAGCTAACAAAAATGGTAAATTTAGTACAACAATACTCTTAAATTAAATATTAACGATTCCATAGTGTGGGTGAGCACTCAAGCCTTCATTAGTATCCAACCAATGCAATATAATAATTTTTATATAATTCTATTACAGATAAGGAACTCAAATTTTTCATCCATCATTACTTAAATTTGTACTTGTTAATAATTTTAACAATATAATTTAAATAAAATACCACTATTCATTTTATTATTCACCATATGAACTTTTATATTGTGAAAACTATACACCGTATATGAATTATAAGATATTACCATTTTGGATTATGGTTTACCCAATACACACAGTCAATTATAAATTTTTTTATCATCTTACATTACCAGATAAAAAATATTATCAATACAGAAATTAATAAATTGTTTTAAAATGATAAACAATTGACAATTTAGTTTATTATTCATCAAAAACTATAGGAAATTTAATTTTTCTGACATTATTCAAGTGTTGATGCGGTAATATATAAATTTTTTATCTTAATATCATCCTCATTTAATATAAAAATAAAATTATACTTATTTAATATGTAAATCTAAGAATAGGTGATAGTATAACTCAATATAAAAATGTTCCCATTTAATAACAATTTAATAAAATATATTTATGATCCCGGTGATGTTAATCATATTAAAAATATCATTCACGAACTCCACCAGAGAGATGGACATGCTTAAAAAAGACTGATAGTTTATTGGTCATTTTATTTTCAAAATTTCACTCATTACTACCCATTTGGTTATGCTTTTAGATATATTATGATTAGAAACAAAATTGGGTATGAAAATAAATTTCCTCCTATAAATAAGATTATGAAATTTATCCATCGACTAATGCTTTATTACATGACATTTTCTTCAATTTATGAATGTATCTTCAAATGGGTACATCTATAAAAACGTGTATATTCCCTCTAAATTTTTCATCATGTAAAAAAATTTAATATCAAATATTCCATTGAAACTAAGAATCTCTGTAGAATTTTCATTCTTGTTTATAATAAATTATAAAACATCTTCTTGTAGTATATTATGTGAATATTATTCTATTATCACCACACAAATGTATTGGAAAAAGTAAAATATTTCTATTAATTAATCCCTAATGACTAAATCCAACAAACCATTAAATCCAATTGGTGGAATTACTTCCATTATAACATGGCAAACTTGACATTTTAATATGATAATATTACCATTCTAACACATCAATTCAAATTGGAGACATACCCATCTAGAAGAATAAAATCAATAATCCATTGATAAAATAATAATAAATTTCCATTAAAGGATATATAATATGCTTTTGGATATATTAAAATTTGTGATGTATAATTTTTAAATGGCTCAAGATTCAATGAACAAAAAATCCAGGAAGATATAACTAGGCCATTACATTAACTTTGGTTATAACAAGTATTTCCAAAACAATATAAAATATATTATAAAAAAATATTTCTCAATATACATGACATACATTATGTGATGAACCAAAAAATCACACTGATATAAAAGATCTAATAGAATAAATAATTTTATATAACTGAATTCTTTCTGAAATCCATTTTTATTTTTATATATATTTGGTCCAAATGTAATGGGAGGTAATAAAGAGAAAATATATTTTAATTAAACACAAATTATAATAATTGGAGGTCTAGCTATAAGAATTGTACATTTTGAAAAATAATATTTGTTACTTTGCAAATGATGATCAGTATAATGAAATCCTTTATTATAGATGAAAAATATATGTTTTTCTTAAATTGATGAGAATAAATGCTTTGCAGACAATCATTGTGTACATAAATGATTTTGGACCTTTTTTACTCAAAACATATAACATTCCATATACTATTATGTTTCTAATTGAATACTTTAATGCATATTTCATTAGAAAATTTTATTTCACAACAACATCGATGTATCAACACCATTAATTAGAAGAATACTTCACTCCTCGTTATATTATTTCTCTTAAACATAAATATTGTTTTGGATGTCCATGAATTAATAATGTGAAAAAGATATGTAGATCATTCATCAACATACAAGAAGATATGTTCTATATAGTTATAAAAATCATCTAACAAGAATAACGATGATCGTAAGAATCAAATGAACAGAAAATATTTGTAGAAAGACCAAATCTCATGTTACGATCTCTAAATAAAAAGAACATTGTTCCCGAAAAAAATGATTCAATTAATTTCCATCCAAATAATGATTTATGCTTCCACTGGTTGAAATAATATTTTTGTACCATGAAATACGTGGCATAATGTTCTAAGACATAAATAGATGCACAAATATATTTATAAGTGAGAAAATTCTAAACTATTTAACCAAAATCAATCAAGACATTCCTTGTTGAGAGACATCGTAAAATAATTTTCCAAAAGAATTAAAACGAACTAATAACTCATTTTTACTATAATATTATATGAAATAAATTGAAAATGAATGAATATACTGATAATATAGGCTCCAATTACAATATATCCCATTTCTCTCATAGAAATATATAGGTTACCCTTTTTTTAGGTATCAGTGATTTATCCCAAAATAATATGTGATCAAAAAATACTTTTAACAATCCATTCTCTAATTTCATTTCAATAAAATGTCTCAACTATATAAAATTTTCAAATATTTTATCCAGTATATAAGGAATCATTATTAGTCATTAGAAACTCATAAAATAGATAAGGTTCTAACTCTAGAGTAAAATCAATATCATCCAGAGTTTCAATTTTTTGAAATTATGGACTTGCAATGTCATGAAATGTTGTTCTAAGTCCTTATAGGCAATGAAAAAAATTATTATTATCTTCTCCAAAACAATGAAAAACATATTGAGTCAAAACAAATATAATATTTTTGAAAACCAAAGTACAATAGATGACTCCAACATTTTCATATGTGTAAATCCTCCTCATATTTAATTTTTTACAAGGAAAATTTAATATCTTTTGTAAAAAAATAAAATAAAAATTTGATATTGAAAATGTTGAAAAAACTTCAAAAACCTCAATTTATATAAATTTCATACTAAAACATTTTGCATTCCTCTGATTATTTATCTAATTGTGATCATATAATAAATATTTTTCCTACTATCATGATCTATATATCTCTAAAAACAAAAAAAATATCATCATTTACAAGTAAATATTATAAATTTTAACTATTTGAAATTTTTATTTACTAATTAGTGATGAATATTATAAATTACCTTTAATAATCAAAAGTTTATATTGTTTTTTAGAAATTAATGGTGATTTTTACTATTGACCATTAATAATTACTAATTACCCCTAATTTTTAATAATAATATTTTAATTTTTATGAATTTAAAATATTTATTGTGTAAATACCATTAATTAACATTAATTATTACAAATTACCAGAGATTAAAATTAATTACAAATAATTATTACTAATAATGATAATTCTTTACTAATTATGGTTTATTTTTTTGAATTATAACTATTTTTTTACAAATTGAAAAAAATATTTACAATTTATATTAAATTTTTCATATTTACAATATATTTTCACTAATTATAGTCATGTAACCCATATTTTTAGTAATTACAACTAATGTTTACTAATTACTACTAATCACCACTAATGTTTTCAAATTACAACTAATTGTAATTAATTTTTACTAATTATAGCTCATTACCTTTAATTACCAATCCCATTTTCTTTTTAATATTAATTACCTCTAATTACCATTATTTACCATCAATTACAGTAAATTTTAGCTATCTTCAAATTATATTTACTACCAATGTCAACTAATTACAAAAAATGTTTACTAATTACCTCATGTTATCATAATTTTTTTTATTTTTGGCCAATTAGCACTAATTTATATTATCTTCCCCTCATTACTGTTAATTAAAAGTAGTTTTTAATAATTTTAACATATTATGTTTTTATAAATACATATAATTTATACTATGGTTTTATAATTTCCACTATATATTACTATTCTTTATTTATTGCAACTAATTTTAGTCAATTAACACTAGGTTTTACTAATTTTTAGTAATTACTGCTAATTTATATTTTATACCACTAGTTTCCACTATTTTTTACATATTAATTCTAATTACTAGTATTATGTAATTATTACTTATAATTAACACTATTTAAAAATAAAAATTATAGTTATTTACCCCTAATATTTAATAATTACAATTTTTTTTTAAATTTTTAATGATCAGTGGTAATTTTTTTATTACTACCAATTTAAAGTAATTACGGATATTTTTAACATAGTTGTGCTAATTTTTTGTAATTACTTCTAATTACAACATTTTTTTTGAAAAATTATTCCTATTTTCTGTTATTCTAGACTAGTTACCAGTAATAATTATTAATTATATATAATTACCACTAATTTTTACTCATTAATGCTAATGTATAATAAATGTAGTTAGTGACCGCTAATTATTAATTACAACCACTATTTTTTACTAATTACCATTGATTATAAATATCCATTATTAATTATCAATTATCATCATTTATTTTATCAAACTAATGGTAATTATAGTAAATTACTACTAAATTTTAACTGAATTTTCTTGATTAAAAACAATTTACACTATGTATCACTAATTATCAGTATATTTACTAATTATCGCGTGTTACCATAAATTTTTGATAAATATTTCTAAATATCCTTAATTACTACTTTTTAAATCATATTTTTACTAATTACTACTAATTTTAACCATGTTCTTCAAATTACAACTACATTTTAAAAATTAATTGTAATTAACTATATTTTTTTCTACATTAAAATAAATACCTCTATTTTTAACTAATTAAAACTAACTATGACTATTTTTTAGTAATTATCATTATTTTAAAAAAAAATTACAAATAACCACTAGTTTTTTTACTTTTTACCAATTTTTTTAATATTCACCACTAATTTTTACTAATTGATCCTAATTTTTTTAACTAGTACCCACCCATTCTATTGTATGGCATATTCAATTACTGGTTACTCATTTAATAAAATATTAATATTTATAAAATTGAAACATAACAATAATGTAGAATAAATTTTAATTATAAATTAATTGTGTTTAATAATGGAATACTAGTGCATAGAATATGAAGACACCATTTGAATATTTGACAAAGAAAAAAAGATTGAGTAAAACTATTTGATTTTTCAAATTTTGAGGATGGTGATTTGAATTCATTTTCAATTTAAATCACAATAACTATAATGCAGGCACTAAAAACTAAAAGATAAATCAATGATAAGATAGTGGTTGTAACAATAAAAATGAGAAATGTAAAATTTAAGGAATTAATAACAAATTTAAATGAGTGGGATGTTCAAGAAAAACGAAAACAAAGTGAAACTATTCATCATATATATCTAACAATATAGAATGAAGGACATAGACATTAGAGAAAAAGATGAAATGAATGATGAAATTGAATAAAATAAATAGATGAAGACATAAAGTTGACATCCTTTTCATTATTATTAACAACATGAAATTGAATCAAAAAAGATATGAAGAAAAATTTAATCAGGTTGTTTCTTCACTAAATGTCAATAGTCATGACTTGTTTTTTGTAAAAGATCAGTTGAATAGAGACATTTCTTAGTTAAGAGGATGGGCAGCAAGAATTATGCTCCTTGAGTGGATCCATACACCCATGGTAAGCATCTTAAAAATGTATTTATAATTTAGAAGTGATCATTGAAACATAAGAATAAGTATGTTGAAATTACAATTGTGGTCATAGTTATAAAATATGAATAACTAATATTAAATACTAAATTATGTAAAATTAAGTTAAATAGAAACAATAAATAGAAACAAAATTTATTAATAGAGGATGTATCTGAAATATGTAAACATAAACATAGAAACATAACATGAAAAATAATTGAACAACATGGTTCATTGTCAGCAAATAAAAAACTCTCGAATATTATTTCACCCAAGAAATTGGACAATGATATGTTCTATGACGTTGGTAATAGTACTTAAATATGGTTTTAATAGTAGATACATGAATGATAACAGTGATAGGAACCATGACTTTTAATAGTAGTATGTCCGCCCATCAGAGTCTTGCTCGTGTCATTAGAATGTTCAATCAATAACCTCATAGTACTGCCATCATCTATCAATACAGAGCAATAATAGTCGTTCTAATTTTGTAGAATGTTATATTGATACCTATAATAGATAATTAAACATCAATTTGAGTAAAAGAATTAGATTTCATCGAAAAAACCTAGAATCCAAGTACTTATTCATAATATTTCGAAAGATACATTGAATCAATGATTTTAAATTGGAATGAGTTGATAAAATCCATAAGAAATCAGGGAAGGTTTCAATAACTAAATAAAGAAAATAAAATTTATACCTGATTTTGTAAAAATAAATTACATGAAATTTATGAGTGGATTTATTAAAAGATAAAATGATACGCTACTCTATGGACCGTAAAAAAAGAATGACTTAGCATTGTTGCTGGAGAATTAAATTTAAAGGTTTATAAGAAACACATCTTCAAAATGTTATGATGTCTATATTGTCATTAATGATAACTCATTATAATTTTTTTTATTTTTTGATGTGATATCATAACTACATAGTTCCTGAATATTTTAAAGGTTTCAGGTCAAATCCTTTCTCAAAGAATTGTTATAATAAGAATGGAAACTGTGCACATCAAATAATAACGATCTATCACTAGGGACATTATAATCACCAATTAGTTAAACATAATTAGAAAACATTAATTCATGTTATTTAAAACATCAAGTCAGTTCATTAGACAGGTTCAAAAAAGTCTCGGGACATGTTGAATCTCTTATCTCTTAATTTTTTAGTATATATTTACATAATTCTATTAACAGTAATATAATCCCACCAATTGATGTTAAATTGAATCACTCTTAGAATGATTAAATGAAACCTCACATTAATTCTCTATAGGTCTATGCTCTCAGTTATGGGTAATTTTGGATTTCATTTTAAAGATAATACTTAAAAAGTTATCTAAATTAGTGAAGACATATTCAAATAGATATGAAGAACGGAAATGATTTATCCTCTTCTTTATTAAAAAGGGGTTCAATATGTGTATAGGATATTAAAATACTAATTATGTCATAAATAAATTTCTAATAATATATTATGTAAATGAATATGTGAAAAATGAAAAACCAAAAGCTATATTTACATACAAAAGGTTACAAAAACTCATCATATTTTAAGAATCCTTAATCTTGCATTGCATATATTCATACATAATTGTAATATCTCCACTATCTGACTTAAGAGGAAACCATATTTTCCTTCTTTTCAACCAATACCTACATTAATGACCATCAATGAGAGTATATACATTGATCATCAAACACAATTCATAGAAATGAGTCTCCAAGAATGTCTTGAAAAAATTTCACAGCTAACAATGGTGCAAACAAACCCATCTTGGAAATAATGATGATACACATGGAAGGACAAGTATCCCAGATACAGTACATCAAAAAAGATAAAATCTCTAGATGAAATAAGAAAAAGAATATTCTTCATGTAAAGAATATCTCATCAAATGTCATAGATTAAAAATTCAGAGGATTAATAACATGATATCCTTAGTGATTCACATAATAGTCCGTCGGGAGCCAAACACAATAAATACAGTCAGAAAAAAAAATTATTGATTATAACTATAAAAGTTAGAAGCATATGAAAAATCCATCACAATGATAAATCTAATCCAACAGGTTATTTTTAGGAGACCCAGAATATAAATGAAAAGATAAAAATATTATATATAATGGATATAGATAATGGATGTACTGGATATGATATATAAAAATGTGTGAAATATTATTGGAAAAAGTAAATAATAATGTAAAGAGTGATCAAATTCTAAAAAATAGAAAGATATATAAAAAAACAGAACAAAATGATCCACTGATAGGTGAAAATGAAAACTCATTTCTTATCACTTTCATCAATATTTCTTTCAAATTACTGGGCAACTGGTAACTAAAAAATGAAAAAAAAATTATTCCCAGAACAACTACCACATGTATATATAAATGGACTCACGAAAAGAGTAAAATCATGATTGGGATTGTTAAGACCTGTAAAATGTGTTGTTTTGAGGATTCCGAACCAATACCCTTAATATCACTGGATGATGGAATGTAAAGCTAGAATGACTCACCACTATTGAAATTAATCAGTGATTTTGAAGACACAGTATAAGGAAAATAGTTTAAACTACTGAAAAATGTGTTGAACAAAACCAAAAAACACCATGGATGGTTTTTATGAATAGACATGTCCCTGGAAGACATGGAATACCCAAGAATAGAAGTACAGATTCTTAGGTTTGAAGAAGAGGGATATACTACCTCTGATACAGAATCCTGAAAAATATGGAATTTGAGACATCTAGAGGTTAGACATGGATCTGTAAGTTTGATATAGATAGGTTCTTTCCCATTTATTTCTATTACAAACCTAAAACCACAGTCCACAAATCTGTTTGAAACCTGTTGATTTTCAATGAACTGATGGAAAATGTTAAAAAATTCTATATGAGTATCATATCATTACCACCAATTTACTAATTGATCCATGTTTTTTTTGTAATTATACCTAATTACCATTACTTTTTAGTAATAACTCATAATTAAATGTATTTCTTTTTCTAATGACTGCTAATTATTATTATTTACATTTAAATATAGCTAATTATTTCTAATTACTACGAATTTATACTAAAGATAGCTAATTACCCCAATTTTTTCTATGCTCCGCAAATTATCACTAATTTTAATCAACAATTACTTATTAGCACTAATTTTTAAAAATTACCATGTATTTTCTCAAATTATTACTAATTATTGCTGATTATAGCTATTTTTACTAATGATTATTGACTGCCTGTAATTTTTACTATGTAACTCTAATTACTACTAATTTTTATTAAATATAATCAACACGAAAAATTTTTACTATGGAAAATTCAATTTTTACTTTATATCCTTAATTACCCAATTTTTTACTAATTATATTTTATTACCACTAATAATTAATATTATTAATTGATCACCAATAATTATTATTATTTTTTACTAATTACCACTAATTTTTGTTGATTACCGTTAATTTTTGATATTGGTGAACATTTTTACATCATAAAAAAATATTAATTACCTATTTTTTTAAATCACAACAACTATTTTTTAGTGAATTAAAATATTTTTAACTAATTATAATTAATAATAATAAGTTTTAATTAATTATCACAAATTAAATATTATTTTTACTAATTAGTGCCATATTTTACTAATTGCCATTAATTTTAACATATTACCATCGACTATTAATAATTATTACTAACTCGTAACAATTACTTAGTAATTATTATTATAAATCATTAATTCTAAAAAAAATTATACTACTAGTTATTTTTAAATATATACAATTCTAATAAATAATAATCAATTATTTATAACATGTGAAAATTATTACTATGTTTTGTTAATTGGTACTGATTATATAATCAATTATTAGTATTTACAGCTAGTTTCCCATTCTTATAGTTTATTTTTAACTAATTACAGTATGTTTTTACTAATTATAAATAATTACTACTAATAAAAGATATTTAATTATACTAATTTCTTACGTATAAAAAAATAAAAAATTTGATAATACGTTGAACATTTAAAAATCAAAATATTGTGCTGAATTTCAAATGGTTACTTCCATATAAAAATTAATAATGTCATATGATAGAATAAATAATAGTACAATATAGAAAATTCAAGAAGAAGAGCACAGAGTTGACTAAAAATTATGATGTGGGCATTTATATATGTTGGATTATTTTCAAAAAGCATGATAGTGATAAAATTTCTGACATAAGTTGGTCTATTTTTGATGGGTATGTGTTTCCAATGGTACCCTCCACAAATTTATATAGTGGCATTAAATTGTTATTTCTGATGGTTTCCATTGCAAATTATAACTGTCGAAAAAACAAATGAAACAATTAGCATCACCAATATCTGGTTAATATCAATGGTTCCCATCACAAATAATATACATCAGTGAGGGGAACTATCACCAATATAGTAGAATTATTATTATATATATGACATATACTGATCTATTTGCGACGAGGGATCAATCTCTTCAAATATAATCTTCTTATATTTTGGTGGGAAATTGTGTGAATGTAATTTACGACGGGAGACCATATTTTATCATGAATACATGTTAAATTGATATATTTTCAATGTGAAAAGATCCCCTATCACAAATAATTTCATATATATATTATTTTCAATGGGTGACTCAACAATCAAAAATAACTATTCGCAAAAGTTCATTTTCTGGTAGTGTATGATTTCCCTAGAGGATGGTGTTATCATCTTATAAAATTTGTGAATTTGTTGTATCTATTCTAGATGGTGTCACATAATGTTATTTTCGGGGTTTCCTCAGTGATTCACTAAAGGTAGGTCACCATAAATTTTTTTCTTCATATCAAAATTTAATTTAAATTAAATGTTTTGTGACTTAGTGGCTTATGATAGGTATTTTTCCAAAATTAGGACTTGGGTGTCTGATGAGTATCTTGAGTTCCATTTTTAAAGGTTTTGGTGTGGGTTGTGTACCTAGTGGGTTTTCTTACTATCTGTTACCATTTAAATTAAATTCAAATTCTATTTTTTTTCTAAAATGTTAAAATAAATAATCATAAATGGGTAATGATTAATTATTGGATATTATCATGAGGTAGTTTCTTGGGGCGTGATATAAGAAAAATGTTGATTTTTTGTAGTAACTTTTATCCCCAATTAGGATTTAATGACATTTATAAATAGGTAGTATGTTCATGGCACTAACAATATAGTTTCTTGATTTTCTTTAAATCATTTAAATTATGTCCCCACTAATGCGGGTGTTGAAAAATTTTAATTGAATATATTCACATATTAATATTTGATAAATTGAATTATTATTCATGATTTCCATGGATTGTGCCTTGTTGAATGGCCTTTGTGGACATCGTGCAGTATGTGATTTTGTGACCATCATTGGTTGATACATTGCATATAAAAATATTACATGGAACACTAAAACTCCCATGGGGGTTGTATTGTATATGAACTTAAATGGATGAATATTGTTCCCCAAGAGTAAGTTCCATTAACCACCTCCTTCATTGGTGTTCAATGACATTTGAAATTGTACTACTAGTATTTCTAGGATATATACTTGAGTATACGTAAAACCCTTAGATTCATTGAGATGATCAAGGTTTGAATGATATTTTAACTATACGCCTCTTATTTTTCCTTGGTGGATACACATTTAGAAGGTTAGTGAGGAGTCGAGTGTGTATTCTGACTTAGAATGATAGTGGGTGTTGAGATGGAATTGGATTCATCCATATAGAAAATTTCTAGTACGCAGTGGCCATATGTCAAAAGTATTTCTATATTTTTATTAAATTATTACTGATAAAATAATTGAAATAAAATAATACTTGTTGGGTATAAATTGCAAGACTTGATTATATGGACATATATAGGGTTTCCATGTTGTATGGAGAGCTTGAGAACCATTGGTTTGGTGAGTTGATATGTTTTATCTAAGGGGATACTATTAGTTTCCTTGGTGATATGAGTTTTGGATAATGGGTAATAATGATTTCCAATGGCACCATAGATCCCAAATTCTATATTATGTCCCATTCAATAGTGTCATGTTGTGTAGTGCTCTTATGATTTCTTATATAGTTCATATGTTGGATTATCTATGTAACCACATGTTCTAGTGATATATATTTATATATGTCAATACATAACATTGCATATTTTATTAGGGTTTCCAAATTAATAAATGTAAAATATGCAAGGAGAGGTTGTGAATATTTGGGATTCCTTATAGATGCACAAGGGGTCCAAATGAAGATACTAGTTGGGCAACCATGTAATATGTTCTTGTACATTGTAGTGATGTCGGGTAGGGGAAGGGGGACAACATGTTACCCTAATGAAGGAATAATATTTGAGGATCATGGGTTACTATATTACATGGTATTTCTCTCTACTGAGTTTTCCTTGTCCCTGTAATCTTTTGTGTAGAGAAAACACCCATCACATGTTGTCCCATGGGGGGATCTTACCATGGGGGCTCTTATCCTACTCTTGGTTGGGAGTGTACTATCTTCTGAGGAATCAATAGTAATGCATACCAAGGTTATTTTAACGCACAATTTTTAATCGTTTTTATATAGATTTGATAAGGCCATGAGTTATTCCAATTATATTATAGTGTGAATCAGGTAACCAATTCTCTATACGGGTTAACAATATTTCAGGAAATTCACAAGGAAACATCTCCACTAGTCATAGTAGGCATAGATAATCGGGGATGTGGACTCCAGGATTAATAATATTTTTAAAATTATAAATTTATTGTTTAATTATTTATTTTCTATGATCATGTAATATTCACATATCATAAAATATACTTTATATAAACAGGAATGTGTTGGTGGTCAACAAATTAGTTACGTATTAATAACATTCCTGGTAAGCTACTAAAATTGGGTACCCAAGTATCGATCACTTATTGTGATTCTGGTTAGGTTGAGGTCTAATATTGTATGATCTATATAGAACATCTATTTTCGTAATGATGTATATGATGTGTTATTGAAAGGTCTTGTAGTCGGGGTTCATTTTTAATTTTTTTTTATTTTTTTTTATTTAGTATATGTGTCCAGTCAAATGGGTGATTTTCCACGTATGTTGTACAACTACATACTAGTTGGATCTCTCATGTTTCATCTTTTAAGATATTTTAATACCCAGTTTTGATGTATATGAATGATATTTACATATATTATATATTTTAATACTCTGATACAGGGGTTATAGTCTCTTAATAGTACTATGTTAGACAATCATTTCCAATTGATAGCCTCTGGAATACTATGTGGCATGCCTAAGGTCATGGGGAGATAGGTTTTGTAAGTATTCAAAAATACTCAAAGTGAGAAATTACAACCAAGGTTGTATAGTTTACCCATGGTATCATGAGACTAGGTTCATGACCCAAGGAGTATGGGTTATGAAAATTCAATAACTCTGAATATTTTTACTTACATGTATTAAAATAAATTATTTTCATCAAATGGTTTGTGAGAAACATCTCATTTTTTCTATAAATGATTTTATCTTCACTTTCAGAAAATTGATTATTTTTGTATAAACTATTATTCATTTGATTACACTAAAAAATATATTTCTTCTATATAATATTTAACTAGTGATCAAGTTGTAAAATATATAGACAAATAAAACAAATATAAAAAAAGTTCTTTTTATTTGAAATAATTTCTTTTTTAAGATTAAAATTTTGTAACTTAATTTAATAGGAATCAAGGAATCAATTTACACATATTTTATCTATATTAGTTATTCTAGTTTACACATTAGAATTAAATTTATATGAGATAATAGTACAATTTTATAAATAAATTTAAATAATATTTTTTTTTTATTTGAGCACATGATTTAATTTAATGAAAAAAATTTAATTATTTTATTTGAAATGGAAATATATTGTCAAATTAAATGTTATTAAATGTTGAGTTATCAAAAAGGGATGAAATGATATAGTCATAGTAAATCTACTATAGCCTCCCATGCCTTTATAAGAAACAGTTCCTCCTTACATGTAATTTATATCCAATATAAAATATTTCCCTTAACACACAGTCCATATAAATCTCAATAAACTATTAGCACAAGAGGGTCCCATACAACAACATCATATTGAAAACCATTTAAAATTTCCAAATAGAAATCCATTTAAATTGTATTAGAATTTAAATTCATCATTAGTCATTTTATGTGTCATTTTATATGAATTTTAATGTTAAAAAACGTAACTAAATTTGCCACAAAATTTCTAAAATAATTCATCAAAACCATTAACAAATAACTTAATAAATAAACATAAACGTCTTTATTATATATAATATAAATTAAAATATAAAATATTATTTTCAATTAAAATCATGATCAAAATTAGGTAAATTAATTTTTTTAAAAATATTAATTTCAAAGAATTCAGCGTTTTAAGTTCATAGAATTAAGACTCTAAAAACAATAAGACTCAAATTAAAAATAACGATAATATTATGAGGTTTTAGATAAGGATACAAAATTTTGTACATATTAAAAATGGTTAAAAATGGGTTTTCTTTGAAACATTGAATAAGGCATTAAAAAGAAATCTAATGACAAATAATTTTAGAGAAATATAAAAATTCCATATGAAAATAATTCATATAGAAAGATAGTTTTCCATATAGAAATGTGTTTTTGATTTTAAAAACACTGAGTAATGGAAAAATCTTAAGGAAACCATATTGAATCAACAATATCCCCCTTTTAGAAATCACAAACAGCCTTTTTAAAATGTAAATAAAGAATACGTATTCAACATTTTGTAATTTAAAAGAAATATTTATCCCATTTTACTTATGACTTATGATGAATACGACTAAATCCCCATTAGGTTTTTAAATCCCTACAGATCATATTTTGGTCTTGTTAAGAGAATTTACTTGTCCTTGCTTATGAAAATCATCTGTCGAAGTACTCCCCCTTACATAATATCCCCCTTTCATAGGGAGTTATCTTTTTTATACTTAGTTTAATTTAGATCATTATCTTCTCCCCCTTTGTGATTTTCAAAAATGAATTGAGGTAATGAAAAAAATGAAAAAGAATTATTATAAATATACAATGAAAAATAATTAAGGTAAAAATTAAATTATGATTGGAAAAATTCTTACAAAAAAGGTCAGATTGTCCTGAAAATCATTCACCCTTTTTCTCTTTTTGCATGAGCTTTGACAAGGTATCATTTAACTTCTTCAACTCTTTGTGATCATCCACAAACCTCTTGAGAAACTGATCTGGATCCCGATTCTTCATTTCATGATCCTTGATTTTTTCTTCGTGAGACTTTAGAATTTCTTCCTGAGATTTGTGTACCTTGTATCGCTGCTTGAACATTTTATAGAACTATACCCTAACTTCTCTTTCTCTCTTAAAATGTAAAGCTACTAAATGTAGTTTCTTATTAAGGATTTTTTCCCTTAAAATATGGGAGGCCTTCTCTTGATTTAGAATATCTAAAATGATTGAAATTTTTGTCTTCATACTAACATCTGGCTGATCAAAAGTATCATTTAATAAGTCCTATAAATCATTTGTAATCATTATATCCATGAATACTAACTTTGACCAATTTTTAATTTCCTTAAATGATCTCCTATGAGAATCACAACTGATATGAAATGTTTTTAAGTCATATTATTTCTTGATAAATTTTTACATGACCTTTCTTATCAAATATGACTTATGATTGATATCATTTTGAAGCAACTAGCATCTCGAATCAGTACTAGAAAAAAAGTTATTTTGTTCACTAACATCTTCAAGGATTGAACAATGAAATCATACCCCAAATAAGTTGAAGATTCATGACCTAATTTCTTTTCAGGTGAGGAAAATTCATCTAAGTATTGATATTTTCTATTATATGATCCACCAACAACCTTCTTAGAATTTTCAACCATGGTCATTTTAGGCATATCAAGAACCACATGTTTTCCTTTATCAAATTTAAAAATAACTATCTCATCCCTCAGAGACTCATTATCATAATAAAATACCTAAATTATCTTAACTTCATTAACCTATTCTTTCTCATCATCTTCCTAAATATCATCAGGAATAACGAAATCATGGTTTCCTCTCTCATCATTATTAGTTTTGTCAACCGCATCATGTCCATTATCAATTTTTCCTTGAGAAATTATTTTCGTAGACTCAACCTAGAATATTCGTATTGATATCTTGTCATAAGGACATTCCTTCTCATGATATTCTTTTACTTGTTTGATTAAAAATTCACTCCTATGCTCTTCTAATGGTTATTTTTCTTCTTAGTGAGAAACCTCTTCTTCAACACTAGGATCAAGAATTGGAATTTTCATTCCTAGATTTTCTAAAGGAACTGATTCTTGGAGGAAGGGTTCAGGTACCTAAAGATTTTCGGATTTTTTTCATTATCCCTAAGAATGGTTTGAATGATATCAACTTATAACATTTGTTTCTTCAACTTCTCTGATATTTCATTCTTTCCATGTTCTTCACCATCTTGAATCTTCAATGGTTTTTCCTCACCGGGTTCTAAACTGAAATGTTGCATCCCACATCTTCTTTATCTTCTTCTTATCTCTCCACTTTTCTACTACGTCATCAGAAAAATCCTTTTTATTTTATGGATTTTGTGGAGCTGACTGTGTTTCCAGAACATTCACTTTTTCTTTTGATTTTGGTGCCTTCTTTTTTTATCTTCTTCAGTGTTTTCATAGAAGATTCTATTACTTCTGCTTTCAAAGTTAAGGCTTGAACATCACTTTCAGAAATATCATAAAACTCTCCCAAATTTGTACTGAAACCAACTTCTACCCACATCAGAGTGTCATCTCTCAGAAATATGATCATAATATTTTTGGGTTTATAACTAGAGGGAATTTAAAAGGATTATAAGAAATAACAATGATCATTGACAAGATCACTATATACGTGATTATATAAAACATGAGAGTAACATTCTCTAAATTGGTGATGGTATGGAGAATGTTCTTCCCCAGTTTTACCTTTATCAAATTAACCAAAAATTCCATCATAAAAATATCACACTTATTTAGAGAGTCCATATATCTTTTTATGAACAATAAAACTATTTAACAATAGGGCTAACAACCATATGTTCATTGAAAGATGGTTAATATTTGTTGATTTTAATACCTTGAGTCCAAGGCACTAATTTTCCTTTACCTTCTCAAAACATATGAAAATCAGGAAATTTTTTAGAGAAAAACATTTCTTAACTTTGATAAGGAATAGCAATAATATTTTCATCCATGTTAAATGATAAAAAAATATGTTTCCCCATAGATCTTTAATGAATAGTATTACATTCCACCTTCATAAAAACTTGATGTATCATAAAATTTTATGATAAGGCTAGGATAAACTGAATATGGAATCTTTGGCATAGCTACACATAATATATCCCATCCATTCAGCTTGATATTCTTCATAATCAACAAATTATACATAGAAAAGAAATTTGGAACAACCAACCTTTCCTTGTAGATTTTACAACCCTTATTTTCCATTTTTGAATTCATCTGATTCTATGAGGTAACATCGAGTGACAACTGAAGTGTAAGAAAAGTAACAAAATTGTACAACTAATTTGTTGGGGATCAAATCTTCATGGCACAATGTTTGGAAAAACTGATGTGGGATACTAAATGAGGGAGAGGGCATTATATACGCTTTGATATCAATCTTTAAATTCCTGATTCAACTCAATGGTTAATATAAGATTGATATGATCTAACAGTTGAGATGAATGTTATAGAAGGTTTTGGTAGGTTCCAATATTTTGAGGTTTTAAAGAAAATTTAGATTTTGGGAAAGTGGATCTGAATGAGTTTTATTAAATCACGATAAAAATACCAACAAATAAAAAAAATTCAAATTACATGGTTTATGTAATGAAACATGCCTTCTGGTTTTCTGTGAAAGAATTGTTAGTATTTGAAAAAAAAAATCATAAAAAACATGGATTCCAGAAAATTTTATTAAAGAATGTAAATTTTAGGTTCTGAAAAAAATGAGGTTATGAGATTTGAAAAATTCTGGATTTGAGAATTTCAAAATTCAGGTTCCAAGAATCCAAAAATTAAGGTTCTGAGAATCCAAAAATTCGAGATAGGTTTTGGAGAGGAAAAAAATGTACTCCCCCAATGAAAATGAGTTTTTTAATATAAATAGATATGTTTCAAAAAAAAATTAATATGAAATATTACACTAAAGTAATCATTCCTAAATTTTGATTAATGTATTAAAATCTATTAGATGGTATTGATTTTATAAAAATATCCACAATTTGATCTCATGTTCTAATGAATTGAAGAATGATATCTCCTTTAATAGTGTGATCCTTAAAAATTAATGCCTAATATCCATGTCCTTTTCATAAGAGTGATATGAATGGTTTTTACATGGGAAATGTGAACTTTTATTATAACACAATATCTTTGTTTTGGTAATTCTCGTTCTATAGTCTATGAGTGTGTGTTTCACCCACAACACTTGATCACAGCAAATTCCAGCTGCTGCATATTAATCTTCAATATTTGAATGTGTTACTAATAGTTTCTTATTTTATGGCCATGAAACTAGTGAATTTATTAAGGAATGACAAGTTCTGGATGTACTTTTTCTATCCATTCTAAATTCACCAAATTCACCATCTTAAATTTTTTAAAACATAATCATTTCTAGAAGATTCGAAAATTTATAACTCCATGGTTTCCTTTAAATAGGGAAAAATTCATTTCACTAATTTTAAATGAGATTACATTGAATTAGATTAATTTCACACACATAAGAATACTAAAAACATTAAGTCTATAAGACTAGATGTAATGTATAATAAACTACCTATAATTCCTCTAAATGATGTTTGATCTAATAGTTTCCAAAATTTATTATGATATAGAGAAATCGAATTACCGATTTGAGTGCTTATACTTTTAGTTTATTTATATCCATAATTTTTAGAAGATATTTAATATACTTATTTTGAGATATATAATTTCCCTCTATATTTCAAGAAATTTTAAAACCTAGGAAAAATGTTAACCCACCCATCATACTCATTTTAAACTCATATTACATGATATTCACAAACAAATTAGTTAATGATGGTTCAGTTGATCTGAATATAATTTTATAAACATATATTTGAACAATCAATGTTTTTTTATTATATTTATTTTTAAAAAGGGTTCGATCAGTAGTTCCCTTAACATAATTTCTTAGAAACAAAAATTCTATATGTTTATCATACAAGGATCTTGGGGTTTAATTGAAGTCCACATTAAGATTTGGTAAGTTTAAAAACATGTTCTGGATGTTTTGTGTCTTCAAAACCAGAAGGATGATCCACATAAACATACTCATTAATATATTCATTAAGAAAGGAACACTTCATATCCATTTTAATAAGATTGAAATTATAGAATTATACAAAGGCAAGTAAAATACAAATGGATTCATGTCTAGAAACAGGAGGGTAGGTTTTTTCATAGTATATTTCTTCTGGTTGATTATGGCCTTTAGTAACTAATCTAGCTTTATTTCTTATTATGATTCCATTTTCATTACATTTATTTCTAATGGCCCAACATACTGCAATTAATGAATCTTTTTTAGGTATTTCAACCAATGTTTAAACTGATTTCCTTTAGAAACCATTTATTTCATCTTTCATATCTTTAGTCAAATCTTCATCACCTAGATCTTCATCAGTGCATTTTGGTTCTAATTTTGAAAGAAACATTATATGTTCTAATTCATTTCTTAATTAACTTCTAGTCCTTATTGGTTTATTTACATCACCGATGATACTATCACTAGGATGACTCTTATAAAATGACTGATTTAGGTTTTGTAAAACCATTTCATCAAAAAAGGTAGAAAATATTCTAGGGTAAATTATTCAAAAACATTTTCTTGAATATTATAATTATATGAAATAATTTTACGAAAAGGATGATAATAAATTTTTTAAAACTCACTTGATGATGCAGGTTGAGGTTGTTTGAAAATAAAAGGTTCACCTTCATCAAATTTGACATGCAATATTTCTTCTATAGTTCAAGAATTTTAATTAAAGACTTTATAATCCTTAATAGTAGTTGAATAGCCTAAGAAAAATTCGTCATCTGATTGGGTACCAATTTATGTTTGTTATCTTTAGTATTCATGATCAATACATTGCATCCAAAAACATTGAGGTAAAAAAATATTGGTTTTTTACTAGTCCACAATTCATAAGGTTTTGTTGAGAAAATGTCTTATTAGAACTTGATTTGTAGTATACAAGTTGTACTAACATATTACTACCAAAAGGGTGAAGCAATATAATATTCACTCAACATGTATCTATTATCTCTTGAATGATTTGATTTCTTCTATCAATAACACCATTAAGTTGATGAGCTCATGGGGCTCAAAAGTTATAAGTAATGAGTTTTTTACTAAAAAATGTTTCAAAATATAAATATTGAAATTATCCTCCATGATCACTATGAATATCTATAAATGGAAGTTTTTTCTCAATTTTAACATGGTCTTTAATCATTTTTAGATAAGAAATGGTGTTAGATTTTTTTCTCTAGAAAATAGACCCATATAAATCTGGTGTAACCATCTACTAAAACAAAAACATATTATTTTCATTAAATAATTCATTTTATTTTTGCACTAAAAAGATTCATAAGAAATAGATATAATGCATATGAAGTTTATATATCACTGATTGACTTAATTATTGACATATATTTATTTCCATATTAAAATGGATCACAAACTTTATAAGATTCATATCTAATCTCTCGTAAATCCTTAACAAGTCTTCTCCATGAGAGTTTTCATTGGATCTAAAGGTTACAATGTCCTCGTGTTCTATTCCATAACAATATTGATCTTATGTTGCACTATGGAAAGGTATTTCTTGGCTCCTAAGGTCTTCTATGTTATGTTTGTAAACATTCCCATGCCAGTGAGAAGAATGAATAAACTCATCCATGGTATTTTATACTACGTGTTTATCATTCCAACAATTCACACGGTATCCCTAATAAAATAATTGATTTGTGATAATATGGTTTTTCTTAATACCTTTGAGAAATAAAAAAATTAAAATTAATGTTTTTTCATGAAAAAAATATTACTTATACTAACAAATTATCCCTATGAATTATCTACACAAGTTATATTTCCTCCTTTTGTCTTGATAATATTTTTAATTTGGTTTTTGTTACTTGTCACTTACCGAGAACACCCCCTATCTATTTATAGTATATTTTTTCGTACTTTTTTTATTTTAATAAATATAAAAGAGTTGAACTTTCATATTCAAATCATACATTGATCTGAAAAATTTATAATGTAAAATATTTGGAAGCCAATTTTCATAGAAAAAGTAAAATTTATGCAAACTTAAAGATTGAGTTTTTAATAAATACAATTTTAATTACATTGTCCACCCCACTGACACTTGGATAAAAAGTTATCATTTTTAGGAATAAAATAATTAAGACTAAAAATAGGTTTTCAATGAGTATAAACAATTCCGCGACATTTCCATATAAGATGAATTTATGAAGACATTTTATCAAATTCATTCAATCCTAAAGAGAAATTTAATAAATATTTCTTTTTAGAAAAAATTTATTATTTTTTTCTGATGAAAAAAAATTTATCCTCATAGTCAATATATTATGAACAAGTGTTGTTCTGTATAACATTTTTCTTAGAAAGAACATTTTCAAAATATGTATAAACTTTTTCCTCCTATGAATTAACTTCTTTATTGTTTTTATAAACACTTTCAAAAAATTGTTTTTTTAATCAAGATCATTACAGGGATTTTATACTTCTTTCCTTAAAAAAATAGAATTTTCCTTTTATAACTTATTATTTATCATAAAATTTTATTTTAATGTTATTTAGAAAATATAGAAACTTATTCAAATTAATGTAAGGTATTGTCTTATGATGAATAATATTCTTTATCTAAGGATTTAAAATATTCTTCACTAGAATGATTATCATTTAATGAAATATTTGATAATGATTCACAATTGTATACCTTATCCATTAAAAAATGTATTCTTAATAGGTACTCTATCTATAAGACAAATATTCATTATACTATAAGACTCATATTCTAAATATTCATCTGAAGAGCCACTACCACTGGCACTCCAGGTGTCATTTTCATTCATGACATTATTATCCTTATATTTCTAATATATATTTATATTGCATTCAGAATTATTTTACTTCATACCTTTTCTTTTATGCAATGTAAAATTAGGACTGATGTGTACATCCCATATTCATTCCTAATAGGTTACTTCAAAATCATTCATGTCCTTTATATATTTCTTCTTATATCTATACAGAAAATATTTCATTCCCATTATCTTTCCCATCCTTCAAGCAAGGTTTGTTAATTAATTCTCTTAATCTTCACTATCACTTGATTTGGATATAACAACAGCTTTCTTAGCATTAGATCAATTTACCCTTTCTATAGTATTGGATTTTGATTTAGTAGTGAATGATACACTTCCATTATCAGTCTTAATTTTTTTAGAAACTGACATCAATCTTCGTTTTTGTTTCATAGTGAAGAAGAGTTCCAAATACCTCATCAAGAGTAATGTTATATACTTTTATACTCTCATAAATAGATGTCCTTTTAGATTATCATTCATTAGGCATAATTTCAATTATATGTTACACAAGAACTAGATCTTCAATACATTTCTCTCTAATAGATTCAAGACTGTTGACAATGGTCATAAATCTTTGTGGTACTTTTCAAACAGGTTCTCTATAAGGAAATAAGAATCCATGGTATTATTCTCTAAACATAGCTCTTCTAGTTTATATCAATATAGATGTTTCAAAATGTGTTTCTTAATGTTTCATATAAATAGAGTTGGATTCTTCATAGGAAAATATCTGACTATATATATTTTTGGTCATAAAACACACCAATTTATTTCTTACCTTGTAGTTTAATTGACAATTTTGTTTTTCTTGGTTGTTTATGGTTCTGAAATCCTTGTCTCTAATTTTTTAAAAAAAGTGCACTTAACAAAATTTTCTACTAAATTGATAATGAAAAAGTTACTCATCCTATCTCTTCAGTAATCAAAATCATTACCATCAATGATAGGTGTTCTGGTAGGATTTTAGTTGTCTATAAATCACAATTTTATACCTTCCATTTTATAATACAATACATTTCCACAAGACATGTTAATATTAATATTTTATAAACAATAATAAAATTGATTAAATAAAATTAGAGTAATAACTATAAATAAATAAAAACTATGAATGAAAAACCATGGAAAGAAAACATATATGTAACTAAAAGTATTCAGATACCACCTTTGATACCAATTGAATGATCGAAATAGATTATGTATCTCATCAATTACAAGAGGGGGTGAATTATTAGTTTAAAAACATCCTCTTTTAACATTATGGAAATATATGTTTAACAATGTTAAATAAGATTGATTCACAAACCCTATTTAGATCTTTAATATGAAACAAACTTGCTTATGGTCTGGAAGTATGTATCCAAAAAATAAACATAAGAACAGTTTACATAGGGAATGATTATACCTTAAATCATAGAGAATATTATTATCAAAGTATGTAAAAGTAAAAGAAAATCTAAGAATGTCATACATTATTTCTTTAAAAACAATACAATAGAAATTAATCATGAAACAACAATCATGTAAACAATTAGGAAATCTTTTAACCCAAAGATAAGGGTAACCAACAACCTTGGATAAAGGTATATTACATTATACATTCAAGAAAGTGTGTCTTACCCACACTAGGTTATGACCTTGATAAGAATATCAGAGTATATATTGTTATCACCATAAGCCCTCAAACATTATGGTAGTTGGCACCTCTGTCTTTCTATCTCTTAATGCCCTCGATTATACAGAAAAAAAATCGGTGTCAAACAATTAAAGATGAACAAGATTTTCATAAAAAAATAAAGGCATGGGAGTGTTTATCTCTCTTGAAATCACTACACAACATGTAATCTCTAGGATCATAGAATAATAATTAGTTTATTCAAATGAGAAATTATTTATAGTCAAATCCTAAATAGTCAGCTACAACCTCCCACAATCGTATTTTTACTTGACTCTAAGTGGGACTTTTACACGTGTCACTCAACCATTAGTTATTTAGAATCATATTGTAATGCAACATTTTAGTTTAATAAAATCATGGGAAATGTTATAATGAACTAGAATCAATTAATATTTTTTCGAAAAAAATGAAACTTATCCCAAACTGAAAAATTGAAATCGATGAAAAATAGAATTCAGAGTCTAGATATACAAAAAATCAGATTCTAGAAAAAATTAATATTTAGAATCTGTTATTCTAAGAATTCAGACTCTAAATTTTAAAGAATTCAGATTCTGGATTTTGATGAATTTGAAGTGGGAATTCTCATAAATTCATATTCTAAATTTTGATTAATTCGTTGTTTGAATTTCAAGGAATTTAGAGATTGAATTTCAGATAATTTAGAGTCTAAATTTCAGAGAATGTAGCATCTTAATTTTTGAGAAATAAGAGTTTCAATTTCAAAGAATTCAGAGTTTGAATTTCAGATAATTTAGAGTCAAGATATCAGAGAATTCATTGTTTGAATTTTAGAGAATTCGGAGTGTGGATTTCCTAGAATTTGGAGTTTTAATTTAATAGAATTTAGAGTCTAAAAACAGAATGACTTGATTTCCAAGTAACTATAAATTCTGAGGTTTTTATCAAAGATCCAAATTTTTTACTTAGTAAAAATGGTTGGAATTTATTTTGTGAAAACATGGAATTATACATTGAAAACCAAGGTAATGATAAATATTTTTCAAAAAATAAAAAAAACCTTAAGAATATGATTCTTATAGAAAGATAATTTTCCTTATGAAAATTTTTTTGTGATTGTAAAAACATAGAGGAATGGAAAATTCATAATGAACCCATATTGACTCAATAGTTTTAATATTTCAATATTATTTCAATCTTTAATTGTTATGTTTTTTTGATATTAATAATTTTTTATGGATTCATCATCCTAAAAATGTTACAATGGTACATATAATATATTATAAAACTATTTATTATTATGAGATATATATACTACCACATTGGTTTGTTTTATCCTAAATAATCTTATATTAATGGTAATAAATATTTTATTCTAAATTGTTTCTTTAATGGGGTTAATGATCATAATATTACTGCAATTTTATGATTTCCATGTAATTCTATATTTTGTTGTGCTATTTATGATAAATTTTTATTGTTATAAATTTAATGGGTATTATTATTTAAAACTCATATAATTACATCCACTCTAGTGATTTTTATAATATTAAATTACTAGTTACATTTTCTCAACTTTTTATTGATAATATTGACACAATGCTTTTAATGAAAATATGGATTTATTTCCTCTTTAATCAGAAAACAATTGTTTTCAGGATAATCCACATAAAATAAGTTTTATCAATTTTATTTACTATATTTTCAATGTTTTAAAATTATAATTTTCAAACTACATGTATTTTTAAACAAATGTTTCTAAATGAATCTTTCTAAAGAATTTCAAAACTAGTCATTTCTAACATATTTATAGATGGTTGAATGAATTATTTTTTATAGTAATGGGAGAAAACAAATTTGTTGTCATTACAATTTTTTTGATTGCATCTCCAATTAGTAGTCCCATTTTTTATTATTATAAATAATTTATTTTGATAATATTATATGGTTTTTATTTAAAATATTATGAAAACAAAAATAATAAATTTTCCCTCATTTTTTAAAGTATTTTTTGAATGTATTTTTCATATAACTCAATATCATTCATGGATTGTTATGTTTAATGTAGAAATGGTATTACAATTCCAAACAACTATTCTAGATGTATTTGATGATAGATTTTCAATGAAATAAATTTATTTATCATTGGTTAAATATATTTTAACCAGATTACTATGAAACTATTTTTTCTTATGGGTTATGAAATATTGAAATGATGTATGATGTATGACCTTATAGGACACCTATGTATGGGTTTCATTATTTTATTGGTTTGTCCATGTTATAATTCCAATTTATTGGGTAAATATTAATGTATTCTTAGTTAAAAGGTGACTATAATGGTAATCATAAGACTAATGGTGGTTAAACTAGCTGATATCAAGAAACAATCATAGGGTCTAATGGATTTCATATGATACCAAATAGATGGTACATGGTAGTTCCTCCAAATCATGAATCATGTACAAAATCATTCAAAAACAATCATAACATGATATGAATGACTTTGTCAGTACCCTTGAAATATTATTCTCATGATATGGAATATTTCATAATTGATGCCTCTTTTTATGATATTAATATAACCCAGTGTGAAGATATAAAGGATCGTATTATTTGATTCAATTGTGATTAATATCCTATGAACTACTATGTTTTCTTCCATTACTCATGATTATGATTTATGATATACTGGTTTTATATTGTTAATATCATAATCATCTTCTAAACCCCTTATTCACAAGGTATGATTAAATGAATGATGTACTCTTCCTTTTTACCCATATAAAGAATTTGATCTCACCCATTATAATGATTTATTTTCCCCATGAGATAAAGAATATTTTTTATTCGTTTAAGTATTAGAATGGCACTATTAATGATGAACATAGCGGAAATTTTTTATTTATTTTATATAATAGTTTTGATGTATCCATTATTACGATGACACTAAACCTTTATAGTAATGTTTTTGATAGAGATTATGTGGAATGAATAATTATCTAACAAGATGTTAGTTTTATGTACCAAATGGTAGGTTCGATATGGTTGGTATCATAGATGGGTATACTTATTTTTGAAAAAAATCATGGGTAAACATTAGTGAGAACACATTGTAAATAAAAAGTATAGAAGAATATTATATGTTATGGTAAAAAAATGAGTTATGTTTCCTTATAAATAAAATCATTCCCTGAATAGTTACAAGAGGAAGTGGATAAAGAAGTAATTTTTAAAAGGTAATGACATAGAATATGGTATGTTGGGTATTAAATCGGTCATTAATGGTTCATAGTGAGTGGGACTAATGCTAAAAGCATATACAGACACTCCTAAGGGATAATAATTTCCTATATAAATATTTCATTATAAACAATTATATAGTATTTGAATGGATAATGATCATGGATTAATTAGGAAAATGATAAGGTATCATACATTGAAAATAAACTATCATTATTTAATCATCCAATGAATTTTATAGGATTAATATATCACTCCAAATGTTATTTCTTATCACAATATGTTGTTTGGATTTATTTAATTTGTTATAAATATATGTTACTTTATTACTAATGGATATTATAGATGATACAATAACAAATATCATGAGAAACCTAATGAAATAGGAGATCAGATTTCAATACTTACGAATTTTCCAAACTATAAATAATGATGTACGGTGAAAAAAATGAACAAAGGTGTGTTCATTGATGAACCAATAAGATAGAAATATGATTTAAAAACTAGTATGAAAATGAATAATCATCTTCTTATGTATCTTGATTATGAGATGAAACAGAAAGGGATATTTCCCCGTAGAAAGAGATGGGTTTTTAGTTTTTTTGAATATAGAAACATAGAGAAATTAATTTATACCTAAAAATGAGTATTTAATTATGATGAAATAATTTATACCATAAGGTACCATTTATTTTTTAATTTCATATGTTTTGGTAATATGGTAATTATCTAAGTCAATTTTATAATACAAGGGTTAACACCTAGACCAAGGAAGGACCCATGATATACCGGTGATTTAAATAGTATAATTGATGTTTTTTGGTATTTATTTATCATAAATATGTTTTGTATATATTGTATTAATGATCTTATGAATGTATAAATCATGAAACATATAATTATTTTTATATAGTTGTTTTAATTTATGAATTTTCATTCATATGTTGAATAGTTATAACAACATAGAAATATCCATTTGGGGTAAGGTGATGTTATTTTAGAATAAAAATTGTTAAGGGATAATGAAATTTTTACATATTCCTAACATTTAAAATCTAATAATTATTTTGGATAATGATATTGGTGTTATTGATAAATTACATTAGATAGTATCGATGACCAAAAAATTGACTACTGATTTGATGAAGATTTGTTTTATGTTTTCTTTGAAGGATTTGATTTTTATTTAAGAAATATAGAATATATTCTCTTTTCTATAATTTTATTTAAATAATAAATATATAGAGAAAATAGAAGTAATTATGTTTTCCATATAAGTTATATAGTGATTTGCGGTATTTTTAGAAAGGATTGTTTTGTTTTATGATAATATATGATTATCACTATCATTTACATGGTAAGTGACATATAAATTAATTTTTAATATTTAGAGATAAATATATGTTCTGATATTGTAAATACTATTATGATGAAATACATTATAATTTTTTGATGATATGAATATATATTTCTTAGGAGTCTTATAATTAACTACTTATGGAACGTTTTATGTTTAACTTTTCATGTTATTGAACGGTTTTTAAAGATTAGTATATTTTTTTATCATATTATGATTTGTCCATATAAAGATAAAAGTTCTATGCTATTTTGATTGAGAAAATATATTATGATTGGTGGAAAAAAATTTCCTTATTTTTTAGATATTATTATCCATTAAATGTTCATCTCTGTACATAATTATTTATAAGTTATTCTTAAATATTAATTATTCAGAGTTAGAGACGAATTTGATATTGATTTAAGAAAAAAAGAGAGGAAATTATTTATATCAATGGGAAATAAATAACATAAATATATTTTATGATGTTCTATATCTTGTTTATAAAACATTCCATCATCTATAGAAATTTGTTCATTGAACATAAATTTTATTCCTTTTTCTTTATTTCTAATGATTTTTTTATTTATTCCCTCATCACTAATTTAATATTTATGGAAATTTAATTCTATTAAAAATTTCACATATCACCCCTAATACTCCTTGTAAATTCATTTTATCCACTATTACATTTTTCACTTCTCATTAACGGTTTAATTATTTGGGAACTTGATTTTTAGTTGCACCAGCCAACAATTATTTCCCCAATACCCATATTCAATCAATGTCTTGTTACTCCTTTTTCGTATGAAATTTTATAAAAATTGTATTCTCAAATATTAAACCATCGAATAAGGAGTTATAAAATTTTAGGCCATAATTTATTTTAGGGGAATAATATAACACCTTGGAAAATTTATTAAATGAATAATGGCATTGATAACATTTATAATAAGCACCACTGGATTTATATAAAATAGTGATAATCAATAAAAATAAAATTATTAATATGTGACTATTGTATTCTAATTATTAATTTAATGGGATAGAATATGAGTATTCTCATTGTGAAATATATGTATAATGGTTTTACTCAATTCGTATTTCTTTATTAATTCATTGGATATATTTACAGAAATTATTTAGGTCTTTTATGATTAAGATATATATGTTCAAAAGAAAATGGATTCATTGCTTTTTATGAGAAAATATTAATACAAAATTATCAAAAATGTTGAAATTTTTTTTATAAAAATAATATACGTTATGGAAATTATTATTTGAAAATAATAAGATGTCGTTATATAGGTATTTCTGCAAAATAGTTAATTTTTCAGTAAAAAGTTAAAAGTAATGATTTTATTGGAGAATAAAATTTCCTTCATATAATTTAAATATTACCATTTTTATTGATTTTTAAAACACATGAATTATATTTTATTATATATAATCCAATTAATATCAATTTAATTTATATAATGCATAATTTTAGTATAACCAAATTTCTATATATAAAATGTATTTTCTGAGAGACCAATATGGTCTCATTTCTTGGGTTTATTTTAAAATTATTTTTTGAAGAATAATTGTATATAATTTGATATAATAGATTATATATTTTGAATGTGAATCATCAAATTTATTTATACATATACAATTTATCTTAACTTGTAATTAATAATAACCATTGTAATTTTTTTTAACATTGGAAATGACAAGTCTTTTAATGAAGGATATAATTTTTTTAAGACATTAAAATGAAACTAAAATGTGAATGATTAATATATTTTTAGTTTATATTACCCACAATCATTGAATATTTTAATATTTTTAATCATTGTTACATTTTACATTGATAATATCCACTACATATAAAGAATTAATAAAATACATCACTATCTTTATTTCAATATATATATCCTTTTATTAGAGAGATAAAAAGATGTTACGGTCATTTACATTTTTTAATATAAATTGATATTATTATTATTATAATGTTATGTTTTATTAAATTTTAATTATAGTATAGTTATCATAAAAACAAACATAATGTGTATATAGTACATAGAAAAGTATTAAAAAAATAATGTAAATGATTTTGAAAACATACAGTGTATTTTTTTTGTATTTTTTTGGTGTTCAATTAATTTATTGAATTAATATAATTTATTACTGTTTTTTTAAATATTATTATTCTAATTACACTATTATACATATTTATTTGTAATTTCAATTATGTGAATAATATTAAGAATGACTATAGTTGTATTTTTTGTTATATATTTATTTATTAAAATAATAAAATATTATTAAAATATTATATTATTAAAATTGAATGGGATATGGTCTTTCATATCAATAATTATCCATATATTGTTTAATTTTCCTATAGTTATAACATTATTTACCTTTAAAAGAGTAAATATATTAATATCTCTATAATAGTAAAAATGGTTAATAAGGTTAAAAATTAAAAGATAGGGATAAAACATCACATATACATGAATAAATATTATCGGGTTATATTATATCAAAATAACATCATCCTGAATTTAAAATCTATCAATTTGGTTCCACTTTATCATAAAATTAACATCAAATTTAATTAATAATTTAAGTAATTCTAATGTTTTCCCTCCCATCCCTTATATAATAGAACCAAAACTCATCTACCTGTCACACATCAAATGGGACTATGATCAACTGAAACAACTTATTAAAATAATTTTATAAATTCTAGAGTATTTTTTTCATAAACATTATCAGAATTCTCATTAGGGGAAGATCTAAAGGATGTTATTCAATGAAAATATTCTCATTTAAACTAAGAATTTTCATTTAACGTTTTCATATACCAAATTAAATTATATATAAACCATTCTGATATACTAAATCCGATATATAATATATATAAATATATAATTTTTTGTATATAATAAAATTATTCATATCCTTTAATCATGAAATTTGAAATGAAAATACAACTTGAGTGTACATGTGGACTACCACCTCCACAAAGTAATAGAAATAATTTTCCATCTCCACATTAAATGGATATTTATAATGGTATATATAATAGATGAATAAATTATTAATCATATTTTAATTTTTCTTTAATAATTAATTATTGATTACTCCCTTTTTCCATCTATTGAATATGGAATCAACACTCATGAGTTTATACGGACGACTATCTCCAAGAAGTTATGTTAATATTTTTTCATCAAGTCTTTATATGAATAATGATTAAATTGTATATAAAAACATCATATGATTCTCATGACATGTTTCACATTCTGGAGATATTGAAACAATAATCAATAAACCAGGTACAGAACATCTGAACCAAAACACTCAGGAAAAACAAAATAGTAAACACTCTGAAACTATGATTTAAATATTGAATTATTAATAAATGGGGTCTTAAATGTTATAGTTTATTGATATATGATATTATATGTTTTTAGATAGTACTAGGAGAAAATTAAAATAAATTAAAACTCATTATACATGAGGATTTATCTCTTACGAATCATGTCACACATGAGGTAAATGTTTCATATATCACTATTATTTATTTGATACTTCTTCCATATTCACAAATTTTATCCTTTATGTGGTGTATAAAAATCCCATGAATTTATTTTTTTTAATTATTATGAAATTTTTTGTATTCCAAATATAAATATAATAATCTCTATAATGAGTTTATATTTGAGATATTACAAAAGATATAAGGGTTCTTCATCTCAAATTCATTTCATTGAATCATGGTTTGTTTTATGCTCTTATTTATATTTATTATGTGTATCTACTTACTCTTTTATTATTATATAATTAAACTCATTCTATATATATGTTATTTTAGGATTCACATAATGTCTTTGGTCTTGTAAATTAAAATTTAAAAGATAAAAAATGGTATGGTTTTTATGTTCACATATAGTTTGCTTTTGAGATTACCAATGCTAAATTCATGTTCTATGAAATTTTTTAGATATTATCAATTTATACCCATGTCAATTTTTATAATTTTTTAGATACTTTATATATAATTTATTATGTTTTTCATTATTTTTTAATTATATGATTATGAAGTTTTTTCATTGAAAATATGATGTTAATTCATCTTTGCTCGATGGAAAATTTTGTCCAAGAAAATTATCATCTATGTAATTCTATGAAAGTTATTTAATAAACATATTTTATTTAAAATATCATTTTTATCCATTTTAATTATATACAATGATTTCAAATTAAATGTTTCTATTTTTTTGAAAAACACTTTTTCAATATTTTACATAAGTGTATATATAATATATTTTTTATCATATATGATTTGAATGGACTTTCTGGCTATCATGTCCATTAATTAAATAAAATATCCCTCTATAAATTTTAGTGATTAATTTGAATATAAATGGTTATTGTAAAAATTCTTTAATTTTTTTATGTTATATAAAATGAAAGTCTATATTTATCATGTTTCCACATAATGGTTAGATGATATTTTACATCGATCATAATATCTATACTTGGTTTTTCTATTTCACTAGCATTGTGATCTTATTATTGCAAACACTTTTTTATTTGAATTAAATTTATGATTATTTTTTGAAACCCATTTCTTTCACAGTGGTTAATTATTTTATTATAACATATTTATTTAATCATTTAATTTTACCATGGTCATTATGTGTCACGACCCGTCCTCGGGGCTCGTGCCATGACTACCCCAAGCCCGCCTTCCATAGGCCAGGGGCTGGCAACTAGAACCAAGGCGTAAATCCCAGTAAAAAGTGAAGGCATTGCCTTTGTAAAGTAAACAAGAACCACAGAGTAAGAAAGCGGAAAGTAAACACTAAGTGAAAACAGAGTACAACTGAAAGTGCGGAAAAGTAAATGGGCCAGTATACAAACCCAAACTGAAAGTAAAGTACAACTCGAAGGGAAAACAGCAACAGTAAAGTAAAAGCCACTACACCGAGATGTCCACTAGAAATCCCACCTGAAGGGTGGGTACAGATAGCTCCACTGCTCCTCGGGTCCCACCGTCAGCTCCGGGCACGTCCCGCCCAGTGGTCCACCTCCAGGTACCGTTTTTCTCTGCAAGCCTCAGCCACGATCAACGTTGTCCGTCGTCTGCAACCAACACAACGTAGTGCGGGCATAGCCCGTGTAGGGGTGAGTATAAGCTACTCAGTAGGGACCCTGAGACCCTTGAAGGTCTCCCAAAATCCACAAAGGATAAACCACAAAGAAAGATACAATCACTAAGTAACAACCGACACTGCTTAGGTATATGCCCAAACATATACCTAAGTCATCAATTCCAATACGCACCAACCTCCGAGCCCAAGTACAACTCAGTCCACACAGGAAAGTATACGTATTCCACACAAGAAAGAAAAACGAAATCCACACAGGATAGCACAACACAATCCACACAAGAAAGCAACAGGATTCAGCTCACATAGGTATACATCATCGATAAGGTGAAAGAGATGATCAGACATAGATACTGAATCATCTAAGCTGAGACCCACAAAGGATACAAGACCAGTTGTCTTCATCGATTCATCTATACTGGGACCCACATAGGATACAAGACCAGTATTGAATCATCTAAGCTGGGACCCACATAGGATACAAGACCAGCACAGCTAGGACCCACATAGGATACAAGACCAGCTGTCTTCATCGATTCATCTATACTGGGACACACATAGGATACAAGACCAATATTGAATCATTTAAGCTGGGACCCACATAAGATACAAGACCAGCACAGCTAGGACCCACATAGGATACAAGACTAACTGACTTCATCGTCGCAGTCCACTAAGGATCCCGGCACAATCGTCGTCGTCACAGTAGCAGTCGCAGCCAGCACTAGGGTTCCCGCACACAGCAAGCTCGTTTGGGAGGGTCTGCTCCACGAGCCGAGAGGCTGATACATAAACTGTCACAACGTCCGAATTTGATGTATCTAAAAGTTCCGTATCACCAACAGGAACTCAATGCAAGAGACGGCGTGTCGATCGGACGCCCGGTCTGAGAGTTATTGGCTTTTTCGTCCTAGGAGCCCGGTTGGTTTTTAAAGAAAAAACAACCCGATCGTACTCCACCTGCGCCCAAACCTCAGGCGGAGTATTCCAAAAGATTCCTCTAACTAAGAGAAACTCAACAAAGCTGACGACACGTCAATCGGACGTCCGTAGCTCAAGATATGAGTGTTTCCGTACCGAGAGCCCGATTGGTTTCGTGTTCGAACCAACCCGGCCGAACTCAAATTATTCTGAAACATTGAGTGCGATATACCGAATAGACCGTCTCGGTCCAAGGATCGCATCTACACTGACGGTTCTTCAATCGGAGGTCTGTAGCTCATGTTATGGGAAAAAGATCGAATTCGATTTGAAAAAGGGGGGTCCGGGTCCGGGCCGACCCAGCCCGACCCCCCCCCTGGGTCGCCCCGAACCGGGTCGACCCGACCCGGCCCGGCCGGGGCGCCTCTCGGGTGCCACGCGCGGGAGGCAGAGCCCCCGCTTCTCTTGCCTGGCGGTGCAGCAACCTGTCGCGCCCCATTTTGATAACCGGCCCTCCCTCACGTGGGGTGCCTCCTTTGAGGAAAACGGGGGGGGGGGGGGGGGGGGCGCTGCCCCCCCCCCCTTGTGTAACCGCGGCCCCCCCATTATGGGGGGCCGGTTTTGGCCAGCTGGGGGAATTAATTCCCCTGGTCCTTCTCCCTTTAGTTCGGCCCAACATGGCCGGCCGGTTCTTCCTCAACGGGACCGGCAAGGCCGGTCCCCCTTCCAGCTTCCGACACCGGCGGCCCAGCTAGCCGCCGGTCTTATCGTACCGCCGCGGCCCGGAACCGGCCGCGACCTTCATCGTCCGGCGCGGTGCGACGACACCGCGCCCCTCCGCCGCGGCCCCGCTCCGGCCGCGGCGCCTCTGGTTTACTTCGACGCGGTGTGACGGTGTCGCGTTCAAGATAATCTTTCCACGGCGCGGCGCGATGGTGCCGCACAATATTTGCTGTGTGATTCTCACGTGGTGCGACGACACCACGCCATCTCATTCATCCACAAGAAAAATATTCAAGAACAAAGGAGGGGGATTCGGCCGTGTTTGTGCGGTCCCCCCCCCCCCCCCTCTCGTTAGATGATATCAAATAAACATTTATCCTCAAGTTTGTCATTATAGAACCAAGAATGAGAATAAATAAATAATCAAAAACAACCCCTACCTCGGTTTCAAGAACGATGATCTTCAACGACCCGCGGAAGACGCGTCGCAGTGGTCAGCGTCACGGAAGAAGGACGTCGATGTCGTGAAGCGGGGATTCAAAGTTCTTTGACGATGATTTCATCGTGGGAAATCGTCGCGGAAGAGATGACGCGGAAGAAGACTTCGTCGGTATCGCGGGTATGACGTCGCGGAAGACGGTTCCCGAGAACGTGGCGTTCTTCGTCGATGTCCGAAAGTTATTCGCGTTATTCGTCAAATTTTGAAGAAGAAGAAGAAGGCTCCAAATTCTCTCAAGGTGGCTAGAGAATTCCAACACAAATAAAATAACCTAAAGTCTTATTTTATTCACACAACTATCAAATTGAATTTCAAAGTTTTGAAATTCAAACAATTCAACTCCATTAATTAACAAAGTTGTCATGTTATTAAAAGAGGAGTTTAAGGGAGTTAAAAAAAGAAGGTGAAGAGTTATGCTTATTGTAGGCCCCACCACACTTAATCCACCCAAGGGAGGTTAAGTGGATGTGGGTCCCACCTCTAACTCCCTTTGGGAGAATATAACCAACAAGTTAAAATAAAAATTTGTATTCCACAATTTTTATTTAACTTATTCTAAAATCCCAAAAACTAACTCCTAACACGCAATAATCGCAACCTCAAAAAAGGTCTCCTTAAGCGAATATCGGTGCTGCGATTTCATCGGTGCCCTCGGAATTTGATTCCGGGCACTGGTTCTAATGTTAGAAAAACCCGCTCGTTCGTTCACTGAACGTACCCGAGCCAAACTTCGGAAAATGATTCCGGGCACTCCGGGCCTCGGAATCAGGTGCTGTCAGAAACCACGCTCTTGTAAAATTCCAAAGAAAATTAAGAAAAAAATTCCCTTGAATTTTACGGGTCTTTACATTACTCCCACCTCAGGGCTTTACGTCCCCGTAAAGATACATCAAAAACTATGGAAACAAAAGAGGGTACTGAGCACGCATCTGAGCCTCCCGCTCCCATGTGCTCTCCTGGAGGTTCCCGTGTTGCCATCTATTGTGCACAAGAGGAATCGATCGCCCACGTAGGACCCTCTCCTGTCGATCCTCTATCTCCACCGGGACCTCCGTAAAAGTCGCCCCATCGTCAACGTCAAGCTCCCCATGGTCAATGATGTGCGTCGGGTCGTGCACGTATCTCCTCAGCTGAGATACGTGGAAGACGTCGTGCACTCGGTGCAACTAGGTGGTAGAGCCAGGCGATAAGCCACCTCCCCAATCCTGCTGAGGACTTGGAAGGGTCCGATGAAGCGTGGAGATAATTTGCTGCCACGGCCAAATCTTCGTATACCACGTCGAGGTGAGACCCGTAAGAAGACGTGGTCGCCATCCTCGAACTCTAGTGGCCTCCGCCTCCTGTCAGCGTATGACTTCTGCCAGCTCTGAGCTGTCCTCATCCGCTCTTGGATGACCTGGACCTTCTCTGTCGTGGCCTGGACCACATCTGGTCCCACAAGAGCTGCTATGATTTCTTCTTTGCAGATTAAGAGAAATCTGGTCTCAACCCTTGGCTGAACCACGTTCTTTGCCTAATACAGTCAATCCTGACATGGATGATACTAATCCATACCAAGGATGACGTCGTAAGGCCTCGACGCTACTACCAAGAGATCCAACCGTTACTCTTGCCTCCAAGGGTTGAGTCACACTGTCGGCTTCAGTGTGTGGTAACTGGGACTCCTCCAGTAGATGTCCAGAAGTGAGGGTTAAGACAACAGTCAAAACTGGAACCTCTTAGTAACAACACAAAAGAGGACAGGAATGAAAACATCACAAAGGTATGCGTCTTTTATTATTGCAGCTCATAATACAAAGATGCTACACAATAGAAACAAGGAACTAGAAGTACAAAAGACGTAACCACTAGTTCTGCTCCTGTCCATTTGCTCCCAGAGCTCCATGATCGAAGGCCTCAGTAGCCTAAAGCTAAGCTCTCCCATGTCCACCAACTCCCTGCAGTCAGTGCGGACCTCCTGGTGGTGGTGGTGGAAACACCTCGAAGTGTCGCCCACCATCTGCTGCTCGGCCGGCTCCTCTGCCTCGTCCGCCTGCACTCTGCGGACCTCCATGGCCGAACCTCTGTCTGGGAGGTCCCTCTACCACCTGTTTCTCATCTGTAGGACGATTCGGGTAGTCTCGATCCATGTGACCTTGCCCGCCGCATGCGTAGCAATGCCTGCCCCTCGTGTAGCTTGCTCTCCTTCATGTGCCCCGCACAACCGAATCTTCATCCAGTGTCTGCCCATCTGATGTTCTGGCCCGTTTGGACCTCTACGTCACCTGTCTACTGCCAACTGCAGAAGACCCTGCTACGGGCCGTCCTGCGGAGGGCCCTGTCACTAGAGTCTGCTCGGCGAGAAAACTTTCCACTAGAAGAGCTCTCTCCAACACCTCTGCCTATGTCGGAATGTTGAGGGAGATCATCTAAGCCCTGATCTCATGCCTCAGTCCCTGCTCGAAGGTCTGGGCTTGGAAGAACGGGTCTTGTACCATATCTGTGGAGTAGCGCGAGAGATCAGTAAATCTCACCGAGTACTGGGCTACTGTCATGCTGCCCTGCCGCAGCTGAAGAAGCTCCTGGATACGCACCGCACGAAGGGTGGCTGGGACGAACTCCGAGCGGAAGAGGCTCTCGAAGTCCATCCAAATTAGAGATGCCTAATCATGCACCTGGAGCATCAAGCTCCACCATCGGCCCGCTCCTGCGTGCAGTAGGCTCGCAGCGAGGATCACCATGAGGTCTGCTGGTGTCCACACTAGCTTGAAAACTCGTACGACCGCCTCCAGCCAGTCCTTTGCTGCCTGGGGGTCCGTCTCCCCACGAAACATGGGCGGTCTCTGGCGCTGAAACTCATGCAGTGCGCTAAGTTGACTTGCATCGTCAGCGGATGGGGTTGGTAGCATCGGTGGCTCGGCGGGTAAAGGTATTGTCGGTGCCTCTGCTGACAAGGAGCCCTGCACCGGTGCCTCATCGCTCGGTGGGCTGTCGTCACGCTCGACTCTCGGAAACCTAAATGGATGTCGTCGTGGGGCCATCCTGAAAAGGAATCAGGTACGCCATGGTCAGAACAGTATACCTGGTGAGTTGACACAAGTAATCACAAAGAATACTTTGAAACACACACGCAATCAATGTTTTCGTGCATTAAGTCGGAAATCAGTTGTCAGGGTCCTGGTGTACGGATATGTCGGCCGCTGCACCAACACTGGACTACGTGGACTGATAACCACACTCAATACCTTAAAAATTATTGCTTCACATAGAAAAGATTAGAGTTCGCGGTAGAACCGAACTCCTCTGATACAAATTTTTCACGACCCGTCCTCGGGGCTCGTGCCGTGACTACCCCAAGCCCGCCTTCCATAGGCCAGGGGCTGGCGACTAGCACCAAGGCGTAAATCCCAGTAAAAAGGGAAGGCATTGCCTTTGTAAAGTAAACAAGCACCACCGAGTAAGCAAGCGGGAAGTAAACACTAAGTGAAAACATAGTACAACTGAAAGTGCGGAAAAGTAAATGGGCCAGTATACAAACCCAAACTGAAAGTAAAGTACAACTCGAAGGGAAAACAACAACTGTAAAGTAAAAGCTGCTACACCGAGCTGTCCACTGGAAATCCCACCTGAAGGGTGGGTACAGATAGCTCCACTGCTCCTCGGGTCCCGTTGTCAGCTCCGGGCACGTCCCGCCCAGTGGTCCACCTCCACGTACCGTTCTGCTCTGCAAGCCTCAGCCACGATCAATGCTGTCTGTCGTCTGCAACCAACACAACGTAGTGCGGGCATAGCCCGTGTAGGGGTGAGTATAAGCTACTCAGTAGGGACCCCAAGACCCCTGAAGGTCTCCTAAAATCCACAAATGATAAACCACAAAGAAAGATACAATCACGAAGTAACAACCGACACTGCTTAGGTATATGCCCATACATATACCTAAGTCATCAATTCCAATACGCTCCAACCTTCGAGCCCAAGTACAACTCAGTACACACAGGAATGTATATGTATTCCACACAGGAAAGCAAAACGAAATCCACATAGGATAGCACAACAGAATCCACACAGGAAAGAATCAGGATTCAGCTCACACAGGTATACATCATCGATAAGGTGAAAGAGATGATCAGACAAAGATACTGAATCATCTAAGCTGAGACCCACATAGGATACAAGACCAGTTGTCTTCATTGATTCATATATACTGGGACCCACATAGGATACAAGACCAGTATTGAATCATCTAAGCTGGGACCCACATAGGATACAAGACCAGCACAGCTAGGACCCACATAGGATACAAGACCAGCTGTCTTCATCGATTCATCTATACTGGGACCCACATAGGATACAAGACCAGTATTGAATCATCTAAGTTGGGAACCACATAGGATACAAGACCAGCATAGATAGGACCCACAGAGGATACAAGAATTACTGTCTTCATCGTCGCAGTCCACTGAGGAACCATGCACCATCGTCGACGTCACAGTAGCAGTCGCAGCCAGCACTAGGGTTCCCGCACACAGCAAGCTCGTTCGGGAGGGTCCGCTCCACGAGCCGAGAGGCTGATACATCAACTGTCACAAAGTCTGAATTTGATGTATATAAAAGTTCTGTATCTCCAACAGGAACTCAACGCAACAGATGGCGCGTCGATCGGACGCCCGGTCTGAGAGTTATTGGCTTTTTCGTCCCAGGAGCCCGGTTGGTTTTTAAGGCAAAACCAACCCGACCGTACTCCACCTACATCCAAACCACAGGAGGAGTATTCCAAAAGATCCCGCTCACTAAGAGGAACTCAAAAAAGCTGACGGCACATCAATCGGACGTCCGTAGCTCAAGATATGAGTGTTTCCGCTCCGAGGGCCCGGTTGGTTTTGTGTTCGAACCAACCCGGCCGAACTCAAAGTATTCCAAAACATTGAGTGCGATATAACGAATTTACCGTCTCGATCCAACGATCGCATCACCGCTGACGGTTCGTCAATCAGAGGTCCGTAGCTCATGTAATGGGAAAAAGACCGAAGTCGATTCGAAAACGGGGGGTTCGGGTCCGGGCCGACCCAGCCCGACCCCCCCTGGGTCGGCCCGAACCGGGTCTGACCCGACCCGGCCGGCGGCGGCGCGGCCTGGGCGCCGCTCGGGTGCCACGTGTGGGGGGCAGAGCCCCCGCTTCTCTTGCCTGGCGGCGCGGCAACCTGCCGCGCCCCATTTTAAAAACTGGCCCCCCCTCACGTGGGGGGCCTTCATTGAGTAAAACGGGGGGCACTGCCCCCCCCCCCCCTTGGTGTAACCGCGGCCCCCCCATTATGGGGGGCCGGTTTTGGCCAGCCGGGGGAATTAATTGCCCCGGTCCTTCTCCCTTCCGGCCGGCCCAACATGGCCGGCCGGTTCTTCCTCAACGGGGCCGGAAAGGCCGGTACCCCTTCCGGCTTCCGACACCGGCGGCCCGGCTAGCCGCCGGTCTTCTCGTATCGCCGCGGCCCGGAACCGTCCGCGGCCTTCGTCGTCCGGCGCGGTGCGACGTCACCGCGCCCCTCCACCGTGGCCCCGCTCCGGCCGCGGCGCCTCTGGTTTACTTCGACGCGGCGCGACGGCGTCGCGTTCAAGATAATCTTTCCACAGCGCGAGGGCAACGTGCAATATTTGTTGTGTGATTCCCGCATGGTGCGACGGCACCACGCCATCTCGTTCATCCACAAGAAAAATATTCAAGAACAAATGAGGGGGATTACGGTCGTGTTTGTGCGGTCCCCACCCCCCCCCCCCCCTCTCGTTAGATGATAGAAAATAAACATTTATCCTCAAGTTTGTCATGCTAGAACCAAGAACGAGAATAAATAAATAATCAACAAAAACCCCTACCTCGGTTTCAAGAACGATGATCGTCAACGACCCGCGGAAGACGCGTCGCGGTGGTCGGCGTCACGGAAGAAGGACGTCGATGTCGTGAAGCGAGGATTTGAAGTTCTTTGACGACGATTTCGTCACGGGAAATTGTCGCGGAAGAGATGACGCAGAAGAAGACATCATCGGTATCACGGGTATGACGTCGCGGAAGACGGTTCCCGAGAACGTGGCGTTCTTCATCGATGTCTGAAAGTTCTTCGCGTTCTTCCTCAAAGTTTGAAGAAGAAGAAGAAGGCTCCAAATTCTCTCAAGGTGGCTAGAGAATTCTAACCCAAATAAAATAAGCTAAAGTCTTATTTTATTCACACAACTATCAAATTGAATTTCAAAGGATTGAAATTCAAACAATTCAACTCCATTAATTAACAAAGTTGTCATGTTATTAAAAGAGGAGTTTAAGGGAGTTAAAAAAAAGAAGGTGAAGAGTTATGCTTCGTGTGGGCCCCACCACACTTAATCATCCCAAGGGAGGTTAAGTGGATGTGGGTCCCACCTCTAACTCCCTTTGGGAGAAGTTAACCAACAAGTTAAAATAAAAATTTGTATTCCACAATTTTTATTTAACTTATTCTAAACTCCCAAAAACTCACTCTCAACACGCAATGAACGCAACCTCAGAAAAGGTCTCCTTAAGCGAATATCGGCGCTGCGAGTTCATCGGTGCCCTCGGAATTTGATTCCGGGCACCGGTTCAAAAGTTAGAAAAACCCGCTCATTCGTTCACTGAACGTACCCAAGCCAAACTTTGGAAAATGATTTTGGGCACTCCGGGCCTCAGAATCTGGTGCCGTCAGAAACCGCGCTCTTGTAAAATTCCAAAGAAAATTAAGAAAAAAATTCCATTGATTTTTACGGGTCTTTACATGATGTTTGGAAATGATGAATGGTTTATGATCTTATGGAGGATATATATGTGGTGTTCATTTTATGATTGGTGGGTCCATTATATACCTACAACGCATTGGATAATTATTAATTTTTATGGGCTCAAATAGTGCATAATATCGTTATAACAGAACAAAAATTGGTAAACCAGTTGGATATCCCAATTCAAAAAGAGGTATTGTGAGAGGTTCTCCTAATACCATTGGTGGGAAAATGGGATATTATCTTAAGCCTGAATTAGATAAATTAATTTTTATTAGAATATTATCATGTGATAAATGTTTTGGCTATTAGCCGAGATAGAAAATTTCAATTATTATGAATATGGAACACTTTATTCCAACCTTATATGATGTGAACTTCTGCCAATGTTATTATTTCACCGATAATGTTATTTTATTCCTTTAAAATTCTTATTTCATAAAATTCAATGATTTTTCCATGAATCATGAATATAAAACCTATTTCATGGGTAATATTATCAAATTTAAAGCTCATGAATTTATAACCTTATGATTGTATTATTTTAAAAAATCAATCACATCACCCTTATATATCATCGCAAAGAATATGTTCACACCATTTCTTATATTTTCTTTCACCCAATATATGAAGAAATGTTATATGTATGATATCTCTAATAAGGGTTCAAGTAGTGAAGAATATAGCGAGGGATGTTTTATATCAATTATTTTATAGATTTTATTATATACATGTTTATAAATACACAAATCATTTATATTTTTACAATGGAAGATATTTAGTAATATGAATATACATTTAAAATGATATTATATTTTTGAATGGAATATTTTGGTCTCTATAATTAAGATAATGTTATTGTTTCACATAATCCACTTGGACGTAATCCTATGGTGATAGATTAATGACCACATTACACTATTATTTTTGTTCATCTCTTGTGATAATGATGATACAATCAATTATTCAATTCATTTTAATAGATAAGTTAGAGAGATATTAAAATGTATCATCATTTAGACCATTATCGGAATTTAAATAAACCCCAATCGGGATGTACATTATTTATATGAGATAAACCCTAGCTTCACCATTAATATAGAACAATATAATAATCATGGTATTATCAATTTTGGAGTAGTTCACATGGATCCTTGGATTCTTCCATTATATAATAGAGAACCCCCCCCCCCCCCAATTAGACCATTTATTCCATTCACTGAACCCAAAAAACAATAATCACTTTTCACTATTAATTATTCTTTTACGAGCCATGCATAGTTCCAATTCCTCTATCGAAGGAGTAATGTGTCCATGAATTCCACAAACCCAAATATTTTCAATAACATATTTTATTTTAGAACACACTTCAATTAAATCGAGAACTCTAGAACTGTCTCATCTAGTAATTCTTAAAAATGAATTTTTTAAGAATGTCATCCATATTCAACTACATATTTACTAAACATGATTCATCACTTCCCAAATTATCAGTAATATTATACTATACAATTCAAAATGAATCTCTTTTGGGATTATACCATAATGTACTAATAGACTGTAAGTCAACAACTAAGAAAGTATATTTCACTACATTTTTTAAATGGTGCTTATCTATTAAAGTGAACGATGTGATAGCTATATTGGTGTCCATGAGATAATATATATATATATATATATATATTTAATTTTTGGACCTATTAACATTAATTACCTTAACAAATTGGTTATTAAATTCCCCTAATGTTTGGGAGATCAACTTATACACATCATATATGTATCCTCTATTGTCCATCCTATGTATTAAAAATATATGGGAAGAAGAAATAATATTTCACTACAGTAGACTCATTGCATGTTTATAATAAAACACAATCAAATAATACTAATACTTCATAAGAATACAAAATATCATTACAAATGTGTAACTAGAGAAGTGAAACCTAAGAATTTGGGTTGTATCTTACATAAATGCGTGCATCAAGATCATATTCCTTTTTAGGAAGAATTTTTTTCTAATATATAATTCTGGTTAATTCCACCAACATAGAATATTCTAATATGGTGGAGTATGAAATGGAACTAAACAACAAAATTAGTTCCCTTATTACACTTTCCAATTGTTTTATATTAATAAATAATGGGTTTTATTGAATCCTGATTGTAGTTGGGTAGAGTGTAACAATAGTGATTAAAAATGATTAATAAAAACCCCTTGAATCGAATCATACCAATTTATTCATTCGATATTACCCATAAAAAATATCCCATGAAACTAATCTAAATTATTTTGAATATCAATTTTTTTAAAAAATAATGGTGATATTATGTGGTAGAGAGACTGAGTCTTATTGTTAACAGAAAAATAAATCACACTATATTTTTAATCATCTTATAGACCACCCTGATCTAAATGGGAATTGGTATGTTTGAGATTCAGATGAATATTTTCATCAATGGAGGGTCTCATTTCATGAAAAAATAAAATGACTATAGTGAGAAAGAGAATAATAACCCATTTCATTCACAAAAAAAATCATTTTTTTTGCTAATATCATTTCATTCTTGTTAAATAACCAAATAAAACTATGATATGGGTCAAGGAAATCTATAATATCCAAATAAAAAACCCCAAGAATCTGAAACATAAAAGTCAATGGAATAAAATTGGGGTTATTTTAATAGACTATGTACTCTTAATATTTGAGAAACATCATTCCATATTAATAAAAATAAATTATACTTTAAAGATTTACATTCACTTTGTTAACATTTAAGTGAATATTTAATCATAAGGGAATAGTTTTATTCTTACAAAATTCACTATCATCTATTATATAGTATTATTTTTAATGTCAATTTCTAAATTTTAGAAAATATATTTCAAATAATGATTTTTCTTTTTGAATTTATAAAATCAAAATTTTGATTATGTAATTTTTTAAATTTTTTATGGAATAGTTTATTTTGTTATAAATAAAGAAAATATCGATTAATTTATATAAAATTATTATTTCTTGAATTATTTAAAATTAAATTTTTAATAGGATATGTTTTAAATTTATTTTAGTTCTAATTTATTAGAAATATTTTGACTAATTTAATTAAAATTAATTTTGAAATTAATTTTAGTTTAATTGTTTGAATAAAAAATTATTCAATTTTCAAGAAACAATATTTTGTTTATTATTAGAAAATATAATCAACATAAATTTATTATTAATCTATATAAATAGTGTATATCAAGAGAAAAAATCGAGGTAAGAGAGTTGTAACCTTAATGTAATTTCTTCAAGACATAAGTTATTATCACCACTTTTTTAAATTTTTTGTGTATAAAATACCTTATGAATTTTAATTATTGTTATTTTCTAGAATTAATCTGGTATAAAATCCATTATATCATCTTTTATTTAATATTTCATTGGTTTAAATGTTATCATGTTGTAACAGATCAATTACTACAACATCATGCTTTAAATGTTTTAATGAATTATTTTAAAAATCATTTTCCAAATGTATATTTTAGTGATATTATTTTGTGGATATATATATATATATTAACATAAAAATTATAAATTAAATGTTTTGTCTCTTTATTAATATCATTCAATTCATTTTAAATAGATATTATGTACATAATTTATGGAGAACGTTTGGAAATTATCTACTAAAAGAAAAAAGGAATGTTCCATTTTAATAATTACAGTAGGATTTTTTTCTTGCTGTCATGACTGATATTCATTATCAGGTTTCCATTTAAATGTTTAATAGTTTTTAAAATGAAATTCATTTCCCTTTTGTTATTTGAATTTATTATGTTCCAAACACATGATTTTAAAAGGATAGGGTATTTCGATATCAAAAAGTGTATTTAATTTGGGTTCAACAGAGTATTTCAAGGGTTTAATGATAGAACATTACAAGATTAAAAATGTTTTTAACATATATGGTACTGTTGAATTAATGATTATTTTGATTGATCTCAATAAAAAATATATGATTGGTGATCCCAATATATCTATCTAATGAATGGGATAATTTTTCATTCCTTCAATGTAAATATGGACAGAGATAACTATAGATGTTTCTCCAATGGATTTTACCAGAATGCCATTATTTTTTACCTTAGTGAAAATTGGTTATGAATATAATTATCGAAGATTCCTATAATACTTTCAATTTATTTTTTTTAGACTAAAAAGGTTTTATTTTATAAATAAATATTTTCCCATATGGATAATATTAAATTTATAATCAAATGGAATAATATAAAAATCAGGAAATTTAAATATTTCTCATGAGATTAATTTGAATAGTGGATTCCTTCCTTCGTATCACATACTTAGATTTTTGTTCTCAAACAATTTTTTCAATATTTTTACAAGGATTATGTTTGAGTAGTTTTAAATAATAGTTATTGATAAAGGTGAAGAATTTTTTTTCATGAAATGAAAATGTATTTCATTTTAAATATTTTGAAGTGTGACGAAAATATGAATTATGTTGAATTTAAAAATATTTAATATATGAGGTTTTAATGTAAGTTTTATGACCAGATTATACTAAAATATACAACATAGAGATCATAAAAATGTATCAATGTGAAATAATTTTGTCATATTAAATATTATGTAATGTATTACAATAATATATTTACTGTTGTAATCAGAGTAATTTTTAGTATATCATTAGATGATAGAATAATATTAATAATAATGAGATATTATAATTTATGGTTATATTTTTGGGATATATATTCTTAAGTTTAACATGTTTCTTCATCTAATCAACCTATGATAATTGTTATTTAGCATAGAGGAAACATGGAAGAAAAAGATGAAATCCATCAATAGGACAATATCTATAAAAATAATATTCATGGAAATATTTGAGTTGGAACTCATTTTTTACATTTAGTTGTAGATTAGGTGATATTGGATAAAAATGGTGGTAGTATAAACATTATAGTGATACCATAATTACCATATAAGAACATGTCCTTTAATGATAATTTCATGAAACACCACCCTATATAATGCAACTAAATCTCAAATCCACTAGTATCCGAAGAATTTATCAATTATCATGAATTTATATTCAAAGTCATGAATTTTTTTAATAAATAAAAAGTAAACTACTTACATTTATCATTTTAAATATGAATATGGTTGATTTTTATCATTGTTTAATAACAACCTAGAGAGAAAAAATTTTAATTCCATAGAGTGTGATACATTAATGAATCATATCAATGAAAATTATTTCACTAAGGTTGTTGAAATCATAGTGGATAGAAAAAAAATATAACTAAGGAATTAAAATGTTTATTTGGATACATTGTAGAATTTAAATTTTATTTGGATGGAATGGAATGAACCGAATTTTATTTTGGACAATGAATGTAAAATTAAGGTTTTTACTTAAAACTAAAGTATATTATAAGAATATAATTAAATTCACATGAATTTAAAAGTTATTTAAATATTATTCCTTTTGATGATATTTTTTATATTGTTTTTTTGGACCTTTATATTCCTTATGATGATATGTATATGAAGTGTTTAATGTTTCATGTAATGGTGAATTATTCAGCTACAAAATTTGGTGTAAAGCACCAAATGTGTTACATGTATTGTAAAATAAATTTTATAGAATTGATTATAAAATTAAAACTAGTTTATATTATTTCATGTGTATTTATATGGATCTTGACTTCATGGAAAGTAGTCTTCAAAATATAATAATCAAGAAAAAATTGAGAGAAATGATTAGATATTTTAATTTTAATGTGTTGGGTAATTATTCAATAATTTATTCAAATTTATTTACTCTGGGTGCAAATCCTCAATAATAATAGAAAAAATGTTCTTTCAATTTATTATAAATATATAGTTGATATTGGTACCTCTAATGAAGTAGTAGCAGGTACATTACTTTTTTATTTTATTTATTCCAACACCTTATTTCAATCGTGATATTCACAATACTTCATTTAAATGAATTTTTTAATAAAAATTATAATATTACTTAATTATAATTATATGTAACATTTAATGAAAAATTGTAATAGAATTATTAATGATACCATGATTTATAAGAAACTCATATTACTATAAATGTGTTAGTTTCTCCTACAAATATTGTTGAACATCGCATAATATGTTTTGATCATTTTATAGTTAGGGATATTAATTATTTTTATCATGATAAGATATTATTAAATGCTAATATATTAATATTAATCTTTTCATACCACTTATAAAATACCAATATGAAGAGAAAATGATTACATTTGGTTTTTTTATTTTCAAAGGTATTTTTTTAAAATGTAATTTTTCCCATTTTTTGTTGCATTTATAAATGAATATATTTATGTATTTATGAAGGAATTTATTATTATTTTTATAGATATGTAGGATGAAATTATTATTGAATTAATTTTTGATTTTCATTCCATATCAAATCTACATGATCAAATGGATCAAGTAATCAGTTTTTTTTTGAAAAAAAAAGTTGCAAGAATTTATTTATAATGATTCATTAATCCTAGAACATCACTATAGGGTTCCCATGTTGTATTTATCAAAAAATAATGATGGATCAAGGATGATTTTATTAGTTATAGGGACTTTAATATCATTATTGGTAAGAACAATTATCCATTTCCACATAATGATTATTATTATTATTAGATCTGGGGAAAATTATATTTTCCAATGATTGATCTGAGGTTTGGGTGCCATAAATTGAAATAGGGGGAAGAAACTATAAAGATGAAATTTTATACTAAATATAGGCAATATTATTTTGTTGTAATTCCATTGGAGTTATCTAATTCAAAAAATGAATTCATGGATCATTCAAATAAATATATCTTTTAATATTTACATATTTTTTTTATATAGATGATATTATTTTATATTCTAAAATTTATTAGCATTATAAATACACTAAAGTATTTTTTTTCAACATGAAAGAAATTACACTATTTGTAAAAAAAATTTAATGTAAAATTTGGACGTGTTAGATTTTATTCTATTTTATTTTTTTATAAATATGGAATAATTGATAATGCATAAAAAAAATAAAATTATTGAATAATTTCAAGGACCAAAAAAATTAATATATATTCATATTATCCCTATATAATTGGGTTAGTAATGGAATTTTTTTGAACAAATTTCATGATTATCCATCCCAATAAAAATATTTACTCAAAAAGAGTTAAATTCATATATAATAATGTGTGTGATGAATGTTTCCATGAACGGAATGAAAGATAAATGGATTCCCTATTTTTATCCTTATCTCTAGAAATGGGGATTTTCTCATCTAAAAATATATATCTTTTAAGGAAAATGGTTGTTTTATAATGCATGTTGATGAGGCTATTTTTTATACTTCATCTAAATTGAAACTATGTTATCTAAATTATCCTACACATGAGATGGAATTGGATTCAGTTATCATTACCCACCAATTATATAAATAAATATAACATCAATTTAGGTAAATATTCTATACATTTCAACATAATACACACTCTTTAGAGGATTGGTGTATTAGAAACTAGGGTACATAAACAACTATTATATAAATGGTATAAAATATTTCTGATAATGTTCTTCTCATCTAAGACCATTATTAGACATATCGTAGTAAAACATTTTTTTATAACCTAGAGTATAAAAACAAAATAATTGGGTAGGAATTATATGTACTAATGGTGAACATAAGGGATGCCGACATCTGGCACCATTATTAGACATACCATAAATAAAATATTTCTTCATAACCATGAGTATGAAAAAAAAAGAAATTGTGAGGAATTATTTGTACTAATGGTGAACATAAGAGATTCCAATCCGTGATCAAAATAGATCATAATATAAGTTTTAGGTTATGAGATTGTGGTAGATACATATAGTAATAATACACAATCATACCAAGATCGATAATCATGATACATGGTGGACGGTATTGTCAAAAGAATGATAAAATGTATAAGTGTTTTCAATCACCAATAACAAATAATGATCCATGATGAAATATCATACTCATTAGAAATAATCCATTTTCAAGAAACAGATGAATTTAAAATAATTTCATTACTCATGGATCAATGTTAAGACTATAATAGTCAATTTTGTTCAATCATAATTTAAGAATGCTGTAATAGGGGAGGTAAATGGATATTCCTCGAGATCAAGAGGTTGCATTGCACGTGCTTCCAGGTATTAAAAAATATCTACTGTTGTGGCCTCTTCTGCTTAGACGGTGCCTCTCATCTCGTTTTTGGCTCCGTTCAATCTTGGATCTTCCAGTAGCCCCTCTCCATCGCCTTCTATCATGGCGGTTGTGGTGCCCTCTATTTATTCACATGCTCCTAGTGTTCATCCCTCATTTCTAGATTCTCTCTACGGATCGTCCAATGATCTACCCTATTTCCAAGAAGTCTCATTTTCCTACCCACAGGTGTTGAGAGAGGGGTCTCAAATCAGTATTGAATTCCCTATAACAGCATACGTGGAGGCCTCGTCTTTCTTGCACTTCATCCTATACGCCCTTTTGGTGCATTAAAGCCTTATCTAGGGGTGTTTCAACATTTTTTGGGATCTTGGGGTCTTCTCTTCCCATTTTATATCTTGTTTCTCCATTGTCATTCCTTCTGTATTGCCTTATCTTTGCAATAGGAATTTTTCGTAGCGTGGTGTAAGGCTCCTCGTTCCTAGGGTTGATATAGCATTAACCTTTCCAGGTGGTCTATGGACGCCCACCAGGGGGGAGAGTCTCTCTATTCTGCAGTGTGGGTTAGCATTTTAGGTCTCCCTCTACCCTTTCAAAACGAAGGCATCAACAAAGCCATTGGAAACACTCTCATTGGATTCCTCTACTCTGATCATCATACCATATGAGGCATGGAGGTGTTCATCGCCCGTATTTACATGGAACTCGATCTATCCCTGTCAGTTCTAGAGAAAATTGATCTTTGAGTGGAGGATTTTATTTGTTGGTCTCAAGACATTTCCTACACTATTTTCATGTGCTTATGTTCCCACTGCACCCTTCAGGGGAACTTCCTACAACTGTTCGGGTGCCTTTATATGGGAGGCCAATGTGGTCTGAATCAATCCAGATCTTCTGGAGTGATGACAATTCCTCCTTCCACGGCCACATAAGGTAGAACAGTGGAGGTGAACTCACCTCCTGGTGAAAGTACAGAAGTTATTCAGAGGGTTACGGATTTAGAGCCTCCTTTCAATCCAAAGATGGAGGCATCCAAAGTTCTATGTAGAGACATTTTTCCTTTGAGCTGAGGGGTATGTCTCAAAATGTTTGTACCCTTTTATTCTCTTTTACACTCTCCCCATGTATTACATCTCTCTTCCCCTCCCTCCTAGTGAATCTAATACTACCCCGTAGTGGCCTTGGACCAGATGACGGTCCCTGGAAAAAGATCCTTTGGGTTTCTCCATCAAGTGATCCCCCAATCTCAATCTCAGGTCACTCATCGGGTCCATCAAAGGGATATTTCTCTTGTCCAGATGATAGGTAGGTGAGGGTGTCTCAATCCCTCTAGGGAATTATGAAGACAATTCACTATACATCATATGCTACTGGAAGTTCGTATTTTGTGGCCGAGCCTAGAAGCCCTGGTGTCTGCACTCAATCCAAATCCAGGAAACTAAAGGGGATGTTATCCTACCACTTTGACAATTCCATGTTGTGTGGGACCAATCCCAGACTCGTTTTCTCCCAACAACTTCAATGCTCATCTGCAATTCCCATGGAGTTGGAACTCGAATTAAATTTTAATTTGTGTCCATAGAAATTACCAAATATAGGATCTCCATAGTTTCCATTCTTGAGAACAAGCAATTGTTATATTAAATCCGTGAATTCTCAAGGAAAAATAATTTCATGGGTGAATGAATGCTGGACCCGGTAACAAGAACATATGGAAATTTTGGAATCAGAGCTCTGAGGTCATTCTCTCCCAGGCGGGGGACCAGTTAATCATGGTGGAGGTCTCCCAGGGGACTCATCCTATCTTCATTTCATTTATATATTCATGTTTTCATTCCCATCAAAGGAATGTTCTGTGGGGAGATATTAACTCTTTTGATCCTGGGAACAACCCTTGGTTTGTTGTGGGGGATTTCAACGTTTTTCTAGATCCATAAGAGAAGGGGTTGTGGGCCATTTAATATGTAGACAAGCCATACATTCTCAAAGATCATGACGGGTCAAGGGTATTATGGACCTTGGGTTTGGAGGTGATAGTTTCACATGGTGAAATAATAAATAGTGGAACCAAACGTCTTGGTTTATTTTTGACCGAGGCTTGGACTATGTTCATGGATTATCTATGTATCCTAATTCATAGGTGATGCACCAGGTGTGATGGATCTCATACCAGTCCATGCTCCTTCTTTCACTTACTACTGGGCAGGATAATCCTGCTCGCATTTGATTCTATTCTCACAGGGAAAACCTCCCTGGATATAATGAGCTGGCGAGTTCCTCCTGGAGTGATCCTATCTTCGGGCACAAATGGATAGATTTACACATCAATCTCTATAGACTCAAATAAATTATACTGATGTGTTTGAAGAAAATTCTTATACCTACCGGTGTTGTGGACTTGGCAGTGGCAGATGTCGATCAACTCAAAAGAAAACATCATGTGGACTGAAATGAACGACTCTTCATAGATCATTCCAACAATAAGGTGAAGTTGAGGGGTATTCTTCTAAGAGAGGAACACCTGGTGAGAGAGGATGTGTGCATCAAGTGTCTTAAGAAGGTAGATATGAACTCCACATACATCTATGTGTCAATCAATGAAATAAAAAGGTGGTTCTGTCTTAGAATTCCACTGGAGTATGGTTCTTCTTTTGATGATAGGGAGATGATTGGGATCTTCCATGCCCCCCTTCCGAAGTCTACATACTTTTCCTCATATGAATCCTTCACATGGGTACCCACAGGACGATCATGGATTCTTCAATTTCATTAAATCCACTTTTACTGAGCGTGACAATGCAAATCTGAGTGCCATTCCCCAAGAAGCAGAAATCAACGAGGCCATGCAGAACCTAAATCCCAATAGTGTGGCTAGTCTGGATGGATTTCCTAGAGCGTTTTACAGAGCATCGTGGGAGTCAATGAAAACTTATCACATTGAGGCAATATATGACTTCTTCCATGGAGTTCGGTTTCCTCGTGTTGCATGTGCTACCTCTGTTGTGTTTCTTCCTAAATCTCAGATTATTTCCCCCATTGATCATTTCTGCCTGATGAACATGTGAAATGTCCCCTATAAGATCCTTGATAGTATCCTTAATGCCCGACTGGCCCTCCATCTTCCCAACTGTATTTCGCCCGAATAGCTTGGATTCGTGAAGGGACGCTTTATCTAGGGAGAAATAGCTCTGGCCCAAGAAATGATCATAGATATCAATGTTAAAACTTGGGGATCTAACATGGAAATAAAGCTTGATATGAGAAAGTCCTATTATCGCATCGAATGAGGAATCATCAACAAAGTCTTCGAAGGTATGGGCCTATCCACTTGGAATATTCATATATTTTTCCGATGTTTCATCTAAACATGGATTTTTATTGTCTTCATGGGTAAAGCCTTTGGTTTCTTCAAGGAGTCTCATTGTCATCATTAGGGAGACCCCATCTCACTGACTATATTTATCATTAACCAGGATGTTCTTAGCCGACTCATCTATCAGAGCATCAGTAGTGGCAGGATCCATTTGTTTCAGAGAAGAATATCTATTCTTTCTGCATCGCATCTCATGTTTGTGGATGACTCCAATGACTTCATTAATGTATCTATAAGGTAGGTTAGAGATTTTAATAAGTTTATGGAGGCTTATAGCCATTGTATTAGACATGTCATTAACTACAATAAGATTAGATTCTTCATATCCAATAGATGGTCAGAAATCTGGACCCTTTCAGTGAGTAACACATTAGATATCCAAAAGGCCTCTTTTCCCATGATTTATCTTGGAGATCCCCTATCATCGAAAACCCTACGCATTGGCGACTTTGACCCCCCATGTTAGTAGAGACCAAGAGGATTCTAAACTAAAAAAATAGTAAACTATATTCTGGGGGGAGGATCAAGTAGGTTAATAGTGTTATCTTTTCCACTCTTCTCCATGAACTTTCCTCCATTAAAACCACCAAGGGAGTTATCCAAATCTTGGATAGAGTTATTTTAGGATTTATTTGGGATCCCCTATTCAATGTAAAATGGAACTGGGTCTTCTAAAAATGATGGCTAGGTCAAGTAGAAAAATGGGTATCAGCATCTTCAACCTTGAGGATACCATCGCATTCATACAAGTGAAATTAGATTGGGAAGTGTTGGAGCGGTGATCGCTGTGGGGTATATCCATGCATGCCTTCTACGTTGGGGATGAGGTTATTCCTGATTCACAATCCTCTAGCCTCTAGAAAGATCATGCTCTGCAGAATAGCTCCATCATTCCCAATTTTCATTGGATTTTTGGTGTCGGATCCATTTCATTCTGGCATGAAAACTGGTGCGAAGAGGTCATCGGTTATTTGGGATTCCCTGTTACAAACTTCTACTTTAGGGAAGCTAGCTACTATCCTTACTTCATAAATGTTGTTATGTATTGGAACTCGTAGGAGGCATTCCATCTCATTGATATTTCCTCTATCCCTGATAAATGTGTGTTCACTCCATCATCTTCTGGGTTGTTCCCCACCAGAGATTATAGGTGCACTATTTACCTGAATCTAGGAGGAGATGTATTGAACGAGGATCTATGGGATAGACTCATCCCCTATAAATAAAAAATTCTCTTATGGAAATTTTTTAATAGAGCATTGTCCTATGATAAAAAAGTTAGCTGTTTCGGTGTGAATATGGTTTCCAGATGATTCTACTGATAGAGGATGCAGGAGGAGACCTCGATACACATATTCGTCAAAAGTGACTGGGAACAAGCGGTCTAGGTTTTATTTAGTGAATTTACAACAATCACTATCCCAAACATGGTGGAGGATCCCTTCATGGTTCGTTGGTTCAAAGTATCGGGTGATGTCGATTCAGAGATAAAGGCATGCACCATTGTTCTAAAGGCAGGCTGCTGGTGATTATGGATAACACTGAACAAATATATTTTTGATGGGGTGTTGGTATCAGGTCGAGTGATCATCTATAGAACCAATATTATTCTTCATGAAATGAACTAGGAACTCAACAATTTCAAGGATTCTCCCACATTGCAGCTGCTCAACCTTAATCCTCATGACGTCCCATTCAGCGCTAGTAGATCGTCACGAATAATGTGTAAGGTAGATCCCTCCTCCTTTTAGTTTAAAACATAATATTGATGGCTCCTGGAAATATAGAGTTATGAGTGGGGGAGGGATTATTCATGATTATACTGGCTCGATCATCTTGTAATTCTCCTCCCTGTTGGGGCATGGTACATTGCTTTTGGTTGAAGTAAAGGTCATCCTCATAGGGCTCTTAGTTTTCCAGCAGAGAAGTCTTTATATTATGGAAGTCGAAATAGAATCAATAGAGGTTCACAATGCTATTCATGTTCTAGGATCAATTACCTTTTTGATTCAATACATCGTCAGTAAGTGGCGTGTCTTCTCAACACCCACACCAAAGTGTCCCATTCATGGCAGGAAGGTAACATAGCAGCGGATTATTTGGCCTCTCTTGACTTTCAAGAAATAGAGCATTTTTTTATGAATTCCAATGTTTGAAACCAATTGGGATTGACATCCTAAGAGGTGATGCTCTAGGTCTCCACTACATTAGATCCATGTAATCATTCTTCCTACCCCTCTTTTTGAGCCTTGTATATTTTTTCTTTTTCTTCTTTCTGAACAAAATATTTATATATATTTGATGATTTTTCAATCCTAATTCAATCATTTCCTCAGTCAAGGTACACTCTCAAGACAATTTTATTAGGAAATTCCCCATACCAAACTAGGTTCAATTCCCTTTTAAATGATTATTATCTTAGGAGAAATCCCTAAATAACCATTTCATTGTAAGGATATATAATTTCATGTTAACCCATCACAAAATCAAAACCAAATATTTTTATCCCACAATATCAGAAATAATTCATCATATAATCAAACCATAACCTGTAAAAATAATTTAGGTTCATAATCATTTCACTATTATATTTATAAAGCATTCAAGGAAAAGAATTTTATGGTTATGTTAGATTGTATTCTTATAATTCGAAATCAATATCTATAGATGTTGTTGTATATAAAAGTAATTTTAAAATGTGACTAGAAAATTTAGTATATATATATATTAATTTATAAATTGATTTTTTAAAATATAAAAAATAACAAAAAATTATCTAAAAAATTATCATTTCAAAAAAAAGAAAAAAAATAAATAATTTTATACTGAAATTACTATTCATTATGGAAGTAAAATTCATTTGATTAGTGTATGTTAAAAAACTATTTTAAAATTTTTGGTAAAAAGTTAAAAGAAAATTGATTTGACAACTACAAGATGTATCCATTATTAAAATTTAATAAAATGTAAAGGATGTGTAAAAATTACTTTAATAAATATTTTTAGTATAGTAATTAAATTCAAGAAAACATTTTATACAATATATGGACATAGAATTAACTATTCCCAATGGAAGACAATATCATGGTGGGTATCCCATAAAAACATTCTTATAGTCTCTTCTGTAAATAATGAATAGAAAATAAATTAATAAAAACCATATCTAAAGAATTAATTATTATTAAAAAAATTGGTTAGGTATATCATATATTTTATACTTCAAAAATAAAATCGAAAATTTTCTTGGTAAAAATGAGATTGTAATATAAAACAATGACCTCATGTCCATTACTCACCATAAGTACTCTAACCCTTAATATAATTTTTACAAAAAAAAATATATATTTTAAATAACAATAATCATAATAATAATGTCCAAAATTACTAATATATAATATATTATCTTACATTCACCAGCAATCTTATATTGTCATCCCTATTTTGGTTGTGAACTGCATTATTTTCAAGTATTTTCTAGTTTGGTAGTTTTGGTCCACATAGTTGAATCATAGATTAATCAAATATATATTTCATTCATGAAATAAATTATATATATACTAACTATATACATATTTTTAGCAATTTATATAATGTGGGGATAAATAATGAATTTTAATAATAGGAGGAGATGATAGTATTTAAATATAGATGAGTGACATTTTCATTTATTTATGGATGAAAAAATGAAAATATTAATTCTAATTTATAAATTCAATAATATACCATAAGTATCATATATAAAATAAATCTATAATAAAAACCAATCATTAATGATGGTGGTGTAAAATGAATTTTATCATAATGTGTATGTGGTTGTCAATATGTACACAAGAGTGATACATTAATCTCTGATTGGATTTAGAAGAGGTGGTAAATGATTTTGAAAAAAATCCTACTGACATATCATTATATATATGATACATGATTCTTCATTTTGTTGTGGATAAAATTTTTTATAAAATATTTAATAGGATATATAATTGAAATAATTTTCTGAAGACTTATACATCTTCTTTTAGAGACCTCCATTGGTATACGTAGTATGTCATGAAATGTTGGTGTAAATAAAAAGTAAAATATCTAGGATTAAGGGTAGGATTCTAGATAATATTTTTTGTTTTTCTAGTCTTGGATTGAAGGCATAAAATCTATGAATAATATTTGTGGAGGTTTTTCCACTTAAAAAGTATGTTTGGGAGAGACATGAAATTTTTTGAAATATTTGAAATGTATATGATCAATTTCACTATTAAGTGGAACCATATTAGAAACCATTATAAGGGAGTAAAATATATTTTATAAATAGTTTCTATAAATACAAATCATTCACCTGAGGTTGATAATTTTACTCTAATGTCATGGAATAACCCTTAGTAAAATTGTTTTAACATTAAATATTGCAAAAAACATACTGTTTTTTCAAGTCACAATTTAAAAAAATACAAATTTTATTTTATTATTTTTGGTGATTAAAAATACGAAACACTTTTAACATGATTCCATTTCAATTAGAACTATAAAGTATTTTTTATTTTTCCCAAAAAGAAAACCAAAACTCATTTTTTAAAAATCAATTTTAATAATAAAACATAATTTAAATCAATAAATTCCATTGTAAAAATAGTCAAAAGAATATTCAATTAATATATTAAAATTCATAATTACAAAATTTAATTATAAAAAGTAAATAGATATTATATTAGTTTATTAAGATAATGAATTAATGTGTGCATATATTTTTTTAGAAAATTTTGTTTCTTATCAAAAAAAAATATCCTATACAAAAATCATGTATAATGAAGAATCCTATGTAATAACATTTATTTTTATAATTATAGGATATATTGTTTTATTTTCTGGAAAATTAAAAACATGATGGGAAATTAACTTTTTTATAAAAAGTTTTTTTTTCAGAAATCCATAATATTTTTTATTCATAGAAAAATTAATGTTTTTGGTAAAATGAATATAATTATTCTCCATAAGAAAATATTTTCATTCCAATTTTATAGATAAATTAATTTATTGGGAACAATATTAATAATAAATGGAAATTAAGTGTATAGTTCATATGCATAAAATAGAGTAAAATCCATTCTGGAAAAAAGATTTATTTTTAATCAAAAAAATACCCTATTTAAAATTTATTTCATATTTATTATATATTAATAAATACATTTAAATTATTAAATAAATGTGAACATATTTTCTATAAAAATATTCACAATTTCTAACATCCAATTTCATTGAATGGTTATAACAATTTATTATATCATGGTTCTTATAGAAAAATGGCTATGGGTAGGGAATGAAAATGAATAAATCAAGTGTTATTTGATATGATATTCATAAAAAATCTTATGGTGTTACAATAGAGGTTTTTTCTTGAAAAATATAACGTCATCATTTATTTGGAGAAATATATGTAATATATACTGATATTAAAATTTTTAATTATATATTCTCTCAAAAATTATAGAATCTGTTATTGATAAGATTCATTAAACTTATAAGGTAATATGATTACACAATTCATTACAATCAACAAAAAACAAAAAAACAATTATTTATTCTTTTAGTCAAGAAGATAATCCACCATTTATAATAATGTGTCTTGAATAAGATGCATTGTTAATTGATTTGATGAATGTTTGGTAATGAAAATTTTCATATAGGAAAACCCTCTATTTTTTAAGTGTCACTATATTCATCATTGTTAGATTGATTTAAAGAATCTTATATCGGTGATTGTACTTTGAAAGAAAATGTATAAATTAAAATCATATTTTTTATCATGAATATAACATTGGAAAAGAATGTTATTTTTTAGATTTTTGTAAAAGTTTGTGTGTACGAGCTTCCTCCCAGTTGAAAATGGAATTGATGAGTAAATCTCACAACTCTCCCTTACTATTCATCCCATAAGTACTATGATATGAATATTTCATTGAGAGTTTCAATAGTGGGATTCAATGAACAATGATATTAGAGATTCTACCATGAAATGATTAAATAGTCCATACATTAATATGAAATTAAAATTACTAAAATTGGTGATTAATCCTTTTGTAGTGATATTGTTGAAACAATAAATTATATTTATCAATTTTGTGGTGGGAATTATATAGACATATGTAGGTAATAATGAAATTTCAATTATTGTTGATTGATTGAATAAATTGTAAAATTTCCATTACATTATATATATTATTTCCATAGACCATATATTTAGACTATATCTTCAGGGTATATTAATGATAGAAGGATTTGTAACATCCCAACCAAAATTTCATAGACCTGGATGGAATGCAACATAACCTTATATGCATCTCTCCATATACAATACTCTGCCAATTAAAAGTTGTTGTTTGAGTCTGTCAGTGGGGAGACAATTCTATCAATTTGAAGGAATATGATACAAAATAAAAAATATTATATATTATATATAATTCAATTATATATGCTGAAAATTAATAATTGCATATTCGTAATACAAATAAGGAAGCTCCCGTAATAGGGAAGCATTCCAAATATAATGAAAGTATATAATATAAATAAAAAAATAGTTTATCATTTGGATATTATCTTGATATTCTACTAGATCCATGTTCCTCTACTCAGCTATCCACCATAAGGCCCTTTCCATTCACTAGATACCTCAAGAAATCTATAATCGCATCAAAAAGCCCAAGTAATGTGTGAGTACAAGACTTATTAGGACAACAATAATACTTCATTAACCTGATGTTCTAAAATATAAAAGTCTATTACATAAAAGAATAATTGTTTAAAAAACATAGTAACATGCATTCAAAAACCAAGTTGTCACGCACTTATCAAGACTCTGCAACCCCCTGCCTTACTGGATTTGTCACTATGATGGTTTGTTAATCACGGTGTCATATAAATCACAGATTAGCCACAAGTATAATGAATGGTGCTTCTCGGTGTCTTGTGATCATAAAACTCAACATCACTTCTCATCAAGAAGATATGATCTATATATATGAAATGAAATGAGATATAATCAACACCCTTTATTTGTCTAGTGAAATACTCGGGACCGAATGATAATCAGTATCATTTAGTCATCAATGAATATACTAGGTACCTTGGGATAAAAAGAATCTCATTTTCATCGAGTAACATACATGTAATAATGAGATAATTATTGACCCCTCTACAATGATTGAATATTAGTGATTGAGAGTTTCTCAGCTTCACTTAGACATTGAACTCATCACATGATATCCCCAAGGAATTATCAAAATCTATCTCATGCATTGGTCCCTCATTTAGATTTTAAAAATTTCATCACACTCCCCCTTCTAATGGATAACATTTCATGATGGTGCACCTATATTGGGATATGACAAAAAATACCACAAGGAAAAAATAGTATGGAAAGATAAATCTGTAAGAGTAAAATATCATCATATGTAATTTATCACCCAAAATACATGTCACCAAACATCAATCATGAATAACAAGATATAGGTAATCATGGAATCATACATATATAGAGGCTAAAAATACATCCACATGCATTAATAAGCTAGCATGGTCAATAAAAATATGTCTACGCATCATAATATAAATGGAAGCATGAGTAAATGAGCCCAAAATATAAGTAACCTCTAACATACGAAGATGTAAAAACGCCATTCCACTTTTATTATCATCAACTGTGATACATCAATGTCTCGAGTTTTTGGAATGTTTATGCTCAAGGTATGTTTGAGGTATCCTAAAACAAAACAAACTATATTTTCGTTCAAAAATAAATAAAATATTATATTTGATGATACCTTTCTCTCTCCTATATAATTTTTAACTTTTTTATTAAAAATAACACACGTGGTGATGTTTTGTCTCCCTTGAATAGATCTCAAATTATCTTTTAGTTTATCATATGTGCGTACATTATAAATTTCACATTATCATTTAAATTCTCCTATACATTAAGAATTTATGATTTTCAAATTAATATTACCACATGTAGAGGTAAATTATAATTTTCACTTTGACATTTAAAATGTTATAATAATTTATGATTTCTAATTAGAAAATATATAATGTTCTGATAAATTATTATTTTCACTTTACTATTTTAAATATCTTATAAGATGATAATTTCAAACTTCACATTAAAATTATCATATATACTGATAAAATGAATTTTTCACTTTACTATTTAATTTATCTCACACAATAATAATTACTGATTTTAATATTTAAATTACCATAAGTTCTGGTAAATTAAAATTTTCACTTTATCATTTAATGTGTCTTATGTAATGATAATAAACAATTTTTTTCATAGAGTTTAATGTTATATTCTTGTGATTTTTATTATATAATTCATTTTTTTATAATTTACATTTTAATTATATCATTTTATTTTCTTTTATAGTGTTTTGTAATTAATTATCAAAAAGTTGGATAACAATAATAATGAAAATAATTGTTATTATTCATATTATTATTTAAATTATAAATACAAATGTGGAAGAACATACATGTGCCACTTTGGTTGACGAGGGAATAAGTGATCGAGATCATGCAAATCTGGGATGAACCCTTCGAATTGGTTCAATCATCACCTAAGCGCATTCACCGACTCACTTCTATTTTTCCATGGTTGAAATAACACATACTTATTTAAATAACCCTAAAATTATTTATGGTCTCTAGACCAATTGAATAACTTGTTTTGGATTGAATTTCAACTGACTTATTATTGTAGATTTAATATACTATTTGTATGAAGTTATTTCCATCATTATCTGTTTAAAATGTGTGATAAACAAAAGTTTCAAAATTACCCCTAAATATTTAATAGAGGAATCACATAATTGGAAAAGAGGAAACCCTTTTACATCTTATTTAAAATTTCAATTTATTAATAAATAAATCATTTAATATAATTATCAAATATATTTTTATGGAATCCATATCGAAATTTCAATTTGGTATAATTGTTATACTATACATCGGGTAAAACTGTCATTCCAGACTCTATAGTGGTATCATATTTTTATTAAGATTCAATATATGAGAGAAATTAATTATTTTATATTTAAGAATGAATTAAATAAATATTTTAATATAATAATTGATTTCAGAACGATTGAGGAATCCAACCGTATGATGCATATAAAATTTATACACCGCCTATAGTAAAACTCATGTCTATGTTATAACTGTCATCTTGTATTTTTCATTCCCCCCTCTCTTTAAAAGATACTAAATTGTTTTAAAAAAAATTGTAATTAATATAATTAAATAAATTATATTTGTGATTGAGTCATCCAAACGTCTAATACATACAAATATTAAACCCCTCATATGGTAAACACTGGGTCTTAGACCTAAATGTGGTTCCATATTTACTATATAATACACAATTTTAGAGTCATTAAATTATATTGAATAAATTGGGTTGACATGATATATTATATTAGATAATTTTATTCCATCTTCAATGAGGCTTTATGGTCCTTGGAATCTGACATTACCAGAGAGAATGACTCTAAAAAAATTTGATTCAATATTATAAAGTGTTAACAATGAATTTACCCTTATGTAAGTATTTAAAAAATTTATTCATTTATATTTACTAATAGAAATTTTTTCACATAAGAATATTATAATTAAATAAAAAATATGGTTTTCATATCTTTTTAGAATTAAGGATATTTCAATTCACCCCTTCTATCACCATGTCATCCATGAAGAGTGTCTATAGTGGTCTTGGTCAAACAATTGGTGTCATATAGATAGAACATAAAACTCATGTTCGAACATCTATTCAAGGATTCATCCATTCTACTACAAAATCTTGATTAGTGGTACAATAATTCCTCAAAACAACATCTCGATTCAATTTATAATACTATATGGGAAAACCTTATAAGATGAGCATGTCTTTATCTCAATGTCCTTACAATCGATAACATTCCCTAGATCATGTATATACCTCTGATGTTGTGACACATGGAACATGTATTTCAAACTTTTTTAGAGATAAGGGTGGCCATTATGATATTACATTTCCCATATAAACATAGTGATATAAAAGGGTCTTAAAAAACATGGTGTCGGTCTATTTTTCTTCTTTATATGTCTCTTCCCCAATCAAGGAGTCACTCACAAAAAACCTGATCACCCACAGTGAACCCCCACAGTCTCCTCCTATGAATGGAATAAGATATTTTTTCTATGAGTGATTATTAACCAATTCACAATTACATGCACTCTCTTTTAGGCCTCATGTAACAAATTGGGCCCACAACTGCTACCTCACCTACCTCATATTGACAACTAGTGATCGACATGGTCTCTTATAATGTTTTATCTAAAAAAATCCCGATAAATGTTATATTATGGATTCCATATATTTTTTATGTTAACATATCATGACCACACATTGTCGAACACATGCACGAATAATATATTCTAATATTAGTTTTGTTTGCTCACATATTCTGTTGGTCTGAGGATGGTATAACACACTCATTATCAATTGATTCACAAATTCTCTTCATAAAACCTATCAAAAGTGAAATTTAAAACCTATATCCCTCTCAAAAACAAATATCATTGGGAATACATTCCTAAAAAAAATATCATGTACAGAATACCTTCTTATCTCTTCCACTAGGTGAGTCTCTCTAATATGTAAGAAATGTGCATTTTTCATTAGCCATTCGAAAATCACCGAGGCAATGCATGATTAGTCAATGGTCCTTTTTAACCCTTTCACACATCCATTTTAATGTCTTCTTACACCCACATTAGTATTAAATATTGGCTAAAACAACACACGTTGATGATGGCGCTCATCCTTCACCCTCTGAAAGGTATGACATTGGGTTAAAATCTAGCAGTGTTCTATTGGGATATCTGTCATTAATGCTAGTGTGATATAACACAAGGGTTCGACGTGAGAACTTCCCATGAGGTCACCTATACTATTACTAATCTCACCCATGAATATATAACTATATTGTTCTAATGAAATATATAAAATCATACATTTGCAGATACTCATCCAAGCACCTCTGCCTCAGATTTAGGTCCCAGTTGAGATGATATAATGAAGGGTCATGCGGGTGATGTAAAATGATAATACCTCAAAGAAAAAATAGATTCTCCGAAAATTTAATAATGAACCACCACTTCCAAATACACTTCATATATATTGTAGTTCTTTTCATTGGTACATAGATAATGAGACCCATAAGCTACTACCTTATCTCTTTTCATCAACGTTTTTCCCAGGCCAACTCCTAATGTATCTTAGTACACTGTCGAACCAAACCATAAGCTCAATTTGTGTTAGTAAAATTTCTATAATAAATATAACGACCCATACTTTACATACATTGTTATTACATCAAAATTGAAGCATACTTATTACAACATATAACAAAACCATGAAAGGAATGTATAGGTATAGTGTCTTTAGAAACTGGGAAACATAAACAACTGGTTCATAAAGCGTCTATACTGTCTCCCATTTATTTCATCATATCTATAGTCCCTTTTGGAATATCTTACATAATAAGCTTCTTCCTGACCTGGGGAAAGAAAACATACAAAAGGGTGATCTCAAATGCTCAGTAAGGGAAATCAAAAGAAATATCAATCACATCATATTCAAAAGAACATAACATTTTGGAAATCTTAACCTGCAAAAGAGAGCATAATTTCATAACATTGGAAAAATAATAGTAGTGAAATGAAATCCCAATAATCATAAAATAAAACATGAAACATTGTGGAATACACACATAATCATAAATAATCATTTCTTATTAGTCAATACTCTTTGCCAAGACTGTCTTAGTGGACAAAGTCCATTTCTGAACCGAGTTCACTCCTCGTTTCAGTCCTGTTTCACTTAACCGATATGACCTGCCGTTCCAGCCATGTCTATCTCATGAGATATAAAATCATTACCTAATGCATTATAGGGAGATATAGGTCACACCCATCTCATAATTATACCATTATTATGTGTGCCACAAAATCATAAACCATAGATCATAGCATTACCCATGTAATAAAAATGGGAATCTTAAATATCGTGACATCATAAAAAAAATCATATAATATAAAGGAATTCATAAAAATAATTCCATCACAACATAATCAAATAAATGTAATAATAGGGATAAAAACAGAATCCTTTATTATCTTAGATGGAAAATAATTTTGATAAAACACTTAAACTCCATTCTTGTGGAAAATATCCTTTCTATATGAAAAACACTTTTCCTTTCTTAAAATGTCTTACAATTATAAAATAAAAGAATTTGATTAAAAATAAAATTCAAATTTTGTAAAGGAAGCTTCTTGGAAAAAATGTTTTAAAAATCCATTCATGTCATATAAGTTAAAAAAACATTCTTCTCGTACTTTTTCAGAAAAGTCAAAAAGTACCCCGTACGAAAAACGACAAAAGATTCCTTTCATATCTTTTACTAAAAACTCACCGAAGGGTAAAATTGGATTTAAAAAATTGTAGGTGGATGGAAAAAATATTACATATTTAGGAAACATGGATATGGATGATAAAATACACCCAAGTAAATACCAAAGTATAAACAATCTCAGATAAAATGAGATTGTGATATTTTTGCTTACCTTAGGTCCGATTTGCTTCGTATGTGTCCGAACCTCCTGTATAATGATTTAAATAATGTTATAGACTTATTCAAGAATCATAATTATTGTTATGATATCATATATGGTCATATTCTTAGCTTCTTAGTAGTAATATTTCATTAATACTTGTTATTCAGGTGTTTATAACTTTTTGTTCTTATGCCAGTTTGGTCGAATAAATTCTTATTCTTATCTTTAGGTTATAGATAAATCAATTCAAAAATGGTATTAATGTACTATATATCATATTTATTCATTCAATTCATTTATATAATCATTATGAAATGAAGATCATGTATAACTAATCGCATCACATCGTGGAGACGGTATTCCGTACGTACGCACGAGCGGTGATATCGTTCCCATGATCGTGGAATTGTATTAGAGTGTATGTATACTATTTCAGAATCAATATCACTTTAAAATAATCATATGTAGTAATTATTTACACCATTATACCCATCCAAGTAAGGTGGTGGGGGAAAATAGATTACACCACGGCGTGGAGACGGTATTCCGTACGTACACACGTGCGGTGATTTCGTTTTCCGTAGGATGGATAGATGTTGAAATAGGGTTGTTTCATAATTATAATAACATATCCGTATATTAGTGATACTGATGTTATTAATTCATAATGAAACAACTAAAGAAGAAGAAGTTGAAGAAGAAAGAATTTGGAAAGGATCGGTAATGGATATTACCTCTTTTTGACGCGCCTCTTCTTAACCACCTCTTAGGGCACTAGGGTTAGTCTTTGAAGAAGACCAGAACCTCTATGATTATTCTAGGGAAGTGGGGAAGTTAAATGGGCAGAGTTTGGCTGAGCTTGAAGTCTCAAATTGGTGTGAGGAGGAGAGGGAGGAGGTGCCCTTTTATAAGGGAGGAGAGGGGCACCTTTGGAAATATAAGAAATATTAGTTTATATTAAATCCAAACCCCACATAAAAACTACTAAAATGACTCATATACGAAGATTAGATGAGATAGGGTTGTAATCTCATCAACCAATAAAATTTATACATGTTAGGAATTTATTTTAATCATTATCAACTTGATTTATCCTTATTTATCAATTTAATTTTATTTGTGGTAATAATATTCTAAATTTTAAATTATTATAAATAATTACATATGTGTTGTTAATTTTTTATAATTTGACAATTTATGACATTTTAGACCATATAAATTTTAATTTATAAATTTTAAATATTTTTGTGATTTTTAAACAATTTTATAATATGTTATTTTTATAAAATAACAATAGTGTCCATTTTGACACCATTTAGTTATTTGAATTTAAAAAAATATATATACAAAGGATATGTTCAAAATAAAATCATTAATAGATTAATAAAATGTAATATGTTTCTAGAAAATTTGTTGAGTACATTAAATAGTGTATATAATAATTAGTTTAATATTTTTAAAACCATTTATTTGATATTTTAATTATTAAAATAATTTCAACATCACTATTGTGTCATAATTAATGATAATTATTTAATCTTTAAAAATTATAAATAAATTCCTATGATATAGATAATTGTATTAGATTTCTAGAGACTATTAATTTTAGAAGTTTCATTATGTTTATCACCAAATTAAAATTATTATACTTATAATATTTAAGAAAGTGACATGTTGTCACATTCTTTGGTTTTAATAATAATTAAATTATTTTTCAGGGAAAAATGTCTATTAAATGAATATAATCCGACCCTTAGGTGATATGGTTCGACGTTTAGTCATCCAATAGGATTTTGGCAGGTGTTGGGGTAATTTTATAATCTTATATTTACCCTTAATTACCCAATTTACCTTTAACTATGGTAAATAAAATTTATCGTAGTTACTATTCATAATGCCAAAACATAAAAAGTAGCCTATTAAAATAATTTGGACCCACTGATTCTGAATATGGAATCCATTTTAAAAAATTCAAAACATATAAGTTGCAGTAATTAAGTTAAAATAAATCTCGTTGTTAAGAAAATGGGTTATAGAAGTTAAAACATTGCCAATGATTGAAATGTTTTTACCTATGAATTCAATGTGAAATTAATGATAATGACATACATTATATTAAATGGTAAAAATATATTCTATATATACTTTAAAACCATTAAATATTATAATTTAACCATATAAATTATCTCAATGAAAAAAGTTGTTTTTAATTGAAAATTAGCGTATTTTTACTATTCATCAAAATATGAAATTTATCAGAAAAATATAAAAAATTTATCCAAAGTAAATTTTTATATCCTGATTCAAAAGAAGAATTTTATTTTGTCAAATTGAACATATAAACATGTCAAAAACTAGATTTAATGTCGGTGCGCCATCAAAAGGCGGAAAAACTGCATTTTTTGATAAATACTTTTTTTTACCCAAAAAATTTTATTTTTTTTTCTTACCATGTTCTATAATATGTGTAAGATGAATAATAATGTTGTAAAATTTACAATTAAGTTAATACTATTCATAACGGCTAGTTTATAACATTATAATAATATATCGTTGTTTAGTGGAACTCGGTATTGCGTACTACACACGCTATCGAGGAAGGTCGCGATTGCGTGCAGCGAAAGATTCCTTTGATGATTTATATAACATAAAAAAAAAATATTTTTTCATAAAAGTCCTGGGTGTTACATTCTACCCTCCTTAAAATGGATTTTGCCCTCGAAATTCATCACTTTGTAACAAACAGATGAGGATACCTCTCCCTTATCATATCCTCAAGCTCCCATGTAGCTTATTCTAATTGGTGGTTCCTCCATAAAACTTTCACCAAGCGAGTGGTCTTGTTCTGTAGGACTTTTCCGCTACGATCCAGAATCTCGATCAGTTGTTCTTCCTAAGAAAGATCTTGCTCTAGCAGTACAACTTGTGAGCTGAGTACATGTGAAGGATCAGGTATGTACTTTCTCAGGAGAGATACATGGACCACATCGTGAACTTGAGAGAGAGTCGGTGGAAGCGCCAATCGGTAAGCTACCTTCCCAACACGATCCAGTATTTTGAAATGACTGATATATCTAGGGCTCAACTTCCCCTTCATTCCAAATCTCTTGAATCTCTTCCAGGGAGATATTCATAAGAACACTTTATCACCCACTTCAAACTCTAGGTCTTTTCTTCGGTTGTCGGCATAACTTTTCTGTTGACTCTGAGCTTCTCTTATTTGTTGTTGAATAGATTCGACCTTTTCGACCATCTCATCAACAATATCAGGTCCTAATAGCTTTCATTCCCCAACTTCATCCCAGCAAGTTGGAGTCCTACCTTTCTTTCCATAGAGAGCTTCATAAGGAGCCATCTGAATACTGGAGTGAAAGCTATTATTATAAGAAAATTCCACCTAAGGTAGGTATTGATCCCAACCACATTTGAAATCCATAGATCAAGTTCTAAACATATCTTCTAGAGTTTGAATTGTTCTCTCAGAATGACCGTCTTTCTGAGGATGATAAGCAGTGCTGAAACTCAACTCTGTATCCCGAGTATGCAGAAGACTTCGCCAGAACACTGAGGTAAACCTCAGATCCCGATCAGATGTAATATAAAGTTGTACTCCATATAATATTACCACTTCCTTTACATATATCCTGGAAAGCTGATCTATGGAGAAATCATCTCTAATAGCGATGAAGTGTGCAGACTTTGTAAGAAAATCAATTATGAACCATATAACATTATTGCCTTTGGATGTTTTAGGAAGTCCTGTGACAAATTCCATAGTGATGTTTTACCATTTCCATTCAGGTATGGGTAATGGTTGTAACATCCCCTTAGACTTCTGTCTCTCAGCTTTAACTTGCTGACAAACCATACATCGAGATACATATTCAGCAACATCTCTTTTCATGCCATCCCACCAGAAGTACTCTTTCAGGTCCCTATACATCTTCGTGCTTCTAGGATGAATAGAGAATGAAGAACTATGAGCCTCATCCAACAGCTCCTTTAATTCGGGGATGGGAGGAACACAAACCCGATTCCTGAACATTATTATCCCATCACAATCAAGGTTGAATTCAGGAACATTTCTCACTTTCTTTTGTAACTCGACATCTTCTTTCTGTGCCTCTATAATCTTCACATGTATAGATGGTTGAACATTCATTTGAGAGAGATACAATTTTACCCCTTCCATTATAATTCCAAGATCCATCCTTTGTAAATCCATAAATATTGGATCTTTTTTGATCTTCATCATGGATAAACTGGCATGGTCTTATCAACTTAATGCATCTTCCACCTTGTTTGCTTTCCCATGGTGGTAATGAATTGAGCAATCGTAATCCATAATCTGCTCCAACCATCTTCTTTGGCGTATATTCAGATCCTTTTGTGTGAAAATATACTTTAAACTTTTATGATCAGTATAAATATCACACCTTTCACCATAAAGGTAATGCCTCCAAATCTTTAATGCAAACATTACCGCAGCTAACTCCAAATCATGATTTGGGTAATTTTGCTTATGGATTTTCAACTGTCGCGAGGCATAAGCTATCACCATATCATTTTGCATGAGAACACATCCCAGTCCCTTCTTGGATACATCACTGTAGATCACAAACCTTTCTCCACTATAAGGTAGTGTGAGCACAGGTGCACTGGATAACCTTCTTTTCAACTCCATGAAATTCTCTTCACATTCCTCCATCCAGACAAACTTAACTCCTTTCCGAGTCTACTTGGTGAGTGGATTAGATAATTGTTAAAAATATTTAACAAAACGTCGATAATATCCAGCCAAACCAAGAAAACTTCGGATCTCAGTTACTGTTGCTGCTCTTGACCATCTTTCGATAACCTCTATTTTTGCTGGATCCACAGATATCCCCTCTTTTGAGATTATGTGACCCAAAAATGAAACTCTTTGAAGCCAAAATTCACATGTGGTAAATTTGACATAAAGCTTCTCCTTTCGCAGGGTCTTCAATATAATTCTCAAGTGATCTTCGTGTTCTTCCTTGCTCTTTGAATATACCAGAATATCATCTATAAAGACTACCACAAACCGATCATGATAGTCTCTAAAGACTCTATTCATCAGATCCATGAAGATAACAGGGGCATTAGTATGACCAAATGGCATCACTATGATTTCATAGTGTCCATACCTTGTACGAAAAAGCGATATTTGGTATATCCTCCCTTTTGACCCTTAATTGGTGATACCCTGAACGAAGATCAATCTTGGAAAAGTATTGATCTCCTCGTAGTTGGTCAAACAATTCATCAATGTGTGGGAGAGGATATTTGTTCTTGATAGTGATCTTGTTAAGTTCTTGATAATCCATGCAGAGTCTCATTGATCCATCTTTCTTATTAACAAACAGAACAGGTTCTCCCCAAGGTGACACACTAGGGAGTATGAATCCTTTATCAAGACTCTCTTGGAGTTGCTTCTTCAATTCATGCAACTCATTTGGGTCCATTCTATAAGGTGTCTTTGAAATAGGCAAATCACCCGGTACGAGTTCTATTGAAAACTCAACTTCATGATTTGGTGGAAGACCCGGAAATTCCTCTAGAAAGACATCATCAAACTCCCGTACAATGGGAATATTCTTAATTGTGAGTTTCTCACCAAACATTTGAGATAAATAAATCTCATTTAGTTGAATCAAGACCCATAAGATGGAAGAAATTTCCACGGGAAGGTTATGTTCATCCTTGCATCGATAGACGGTCATAGATTGATATGGAATATGAAATGTGACTTCCCTTCATTGGAAATTGATATGAGCTCCATATAAAGAAAGACAATCCATGCCAAGAATCACATCAAATTCCACTATAGGAAGGATCACAAGATTTTCAGGAAAAACTTTCCAACAAACTTCAATCGGAGAAGAATTATAAACTTTTGATGCGACTGTTGTGCCATTATGGGGTTGTCACAGCTAACTCAACATCTAATTGTTGAGGTAATACGGTGATATCCATAGATAATTCTTCAGAAATAAAGGAGTTGGTGGATCCAGAATCAAATAAAACATTTTCTACTTTAGAGTGGATGGTAAGTGTACCTTTCACCACATCATTATCGTACTCGACATCGCTGATAGAAATTGCATGTGACTTTCCTTTGTCTTTAGCCTTAAGATTTTGTTGACGTCGACCATCATCATCAACCCTTGGATTTGCGAATTGATTGGAATAATGCCACATCTCCTTGCACTTGAAACATTGAAGTGTAGTAGGTTCATTCTGTGTGTCCCTTCCTTTGTTTGCATCATTAGACATCTTCTTCCCATAATTACGGCATTCAAATGCCCGAGGACCTTCCTTTCCACATTTAAAACATTTACTTGTCCCTTTATGACAACTCCCTCCATGTTTCTTTCCACACTTTGAGCATACAGTAAAGCTCATCTTCTTTTCAGTGTGCTCTTTAGATTTTCCTTTAATTCCATTTTACTCTTCTTATCAAACCCATATGACTGATGGGTTACTCCAATCTCCATCTCAACTTTGAGAGCACATTGAACAATTTCCTTGTAGATATTGAATTCCCTTATGGATAACGCCCTTCGAAGACTTGGATTTAAGCCACTAAATAATGGATCGATCTTACTCTCAGGTTGGATAATAATACCAGAAGCGTACCTTCGAAGTCTTGTAAAACTTTCTTCATAGGTACCAACAGATTCATCATCCTTTTACTTCAGTTCAAGAAAAACGTTCTCCATCATTGTTCATAGAATACATGGGAAGTACTTATTGAAAAATAAGTTCTTGAACTCGTCCCATTCCATGGACTCAATTTAATCTCGTTGCCTCATATTCTTGATAAGATTCCACCATTGATCAGCATCACCTTCCAAATGATACACTGCTAAGATGACTTTATCATGTTCAGAACATTGAAGAAATGAAAATATCTTTTCAGTAGTACTAATCCATTGATCAGCAACTAATGGATCAGTAGATCCGCTGAAAGAAGGTGGACGCTGCCTCATGAATAATTCAATAGAATGTTGCTCCTTCCTTTGCTCGTTTAGATTTCCATCATGATTCGTACCTTGAGAAAGTTGTGTGAGCATGGCTACAAGATTTTTCATTCCAGCTCCCATAACGTTTGGTTGCTCAGGGGGACAATCATTGCATTGCCTGTCGCATTCCGTATTAAAACGGTTCCTTCGGGTTCCAGCCATTGACTAAAACCAAGAAGAATAGTGTGAGAAACACTAATTATAATAGGAAAACCACATAATCAAGAATAAAATTTCACACTTAACGTCTTATCATAGATTTTTTATGGCTATTTCTAAATCACTAAGATTGTGTTCTATTCTTAGACTTATCCTTAAGATTCTTACTAAGGCTTTCACATCCTAGTTTCCAAAGGTTGACTATACCTTTCCTTTGATACCAACTATAACGACCCATACTTTATATACATTGTTATTAATTAAAAATTGAAGAATACTTATTACAACATATTACAAAACCATTAATGGACCTTATATGTATAGTGTCTTTAGAAACTGGGAAACATAAACAACTGGTTCATAAAGTGTCTACACTGTCTCTTATTTATTTCATTATATCTATAGTCCCTTTTGGCATATCTTACATAATAAGCTTCTTCCTGACCTGGGGAAATAAAACATACAAAAGGGTGAGCTCAAATGCCCAGTAAGGGTAAACAAAAGAAATATCAATCACATCATATTCATAAGAACATAACATTTTGGAAATCTTTACCTGCAAAAGAGAGCATAATTTCATAACATGGGATAAATCATAGTAGTGAAATGAAATCCCAATAATCATAACTTAAAACATGAAACTTTGTGGAATACACACATAATCATAGTGAATCATTTCTTATTAGTCAAGACTCATTTCCAAGACTATCTTAATGGACAATGTCCATTTCTGAACCGAGTTCACTCCTCGTTTCAGTCCTGTTTCACTGAACCGGTATAACCAGCTGTTCCAGCCATGTCTATCTCATGAGATATAAAATCATTACCCAATGCATTTGAGGGATATATAGGTCCCACCCATCTCATAATGATACCATTCTTATGTCTGCCACAAAATCATAAACCATACATCATAGCATTACCCATGTAATAAAAATGGGAATCATAAACATCGTGACATCATAAAAAATTTCATATAAGATAAAGGAATTCATAAAAATAATTCCATCACAAAATAATCAAATCAATGTAATATTAAGGATAAAAACAGGATCCTTTATCTTAGATGGAAAATAATTTTGATAAAACAATTGAACTCCATTCTTGAGGAAAATATCCTTTCTACTTCAAAAACACTTTTCCTTACATAACATGTCCTACAATTCTAAACTAAAAGAAGTTGATTAAAAATTAAATTGAAAATTTGTAAAGGAAGCTTCTTGGAATTTTTTTTTTAAAAATCCATTCATGCCGTATTAGTTAAAAAAACATTCTTCTCGTACTTTTGTCAGAAAATTCAAAAAGTACCTCGTACGAAAAACGACAAAAGATTCCTTTCATATATTTTACTAAAAACTTACAGAAGGGTAAAATTGGATTTAAACAATTGTAGGTGGATGGAAAAAATATTACATATTGAGGAAACATGGATGTGGATGATAAAATACACCCTAGTAAATACCAAAGTATAAAAAATCTCGGATAAAATGATATTGTGATATTTTCCCTTACCTTAGGTCCGATTTGCTTCGTACGTGTCCGAACCTCCTGTATAATAATTTAATTAATGTTATCGAATTATTCCAGAATAATAATTATTGTTATGATATCATATATGGTCATATTCATATCTTCTTAGTAGTAATATTTTATTGCTGCTTGTTATTCGGGTGTTTATAACTTTTTGTTCTTATGCGTGTTTTGTCGAATAAATTATTATTCTTCTCTTTAGGTTATAGATAAATCATTTCCAGAATGGAATTAATGTAATATATATCAAATTTATTCATTCAATTCATTTATATAATCATTATGAAATGAAGATCATGTAGAACGAATCGCATCACATCGTGGAGATGGTATTCTGTACGTACGCACGAGCGATGATATCGTTCCCATGATCGTGGAATTGTATTGGAGTGTATGTATACTATTGGAGAATAAATATCACTTTAAAATAATCATATATAGTAATTATTTACCCCATTATACCCATCCAAGTAAGGTGGTGGGGGAAAATAGATTACACCACGGCGTGGAGACGGTATTCCGTACGCACGCACGCGCGATGATTTCATTTTCCGTAGGATGGATAGATGTTGAAATAGGGTTGTTTCATACTTATAATAACATATTAGTATATGAGTGATACTGATGTTATTACTTCATAATGAAACATCTAAAGAATAAGAAGTATATGATGATAGAATTTGGAAAGGATATGTAATGGATATTACCTTCTTTTGACGCGCCTCTTCTTAACCTCCTCTTAGGGCACTAGGGTTGGTCTTTGAAGAAGACCAGAACCTCTTGGATGATTCTAGGGAAGTGGGGAAGTGAAATGGGTAGGTTTTGGCCAAGATTGAAGGATGAAATTGGTGTGATGTGGAGAGGGAGGAGTTGCCCTTTTATAAGGGAGGAGAGGGGCACCTTTGGAAATATAAGAAATATTAGTTTATATTAAATCCCAACCCCACATAAAAACTTCTAAAATGACTCATATCTGAATATTATATGAGATAGGGTTGTAATCTCATCAACCAATAAAATTTATACATGTTAGGAACTTATTTTAAACATTATCAACTTGATTTATCTTTATTTATCAATTTAATTTTTATTTGTGGTAATAATATTCTAAATTTTAAATTATTATAAACAATTATGTATGTGTTGTTAATTTTCCATAATTTGACACTTTATGACATTCTCGATGATATAAATTATAATTTTTAATTTTTAAATATTTATGTGATTTTAAAAAATTTTATAATATTTTATTTTTATAAAATAACAATAGTTTCAATTTTGACACTATTCATTTATTTGAATTTAAATAAAATATATACAGAGGATATGTTCAAAATAAAAGCTTTAATATATTAATAAAATGTCATATGTTTCTAAAAAATTAGTTGAGCACATTAAATAGTGCATATAATAATTATTTTAATATTTTTAAAACCATTTATTTGATATTTTAATTAATAAAATAATTTCAACATCACTATTGTGTCTTAATTAATGATAATTATCTAATCCCTAAATATTATAAATAAATTCCTATGATGTAGATAATTGTTTTAGCTTTTTGGATACTATTCATTTTCTAAGTTTCATTAAGTTTATCACCAAATTAAAATTATTATACTTATAAGATTTAAGAAAGTGACATGTTGTCACATTCTTTGGTTTTAATAATAATTAAATTATTTTCAAAGAAAAAAGTCTGTTAAATGAATCTAATCCGGACCTTAGGTGATATGGGTCAACTTTTAGTCATCCAATAGGATTTTGGCAGGTGTTAGGGTAATTTTATAATCTTATATTTAACCTTAATTACCCAATTTACTTTTTACTATGGTAAATAAAATTTACCGTAGTTACTATTCATAATGCCCAAAAACAAAAAGTACCCTATTAACATAATTTTGACCCAGTGATTCTGAATATGGAATCAATTTTTCAAAATTCAATACATATAAGGTGTAGTAATTAATTTTCAATAAATCCGGTTGTTATGAAAACGGGTTTTAGAAGTTAAAACATTGCCAAAGTTTGAAATATTTTTACCTATGAATTCAATGTGAAATTAATGATAATGACATACATTATATTAAATGGTAAAAATATAATCTATCTATATATTAAAAGCATTAAATATTATAATTTAACCATATAAATTATCTCAATGAAAATTTTGTTTTTAAATAAAAATTAGCGTATTTTTACTATTCATCAAAATATGAAAGTTATCAGAAAAATATCAAAAATTTATCCATAGTAAATTTTTATATCCTGATTCAAAAGAAGAATTTTATTTTGTCAAATTGAACTTATAAGCATGTCAAAAAATAGATTTAATGTGGGTGCGCCATCAAAAGGCGGCAAAACTGTATTTTTTTATAAATACTTTTTTTACCCAAAAAAATTTATTTTGTTCTCTTACCATGTTATAGATAATGTGTAAGATGAATAATAATGTTGTAAAATTTAAAATTCAGTTAATAATATTCATAAAGGCTAGTTTATTATATTATAATAATATATCGTTGTTTAGTGGAACTCGGTATTGCGTACTACACACACTATCGAGGAAGGTCGCGATTGCGTGCAGCGAAAGATTCCTTTAATGATTTATATAACATAAAAACAAAATATTTATCATAAAAGTCTCGAGTGTTACAATAAACCATCTATTAACTAACATAAAGCCTATTCACACTTTTCTGACCATTGGAACATTAATCCCTTATTATTTAGCATTTTCATGGGTGATGATAGTTAGGAGAAGTCCAGGATATACCTTTGATAATATCATTCCACATCCCAAAAAGTTCCTAATCACCAACCCAGTTTAGGAATGTTTCAAAAACATTACATACTCAAGCTACTTTTGGTTCACTGATATTCCAATATCAGGCCCACCATGCCCTAGGAACATTATCAATTTAATACAGAAGTCACATTTCAAAAGATTGGTGTAAATATTGTGCTCTCAATGTGTAATCATGACTATCTCAATGTTATTATCGTGTATCTATAATGGTTGTGAGTATATAAGTAAATCATCAATGAATACAATGATAAGGGATTATAATTATGGATGAATGATGAGGTACATGTGGGAAATGAACACATCTAGTGCATTCTTCAGCACGAATGACATAACCATGTACTTATACAATCCATATCTACACTGAAACACCATTATTGTAATTTCCTCCTCCCAAAAATATAATTTTTGATAGCCTGGTGGAAGATTAATCTTGGAGACCACCAATATCCCCATAGCTGATGAAAAGGATCACTGATCCAGGGAAATGGATATCGGTTCATCATCAACACCAATTTTAGGTTATGGTAATTAACACATAGTTGAAGACAACTATCTGACTTCTTGGTAAACAACATAGATTAACCCCATATGTAAGTACATAGATTTATATATCCCATCCTATAAAAATGTCTTGTTGAACCTTGAGCTCATTCAGCACAGCAGGTTCTATACAATACCGGGTACCAAAATGGTTATGCACCAGACATGAACACATTTTTACTTTACCCATGTATCCATTAGAGTTTCTAATACATAAAATATCCACATAAATTTAGACCCATTACATAATATTGTGACAGACTCTTGTTCCCTGGATAGATGAAAAAATCTATAGTGGATGTAAGGGAATATTTGACTATATTCTTAACTATTATTCCTATAATAGGCACTAAAAAATTGAAAACCAGTTTAGGTGGACCTGTTTCCTATACTATAGAGAAGGTGTGGGAGTATTTTAAACACCATTCACATGCATGTCAAATGGTAATGGTGATGCCTCCTCCCTTGTAGATGTATTTATGATTATATTACTTGTAGTTCTATAAAAAAAAGTCAAGTAAACATATTCTACAACATGAAGGACACACTATAAAAATATGTGAGTCATTAGGATAAACCCTAATCAGTCTATGGGATCACACAATGATTCTATGTAACTATTTAAGGGGAGAAGACATGGGTTTCCATTGACTCTTCCCTTTTCCCATGGTATACCCCTCCTTGCACTAACCCTTTTTCTCATCCCTAAACATTAGTCATGGTAATCATATATATACAAACACAAAATCAATCATTATTGAAATAATCATTGTCAATAAAGAAATATCACAAATCATGGATACACATACATATTCCACAAAACAAACTATCTTGAGAAAATATCACAAATCAAGACATTTAATTAATGTACTATTATGTAGTAAAACAACATGTATATGTATGTATTTTCAGACTATGGGCCTAATAATGATGCATAAAAATATATGAAATTTCATAAATCACATACAACATCATTTCTGTCACTAAATGTGAGTTTAATTGATGGTAAAAAACATAATTTCCAATTTATTGTAAATCAAATGTATACTCCAGTACTAACATTGTTTCCATACCCATGTCCAAATGTAATATCACATATCTAACCTATCCCAAACAATGTAATGAGGGAAAAAAGTTAGTTAGTCTGGATCAATTAATACAATTTTGTGACATCACAACCTAAATAACTATGTCTGGGTTGGAATGTCGTGTGACCACATGTGCACCTCCACATATGCAAGAGGATGATGACTAGCAGAGAGGGCATGAGTCAGTCTGTGGACATACTATGCCCTAAATATCGTATTATTGGGTCAATAATAAAAACTAAACAAAATGATAAATATTTAGGGAAAACATGGGGAAGAGTAAATATGGCATACATGTAATAAAAATAATGAATCATCTATTCATTGTAAGCATTTTTAAAAGAATTATATAATATAATGTAAATAAATAGATAGTAGATCATCTAGAGTCCTTCAATATATACTACTAGATCTGTGTACCTCAACTCAGCTATCCAATATAGGTCTCTTCCCATTCACCAGATCCCTCATTAAATTTACACGCACATCAAAATTTATGAGTTTAGTGTGATTAAGGGACTATGTAGGACACCACCAATGTACCCTTAACCATATGTTCTCAATTATAAAAACTTTTTCCATAATAAAATTATTTCATAACAAAAGTAATAACATACAATCCATCACAATGTGGTTTTTGCACTAACCATGTTTCCTAAACCCATAGCCAAACTAACTTCATGTCAATGCCTAATGGTTAAGAAATGTGTCAATTGAATCCATAAATAGCCACAGGGAAAATGAATTATTCTTTTCAGCATCATATGATCACAATAATCAACATCAAGGATAATAATGTAGACATTTTTTCATTACATACAAAGGAATAAGATTTATTCCATATCCATTCTTCATCTAGTGAAATAATAGGGACCAAGATCTAATAAACATCACTTAGTCATAGAAGCTTATACTAGGGACCAAGATATAGTTATCATCCATTTTCTATAGATGAACAAACTTGGGATCGATAGCTAGTAAGAATATACTATTCATTTAGTTCATACTAGGGATCGAGAGTAATTCCTCACACCAAAGTCATTGATTTCATCACACGATAGCCCCATGGAATCGTCATATTTCTAATTCATGCATTGGTCCCTAATCATCAGTATCGAAGGCCATGTGAACTCCCCCTCCAAGAGATAACACGTCACAACATTCTACCTATCTTGGGATCCATGAACAATACCACAAGGTATACTTATCATGGAAGGATAAATGAGAAAGAATAATATTACATCATAAGTAATGTATCACACACAATACATGTCATCAAAAATCAAACATGAAAAAATATACATATACTCATGGCATCATATGAATTATAGTGCTACAAACACCCCCACGTGTAATCAAAATCTAGCATGGTCATCAAAAATATGCCTATTCATAGTCATATTAATTAATGAATTGGTAAATGAGCCCAAAAGTGAAGGAACATCCAACCTTAACAGTTAGAAAACCCTAATTGTATTTTTATTATCATCAAATGTGATATGTCAAAGTCTCGACATGTAGTCATGTCGATTCCCAAGCTATGAAAATGTTTTTATAGAACCAAAAAACTATTTTATTTAATAAATAAATAAAATACTACATGTGGTGATTCATTTCTATCTCTGAGATTACTTTAGAATTATTTATTAAAAATTATCAATGAGGCTGATATTTTCAACAAGTCTTCCATTATCATTTAATTTATAGCATGAATATAAATTATAATTTTCCCATTATCATTTAAATTACCCCATGTGATAATAATATGTTATTTTCAAATTAAAATTTTTACATGTGTTGATATATTTTAATTCTTAAATTATCATTTAAATTGTGATAATAATTTATGATTTTCAATTTAATATTAGCACTTATGATGTTAAATTAACGTTTTGAATTTATTATTTAAAATACCATGTGTGGTGATAAATTATGATTTTGAAATAAAAATTATCACATGTGCTACTAAATTTTATTCCTAACTTTACCATTTAAATTTTCTAATGTTGTAACAATTTTTGATATTCAAATTAAAATTATGGCATGGGATGATAAATTATAATTTTCATGTCATCATTGAAATTTTCTCATATGATGATAAATTACTTTTTTTATTATAAATTATTATGTTATATTCTGTTCAATTATTTGTATATAAGTATTTGTTTTATTATTTAAATTTGAATTCTATCATTTTCATTACCCTTATAGTGTTTTGGAATTAATAACAAAAAGGGATAATAATAATAATAATAATTATTATTATTATTATTATTATTATTGTTGTTATAAAAAAAAATTGGAAGAACATACATGCACCACATTGGTTAAGGAAGGTAGAAATGGACCGATCATATATTGATATGGGACGAAACACCAAAAATAGATTCAAAGACCCCCGATGAGCATTCACCATCTCAATAGTTTTTTTCCAATGTATAAACAACACATAAGTATTTATAGAACCATAAATGCAAGTATGGTTTCTAGACCAATTAAATTTCGATTTTGAAAAGAAATTTCATTCGATTGATTAATGCATATTTAATGGATTCTCAATAATATGGTATTCCATCATCAACATATCAAAATGGTTGAGAAACAAAGGTTTCAAAAAGATTCCAAATATTTAATGGGGGATACACTTTGTTGGAGAATAAACCACAACATTCCAAAAAAATATTAATTAATATGTAGATAAGTTATTTAATATAATTATCAAATAAATATTATTCAAAATATGACATGTATAAATTCTTAGTGAGTTTTAATGTTTTAATTTATATTTGAAAAACCCCTCATTCTGGACCCAAGGATGGTCACATATTTCTCATTAAAGTCGTTATTTTGGAGATATTTTTTATTTATTATTTATAAAATGGATTAAATAATTAATTAAATATCAAAATTATATTCTTTATTTAGTGAGGAATCAAAACATTTGACGATTAGAAATTTCATAACCCTCCTAGGGTAATTACTTGTCTTAGAACTAACAATAGTCTCAAATTCTTTATATAAAACAGTTTTTCGTAGAGATTAAATTAAATTAATAATTATTAGAATAAAAATTATTAAATAAATTATTTTCTTGAGAGAGACTTCAAAATGTTGAATTATTACTAATTTTAAAACCTTCATTGGGTAAAAACTTCGTGTCATAGCAAATGGTGGTCTCATATTTCTCATTCAAAACAACATTTTGGATTTATTCAATTATTTTGAATAAATTGTAAATTATTGGTATAATATATTTAACAAATTTATTCTGTATTTTTTGTGGCCCAATGGCCTTGGGATCATAATCCAACGTAGAGTATGAGTATAAAAATATTCAATTGAGTATTCAAAATTTTTAATTGTGCATTCACCCTTATGTATGTAATAAACAAATTTGTTTAGATAAATTCACTAATAAATCATTTTTTCACATAATCCACTTATAATTTAACAAAATATGGTATTACATGTCATTATAAAATTTGGTATATTACTAATTTTTATTATACATTGCATCTGACCAGTATCCTAGGTTTACTGTTATTTTTTTTGAATAGACAACTGATGTTATTGGGTACTGAATTAAGTTTCTATATACATACTTATCATTATTCAAATGGATAGTTAAGTGGAATGATTTACAGCTTATTGGATTTGATTAAATATTATTCATTGGATTAATGTAATTTTTTATCAATGTAATTCATTAGTTTAGTTTCCTTGTAATAACAATTTTCATTCTATTATATATAGGGAAACATATGTGGGATTATATGGAAATCAGGGTTATACTCTAATTTTTTGGGATAATGTTGGTAAAAGGATGTAGTTAGGAGTTTTGTTCATTGAGTACATTTTTTAAAATTTAATATGAATTAGAATCGCATGTTAGAACCTTAGAGTTGGAAGAAAGGATATTTAGATATTGAGAGTAAATATATTTCAATTTAGGTGGGTGATCATGTTTTTCATAATGTATCTCCATGTAAAATTTATATAGTCATAGTAAAAATGATAAGTTATTCATATGGATCAATTAAACCAATATAATTATATGAATATTTGGATCAATATCTTAGTTAGTTTCTTTGACTCAAATTTTATCCCACATACATTATATATTATCATTTCATTATTACAGAAATAAATGTAGGATGTGTATTTTTTTAATCTATGATGTAGTATAGTAAAATTATAATATTTGAAATGTGTGAAAACATTTTTAGATTCATGATCAAAAAGAGGCAGGTTTTCAAAATAATGTGATTAACTCAGTTATGGTTGTTTGGTAAAGAAATCATTGAAGAAGAAACTGGGGAATTAGAAAATGTTATAAAGGAAAACTATCTCTCATATTCAAAGTACTAGATCAAATTTATGACCAAATAAATAAGGTTTTTAAGAATAAATATATTCACTATATTTTGGTAATTTTGAAATGAGATGACTGAAGGAGAAACAAGTTAATTATATAATGTTATAATGAAAAACTATGTCCACTTCTTTAGGTAATGGATAAAATTTGAAGGTTAAAATTTCTAGAAGGTAAAAGAATTTTATATACAAGCTAATATTGATATAAAATAAAAAATTATTAATTTTAATTAGGTATATTTTATATTATTACACTCATAATAAGAATATCATGTAACTTTTCAATCAAAATTAAAATAGATGTGTTGTTGCTAGTTTATAGTCATGTATTATATAGTTTTATTCAGAAAAATAATTTCTAAATAGTATAATTATATATTCAAAAATAATATCTATTTGTGAAATAATAAATTAACCAGTTGATGAATTTTTTTGTTTTGGTGTTTTTAAAAATTAATTTATAATGAATATTGTAATTACATATTTTTAAAATAAAGTGTATTTGTCATTCCATATATTTAAAATTTTAATTTATACCTAAGATATATTTTTTAATTTAAATAGTTCTTCTTGAATATTAATTATCTAAAATGATTAATTCTAATAAAAATATTTTCATAATTTTTAAATGTTTCTTTCTTAAACATAAAAGGCTTTTTTTGACAAACCCATTTTTATTTTCATTTTTTGTATTTATATTAAATTATTTTATTCTATTTATATATATTTAAGTATTAAAAAATGAATTCATATTTTGAATAATGACATTCATGTTTTGTAAACAATTTATCCTTATTATTTAAATTAATTAATATTAACTTACCTAAAAAATTTTGGTTACCATGGTAAGAGTAAACAATATCTGAAGGGTTAAAAATAAAATTATAAGGGTTGAAATAATTTAAAAACTTTTCTAAATCTTATTGGGGGGTCATATTTCTAACATATCAAATCCATTAATTAAATATGAATACATTTGAATTATCTTTTCCTATTTAATTAATAAAAATTAATATTTTGAAAAATTAAATGTTTATTTTCTCCCCCACTTATATAAATTCACTTCATTTTGTCCTTTATCCACACTTAATTATCCTTTTATGTCATCTATGAACAACCATAATTCTATACAAACATTCATACCCACATAATAGATGTCCAGTTTCAATAAAAACATTTTCTTAGTGTCTCATTAGCTGTAATACTATAGTGGTTGTCTAAATGAGTTGAATTTTTTTAATAGAGTTTTTTCCATATATTTTTTAAATTACCAGCTTCAAAAAACCTGTAGTCATTGTGAGATAATAACATCAGTAACACTCATAGAATGATTTTTTTAATTATTATGGTATATTTATTTATTATCAACTTATACATTTAATGGAAAATGGAAATATATTTCATAAAAATGTAATTATTTCCACCTCGTGGTGAAGATGGGTTACATTTTTCATCACTACCCACTATGTAGAGTCAAAATAAAGGATTCAAGTATGAGAATATTTTCTATATGAAAAAAATTATTTTTTATTTGTATATGAATATTATAATTCATTCTATTCTATTCAATGTAAAATGAAATCATTCATTTTTCGTGCATGAATATTATTACCTCACGATTTGATATATTCTATTTTTGATCACTTCCACACATGGCTAATGTAAATATATATTTTTGTGTGTGTGAATTTATCGAAATAATTTGATATTTTTGATATATTAATAACATAGTTATTTCATAATTATACATAACAAATTTCCCAACTAACTTTGAAAAACTTAAACAATACTGATGAATACGTGCAGACTACTATCTCAATGACATAAAATTATTAATTTTTCATAACCAAAATACATAGATGAACCTAACATAAAAATTAATTTATAAAAAACAAAAAAATAATGATTAAATTTATTAAATTGTAGAATAATTATCCATTTGACCATAGTCAACCATCTAATGACATTTTAAAAATATAAGAAGAATATATTCAAAAGATTACGCAAGAATTAATTTATAATGTAATTTAATAATTTCGGGGTAAATGTTGAATAAAATTTATAATAATAATGTAATATGTTATTACTAATATCGAAATAATCATAATTTTATAATTCATGAATAAAAAGAGAGTTTCTGATGAGTTGGCCTTGAGGTAAAATAATTTTATTCTCAATTCCTTTTTTAGACTTCAGAAATTTTAAAAACATTTTTCTTTGTTTATGGTTTCTAAAATAAATTAATAATTTAATTATTCATTAATTTTTGGGATTAATGTGTTTAAAAATAAATCCTTGTTCCTTCAATTAATTTATAAAAAAAATAAAATAGTTATCAACCTATAAGAATAACCTTGCATTAAAATACCATTTTAAATGTTTTGATTATTTATTTTATAAATCATTTCACCCTATTTCCATATTATAAAAATCCATTTATGGATGTATTTATATACACCTAGGTAAATTATAATGGAAACTAGATATCACTTTTTACATTCATTCAATGGTTTTTATATTTATAAATTTTAAACATATTAAATAGAATAATTTGACATTACTTACAAAGGGTCAAAATGAGTGGTTTATTTTAACATATAGGTCTTGAACAACTTTTCTTCACATCATTAAAGTTATTAGTTGGTTTTATTATTATATAATATTGTATGTTTTTGTAAATAACATATATTTTATTATGTTCTACAAATTTATTGATTTACCAAAAATGTGTTCTCTAATGAAAGGGTATTTTTATATACAACAGTTTTTTTCGAATTGTGTTCAACAAATTTTTCAATGATTTAAGAAGACAATGTGAAATATTAAAAACATTATTCATGATATGGTACATGATAATTATATATGATAATAGGTGAGCCTAATACAAATTATAAGAAACGTTATCCAAAAACATACTTTACAACATGTCATCCTAGTATAGATATCTAATGCATTTGGAATAGTGCTTTTTCATCAATGGTAGGAAGGAGGGATTTATGTATGGTAGTTTCTCATATATATTTAACTATGATCTAGTTATTTATAATAGGATTAAATATAGTTTATGAATATGACTCTCTAATATTTCAATAAGGTTATATATTTCTTGTTGTTGGGTTTCAATGGTTATCATTTAGAAAAAAAGTGTTTTCCCCGTTTTCATGTGATTTATTTTATACCCCTAAAAAATAATCTAAAAAGGATAAAAATTTATTTTTTTCACATTAATAACATATATGTTTAATTAAAATCCCACAGGTTTATCTTTTATACTCATCCCACATTTTCAAATAATTTTAAAATGTTTTCTGGATGAGTAGGAAAAAAATAAGACACTATGATATTCATGATTATTTATAATAAATAAACTAGTTTCATTTTTTATTATTTATATTATGGGAAAATGGAAAAAAAATTATAGTGTATACATTACATATATGGGTTAGTTATGTTAGAGTTTTTACCACATTATATCATTAATAAAACATAATGATCCTCAAAATGAATGAAAGTGATTTTTTCATTTGATACTCAAGAATATGTTATATTTTAATGAATTTTCATTATAAAAGTCAAATGAAAAATGAATATACCAATTCTACATTCAATTGAATAAAATCCTTCATAAAAACTATGGGGATATAAAATATAAATTCATATTTTTATACAATAATGTAACAAAATTTAATATTTAAATTTTAGAAAAAAAAAATGTTGAGATAATCTAGGATAGTGAATGGGTTTATTAAACATTTTCATTATTCTAGAAAAATTGAAGTATTTCTCTCCACCTTTGGAGGGGTAGAATTAGGGGACCGGCCATGATGCCTACTCGATCACCCAAATCACCACCATCACCCATGTTGCCTCTATTAAAGAAATCTAGGAACATTATTTTTAATGATTAGAAATTACACATTATTGGTGATATAAATATTCTAAATGTAATTTATTGGTATGATTTAATAGTACTCATTGAGAGATTGATGATTGTAACTTGGAATATTTAATCCAATTACATAGTTTATTTATATTTTTTGAAATATACCGTTCTAGTTGTTATATATATATATATAATATTGTGGTAAAATAATTTATAATAATATATTTATATTAACATAATCATTTTATGGATATAATTGAATTAATTCTAAACAACTAGTTATAATTTTTTTTATGTTTGTTATGTGCATAATTTGGTCCCCATTCATATAAATTAAGTCATATAATCATGATGTCAACTTATTCCTATACAATGTAAATGATCTAAATATGGATAAATACACTAGTTGGGAGAATTTTCTTATTGGGAAAATTTAGAATGAAATTATTGTGCATGTAATTATAAAAACATGAAGGTATTATCAAATATATATTGACGATACCTTTCCAAAAAAATGATTAAATAAATATAATTATGCAAAAATAGTGAATATAAAATTTCATAGATTCTATAAAATTATATATTTATCATTTACAGGAAATATGGGGACTCTGTGGATTTTTAGAATTATTCATTCGAATCATAAAAGATTTTTTATAGTTTAATAGGTTATCACATAATAGGATAATATGTTTCAATGTTTTATAATATTTCCCATTTTTATTTGTAATATATTTGAATTCAATGTCACATTATTTTATACTGGATGAATGGTCAGAACATAATGACCTTTTTTAGAGAATGGACAGTGACTAGGTGAATATTAAAAAAGAAGTGAATATTAAGTATCAGATGAAACTAATATGTATATATTTATTAACCATCTGTATTTTAATGACCACAAATTTTCCATTTCATTATATATGTATGTCAATATATGATGGACATGTGTCCGAGTTCCATAGTTCAACACTTATAGTAGTTATTACACCTTGGAATTGGGGATGTGTTGGGACCATAATCTAGGTATTGTAATAAGTAAGTTAATGTAAAATAGAATCATTTTAATTTATAAATGTGTAAACATTATTATGTGACACCATTATACATTTTGAGAACCTTTTTATTCCCATCAATATTATATTCATTAACTATGAGTGAAATGCATAGTGTGATTGGGATATCACATTATGATCTTTATGTCTATTCTATTTTGATTTAATGAAACCATATAACAACATGAAATATTGTATTTTTTATTAACTATGAAGCCATGGTTCATATGAAATATATATTGTTTTTAACATACCCTATCTAACCATAGGTTCTTTTGGGAGAATCTTGGACTATCATTTTCCATTGTATTGGAACCTTAGGCCTTTTCGTAAATTAACTGCCATCAATCTAGGGTATCCCTTTCTAACCTTTTTATCTTATTATTTATTCCATGAACATTATTTTCAACCCTTAAAAATTCTATACTTTCAAAATTTATTATTTTTATTAATTAATTAACATTATTCATTTGTTGATTATATTATTATGGTTTATCAATTTTTTTTAGGTTCAATGATTCTATTATCAATTCATCATTCCATTCTAGTTTCATTGTTCACAATTATTTGTTTTGAGATAGCTTGTCTTTGACTTCTCCTATCAAATTATTATTAAATTATAGAGTATCATTATTTCCTTTCTATTGGGTGGGTAATTATGATTGAAAAAAATAATTTTGTAAATCAAAATAATTGTAATTATAATTGGATTTATTATTAGATCAATATGGTTTTTATATTTTTTATATTGTATGATGATATTTATTAGATTTTATAGTTCTTTGGATTATATATATTTTATAATTAATTAACAATATTGAAAAATAAAGAATTAATTGAAGATGTAATGAAAAGGATGAAAAAAAGGAATTCATCAACATTGTTATTATTAGTCATATATTTTTAACATGTTAATGAATTAAATTATTTATATTATTTAGTTGATTTTTTATTATGTTCTTATAAAAGTATTTTTTTTTTATTAATTCATTATCATTATTAATTTATTTAATTATTATATTAAATAAGGATAATGATTAACATAATCAATAATAGTGGTCTACTACATTTAATCCTTTTTTTCTCTATTATTTCTTATATGTAATGAAGTATCACTGGTTCATTAATGTAATTATTTTCTTCATGAAAATATATTTTCCATCAATATACATATTAGAATATAGATAACTTCTTATGATTTAATTAAGAACCTTGTTTGGTTTTTTATATAGCAAGGGTGGAAGTGTTTTGATTTTGTTGTAATATAATGAATTTGAGGTTAATGGTGGGATACAATGGATTGAGTGGAATGGTATTAGAAATGATGATGTGGGTATAGTATTTAGTTCCTTATTTTATTTTAAAAATTAATGTCTACCTTTTATGTTAAATATGGTCTAGAATTTCTATTCATTAACTAATCCCCTGGTGTATTTCCTTCAATGAATTTGGTGTCATTATGTCGTAGAGCCCATATTTATTGAATAATAACTAAAAAATAAATTAATTAAATATGGATGGTTCAAAAATTCTGACGATTTTAGTATTATAAAACGATGCGGAATCCTTGGAATGTATAATTGGACAAAAGATAATGGTTATAAATAATGAAATTATAATTTTTAAGGATTGATACTTTTCTATAGACTATTCATTTAAATATTCATTCTTAATTTATCAAGAGATATTATAAAATGGATTGTAATTGAATAATAAAAAATGGTTAGGGATAATAATGAACATTAATGATTATAAGCCTAAAAATGTATTATATTTGTTGTTCATAATTATGATATTTGATTCATAATACGATATGATAGTCATTATTTAACAATAGAGTATGATATATTCCCATAGAATGTTTTTGTGTTATAATATTACTTATGTTAAATTATATCATATTATCCTCCACTTAAGTTGAAATAAATTTCCTATAAATTTATTTACCAAAAGTTTCCAGGAGTATTATTTATGGGGTCAGCGAAGCTCCCCCCTCCACTGCTAATTGGCACAAAGGGGGAGGATACTCGGCATTCTCGTAATTGTCAATGACACGTCTTCAATACTTTCACCAAACTTGATACTATTCTGAGGTTCCCTTCAATAAACATGGATCTGAAATTCCCTTGATTTTGAGATGGTGTGCCAGTGATTCCTTTATCGACATTGGAGTTTACAGAGGTAGAGAGCTTCCTTCATTTGACAATGGATGCACGATTTAGGAGAAAAACACCTTCAGTGGACGAATTTTATAGGTTCGTCTTCATTTTTTGGTGGCATCAAGATTGGGCAGTAGTCAGCATGATAGATAATAGGAACATGATGGTGCAATGTTCTTCGACGGAGGACCTTGTTCGTGCCCCGTCTTATGCTCCCAGGAAGTGCGGTGACTACAGTTTCCATCTGGCTCAGTGGAGCTATGCTTTCTATCTCAATCGTGACTCTCCTATGGTTCCGAATTGGGTAATCCTTCCTCAAATGCCTATCAATTTCAGAATCCTACTATTATTCACATGTTAGGGAATATAGTGGGCCGATTTATTTGAGTCGATTCACGTACCACTGGTTTTTGTCCTCTGATCAATCCACGTATGTGTGTGGAGGTCGACGTGTCGAGAGCACATGTTGAAATGTGTGGATAGAATCCAGTGAGCAAATCCAGTGTAAACAACCAGTGTTCTATGAGAAGTGGGTGGATTTCCTCTATTCTTGTTAGTGGTTGGGTCATGCGAGCGACACATGAAGACGATGTGGACACTAGGGGAACACTACAGAGATCGCGAAGAAGGAAGCATCTGGCATGGTGTAGATCTAGGTTTTGGAAAGGCAGGGTGTTAAACCCTCAGTTTTGGAAGCCTCAGATCAGATCAAGGAAAAAATGAGGAGCTGGGATATGGGTAAAATAGTAGCAGTGCGGGTTGTGGAAACTGAGGCAAATGGTGGGAATTTATGTGGAAATGAAATTGTTCTTTGGACAGAGGTATTGGTGAATGATCCCAATATCACTATAAACAATAGTTTCTCTACTTTGTGGGTCACCAAACATCAATTGACAGGGCATGTATCAGTTTTTGATAGCATACAAACTCATAATACTTTTCCAGTTCATGAGGACAAAGGGGATAACATAAATTTAGTTGGATCGGGCCTTTTGAATTCTTATGTAGCCAACAAGGTGAGTAAGGAGTATCCAATGGATTTGGCTAAGGATCCTAAAGTCCAATAAGATTTTAACAAATTGATAGGTGATCTTAGTGGTGTGAGCAGGCCAGTCACAATGCCTGATCATCATGCAGTTCCCAGACATGGTCATTCTAGACCTGCAACTGAATCTCAATCTAAAATCAATGAAGAGTGTCCTAAGCCCAGTCAAGAAAAGACAATTAACCGGATGTTTCTGGATGGGGAGACTGGTATGGGTATATAGGTTACTCCTTTGGGTGGCAATGGTGATATGACTAGAAGGGAAGCTCCAGTGGTGAATGTGGGAAGGGGTCTAGACCCTATTCATACCCTAGTTTTATTTCACAATAGGTTTCAATACCTTCCATAGGCTGATGTGAATTTTGAATCCATTACCCTAGCTGAGGGAGTCGGGGCTGGAGTGTAGTTTTTCAAAGGGAGTGACCATGATCAACCATAAAGGGAGGATTCAAGCCAAATAAGTAATATGGGTTTTGAAAAGAGGAAGGGGAAGATGTACTAACCTTCATTAAATCTTTATTTAGAGACTCGCTCTGCAAAGAAGATGAAGGAAAAGAAAATGGAAAAGGAGTATAGGCACCTTCAGATGTCAGGGGAACAAGGTGATGGAGACCTGGTTCTCATTTTAAATTTTGAAGAACCAGTGATGGAGGAGGCCTTTATGTTCAATGCAACAGTTGAGGAGGCAGCTAGGAATATGGGGCGGTCGTTTGAGGTGTCCCTTAATGAGGAAACATTTTCATTGATTGACAGACATGACTTAATTCTGGTAGGGGTTTCAATAGAGAGGTGATCAACATAGAGGAATAAATTCAGAAGTTGGATCAACATTCTTTTATGTTTGAGAAGAGGATATTGGAGGTTTCTGACTTACATGTTTCATATTTATCCAGGAAACTTTTTAGGGAGAGGGACTCGGGTAATACTAAGTTTCTTTATAAAGACTCTGATCAAGTAGGTGGTTTTGGCCAGCTGCATTGAGAGGAATGTTCTAGGAAATGTGAAACCCTATTGTTTTTTCCTACTCGTTATATTCATTTGTATTTTTGGTTCTTATTTACAAATCTTACATGGACCTTCTCTAGATGGGGATATGAGTGTGAATTCTTCATCGATGGAGGCCTTTTCGATTCGGATTCTTGAGAGGGTATGGCTACGCCATCGATACCGTGCACATGCAGTTTGCACGGGACTGCTTGCTGAAGGGTCTTGTGTTAGTGAAGGCTTGATATCATGACTCAATTGTAGGGGTGGGGATTTTCTGAGGGTTTTCTTTGGTGTTTTTTCCACTCGTTATCTACTTGTGATGTTTTTAGATTGCTCAGTCTGCTTTTTTGGTTTCTCACTTTCTTCCTCAAAAGTGTTTTGGTAATAAAAAAAAGTAATTTTCAGTCAGTGTGTTGAGGATAATAATGGCTAACTATAACCCTTATCCTACTCTCTCTTTATGATATTTTATAATATAGAGGAATATTTATTCTACGGTGGACTAGAGTAATGTGATATGTACATAAATAGGATTTATTGACACATATATATGCCATATATAAATATAATGGTTGGAGAATTATATGGTTATAGTGTATACACATATCCAAGATTGATAATATTATAATTATGACATGTGTATTTATGTATAAGAAAAACATTAATAGGTTATGGTCTCTATTTACCTAAGTATTAATGAATTTTAGTTTTACTATATGATTATGGGGATGTAATGATAATGTGGTTATGGTTATATACATTGTCCTATCGTGTTTTTTAAAAAATGAGAATATTGGGTTATTGATAATATAGATGAAACATTATGTGAGACATTGGTATTTACGGTGAATGGTTCATTAGGAAAGATAATTCTGGGTGACATTATTATAAATATTCTTTCAATAGTATGTGATATACTTCTTCACATTAAATAATGAGCAACTCAAATTTTAAATTTGAATATTTTTAACAAATTTTTTTAAATCTGTAGATATATTTATATATTTGTTTGGTCATTTTTAATATTCAATCCCATTTGGGTGATATTTTTTTAGATTTTCCATCTTCGTATAAATCTATTCTCATCAAAATATGTATTTATATATATATATATATATATATTTATGTGTGTATCTATGTAAATTATATAGGTTAAGAGGAAGTATGCAGTGATTGGTCTTAGTGTTATATTTTATATGTCATTTCCCATTGTATTTTTCAACATTGATAGTATATTGTACAACAACATATATATTTTTCTTAGTACAAATATTAATATGGATTTGAATTTTTTATTCATCATTATTTCTTTGGAATTTTTTTGGTGTCGACTACAATATGTGGGTGTTCTATACCCTCTATTCCAATCACAAAATCATATTCAATTAGAGGCAGGGAACATTTGATAATTATTATCATCACTACAATCCTAGATGGGGAACTATTGGAGGAATGTAATGAGAAATATTTATTAAATATTTGGTCAAATGATAGGATGTATCTTTGGGTTATGAACTATTTATAATTATATGGTTTGGTGGGTAAATAGTATCATTTGAATATGGAATGTTATATATGAATGGAATACTTACAATGACACATTAGAATATGTACCCATATTATTCGTTGTAAGGATCTATAATTAAATGAATGAATTTTGTGAATTATAAATTATTTCAAGGTTGTGACCAATTTAAGGATAATGAATAATGATTTCATATACTAATGATATTTTTTATTGATATTATGAGTAGTTTTAAATAATAAAACATATGGAATCCATATTAATAGTTAATAATATTAAAAAATTTGATTAATTGTAATAGATCGTAGTCAAAATCCCCATAATTCAATTATTGAAGAAGTTTAACCTGAAAAACCTATAAATAATAACATATATATGTTTAATGAAAATAAATTTTCAATAATGAAACCTTAGAGTTATGACATCATAGATGATAGAGTAAATATGGAAATATTATAGACTAGGAGAACAATGAATAGTAGTGGAGGTGGTAATTTCATCCAGTTTTATCTTTTAAAGAATTGAGAACTAGATTATCTTGTATATTGGTATGATAGAATGATCTATTTTCTATAGGAGTGCTTTATTCATCAATGATAATGAGGACTTAACATATTAATAGCAGATATTCAATCATAATTTTAAGGCTTATTTCCTTTCATTGACAATGAAGGAAACATATAACTAAGAGAATTATTCCCCTCACTAGGGGAGTTTTTGCATGTGGTTATTAGGGATAATGTTAATGAACCCCATGATTTATACTTCATATGTCTTTCTACTATAATATTCAGGAGTAAGTAATCTATTGGTTGAATTTTTTTATATATAAAGTGATATGTCTCCATATCCACTTTACCAATGTCAATTGTGGTATTGGTGAAGGAAGTGGATTTTGAGTGGACAATGTCTCTGATAATATCATCATTTGAAATAAGATATCAATGAATCTTTGGGTTAAAATTTATTACAAGAGAATTTTTTTTGAATTGCAAAAACAATTAGATAGTAGGTAGATGTCTTCATCTACCCTCATCTCATTTCACAAGAGATAGAAGCACTAATTCCACTATCATGTTAAGAAGCATTTATTATTATTTTTTTAGAGGACATTGCTATTATGATCTCACGTTCCCAACAATCAATAATTGATATTATGGATCTTGAGTAACACAATATGTTTATCAAATATTGTTGAGTCAATAAGGTTTTCCTTATGACTTTTCCATTCCTTCTTGTTTTGAAAATCACAAACACCTTATCTTTAAGGAAAATCGCTTTTGTAAGGAAAAATGATTTCTTAAGGAAAATTGCTTTTATAAGGAAAAATGCTTTCTTAAGGAAAAACGATTTTATAAGAAAAATTTATCCTTATCATATTTTCATTAATATTTTTCTTAAGTATGAAATTCGGATTCACTTTCTCAGAATCATAAAAACTTTGATATAAAAGTATTCTGTTTTTAGGATTCGGTTCTGGACAAGAACTATAAGGAAGTTTCATTCCGAATTCCGGATATGAATTCTGACCTAGTTCTATTCCAGATTCAGGATACGAATTCTGAAGAAGAATTCTCATTACGAATTCTAATGAAGAAATCCCATTCCGAATTCTCATTACGAATTCTGAAGAAGAATTCTCATTACGAATTCAATGAAGAATTCTCATTACGAATTCCAATGAAGAATTCTCATTACGAATTCTAATGAAGAAATCTCATTCCGAATTCTCATTACGAATTCTGATAAAGAATTCTCATTACGAATTCTGATGATAAAATCTCATTACGAATTCTGATGATGAAATCTCATTACGAATCCTGATGATGAATTCTCATTACTAATTCTGATGATGAATTCTCATTACGAATTCTAATGACGAATTCTCATTACGATTTCTGATGACGAATTCCTATTCCGAATTCTCATTCCGAATTCTCCTATTAAACAGAATCTGATTATCATTGTTTTATACACTCTGAATTTATTCACTCCGAACTTTCACTCCGAAATTTCTATTCCGAACTTTTATGATAGAGTTTAAAACAATGTCGTACTTTCTATTACACTTGTTTTGTTATAAAACGATGTCGTCCATTTTGTTATAAACTAACCGTTGTCTAAGTGACACGTGTACAGGTCCCTCCGAACTTTAAGGAAAATATGACCGTTGGAGAAGGAGCCGACCTTACCTATAAATAGGAGCTCATTTGAAAGAGCTCGGTGTTGTTTGCTGAAAAAGTGCTTACATGCTGTTGAAGTGATTTCTAGAGAGAGAGTCTCTTAGTAACTCTCAAAGCTTCGTGCGACTCCGAATGTTGGTGATTACATTCGAGGGCTTCCGGGGATAGGAAGACAGAGGTGCCGACTACCTTAAAGATCGAGGGCTTTCTTGCTGAGAAAGACAGAGGTGCCGACTACCTTAAAGATCGAGGGCTTCCTTGCTGAGGAAGACAGAGGTTGCCAACTACCTTGAAGTTGAGGGCTTGCGGGGATAGCAAGACAGAGACACCGATCTTCGTATCGAGGGCTTACCCTGGTGTGGGTAAGACAGACTTGCTTGAAAGTATAAATCAAGGGACCTTTATCCAAGGTTGTTGGATACCCTTCTCTTTGGGTTAAAAGACTATTATCTTGTTACTAGTAGTTTTACTACTTGTCTTTATTCCGCTGCAATTTGTATCTTAAGGAAAGTATAACTTTCTTATACTTCCTTACTTACTCTGATTAGTTTAGATTCTATACGCTTTAAGGTAGAATCTTATATTGTAACTTTTGTTAAGTTTCAATTTCCGGAACCATATTTCCGGAATCTACTTTTGGAATCTCTTTCCATGTTTAGTTCGGTGTTAGAGGTGTTGTGAATCTATTTAGTTTAACTTTGTTAAACTTAGTCCTTTCCTTTTCTTAAGGAAACTTTAGTTGTTCATAACTAACTTTAAAGGTTCCAAAGGAATTTTTAAAGTATACAATTCACCCCCGCTCTTGTATATTGAGCATCTCATATCATATTTCGATCCAACAATTGGTATCAGAGGTTGGAAACCTCTTACTCTATACCATTCTTACATTTGGTATCAGAGCTAAGGTTACTGAAATACTTGTACTCACATACATGTTTTTCTTGCTCATTTTTCCATTCCGAACTTTGTCATTCCGGATTATCCATTCCGAACTTTTCTCATTCCGAACATTTTGATTACGAACTTTTGCTACTAACTAGTTTGTGTGCAAAGTTATTTTTAGTATGGCAGGAATGAATGTTGGTTCGATTGACAATCTGAATCCTACAAGACCACCAATCTTTGATGGTAATGATTATGAATACTGGAGAGATCGTATGAAGACTTTTGTTATCAATACTGGAGTAGATAACTTTGTCATGCTTACTGGTGATTATAAAATTCCTGACAAGGAAGTCAGAACCTTTACTAACCAGGAGAAGCAAGAATATCAACTCAACTATAAGGTACGCAATACTTTATTATGTTCAATGACTAGAAATATATATAGCCAAATTTCTTCTTGTGAAGCAGCTAACTGTATATGGAAGAAGTTAGAGGTTACACACTTTGGGACTTCTAAGGTGATTGAGACTAGAAGAGCTATGCTTAGAGCTGAATATCATGGCTTCAATTTTCCTTATGGAGAACCTATCTGTAAAGTTCAACAAAGATTTATGACTATTGTCAATAGTCTAAAATCTATGGGAGAGAAAGGATTAGATGATGAAGCTCTTGTGGACAAGATTATTGACATTATGCCCAATGAGTGGGAATCCAAGAGAACAGCTATAGATGAGAACAGGAAGGTTACTCAAATTACTCTTGATGAATTATTTGGAACTCTTCTACAACATGAGACCAGAATGAAGAGAGATACTGACGACATCAAGAAGAAGAATGGAAATGGTACTGTTGTTTTTACTTCAACTTCAAATCAGATGAAAGCTAAGACTCCTGAGAGAGTAACCAGATCCAAATCTAAGAAAGTCATTTTCGAATCCGAATCTAGTGAAAGTGAAGTTTCAGAAAATGAATTAGCCAATCTTGCTCGAAGGATGAACAAGATAGCTGGGCAAAGAAACTTTCAATCCAAGTATAAGAAGAAGGACATGAAAGATAAGAAAGATGGAGAAGTTACTTGTTATGAATGTAAAAGAGCTGGACATATTAGACCTGATTGCCCTATGCTCAGAAAGAAAGAAAGGAAGGAAAGACATTCAGAAAAGAACAGGAAGAAGTATTACAAAGCTAAAGCTAAGAAAGTTCTGAAAGCTAATGACACCTGGAGTGCCAGTGGTGGTGACTCTTCAGATGAATCTTCTGATTATGAATCTTCAGGACAAAATAATCTTGGTCTTATAGCCAGATTACCTATTGAAAATCATTGTATTATGGCTAAGGTACGAAATGCTGAATCATTGACTAATGTTTCCTTAAATTCTAATGATAGTAAGTATTATAACTCTTCTGATGAAGAATCATCTTCTGATGAGGAAAATACTTTACCTACTTTTGAAGAAGTCTCTAGGTTTGCTGAACTTCTTGAGATTGAGAATTCCAAACTCAACAAGAAACTTGATAAGGAAAATTCTAGGAATTCTATTCTTACTAAAGAGATATCAGATCTTTCTAAAGATCTTGATAAGAAAAATGCTGATTTTGAAAGTATTTCAAAAAATCTTGAGGAAGTAAGTTCTGAGAAGAACAAACTTGCTAAAGAATTAGAAAAAGTAATTTCTAATAAAAAAGTTTTCGAGCTTAACTCTAGTTCAAAAACTAATGATTTTGAGGATAAAAACTTGGTTGTAAAACTCAAGTCCGAAATTTTTTCCTTAAAGAAGTGTTTATCAAACTTTACCCATGGTAAGGAAAATATTGATAAGATGTATTCTCAAATACGACCTTTAAGAAATAAATCCGGATTTGGTTATACCCAAGCAAAACCTGTTTTCAGCAACAATTATTTTGTTCCTCAAAGTGCCCCATTTTGCACTAAATTTCAATGTGGTGGTCACTGGGCAAGAAATTGTTCCTTAAACAAAACCCAATCCTTAGGTTTTCATAAAGCTTATTTTTCTAAGAAAATGTGGGTACCTAAAATTTTATTGTCTGGAAATCTCGGATCCAAACAAGTTTGGATTCCGAAAGTCTAACTTTGTTCTTAATTTCAGGAAAATAAAGAAAGTTCCAGCAACAATATTTGGTACATGGATAGTGGATGTTCCCGGCATATGACTGGTAACAAAAGCTTTTTTGAAAAGATTATCAAAACGAAAGGAGGAAAGGTAACTTTCGGAGACAATGCTAAGGGAGAGATTGTTGGTATTGGTAATATTGTTTTTTTAGGTAAAACTTTGATTTCAAATGTTCTTTTTGTTAAAGGTCTTAAGCACAACCTCATTAGCATAAGTCAGTTATGTGATGAAGGTTACCTTGTGAATTTTAGGAATGATAAATGCTTAGTTCACAATTCCAAGGAAGAATTTATTCTCTCAGCCAATAGGCAAGAGAATGTTTACACCTTAAACTTAGAAGACCTAAGAAGCCAAGATTTACCTTGCCTAAGTGCAATGGAAGATCATTCTTGGTTATGGAATAGAAGATTAGGACACTGTAATCTTAGGAACCTATGTAAACTCTCTAAGAAGAAACTTGTTAAGGATCTACCGGAGCTTAGATTTGATTCTTCTAAAGTTTGTGATCCTTGTCAATATGGCAAGCAACATAAATCTAGTTTTAAGTCAATCGGTGAAGTCTCAACAACCGATGCATTACAGTTGGTGCATATGGATCTTTTTGGTCCAACACAAACTGGAATTATTGGAGGCAAATACTATGTGTTTGTTCTTGTTGATGATTACACTAGATTTACATGGGTCTATTTTCTAGCAAGGAAATCTGAAGCTTTTTCGTTTTTCAAAAGTTTTAGAGCCCAAGTTAAAAATGAGAAAAACCTTCCATTGAAAACTATTCATAGTGATCATGGAGGAGAATTTCAAAATTCTGATTTTGAAACTTTTTTTAGTAAGAAAGGTATTACTCACAACTTTTCAGCACCTAGAACTCCTCAACAGAATGGTGTAGTTGAAAGAAGAAATAGAATTCTTCAAGAGATAACTAGAACCATGTTGAGTGAATATTCTATTGCTAGACATTTCTGGGCTGAAGCTGTAAGTACTGCTTGTTATACTATAAATCGAGTTTTGATTAGACCTTTTCTTAATAAAACTCCTTATGAGTTATGGAATGGTAGAAAACCAAGACTTTCCTACTTCAAGGTTTTTGGTTGCAAAGTATTCATTTTGAATACTAAATATAACTTACATAAATTCGCACCAAAATCTGATGAAGGAATTTTCTTAGGTTATTCCACAACCTCTAAGGCTTATAGAGTTTTTAATAAAAATACTTGTACTGTTGAGGAAACAGTACATGTAAAATTTGATGAGTCAGATCCTTTTGTTTTTAAAACTTCCCAACCTACATCTTCGGATGTGTTTTCAAAAACTGATTATCAACCGTTGATAGAAGAACCTTCTGATAAGGAAATTGTTCTAGAAGATAATTCTGAAACATTTACCCCAGAAGACTTTCTACCTTATGTTGATGAACAGGTTTTACAAAACCCAAATCAGGTGTTTCTTAAGAATCATCCCAGTGATAGTATCATTGGTGATGTAAATCAACCTGTAAGGACTAGAAGTTCCTTAAGAAATGAAGTAGAACATCTAGCATTTCTTTCCCAATTAGAGCCTAAAAGCACTGATGAAGCTTTAGGAGATGATGATTGGATCAAAGCAATGCAAGATGAACTAAATGAATTCGAAAGGAATAAAGTCTGGACCTTGGTTGAGAGACCTAAGGAAACTTCTGTTATTGGAGTAAAATGGGTTTTCAGAAATAAATGTGATGAAAATGGAGTCATTGTTAGAAATAAAGCTAGACTTGTTGCTAAAGGCTATAATCAGCAAGAACGAATAGACTATGAAGAAACCTATGCTCCAGTAGCTAGACTTGAATCTATCCGTATTCTACTTGCCTTTGCAGCATTCTTTAATTTCAAACTATTTCAAATGGATGTGAAATGTGCTTTTCTTAACGGTTATGTTCAAGAGGAAGTTTTTGTTGAACAACCTCCTGGCTTTGAAGATACAAAATATCCAGATCATGTTTTTAGACTTACCAAAGCTTTGTATGGCCTTAAACAAGCCCCACGAGCATGGTATGATAGACTTACTGGATTTTTGCTTCAAAATAACTATGTTAAGGGAAATGCAGATCCAACCCTTTTTATAAAGAAAGATAAGAAAAATGTTTTGATTGTTCAAATTTATGTTGATGACATTATATTTGGTTCAACTCAGCAATCTTTGACTGACTCTTTTGCTAGTCTAATGAAATCTGAGTTTGAAATGAGTATGATGGGTGAGTTAACATTTTTCCTTGGTTTTCAAATTTCTCAAAAACCAGAAGGAACCTACATATCCCAACATAAGTATATTAAAGATCTTCTTAAAAAGTATGGTTATGACAACACTAAGAGTATAAGTACTCCCATTGGTACCTCAAACTCTTTAGATCTTGATGAAGCTGGGAAACTAGTAGATCAAACATCTTTTAGAGGTATGATTGGAAGTTTACTTTACTTAACAGCTAGTCGACCAGACTTAATGTTTTCTGTATGCTTATGTGCAAGATATCAATCCAATCCTAAGGAATCTCACTTAAAGGCAGTAAAAAGAATTTTTCGCTACCTTAAGGGAACCATGGATCAAGGATTATTTTATACTTCTGGAAATGATTTTGTTCTAAAAAGCTTTTCTGATGCTGACTTTGGTGGATGTAGAATGGATAGGAAAAGTACATCCGGAACTTGTCATTTCTGAGGAGATTCATTAGTTTCTTGGTCATGCAAGAAGCAACATTCTGTTGCACTCTCCACTGCTGAAGCTGAATATGTAGCAGCTGGAAGTTGTTGTGCACAAGTGTTGTGGATGCAACACACACTCACAGACTATGGCTTGAGTTTTACTAAAACTCAAATTTTGTGTGATAACACAAGTGCCATTGCCCTAAGTAAAAACCATGCACATCACTCTCGTGCAAAACACATAGATATTAGGCATCACTTTCTTAGGGATCACACACTTAAAGGAGACATTATTCTTCAGTTTATCGGAACGCAAGATCAACTTGCTGATATTTTCACAAAATCTTTACCTTCTGATAGATTTGAATATATTAAACAGAAGTTAGGAATGATAACCGTAAGGTAATCTTCCCCAATTAACTTTCTGTTGAAAAATCTCCTTACAGTAATAAACTCCTTTTCATAGGGGGAGTACATTTGTTTGTTTATTTAACAAAGTTGTTCAAAATTTTGTTTTCAAACTTTTCGGAACGAAAATTTCCGGAATGGAATTTCCGGAACAACAATTTTCCAGAAAGGATATTTTCGCACAGAATACTTCTGGAATGGAAGTATTCGTATTGAAAATTTCCGGAATGGAAAACTTTCGTACTGGTATTTTCATAACGGAACTTTCGTACTGAGTCTTTCGTATTGACTTTTCGTGTTTACTTTTTTGTATTAAGTCTTTCGTATTGACTTTTTCGTATTTACTTTTTCGTATTGATTTTTTCGTATTAAAGTTTTCGTACTTAGTTTTTCGTATTGAATTTTTCGTAGTCGTCTTTATATTACCCATTACGAATAACTTTCCTAAGCTAATCCGAAAGGTATGATTTCCTTACTGAAGTTTTCGTAATCATATTTTACTTGCTGGCAATTTCTTATAGTTTGTTTTTGGTTTTTGGATTTCTTAATTCTTTATTTTAATAAAACCTCAAAAAGATCGGATTCAAGCTTTCAACCGTTAGATCTGATCTCAGATCATTCTAAACCGTCAGATCAACCGAGGAAGTTGAACCGTCATCCCAATGCCTATATAAAGGGGACCCTATTTTCTCGTCCCACATCGTTTACAAAGCTCTCGCGTGCTGAACCTCTGTTCTCCTGATTTAAGACTGTTCCGAACCACAGTTTTTCTCAGTTCCGAACTTCAGTCTTTTCAGTTCCGAACTTCTCAGAGACTTCAGATCCGAATGTCTGCAGAGTTAGCTTCTCAAGAAATGTCTTCAACCAAGCCCATTTCTCAGTGGTTAGTCTACAGAGAACGGTTAGTTCATCCGAATTTCTTCAGCAACTATGATTCTATCATTTCGAAGAATATCAAGTTGAATGGCTGGGAGGATGTTGCGATATCAAAAACCGGCAACCAAGATGAAGTCTACTCTGACTTGCTTGTCGAGTTTTATGAGACAGTTGCTTTCTTCGTGGAAGATAATAGAGAGAAGTTTTCCTTCAAATCGTATGGAAAGACATATAAGCTATCTTACATCAAGGCTGCAAGCTTGGTAGCACTGAGTTATGAAGGGGAAGCTGAGTTTATCTCGCACGTTCTGCCAGACTCCTTGGGTAGTTTCAACAAGGAGAAAGCCTTAGAAATTCTCGGATTAGATGATGATAAGGCTCCGAAAATTGCAACCCTATCTACAAACTTCCGGATTCTGGAATTATGGGTGCAAGGTCTTATCATACCAAGAAAAGGAGACAAGGACAGCTTGAAGAAGAGTGAGATATACATCTTGGATTTTCTGATAAATCTAAGAAAGTTCAACCTGATGAAGCATATTCTTCTCAACATTGATAATTTGAAGAAGGGGAATCTGAGAGCTCAGATAGTGATGTACCCGGCAATATTGTCGAAGCTGATAGTTCGGTGTCTAGAATCCTTCAAGGTTGCTTGTAGTTCTAAGCCGAAAGTTTGCAAGATCATGTTTCTCAGTGATGCAACTCTTAAAAGGATGAATATAGATTTTAACAAGGAGTCAGGGAAATTCATTGATCTACCGCCTCAAGCAGAAGTGACTCCGAAAGTGGCTGATCCGGAATCATCAAAGCCGGTAAGGAAGAGGAAACAGAAAGAAGTGGTAAGTGAAGCTGAGGAACCCAAGTCTAAGGAAGTCCATTCCGCACCTCCTAAGCCTAAGAAGAAGAAGACATATACTGATGAGGTTGCAGCGAAATGGAGAGCTGACAAGGAAAAGAGGAAGGAAGGAGATCCGCAGTTCGGATTGGATCCTGCAGAGGCTAAGGCTCTGAAAGAAAAGGCTGCTGATGAGCTTGAGAAGCAAGCTAAGGAAAAGAAGCTGAAGAAGAAGTTGTCAGAAGCTGAGGCTGTGCAAGCTTTGTTGAAGTTTAATGAAATGGTTTCAGCAACCATTCCCGTTCCGAGATCTTTTTCTCTGGAATCTCTACCTGAGACTCTAGGAAGAAATCTTGTAACTCCGGAAAAGGCTGTTGCTACTGAGGAAGTAGAGCAAGTGGAAGAGGTTGAAGAAGCGGCTGAAGGAAGTGGTGAGATAGGAGATGTGCTCAAACAAGTAGATGAATATAAGGGAACTCCTTCGGATCACCTCTCGCTCCGAACATCTGAAGCTCAATCTTCAAAGCTTGCTACTCCTGCAATGGAAGAAGAAAAGGGAGAAGAAGAAGTTACTTGTCAAGAACATATTTTACTTGATGCTGCTCAGATGGGAAACGTGGAAGCCAATGTTCAAGAAGCTGCTGATGAGGAAGATAAAATTGTTCAAGTCTCTGATAGTGAGAACAGATCTCCGGAATAGGTTTTAATTCCGGAAAAACAAAAGGGAAAGCAAATTCTTGCTGATACCCCGAGTTCAGAAATAAGTTTGAGGAAGGAAGCTGGTAGCTCTTCTAAGAGGAAGTTGGAGCTTATCGAGGAAGAAAATTCTCCTAGCAAGATTTCTGATTCGGAGTCATCATCGTTGGGGCACGATTTTGTTGTTCAGTCCTTGAAGAAGTTGGTGGGAACCATTCCGACCTTCTCCAGTATAGACTCTAGATGCCAGATGCTTCAACATACGATGAATCAGAAAACCAACTCCGTATCCATGGTTATGGATAAATGTGTTGAGATAGAAGCCCAGTTCAAAAATTTCTTTATTGGTTACGAAGCCCATAAAAGATCGTGCAAAAGGATGACTAGCTGGTCGAAAAAGAATGTGGAAGAGATGAGGTTGCTGGATGAGTTTCAGGAGAATGTTAAGGATGCATTTCAAACCGAGGACAAGAAGTTTCATGAGATGTCTGCATCATTCGATGAGAAATTGACAGAGGAAAAGAACATTCGGAGTCAGGAAGTAAGAGATCTGAATGGAAAGCTCAACTCTGTTAATCAAAGTTGGAAATTTGAAAGGGATCATCGGATCAATTTTCTAGAAAGGATAAAGTCTCAGGAAGAGAAAATGGAAGCTCAGGAAGAAAAGTTGAAGGCTCAGGAAGAAATCATTGAAGCTCAGTCAGCAAGAATAGTTGCCTTAGAAAAGCAAGCAGAGGAAGATCATAAGGATCTCAAGAAGATCAAGACAATTCTCAAGGGGCTCATGTCGAAGGAGAAAGATCCGAAATGACCAATCCGATCTTTTTGTTGTAATCTGTTTTTTTGTTGCTGACATTTCAAATATAATGAAAATTGTGCTTGTTGTTTTTATTGCTGTCGTTACTAATCTTTTCAGGTACTTTGTTATTTTTTTTCCATTCCCTCCAATTCTTTTTGAAAATCACAAAGGGGGAGAAGGAAAAGATCCTTAAGAAAAAGAGGAAATCTAATAAGAGTTTTTCAAAGGGGTAGAAAGGAAAATACCCAAGGAAAAAGAACTCTAATAAGAGTTTGTTTAAGGGGGAGTTTTTCTTAAAGAAACATCACTCCGGAAATATGAATACGATCCTTAGAGTTTCAAAGCCTAAGGGGGAGTTAGTCGTATTCATCTATATTCTTAAACCAAGGGAGATAAGCTTTAATATGTTTCTTTCTTCTTAGAATAGCTTTTTCGTAAGGATGTTTGTGCTTTCCAAAAAGGGGGAGATTGTTGAGTCAATAAGGTTTTCCTTATGACTTTTCCATTCCTTCTTGTTTTGAAAATCACAAACACCTTATCTTTAAGGAAAATCGCTTTTGTAAGGAAAAATGCTTTCTTAAGGAAAATTGCTTTTATAAGGAAAAATGCTTTCTTAAGGAAAAACGCTTTTATAAGAAAAATTTATCCTTATCATATTTTCATTAATATTTTTCTTAAGTATGAAATTCGGATTCACTTTCTCGGAATCATAAAAACTTTGATATAAAAGTATTCTGTTTTTAGGATTCGGTTCTGGACAAGAACTATAAGGAAGTTTCATTCCGAATTCCGGATATGAATTCTGACCTAGTTCTATTCCAGATTCAGGATACGAATTCTGAAGAAGAATTCTCATTACGAATTCTAATGAAGAAATCCCATTCCGAATTCTCATTACGAATTCTGAAGAAGAATTCTCATTACGAATTCAATGAAGAATTCTCATTATGAATTCCAATGAAGAATTCTCATTACGAATTCTAATGAAGAAATCTCATTCCGAATTCTCATTACGAATTCTGATAAAGAATTCTCATTACGAATTCTGATGATGAAATCTCATTACGAATTCTGATGATGAAATCTCATTACGAATTCTGATGATGAATTCTCATTACTAATTCTGATGATGAATTCTCATTACGAATTCTAATGACGAATTCTCATTACGATTTCTGATGACGAATTCCTATTCCGAATTCTCATTCCGAATTCTCCTATTAAACAGAATCTGATTATCATTGTTTTATACACTCTAAATTTATTCACTCCGAACTTTCACTCCGAAATTTCTATTCCGAACTTTTATGTTAGAGTTTAAAACGATGTCGTACTTTCTATTACACTTGTTTTGTTATAAAACGATGTCGTCCATTTTGTTATAAACTAATCGTTGTCTAAGTGACACGTGTACAGGTCCCTCCAAACTTTAAGGAAAATATGACCGTTGGAGAAGGAGCCGACCTTACCTATAAATAGGAGCTCATTTGAAAGAGCTCGGTGTTGATTGCTGAAAAAGTGCTTACATGTTGTTGAAGTGATTTCTAGAGAGAGAGTCTCTTATTAACTCTCAAAGCTTCGTGCGACTCCGAATGTTGGTGATTACATTCGAGGGCTTCCGGGGATAGGAAGACAGAGGTGCCGACTACCTTAAAGATCGAGGGCTTTCTTGCTGAGAAAGACAGAGGTGCCGACTACCTTAAAGATTGAGGGCTTCCTTGCTGAGGAAGACAGAGGTTGCCAACTACCTTGAAGTTGAGGGCTTGCGGGGATAGCAAGACAGAGACACCAATCTTCGTATCGAGGGCTTACCCTGGTGTGGGTAAGACAGACTTGCTTGAAAGTATAAATCAAGGGACCTTTATCCAAGGTTGTTGGATACCCTTCTCTTTGGGTTAAAAGACTATTATCATGTTACTAGTAGTTTTACTACTTGTCTTTATTCCGCTGCAATTTGTATCTTAAGGAAAGTATAACTTTCTTATACTTCCTTACTTACTCTGATTAGTTTAGATTCTATACGCTTTAAGGTAGAATCTTATATTGTAACTTTTGTTAAGTTTCAATTTCGGGAACCATATTTCCGGAATCTACTTTTGGAATCTCTTTCCAAGTTTAGTTCGGTGTTAGAGGTGTTGTGAATCTATTTAGTTTAACTTTGTTAAACTTAGTCCTTTCCTTTTCTTAAGGAAACTTTAGTTGTTCATAACTAACTTTAAAGGTTCCAAAGGAATTTTTAAAGTATACAATTCACCCCCCCTCTTGTATATTGAGCATCTCATATCATATTTCGATCCTACAAATATAACATTATACATTGAAGAATTGAAAATAATAGAATGGTTCCATAAGAATTTATTAATGTAGGGGAGATGGATTGGAAGATGATATTTACTTTATTCCTCATTATATAGATACATAGTGAATAAAATGATTATATAGATATTTAGTATTACAGCTTAATATGTCATGGTTTAGGATGTGGTTAGGTCTATGTGTTATTATCGCTCATTCCATGTGATACACACATCATGTGAGTTTCCATCTACCTATATCTTGCCCATGTGAATGGTCTGTTGGATTTGGGAGATACAAAATATTTTGTTATAGAAAAATTATTCACAGATCATGAACATGAGGTGACTATGAATCTAGTAGCTTTGGTGTTGACTATTATAATCAGATGTCAGATAGGGTTTAACGCATGTATACAGATTAGGCACGGATGTCTAGGTTACAATTGAATTTGAGAGATTTACTCTATTTTTTGGTATAAAAATATGGTTTAATCCATGGAATGAAGTTTATATATAATTTTTAGACTATAATTTATTTATTTTTTAGTAGAGTTATATTAACTAAAACTGATAAAGAAAATTTGGAATTTATTTTTTTAGGCGGACCATCAATTTGTTCAAATAAATTACCTGAATTTATCATCGATGATGACCATATTGATGTTGAGTTCAGCATTGGAATATCCAATTGTGTTTACATTGGTTGTAGTAGAGTATCATAATGGATTAATTAAATAGGTTTTGAGACTATAATCAATATTTTATATTAATTTTTATAGAGATCGATCCTTATGTATCTATGATAATGATGTCTCCATATATATGTAAATCCTTCTATGTTACATGTAATGTTGATTATATTAGTGATATTTTGTATATAGGTTTCAATCAGCACATTATGTGATGTTTTTGTGTTTCATTATTTTTAAAAAATAAGTATCAAGGAATTTTGTGACTTTGTGTCGATTATAATTTCCCAAATTATGATAATGGGATTAATCATTTTCCCCACCATGTTTTAGTGGTCAATTAAAGTTTCTAATGGTAGGTAGGATGAAATTAAAATGTGATTTTTAGTTAGGGAATTACTATATACATATTCTATATATTTTTTTTAAATTATTTTTTCAATTTGATGTTATGGGTACTACGAGTTCCTAGTAATTAAATACAGTGACAACGACACACCAATAATCATTTTGGAACTTGAGAACCTTTCATTTTTTATATCGGTAGACTAGTTTGATGTGATCATAGTTGAATACAACAATATGAATTTTTTTTAGGAGCATAAAATTTTATCTGATCTATTTAATAGGTTCTTCTATATCAACATCTATTTGGGAATCTATCTATGTGTATATTTAGACATGTTTGGTGTATTTAATTAGTTATTCCATGTATTAGTAAGTACTAGTTATGGATCCTTTAATGATCATTGTGATTTTTTGTTATCTATCACAAAATAATGATGATATATTTTTATGTTGTCTTTTTATTTAGGATAATACAAGAGGTTTATTCGTTATTTTTCATAAATTTAATCCATTTTAGTAGACTTTGCCTAGAAGAACATGCCATTCTAACTAATTGACCAGTGTCAATAAAAATTCTAGTACTTAATGGATAAGTAGTACATACCAACTTGTAAAGACCCAGAATTACCATGTAATTTTTTTTAATTAAATGAGAATTTTACGAGTCCGATAAAATTTACGACACATGATTATGAGGCCCGGTGTGCCCGGAATAAATTTCTGATGTTTTGTTTAGGTACGTATAGTAAATGTACGAATGGGTTTTTTAACTTTTGAACTGGTTCATTGAATTGAAATCTGATGGCATCGTTGAACTTGCAGCACCAGTATTCGCTTAAGGAGACTTACACGTTGACAGTAGTGGGTCGAGAATAAAAGATAGTTTTTTTGGTTTTTCGTGGAAAATAATAAGATAAAATAAACTACATTTTATTTTAAGTTTGGGACTCCATGTGGATGTTGGTTGTGGGGTCCACCAGAACTAAACCTCATTGTGGGAGTTAAAGTATGGGACCACCCGACCATAACCTCCAATGAGAGGTTATGGTGGTGGGGACCACCCAAACCTAACCTCCCGCGAGAGGTTATGGTAGTGGGGACCACCCAGACTAAACTCCAATTTTAATTGTGGAAAACCTCCCAACTCCCGTCATTAATGAGGGGGAGCCACTTAAACTCCTCAACCCAATTATTTTTGCCGATGCACTATCAATTAATGTTCCAAATCCTCCCCATTAATTAATTGAGCACATCAATTACTTATTTTAAAACATTTTTGAATTTTGGGCCAATAATAAAATAATAGATAAACTTAATCTATTATTTTGGCATGGCCTTTTCATCTTGGTGGATCTTGGGAGAGGAGGACAAAGGGAGAAAGATCTCCATCTAAGAACTCCCTCCATTAAGAAAACCAGTGAGGAGAGTCTTTCACTTCCTCCTTGGTAGCACCTTGTAGAGGTAACCCACATGGGATGTCTTCAATGACCGACCTTCCCTCCTCATCATCGTCAACGAACCGACGCACAATCATGGACTGGAAGTGTGTGGCGGACGTGACAAACGATGAAAAAATCATCTTCTTCCCCACGACTCTGTCGATGAACAATGATCACGGTAGGAGTTTTATTTGAATATGATATCATTCCATTAATTCTTCCCTTCTAAAACAAAGAATCATTTTGGATGATTTTCCTGCGGGTTGGGATTCTTTTCTAGATGATTTATGGCGTTTCTTTTATTTTTCTTTCATCTTCTTTTCTTGATAATTATTTGAAATTCAAAAAATGATCGACCTTCTTGCTATCACCCTAAACGCGGAAGGTGTTGGCCAAATCAACATGGTCTGACCCCTCTATTGTTCTTGTTTGTGATGTTCATCAGAATGGCGATGAGGCGATGAGATGGCAAAGGCGATGGAGGCATCGATTGTGCTACTCGCGGCCTCCACTACACACGCCGCCCTCGCGATGCTCTAGTGCCCTGGGCCGAACCGCACCGGTCTTCGGCATCTGAGCCACCCCATCCGTGCCACCCGCCGTCCACACCACCATCTGGGATAAACTGTACCACCCGCATTGAACCAGCAGAGTCATGATGTTCCCCTCTGAACTGGCCCCCGGCCTCCGCGCGTCTTGTACGCCAAATGGTTCTACTGTCCATGCACCCGGTGAACCCCGCGGCTTTGTGAACCCCATGCGCCATGCACCGCCACTATAAAAACCGTCCCCGGACTCCCGTGATGAGCTACCTAAGCCGCGCCCCGTGCCACTCCTGGCGGAACCGACCTCGGCCTCCTGGGCCGAGCTGCCCGAGCCGTGCCCTACGCTACCGATGGTCGAACCAGCCCCGACAACACGGGCAGAGCCACCTGAGTCGCGCCCCTCATGGTGCCTGGCCGATCTGGCCTCCCGCTCCCCTCTCGCAGCACCCCATCCGAACCGGCCCTCATAGCGCATCCAGGCCGATCCTCCCTTGCGCTAACCCGTGGTTTGTCCACGCCCTCGCGGCTGGTCCGTGCCCACTAGGCCCTCCGTGACCCCTCGTGGCCTGGGGCCAATGAGCTGGCCCGCCTAACGGGTCGGGCCAGACCCAACGGGTCAGGCCGGGTCGACTCGAAATGGGTCTACCCAGACAGGGTCGGGCCAGGTTGGTCAGACCGTGTCAGACCAAACTTGGGCCCATTACGACATGTTCACTTTCTTTTGGCTATATCATTGGCACCAGACGTCCGTTTGACGAACCATTAGCAGTTCTATTAATCATGGATCCTGGCAGTCCCTTTGAGTATATTCTATTAGAGTTTGGGGTATAGTTGAGATACGGTCCGGTTGGATCGTGCACGAACCCAACCGGTCCCCGAGACTAAAAGGCTAATAACTTACATACCGGGCATCCAATTGACACACCGTCAGTTGCGTTGAGACCCATATGACATGGCGTACCTTCATGATACATTTAGTGGGACATTGTGGTAGTTGGAGCATCTACCAGTAGATTATGGAGCGGATCTTCAGGAGACGAGCGAGCATTTGTGTGGGAACCTAGTAGCTGGATGAGACATGAAAACTTCTAACCGATCAACTCATAATGAATCATATGGCCTAGTGGGGAGCGTCTGGTTGTGGCAGTAGACCCACTATGGAGGATCGCCTGGTTGTGGCGGCAGACCCACGATACTCGATAGGAGGAGTACTTCTACAGGCTATGAGGGGGAGCGCCTAGTTGTGGCAGAAGACCTATGGTGGAGAGCACCTCTATTTGACTCAGTAGACCCACAGTACTTGATAGAAGGAGTACATCAGCAGTCCAAGCATAGTGGGAAGTGCCTGGTTGTGACGGTAGGCCCACTATACTCGATGGAGGAGGAGTTCTCCAACAGCCAAGGGTTTGAAATGATTTTCCCCTATAATAAATCCTAGTTTGATCTGAGTTAGTAAATATTCTGTTTTTCTTCATGAGTGAGATAGATGACTTGATTACTTAGGTCTATGTATGGTAATACACTTAAGTGGGGTTATCTATTGATTTCATACTTTGTGGTCTATCATTGTTAGATTTTTTTAGACCTTGAGCATCTCAGGGTCCCTACTAAGTATCTTTATACTGACCCCTGCACAGGCTATGACCGTACCTCATTGTATTGGATGCAGACAACAGACAGCGCTGACGGAGGCTGATATACTAGGACAAGATGGTATACAGAGGTGGACCATACATCGTGATGGTACACAGAGGAGACGGACGGACATGAAGTGCTGAGGAGGTGATCTATACCCACCCTTCAGGTAGGAACCTCAGAGGATGACCCATCGGCAGTTTTTCTTTTCTTCTGTTGTACATTCTGTTTCTTTTACTTTATAGTCGGTATTTTATTTCGGGACCCTTTTACATTCAGCGCTCTTTTGTTATATAGATTTAAATAGTGTTTCCTATCCAGTTTTGTACTCTTTTGTGTTTTTTACAGTTTATAAAGGTAATGAATTCCATGTTTTGGGAATTACGCATTTAGTGCTAGTCGCCAGCCCCTGGCCTATGGAAGGCGGGCTTCGGGTAGTCATGGAATGAGCCCCAGGGCACAGGTCGTGACAAAAAAATTCTCACTATAAAAGAGGAATGAGTTTTTTTAGGATTTTTTATGACTTTAACTTTGTCCTAGGTTCTTTTCTCATGAGTTATAGAGTATTAATCAATTATTATCCTCTCTGGTTATGAAATCATGATTATTATAATACCACCACTAATCTTGACCAATCCAAAGCGTGGTTTCCCATGATGTTGCGTTATCACTACCCCATTACTGAGCATATTATGGTATTCATACATGAAAACAATTATGAAAAAATCCCCTCCCACCCAAATTTGTCCATGCATGAATATATATATATATAAATATTTTAGGAATATGAATATAATATTTACTATAAAATTGAAAAAATAAATATTTTCTCTATATGATAGGAAGGAAGACACATTGTAGATATGTACATTTTTCTAATGAGTCCTATAGAGTGATGAAAGATATTTTAGCTGAGAATCTTGACTTAAAATAACATTATGGTTTGGTGTGTTTCAACTAAAGATGATAAATTCTTCTATGATATAAAATGTGGAATAATATTAATTAATTGACATATACATGTATTTTTTTATATCATTGTTTATATTGGTATTATTACCGGGTGGTCATAGCATATTTTGAAAAGGGTGTCATTCTACAGTAGGATATTCATTTCTTAAGAAATTACTAATGTGGTTTTTTATGATTTTCATAGTCATCCCACAATATTGAATCCATGTTTCTCTACGATGTAATTTTTTATATAGATCTCTTTTGTTTTATAGATATAAAGGAAAGATTTTATGAGTTTATATTCATAAGATTATTCATCTAAAATGTAAATACCAAAAAATATGTTATTTTGGGATTGATTATACCATTATATTTCACTTATTATGAGTAGGTGGAAATTTACATGGATTTTGAGACCAATTTTACATAATGATAAGGTGGATATGATGTTATACAGGTGATCATGGACCATTACATGATCATTGTGGATATCTTGTCAATGGAGTTTTTAGATGAGAATATAATGAAAAGGTGGTTGTTGAATTTTATCATATCTAATCACGATCCAAATTTTACAAATTTTGATTCAATGTGCCTATGGATTTATATTTGATCATTGTTATGGATAAAGAATCATTTTATTTCATAGATGGATAGTCAGATACAGTTGGCTATCATTACCATTCTAGACAATTTTGATGCACGTTCTGTGGAATTTGGAGGCTTCTGGGAGAATCCTAACACTTGGTTGTGTTTTCCTGTAACAATAGTTTCCACTAGAAATATTTTTAGAATTGGTTCATTGTGTTATATATAAACCAATACATATATTCATTATATTAGATAAATGATAGAGGGTTAGAATTTCTTGGTTAATAATATATGAATATCATTGCAGTGACAGTTGATGTGATTCATGAGATGATAAAGGTAAATTGGGATAACTAGAAATATTATATTGATAATAGAAGGATGATTTTTTAATTTATCATTATATAAAATATTTTTAATGGTATATTATTTATAATGGAAATTGTGATTAGATCATGGAAAAAATATTTCTCCTCGATATGTTCTTCCATTCTAGATGATGGATCATGCCAATGATGTTACATATTTGTTATTGACTCATTAATGGATAGATCATATCCATAAAATTTATAACATAAATCAGCATCATTTGAGTTATCATGATGATTACTATATAATTAATCATGATTAGTATGATATTTAAAAAAAATATGATATTTATTGAACGACCTGTTGAGAATATTTTTAATTAAGATAGGGTTTGGTATGGTCATATTATTACTTTGGTTCATATCCATTGGAAATATGGTGGAATATAACTGTGTGCATGGGAATGTGAGAAATATATGAGCACTCAATATCCTAATTAGCTTAATGAATTTTTTTAATTATATGTAAAAAATATCCCTAGTAGTGTAACAAATTTGTTTCACTCATATAATGGGATAAAATTTGTTTATTTAGAAAATTATGTAAACATGTATCATGTAATTAAGGGTCAAACCCGCACAAAGATATATTTATATAGTAAAAAACACGAAAATTTTTGTGAATGTTCTATAAAATAAAAAATAATTAAGAATTATTCATTAAAATATGATGATGGAATGTGTGTGATGGGAATGGTTATGTAGAAATGATTTTGTAAGTTTAGGAAACTGTGTGGGAAATAATTATGGAAAATTGAAATGTATTAATAGGATTTAGAGGAAATTTTAGATATTTAAATTTCTCTAATATATACAATATTTCATAAATATTAAGCATAGTATCTTGAAAAATCATAAGCGAAACTTTGTTGAAATACATAGATATCACTTGCTGAATAAATTAGACTAACGATCTCTCATAACGATTAATATTTACCAACAAATAATAATTTTATGATTCATAATGGGGAAAATTGAAATTCAACATTTTCTAACTTATGTACATATATTTAAGTAACAGAACCATAATATACAACACACATCAGTAATATGTATATCGAGTAGTGTATAAATGAGTCTCATAATGAGAATAAAATGATAACAGTAAATATGAATAATAAATTAGGAACATCCAGTAATAACACACATAATCTACTAATATTATGGAATGATGTATTTATTTTACACAAAAATTTAATGAACTATATTATTCAATAATCAATTATTCATTCGAGTATAGATAACTGAATTTAGTAATGAAATTCATGGATAAAAACTACCACATTTGAATATAAAATTGAAAGATATTGGAAGGGAATATTAATTATATTCTATTTCTCCCTTTAAATGAGGTTAAATTTTAATGTTAATGTTAAAAATTGATATTCAAGAAATAAAACACAAATAAAACTAAAATATAAGATAAGATAAATAAATTAATGATATTATACATTGAGATATATCATTTTCAATCACAAATGTTCCATTCACCAGTACTCCATGTTCTACCACATTCCATTGTTATCATTTCCCTATCATATGTTTATTATTAAAAAATATTTTCTATGAATGAATGAATAAATAACACTTATTTAATTTATAATATTGTTATTCTATTTTACTCTAGATCATTAATATAAAAAAAATATAATCATTCAGTGAAATTAAAATTGAAATGTTAATTATCAATCCTTCTATTACTATGACATTATTTTTAGTAAATAAACTTAAAAAATCGAAACCACTTTTACATGAATACATGATTAAAATATATAGAACTCAATTTAATATCTGATTAATTTAATAACAAGTTATTTTCTTATTTCTATATCTCAATGATTCTAGTTGAGAACATTCTTGTGGCCCTTATAAAACTAGATTTTTATTGGAACTTTGTATATTATACTAAAATATTAGTAGATTTTGTTTTCATTGATTCATATCTATACCATCGATATTAGAATGAAAATCCTTAGACTCATTCATTAATTAACTCAACTTACCCGACCCTATAAAATTAATGATTACCAGGGTCTAGTCTTGATCATTCAACAATCACATGGAATCAACAACTCAATCAAATACAAAAATGTTTTTTAGTATTTGGAAGTATTTTATGAGATGTGGAACTATAAATATGGACAAAACTATCCTTCATCCATGCATTGAATCTATATATTTATACTCCCTAGAATCACATGGATTTTATTAGACTATGCACACACCACCATAACATTTACCATTTCAAGACACCCATCATCGTGAAGATTAATGCCTCTAACAACATTATATATAGTATGTATAAAACCATCAATTATTAGACCGATGTCTATTATTACCATCTCAAGGCTCTAAAATTAATATTTTTTGGGATAGGGTTGTTAAGAATAACATGTTCAGTTTAATGGATTTATAGAATCTTCATATTATTAAAAATTTCATTTTAATATTTTAGCGATATATTGTTCATTATAGTTTGTTATAAAACAATTCATCCTCAGTTCATCTATTCATTTGATATTATCCATCACTTATCTGGATAAAATGATACATAAGTTATTTTTTCAATAAATTCTCATACCAAATTAGATATTAAATTTATTAGCTGCATATCAACTTTAGGGAACCATGATTTAATCTAAAAAACTATCCCAAATTTTGAAATTTTTTCTTTTTTCTTTTGCCTTTGTTAGCTCAATATAATTATTCGGTTCATTTGTTCAATTTAATATATTTTTTTGTTAGATCATTTTCTTTAAAAATCCGTTGTTGAATATTATAGTATTTTTTCAAACCCATCTTCATTATTTAATCATTGAGTTTAAATACAAAATTTCATCGATTGATGTACCTTCAGCTGTCCAGGCATGTCTACCTCTTGTAAAACCTCAGATATCATTTTTTTCATTCCTAATCAGATTAAATGAACATTTTTTAGACATCCTTTCTAAATTTCGATGATTTTTAATTTTTGGATCATTTACATTCATAAATCAGAATATGTCTGAAATTTTTATCAACAGGAGATCTGATTTTTACAATATGTCAGTGAAAATTCATATAAATGGGTTTAAATAGAAAATACCCATTGTAGAATAATCCAATGAAACAATCCCTGATTTCCTTAACATTAGTAAATAAAATAACAACTATATAATTCTTTTCAATCAAAATTGAGTTTAAGGAAACAATTAAATAATTTAAGATATTGTTATTTTATATGATAGATATTTTATATAATTTTTATTGGTTGGTATAAATAAGAATAAAATATTATGGTAAATATTTTATTCCACATATATACAAAAGATTCATTATTCAAAAACTGATTATAAATTAAAATTATATCAATTGAAAGTAAAATAAATGTAATTATAGAAAATTGTTTTTATGCACCTAGGGTATTTTTTATCATAATATATTAAATTAATCAATATTGATGGTTTATTTTGAGGAAATTTATATATTATATTTTCAATAAAAAATTTAGCATTAAATTTATTTTTTTTATATCCATGAGATAATAATATATATTCAATTTTATGAATAAAATTTTATTTGTATAAAAAAATTTCATTGTGTTTTACGCACTTAATTTAAAATTGATACCTTAAACATGTAAAAAATGAAATTAAAAATTGTATTTCATATTATTTATAATGATGATCAATTTTTTTAATGTTTCTATTTTATTTTTTGTTATTTTAAATAGTAACCTTTATAAGTTTTTATCACCTCAAAATGCTTATAATGGGTAAAACAAGGATAAATAATGGATTGAAGGATTTATGATTATCATATAACATTATACTAACACATTTATGGATTTTATACTATATATTTATATCCAATTTTAATATGTATGGCCACTTTTTATCATATTTCCCATATTATGACTTTTATATTCTTTTATAATAATAGTTAATACAAAATTTCATTACCTTGTCATTAAAACTTCTAAAATGTTTCAATAAAGATTAACATTGGATAAGTTTTTTTAATGTTCTATTGAAAGGAACTGTTAATTTTTTATCTTATGAATTTATTTATAATTTATATTTTTTTAGTAGTTTACTTCAATTATTTCACAACATCGATACAATATTTATTATAATAATAAACATCTGTGGGATTGAATGAATTATCATATGTTGTCATCTAGATTTTCCTCCCTCTTTATTCATTTGTCTTCGGGCCTCCTATCGCTTAATATCATGATAATGTTGGTTTCTACGATGTTGGTTTTATGGATTTACTAAATAATCAATGTCATCGGGTTTGTGGCCTCCCACTTTTATGATATATTTTATTCTAGATCTATATAATCATATTTCTTCAATCATTATTTTAATATATGGTGAGGTATATTCATCATGGATGAGTATAGATGTAAATTTTATTTGATCCAAGTGTTGGTTTTTGATGCATTGAAAATTTATATTTTATGGCTTTAGTTGGTATTCTTGGTGTTTATTATGTGTGGATCAAGTTCAAATTTGACAAGTAGTGAAGATGTTGTTCTATTGGTAACTAGGAGACATCTATCATAGTTAATACTATAGAGTAGTTTTTTTCTCATGTGTGCGATGCAAGATTCTGCACAATTTTTTTGGTGAGTATTTTTATGTCTTTCTGAGATTCAGTTCTTTTATTTTCACATTTAGGGCAGTATAATGTTTTATAGGTTCCACTGGGTTGGTGAAATCAAAGGAGGGATGGGTTTTTTGACACCCATAACAAGATATATATACTCTAACATAATAAAATTAATTATATACTCCCATTGAAATCTTTCATAGAGCTGTCTTCAAGGAATCTATTGTATGAGGTTGACATTGTGGTGTTTCATTGATGATTTATATGGTGGATGGATAAAAAGAGGGATCATTTTTATGGAACCATTCATCCAATCATCCACTCTTATTTTTATTTTATTTGTATGGATTCATTTCCGTGTTTTTTTTCCATCATGACACATCTTCATGGAGGGGCTCAAACATCATCATCAACTCACTACTTTTTTGCATTGTATGGGGTGTGGGGGAAATTCTTTTACTGATGAATGTTATCATATTATCATACCTTTTATCATTTAAGATAATATTGAAATTAATTTCATTTCATAAATTCATCAATGCCTATAACTATAGTATGAATTCCCTCTAATTCTAGCTCTCAAAAAGTGGTTTTGATTTTCTGTGTTCAATAAAGGCTGATTGTGCCTCGACATTTTAAAAAATTATTAATATTGTTTAACATAAAATATAAGGTTTAAATAATATAAAAATCTATATAAATTTAATTTCAATATTTTATTTTGACATTATCATTATTTCCTCTTGGAATCATTTTTTTAATAATTAAGTAATTATATTTAAATATTTTTAGTAATTCCATGTGTGTCGTGTACCTCTATTTTAATAAGAAACCCATTATCTATCATCATTACACTACATTAATCCATATAGAATGTACAAAAACCATAAATTTTTCTTCTTAACTTTTGTAGCCATAAAATATTGTTTTTTTTCAAGAAATACTATTCAATGGGTCCTTAAGAAGGGATCTAAGAGAGACATATTAAAGAATATGTAATCATTATAACCAAACTATTTCAACAAACATCTTCTTAGACATCCTCAATATAATTTTTATTCATAATTAAATAATTTTTTAGTTACCTAAATATAATGAAATTTTATTATTTTTATCGAACCACTTATATTAATCATGTATTCAATCAAATGGGAATTGATATTAATGCTTTTCAATACGTGTTGACTGCTTCCCCCTAAAAGTGATACAAATTATTTTCAATAACTATTGGTCATGGATTCTTATTATAACACGATAAATTATTATACATGATATTTATGAACTATTAGTTCATATAAAAGTATAACATAATTTATACCTTCAAACACTGATATCCATTAGAATACGATAGCACCCCTCTTGTATAAGTGTGAAATACCATATCTATAAAGTGGTGTGATTCATTTTTCATATCCAATTTCACGTACTGTTATAGGGATATATTTAATGATAATATTTGATATATCTGATATAATAATGAATCTATAATGGTGAATTTAACAACCTAATATTTTCTGATTTGTATATTTTTGGATTTAATTAATTCTACAACATGCATTTTAAACACGACGAAGCCTAAAAAAACAATGACATAAAATTAAATATCATCAATTTAAAACAACATTTCTTATGTAGCTATTAAATTGGATGGAATGAATATTATTAATAATATATATATATATATTATATTTAATCTAATGTTTTTATATTCATTAAAATCATTTTATATGAATAATATAATAATGAATCAATTTTTTTTCATTCAAAGGAAATATTTTTCTAAATACAATTTAAGTTCCTTTAAACGGGAAATTTTTTTAAAAACATAATTTTGGTACATTTAGAAAATATTTTAAAGAAAATAAAGTTCATGTTTAAAATAATAATTTAAATATTTTCTTAGGGTGAAAATTTGGTATTTTTCTAATAATATTTATTTTAAAGTGAATAGTAAAAATTCCTAAATTCTAAAAAACATCCCTTTTTGTTATATAATTAGTATATTTATGATTTGAATATTATATTTAGATATGAAAGTGTAAAAAATATTTGGTTTCTAATAAATGAAAATATTTTAAATTTATATGATAGAATAAGTAAATAAGATTTCTTAAATAGAAAAATTAGGTGTTTGTATTTTTCTAAAACATAAATGTCTATTTATAATTTTATAATTAATATATTAATTTAAAAGTAATTTATTTTTCTAAAAAATAATAATAAGTTAATAATTTTTTTCATATTATTAAAACATAATTTTATAAGACCTTAATTAATTTTCCAAATGTTATAAAATTAGTTATAATTTTAAAATAGGTATTTTGTAGAGTAATTGATGATTTTAATTAAAAATTAAATTTCACACATTTAAAGATATTATTAATAAAAATGATCACATTTAATGAAATATTTACTTCCCAAAAATGGATAGAATAATGTTTATGAATTTTCCTAAAATAATTGAATTTTTGGTGAATTGTAAAATACATTAATTTAGAGTATTTAATAAATACACGAATTATTAAGTCATGGATGATGTATGGATGAATTACTCCCATAATATCAAAATATATTTAATATATTTAATATATTTAGTGATAATTATCAAAAAATTCATAATCATGAGAAAAAATAATAAACTAATGAATACAATAATGAGAAATCACCCCTCTCCTCCATTATAAGATACCATGCATCCCAACATCCTATTCTCAACCTTTTAACCATTGAATATTATTTAATTACTACCCAATAATCATCCCAACAATCAAACATTATTCCATAAAATATTTTTTTTCACCAAAATACAAAAACCAATCCTCTTAAATAGGATCTCAAGGATGAAAAATCAACATGTAAAATCCTCTTTCATTTTCCATTATTTTCTTTTCAATTTCATTTCTTTTCTTATCATTTACATACCACCTATTTCAAAAAAAATTATGATAACTCAATTATAATTTATATACTATAATTTTATTATGATTATGGTATATCCACTATATTATCTTTTCTCATAACATTTTTTCTAAAAATTAAATATTTGTCCGTGAGGTGCTGATTTACCACCTTCATGGACAACGAGTTTTCAATTTTCAATTCCTCTTTAAAGACTACACATAAAAAAATTATTTCAAAAAATTATTTTAATATACTAATTAAATACTATTTAATGTTTTGGAACATTTATATATACATTATGTAAATTATTGAAATAAAACTAGTTCAACTTGATAGAGAAAATGCCAAAATAATTAGAAAGAGTTATCATTGACATATTTTCTTGTGAATCATCCCCATATCTGGAAACCAAAGGATATATTAGATCATTCAATATTCTATATGTCCATTAATCCTATATAATTTTAATTCTAGACAACTATTCCCATATCACATGATCATTAATTTATGAATACAAGTGAATCAATCTTGAAAAACAATGAAATGAACTGATCGAAATGACAAAATATAATAATATAAGTCATTGAAAGGGAAAATAAATTTATATAATAAAATTATAAAAAATAAAATTAATTAAAAATAGCTTCTGAAATAATTTATTAATTAATCTAATTTCAATTTCAAGGATGTTATGTACAAGTGCATAATGCTATTGAGCGTAAGGTAAGGGCTTTCTCATCTCACTTTCACTACTATGAGATATGCCTTTATCAACACTATTTATTGTTTATGATGTATTTATATTTCCCTTTAATGTATGCTTTCATTAATCTCATTGTCATCATTTTATTCAATGTTTCATTTTATTATTATTAATTTTATGTGGCATATGATTCGATTGACCATAAAGGGGTAATGGTTTCTCCTTGAACCTCTATTTTTTTTCTTTAGGTGATGATTTCTCTCTATTTACCCCAATTTAATACTTCATTGCTTTTATATAATTACAAAAATTATATGTATATGTCCCAAAATATTTTATCAAGATCATGTAATATTTTCTTCATGGGGACGTGTATGTTTTACAAGGATCCATTATTCATTCCTCCTATAAATTAATCCCAATGAAAGGGAACATCCCAATTTTATACCATTTTTATGTAAACTCTATAATATATTATAAGAAAAAAATATTTTCCTAAGATCATTAATTTTATCTTGAAAAAATTGTAGTTTATTTTTATTTTTAAGAAATGAATTATTGATTTATATGTTTAAAGATTCTTTTATATATCCCCTAAAACCACACAGACATGACACATTTATAATGTTTCTTAAATGATATTTTTACAGGTTTTCACATTTATTTGAATTCATTTATTCATCAAGGATGTTTTCATTTTCCTTACAATTTATTTTATAAGATATACATGTTTATATTATAATTTTATGACAAATACAAAATGATTTTCCAAAATAACTCTTCCTTACAATTTAAAAGGATATTTATCTGAAGAATTTATAAATCATTTTGATTGAGTACTTTTCATCAATGATTATGATTAAAATTTTTAAATGTGTTATGGGAAAATATTATTTAGATATATATTATTAAATTTAAAATTTAATATATAATGAATTCTTTTGAATTATTATGTGATGGTTATGGTCCACTCTACAACCATGGTTCATAGTGATGTCTCAGGAGTCAAACTATACCAGGTATTGGACAAGGCATTACTCATTTATATAGAATCCATATCTATGGCCTTGATGATATTTTTATAATATATAGAATTTTTCATTCCATCATTATGATGTTATTAATTGATAATATATCTTATTTTTTGAGTAGAAGAATATCTATGGTTATGATTCTTTCTTATATGATTATTTTTATGACATTATTCAATTAGTTTTTTTCCTACAATTTTATGATCGTGTTATTGATTAAAAGGATTGTGTTTCAATTAGTTCCCAATACAAAATTTATAAGGACCCATCCTTAAAAAATTTAAATAATCTTGAATTAAATGGATAATTCACATGGAGGATCTTTTCAGGTTTAGAGTTTTATAAAATTAGACCATAACAATTACATTCAATCTCAAAAATTAAAAAGTATACACTTATACTCAGTATAAATTTTCTCATAAAATAAAAAACTCTTACAAAAAGAGTAATGTCTAGTTCCATGTTTTATACAACATGACATTTCCTTGATCCGATCCTTGATCTTATTCATATTTAAGTCCTGTGAAAAACCTTTCAAAACATTGTATGACCATAAAAATCTCAATAATGGTTGTGAAATAATGAAAGAATCATTAGTTCATCAAAACATAAGATTTTAAACATACCTCATGAAGTCAAAAGATTTAATAATAACACATTGTAATCACAAATCATAAAGGTAACTTGTGTCACCCGTAACATACTTACATTATAGCTTTCACATCCATTTTGGGAGTAACATTTGGAATACCCATCCCAGAATATTCCCAAAATCTATTACGAGAAACATTAAAGATTAACTCTGTCACGTTACCCAAAGAATTTTAGAGATATCTTGAGCTCACCCACTCTAGGATTATCACAGAACCACCAATATACATAAACAATGCCCAAGAACCATAACCTATTCATAGCACATAAAACAAACATAATGGAAAGATAAAATTTCCAAATTTCAATCACAATATATCATTTGAATATATTAACATAAAAAATACATAATCAAAAATATTCTCAATACAAAAATACAAAAAATGGTATACGGAATTAATTTTGTTTTTAAAAACATTAGGGCTTGTTAAAGAAGCCATAGATCAAATAACACTCGCGGCGGCGGAAAAGGTCATTGACACTGCTTACGTTAAATGAAAAATTCATTTTTGTCATTTAGTAAAACACCTCGTAGATAAATATTCCCTTTTAATGAAATTAAAATTCAATTGTGTTTATACATAGTTTAAAAATAAGTCATGTATAAAAGAAAATATTCCTCAATGAAAGGTGATTGAAACGATGTCCCTTACATCATCTCCGACATGAAGCATTCATTCTTTAATAACCTGAATAATAAAATAATGTTAATTTATTCTTTCTTAAGAACCTTTTTTAAGTTTATTGTAATTTTTATATCACTTCTTTCCATGTTATAAGAATTATGTAATCATTTAAGTTAATAATTTTTGTTTTGTCAATATTTGGTACTTGAGTCAAAAATGAACTTCTTATATTTACAAGTGGTCCATTCGGTCAAAATTTCATTATATCCAGAATGATATTCATGATTTATATATCATATATATCATATATATACAATATATATGTATTTATAATTGTACATACCATTTGGAGGTAATAAATGAAAAGCACTGTTCTTGGAGACGGTAAGCTGTACGTACGCATGAACGCTACATTTATTTCTATTTAGTATTTTTAATGGAAGGATAAAATAATTACACATAGGTATATTATAATTTCTTTATAATATCATATATACCATCATTAAATCCATATTATATATGTTCCATGATTTTCATGAACAAGTCATATCATTTTTAGGTGGTGGTAGTCCGCACTTCCTCAAATGAAATTATCGTGTTTACCCCTTATGGAAACCATAAAGGTATGATATAAATGAAAAATACAGAACTATAAAGGCAATATAAATATAATATATATCACATATAAATAAATTTACATCACAATGTCCACCATAAGAGGTGGTAGGAGAAGATTGAACAATCATCGTTTCGTGGGGTAGTAGTTCGTCGTCCATAGAAACAATATGTTCTTTACCCATTAGATGGAGGTGTGTGTAAGTTTAGTTTGAATACTTCTCATAAAAACAACCTATTATATTGTGGATACATGTTTTGTTATAAAATAATGTTATATAACGAGTTTAATGGGTTGTAGAAGTGAAATAAAAGAAAAGAACTTAAAAGAAGTCATTGCCTTTAAATCGGGTAACTCCCTTTGGTTTGAACCAAAAGTATTTCTTGAAGTGCCTTCTACCTAAGGTAAGGCATCTAGGTGCAAGAGAGGTGTATTTAGAGATTATTTTGACAGAGTTTGGTCGACCCAAGGGTCCTAATAGGTGTTTGTAATGGGTTATATGTAAGGGATTTTTATAAGGGGGGATGGGTTCTTTAGGAATGTTTGAAAATATTTTTTTATTATATAATTATTTTTGATTTATAAAGATTGAAAACATATTAATTTATAAGATAAGATGAATCTTTTTTGAAATAAAATAATCCAATATGAATTGTATTGGATTTGGATATTTTTTAAATTTTTATAATCTTATATATTTAAGTCTTTCATTAATGAGGTAAACACTGCATCCTTATTATGTCATAAATAATTTTATTTATGTGATCTCTATAAATTATAAATAAAATACCCTGATGTGGGAAGTTTTTTAGCTTTAAAATGAATATTTATAGTAAAATATATCAATTATAAAACCCCACATTAAAATAGTTTTATAAAAACAATACAATTTTATGATATTTTTATTTCTTCTCTTTGAATAATACAATATCTAGTGTATTACGAAACAAAGAGTTATAACACACCACTACCAATAAAACTGTCCATTATGAATTGTAGGACCCCCATTTTGAAATATTATAAATATTATTTTTTTAAATGGACATCATTTTTGGATTTGTAATATCAAAATTAGCTTAGGGTGAATTTTTGGTATTTTTCAGAAAACATTAAATTTTGGATGAATATTGAAAAGCATTGCCTTATTGTTTAAACCCCACTTTTTATTTAAATGAATTTATATTTTATTTAAATTTATTTTCAGTCAAAATATATACATAATACATATATTAGTTCAATTCAATTCATTGGAGTCAATTTATAATAATATTATATGTATAAAATTTTATTGAACTTTTTACCGTATTTTACCCACCCTCTAGGAACGTCAGAAAAATTGCATAAAAAGTAATTTACCACATCTGTGAATTGAATATCAAAAATATGAGAGACATGGTTGACATGTGTAATTAAAATTATTTTCAATATGATGAAAATAATAATAGCGAATAATAACTTTTGACTTTTATTTTCCATGGTTAAAAGTAAATAAGGTAATTATAGGTAAAAATGATATTATTTCCTAATTCTTTTAGATAAGTTTATTTAGACCCAAAAATCCTTTGGAATAAAATATGATCCTTTAGGTCCACATGGATTAGATTAGGACATTTGTTATTATTTTATTTAAAGAAATGTTAAAAAAGTTAAATTCAAATTTTCATAACTAAAATATTTTTAATATCAGGATACACATAAGATAAATAGACTATAAATATTAATTATAAGGATAAATATATTTCCTATATAATTTTATTTTGTTTATAATTTTTTGACATTAAATAAAAAAATTCAATTATTACACAATGATGATGCAATAATTTCCTTATTAATTAATGATTCAAATAATTGTTATTATAAACATCCAAATAAATATAAATTGAGACTTTTGATGAATTCCACAAATTTTATAGGTTAATATGACATGTTATGGTAGATAATATGTGTTTTTTTCAAAGTAATAATTTTTTTTTGGAATTTAACAAAAATCAAATACTAAATAGTGTCAAAATTGACATAAATGAGTTTTTCAAACGAATACTATATTATTAATTGATATAATATTATTAAATATCTAAGGATTGGGAAAAAACATTTAAAAGGTTAGATATATAAATAATGAACCACTTTGTATTTTCATGGTAGTTTATAGTATGTTTATTAACCATATAATATAAAAATAAAAGGAGACATGGTAACTGTCAAACTATTTAAGTAAGATTTATATCTAAAAGATAAGGATAATGTGGTGACATAAACCTATCTAAAACATATTTTTTGAGCGATTTACGACCCATAACCAACTTATGATTTAATTAAATCTTTTTGGGGCCATTAAAATCTGAAACTGAGTTTATTATAAAATAATATTTAAAGATTTTCCTAAAGTGATCCTGACCTCTCTTATAAAAGGACACTTATCCCCCTCTCAAAATCACTCCTCCAAAGCAATTTGGTGCGGTCAAACCCTGTCCAAATATCCTCTCAACTACCCTCACTTAATCATGGAGGCCTTTCTTTGATCATAAGTATGATTTAATGATCCATTTTGATCAAATCAAATGGAAGCAACCAAATAAGAGGTAATTCTTTCACCATGTCTTTCAAGTTATTTTCATCTTCCGCTTCCTCTTTCTTGGTTATCCCCATACCAAAATAGTAACTCCAATACCTTATTTATACGTTGATGTTATTAAAAATACCGTACAACCATATTCATTATTCTATCCATCTTATGAGTGTCAATGTCACCATACATGTGTCTGTACGACTTACTGTCTCCATGTCGTGGTGTAGTTTATTATTCAAACACTTAATTATTTGGATGGGTATAATAATGTGTATAAATTATGTAAATAATAAATATAACATGTTAATGATTCGTTATATATGATATAACATACAGTTATGTACAATTTCACCATCAATAGAATGTTATTGTTCCTCATGCGTATGTACAGATTACCGTCAACACGAACACAATGAGATTTATTCCCCCATCGTAACCATTCAAGAATAAATTTCATTTTATGATTAATAATATTTTTTTATAACTTTATATTATTATTGATATTAATCAAATACATCTTATCCATAACAAACATTACTTAGATAAAAAAATTTAATGGAAAATGAATCAGTTAAGACCCGAAACATTGATACTACTAAAAGATTATTAACAAAGAAATATTAGAAGATTATATATGGTATCATATTTATGTATGTGGTTCTTGTTTAATTTAATAAAAATTATTTAACTATTATAAAGGAGATTAATTTAACCTTGACGAAGGAAAAGTACAAGTTAAGGGTTAATTCTACAATCTATTCATTATTTGAGGTTGTCTATACATGAGTATCTACTAGGACCTCTTTATCATCCACATCTACTTTTCATGAATATGTATTTCAACACATTTTTATTATTTTATTAGACTATAGGTTAATGTAATTTATCCCCTTTTTTTCTTTTTGTAAAAATTTTATAAATGAATATTTCCGTCATTTTCCAAACAAGGTACATTATGACCTTTTTGAAAAAATTAAAGAAAGAATGTTTTTTAAACTTATATGGTGGGTGCGGCTATTTTCTCATTATAACACCTATAAAGCTTACCTTATAATATTATAACAATATTTTCGAAATAACTATTTTCTTTTATAATTATGTGTCTTTTAAATGAATTTAAAATAGAAAGAGATATTTCTCTAAAATTGTTTTCATTTCATATATGTTAACATCCTTTAATTGATTGTACACCTGTTTGAAGTTAATTTATTATGATACAATATTCCATATTGTATTAAAGTTTTTTTGATATGTTTGATAATGGATGTGTTATTTTTATACCATTGATATTTTATGTTTAAAGTATTAACATTTTGTATATTAGTTTTAATATGAATGTTTATGTTATGTTTCAATATTTTCATATGAGGAATGAATCAGACTTAGTATGTGATGGGTGGAGACCGCTATAGCTCATCGATGCATCGGTAAGTTCATTAGATAAACTAGTGTCTTGGCACAAGGCTTTGACAGAATCTTATTTGTAGTCTAAGCACGAGGCCTTGACTATTTGGTTATGAAGTCTGGCGTTATGCATTCCATCACTATGAAATTGGCTATTGATATTGCATGTGATTATTCAACCAGTATAATATAAATTTGAATAAGTAAATGATATTTTTTTGATTTATATTTTCAATATTATTCTGAAATTTATGATTAAAATGGTTTTGTTTTAGTCTAATACATTGCCTTAAATGTTTATGCTTATTTATGAATATTTCCACTATATTGTTATCCTTACTGAGCATCTGATCTCAACCATTTTTAAGATTTATTTTTTTCCTGGATGTGAAGAAATATTTTATTGTTGACCTACAGGGATAGACTAAGAGATATAAGTGTGTTCAAAGGGTAAAAAATGTTGTTTTTGTTTTGATGTCATAATTTAATGTAAAACTTATGTTTGTATCTAGTACTTCTAAAGCTAATAAACGGATCGGTATTTCGGGACTTGATCCCTTGTGGGATATCAAATGTTATGTAATAATGCACCACCTCTGGGTAACATGGGTCGGGGAATTACAGTTGCTATTAGAGAATGTTTAATAAAAACCTTGGAAACTAGATTTAGAAAAACTCTAATTAGATACCATTTCACTAAGATAGACTTTGAGGATTAGTATGGAAGAACTTCCTTTAATTTTATTAATGTATAGATTTTTTGAGTTTTCTAAGAAATACATCTCTGTCTGGATATGAGTAGGTAGAGGCAGCTCTGGCATAGATGTTCCTTGGAGTGAAAACTATGATACGGATTTTCGGGCTTCACCTGAGGTATCCTAGAACATGAAAAAGGGCCTTACTACACTCTTGGATACGACACTCCTGATGATATCCTTAGGATAATTCACATTTTATTTAAAAACCATTATACAAGACTTATGAGTATATACCTCTTAAAAGAATATTATTATGTTTATGGACTATATCCATAAAGAGTTAAATTTTTGTTAAGTGTTTTACAAGTATAGAATTATGTATTGTGACTCCTAATCTATTCAAGTGTATTCCATTCTTTAGAAATGGCGCCTAATGGAAGGAATTGAAACTGTATCAACACATGTAATCCATGTAGGGATTTTCCTCCTTCTGAAGATAATTATAGTGGATTTGGTGATGAAACTGGTGTTGATCAGCTTATAACCACAATGCGGTAACTCACTCAAGTTATGAATAATAACCTTACCCGAATAGAAAACCATGTTCCAAAACACAGAGGATCAATGTGAAATCGCTTCATGAGGAAACAACCACAAATATTCAATGGGACTACAAATCCATTTGTATCTAAGAAATGGATTAGTTCTTTAGAGAAAATGTTTCATGCTTTTGGGAGTAGATAAAAGGAAAAAGTTGTCATGGTAGTTTATCGCCTCACGAGAGATGCAGATCAATGGTGGTCATTAATTCAAAACACAAAGGAAGATGATGAAGTATCAAATATGGAATTAAGAGAGTCTAAATATATTTTATTAGAAAAATATGTTTCTCATGACCATCAGGTGGATATGGAAATACAATTTCTGAGTCTAAGGCAAAACGAGGATGAGAATGTCACAATGTATGAGGCTAACATTACAAGTTTAGCATGGCATGCAACAGATTATAAAAGTAACCCAAGGAGTAATGTTGATCGATACATTGATGGGTTAAAACCATTTCTCCATAAATAATTTGTATCAAAATCCTTCTCATCATACGATGTCTCATGTGTTATCAATATATAAAAGGAATTCTCAAAGTCTTATGACTTCAAAACAAAGAAAGAGAAGAATAGATCTATTGATCACTCTGGAAATTTAAATAAGGGGATGATGGGAAAAGTTTAATATCCATCCTATGGTAATTATGGGAAGAAACACCCTAGTACATACTTGAATGAAATGGGAGTCTTCTAAAAGTGTGGTGAAAAAGGCCACCAAACTCGTGATTAAAAAGGAAAGAAAGAAGGTGTCGATGTTAAATGCTATAATTGTCGAGAAAAGGGGCATTATGCAAACAAATTTCCTATGATCCAAGGAATCATACCTCATAAAAGGACAAGGGGAATGTCCAAGCTTATGTGATCACTACTACTGAGGATGAAGCTCTGGAATACTTGGTGGAATGTAATTTAATGGTTTCCTCATATTTAACCAATGATTTATTTGATTTTGGATCATCACATTGTATCGCATCTTCACATTTTTCTAATAAAATTATATATTTCCAATTTTATTTAACAAGGGAGTTATCAGTCAAAACTTTTAAGGGATGTATCATTGCAACAATGTTTATGAATCAGTTCCCATTAGGGAATATAAATGTTCCTTATCTACTGATATCACCTTCATACCCAAGATTTAATTTGATATAAACCTTGGAATTGATTGGCTTTCAGACCATGAATAGAAAATTTATTTTAAGAAGATTGAGGATACAATTTTCAATGAAGAGAAGGAGTACCTTATCGTTAGATTAGAAATGTCACCACCTGATTATTTTCTAGATCCACCCCAGTATCCCAACTAAATTCAATTTTTGGGGAGGAAGAGAATGAAATAACTATGGGTGAGGAAAGGAATATTCAAATAGAGGACATATCTATTGTACACAAATATGTTGATTTGTTTCCAGAGGATTAACTTGGACATCCTACAGAATGAGAAATTGATTTTTCCATTCATTTAATTCCTTGTTCAAGACCCATATCGATGACCCCTTATAGAATGGCCACTATGGAATTAGTGGAACTAAATAAACAACTAGACGAATTTATTAATAAGAGATTTATTCTCCCTATTGTGTATATATAGAGAGACCATTATGTTTTTTTCATGAAGAAAGATGGATCAATGAGGTAGTGAATTGAATACTGGGAGATTAATTCTATAAAAATAAATAACAATTATCCCTTACCTCACATTGATTATTTATTCGAACAACTTCATAGGGATGAATATTTTTCAATGATTGAACTTCGATCAGGATATCTTCATTTGGGTGTGAAGAAAGAATACATTCCAATAACAGTATTTTGAACTAGGTACGGGCATTACGTGTTTACATTAATGCCCTTTGGATTGGCTAATGCACCCTCGTTTTGCATGGATCTAATGAAGAGAGTTTTCAAGGAATATCTTAATAAATTTGTAGTGGTATTTGTTGATGATATATTGGTTTACTCAAAAATCTACGAAAATCATTAAAATCACTTTCTCAGTATTCTGAAAACCCTCAGAAGAAATGATTTATATGGGATGTATAGAAAGTGTGTATTCTAGCTTCAAGATATTTCTTTTCATGGCCATATTTTCTCTAATGATAGAATCTATGTTGAACCTTCAATGGCCAATGAAATATATTAATGAAAAACAATGACTAGTATAACTAAGGTATGATGTTTTATTGGTTTAGCATGTTATTATCAGTGCCTCATCCATAAATTTTCCTAATTGACTAACCCATTAACTAAGGTCACACGTAAACGTGTTAAATTTTTTTGGACAAAAGAGTGTGAAGAATGTTTTGAAAAACTAAAGAGATCATCATTCAATGATCATATATTGAATATACCATCGGGAAGTGGCCAGTTTTTTATTTATAGTGATACTTCAAATAAAGGACTTGGTTTTGTCCTTATGAATAATGATAGAATTATTACATATGCATCATGACAGCTAAGAATTAAAAAAAAAACTATCCCACTCATGATATTGAGTTCGTAGCTGTAATCATTACCTTGAAGACATAATGACACTATCAGTATGGTAAAAAATGTGAGATATATACCAATCAAAAGAGCTTGAAGTATTTTTTCTCACAAAAATAACTCAACATGAGGCAAAGGCGATGGCTCGAGATTCTCAAAGATTATGATTGAACTATACAATACCACCCGTAAAAGGAAAATAAGGTGGAAGATTCTTTGAGAAGAATTGATAATGGAGTATTGAACAAGATAAGATTCGAAAGAGAACCTATTTTCACAGATCTAGTAATGATGGATATGTGAATAATAATAAAATGTGAAACATAAATACTTTTTAAAATGGTTACCAAACCATCTTTACTAGAAAGGATAAAAATTTCTCAGACTCAAGATGATGAGTTTGAAAAGAAAATTAAAGCTATGATTGATGGGATATTGATTGAATTCATATATGAAGATGGGATTTTGAAATTTTGGAAGAGATATTGTGTTCCTCACATTCCTAATCTAAAAAGGGAATTTTTGAATGATGGTAATAGCTCCAATTTCTATATACACTCTGGTAGCACTATGATATATAAGGATTTGAAGAAACAATTTTGGTGGGACAACATGAAACGGGTTATTGTTGATTATGTGTCATGATATATGGTTTGAATAGGTAAAGGCTAGACGACAACATCCTAGAGAATTCATGCAACCTCTTCTCATACCTATGTGAAAATGGGATGATATTATGATGGATTTTATCATGGTGATACCAAAGACACCTAGAAGGAATGATGCAATATGGGTCATTAATGATCATATTACCAATTTAGTACATTTTATTGCTATAAGAGAATATTTACCACTTGAACCTTTAGAAAGACAACATATTAATGAATTTTTAAGATTTCATGGACAACCCTTATCGATTTTTCCTGATCATGATCCCCGCTTTATGTCATGATTCAAGAAAAGTCTTCAGATGTCCATGGATACTGAACATCATTTGGGCACTTCCTACCACCATCAAACTGATGGACACTGAAAATGGACTATTCAAACCTTAGAAGACATATTTAGAACTTGCTCACTTTATTTGCAAGGTATCTGGGATCAGAATCTACCTATGGTAGAATTTTCCTATAAGAATATCTTCCATTCAAGTATTCAGATCGCACCATATAAAGCATTATATGGAAATAGATGACGCACGCCAACTTTTTGGGATAATGTTGGTGAAAGAAAACTCGCAGGCCCTGATCTTGTTGAGGAAATAATTGAAAAGGTGAAGGTTTTCCAAACCCACATCAAAGTAGCTCAATGTAGGAAAAATATCTATATCGATAACCGAAGGAATGATTTTGAATTTCAAGTCGGAGATCAGGTTTTATTGATTTATCTCCATGATAGGGTGTAATACATTTTTGTAAGAAGGGTAAATTGAGTCCCAGGCACATCAGAACTTTCGATATGTAATAATGAATTGGATTTGTAGTTTATCATTTGGAAATTCCACCAAGTCTCTCCAAAGATCATGATATGTACCACATATCACTATTGATAAAATACGTACCTAACCGAACACAAGTACTCAACTATGACAAAATATAACTAGAAACCAATATGTTTTTTGCGAAGAGCCTTTCAGAATTTTTGATACCAGAGAATAAGTGTTGAGAAACCAGACGACTCATCTCATTAAAGTCCTATAGAGAAACTATAAGATAGAAGAGGCAATTTGGGAACCTGAGGAACATATGATCAAGAACCAGCCGAATCATTTTGTATAGTAATATTCTTGAAATTTTGAGGATGAAATTATTTTAAGGAGGGGATGAATGTAACACCTCAAGCATCCATGATACGATTCACTTTGAATAATACAATAGCTTGTGTTATATGCAAATTCGAGTGCAAGAACACCATGACCAATCAAACTAGACATTATGAATGGTTATACCCTCTTTTTAAATTTTAAAAATTTTATTTTTCAAAATGGTCTTCATTTTAAGATTCAAAATATCAAAATTTGCTTAGGGTGATTTTTTTGTATTTTTCTAAAAACGTTCTATATTTGATGAATAGTGAAAACACTATGTTATTGTTCAAAAATCATTTATCATTTAAATAATTATTTATTTTATTTAAATTTATTTTCATTAAAAATAGATACATAATACCTATATTAGTTTAATTCAATTCATTGGAGTATTTTTATAATAAAATTAGATATATTAAATTTTATTGATCTTTTTACGAGACATTACCCACACTCTATGCAAGTTAAACAATTCACATTAAATGTAATTTTACCTCTTATATGAATTGAATTTCAAAACCTCGAGAGACACGGTTGACATCAGTAAGTAAAATGTGGTTCAATAAGATGAAAATAATTTTGGTGAATAATAACTTTTCACTTTTATTTACCACTGTTAAATGTAACTAGGGTAATTAAGGGTAAAAAATTTATATTATGTCCAAATTCTATTGGATAAGTTTATTTCAACCAAAAAAACATTAGAAATAAAATATGATCCTTTGGGTCTACTTGTATTAGATTAGGACATTTATTAATATTTTATTTAAAGAAAAGTTAAGAGTGTTAAATTTAAATATTCAAAACTAAAAAAAATTATATAGGGATACACATAAGATAAATTAAACATTAAATATTCATTATAAATATAAAAATATTTCCTAAATAATGTTTTTTTTATTTTTAATTTTTAGAAATTAAATAATTAAATTTATTTTGGACACAATGATGATGCAATAATTAATTTATTAATGAATGATTAAAATAATTCATATTATAAATATCCAAATAAATGTAAATATAGACTTTTGATGAATTAAATTAATTTTATTGGTTAATATGACATTTTAGAGTTGATTAAATGAATTTGTTTTTTCATATTATCAAATTTTTTAGGACTTCAACAGAAATCAAATACTAAATAGTTTCAAAATTGACATAAATGAGTTTTTAAAACTAATACTATATTATTAATTGATATAATATTTATAAAAAAATCAAGATCAGAAAAAGGACTTTGATATGATTAGATTTATCAATAATGAACCACATGAGGTTTTCTTGGTAGTTTATAATAATTTTATTAACCACAAAATTTAAGAATACAAGGAGACATGGTAACTGTCAAACTATTTAACTAAGATTGAAATCTAAAATATAAGGCTAATATTGATATCTAAACCTATCTAAAACCTATTGGTTGATATATTTTTGACCCATTACCAACTTATCCTATAAATAAATCCTTTTTGAGCCATTAGAAACCGAATATTATTTTATTATGAAATAATATTTCCATATTTTCCTAAAGGGACCCTCACATCTCTTATAAAATGGAACTTCCCCTTCTCTCAAAATCACACCATAAAAGACATTTTTTTCGAGAACACCGACCCAAATATCCTTAAAACTACCCTTAATTAGCCCGAGAGTCCTTCCTTTGATCATAAAGAAATCATAAAGATCTCTTTTGATCAAATAAAGAGGAGGAACACAAAGAAGATGTAATTATTTCACCACCTCTTTCACGTTCTTTTATTCTTCTGCTTCATCATTATTTGTTATTATCATACTAAAATAATAACTCTAGTAACTTATTCATACTCTTATGTTATTATAAATATGGAAAAACCATATTCATTATTTTATCCATCCTATGAATAATAAATTGACCATATGTGTGTACGCACGACCTACCGTCTCTACTTCGTGGTGTAGTTTAGTATTCAAACACATCATTATTTGGATTGGTATAACATTGAGTTTAACTAATGTAAATAATAAATATAACATGTTAATGAATCTTTATATATTATATAACATCCAATTACATATGATTTCACCATCAATATAATGGTATTGTCGCTCGTGCGTAAGTACAGATTACCGTATCCTCAAACGCAATGAGATTCATTCCCCATCATAACCATTAAAGAATAAATTTCATTTTATGATTAAAAAACATGTTTAAGAACTTATTAACATTCTATATATGAGTAAAATACATATAATCCATAACAAACATAACTGGCGTAACTAAACATATAAAATATAATGAATTAGTTAACACTATAAATGATGATACTTCTGAAATATTGCTAACAAAGAAATTTTAGAAGATCATATATGATATCATATTTATTTATGTAGTAATTTTATAGTTTAACAATAATTATTTAACTATTATATAGGATGTTAATGTTCCCTTAACCAAGTAAAAGTATAAGGTAAGGGTTAATTCTATAATCTCTTCATTATTAGAGGTTGTTTATACATGAGTATCTACTAGGACCTCCTTTACATCCACATCTATGTTTCTTTAAAATGAATTTCAAAAATAAATTACTATTTCCTTGACAATGGGTTAAATTCATTTATACCCTTGTTTTACTTTTTATAAAATGTTTATAATGGAATCTATCCGTCATTTTTCAAACAAGGTAATTTATAACCTTTTGGAAAAAATTATGGAAAGAATGTTTTTTAACTTATATAGGGGTGCGACAAATTTTCACCATTATAAAACTTTCAAATATTACCTTACAAAATTATTAGATCATTTCAAAAATAAATTTATATTTTTATAATTTTGTGTCTTTTAAATTATTTCAAAATAGAAAGTGATATTTCTCTAAAATTGTTTTGATTTCATCTATGTCAAAATCCTTTGATTGATTTTACACTTTTTTATGTTTATTTATTATGATACAAGATTCCATATTATATTAAATGTATTTTGATATATTTGAATATGGATGTGTTATTTTTATAACATTAGTTCTTTATGGTTAATGTATTAACATTTTGAATGGTAGTTTTAATATGAATGTTTATGTTATGTTTCAATCTTTTTATATGAGAAAGGAATATGACTTATTAAGTGATTGGAAGAGCCTGCTATAGCTCCTCGATGCATCGGTAGGTCTCATGAGACAAACTAGTGTCTTTCCATAAGGCCTTGACAAAATATTATTTGTAGTCATGGCATGAGGCCCTAACTTTGTGGTTATGATATCTGGCATTAGGCATTCCATCATTTTGAAATTTGCTATTGATTTTACATGTGATTATTCGACTAGTATAACATCCATGTGAATAAGTAAATGGAATTATTTGATTTATATTTTTCTTATTATGCTTAAGTATAAGATTAAAATTCATTTTTTTAGTCTTATGAATTTCCTTAAATGTTTTTTCTTATTTATGAAAGATTCCACTATATTGTTATCCTTACTGAGCATGTGACCTCACCCATTTCTTTGTTTTTCTTCCCGCATATGAAGAAGTGTTTTATGGTTGACTTGAAAGTATAGGCTAAGAGATATATGTTTGATCAGAGAGGAAAAATGCTATTATTGTTTTTATCTCATGATGTAATGTAAAACTTATGTTTGTATCTAGTACATCCAAGGATACTAAAATGATCGGTCATTCGGGATGTAATCCCTTGTGATAATGCCAATGTTATGTAATAATGCACTGACTCTGAATAACTCGGGTTGGGGCATTGAATTTGAGTGTCTTTTACATTTTTCAACAAATTTTGTTTTATTTGGATAAATATTTATTCCATTTTTTGAAACAATGTGACCAGGGAAAGAAATTTTTTATAACCAAAACTCAGACTTGCTTAATTTCCCATAATGTTTATTTTCTTTTATGGTTTGAATGCCAACCCTTAAATGAAATTCATGTTCATATATACATTTTTAATAAAACAACATATCATCAATGAACACAATCACCATTTATCACCTGAGTCAACATAGCCATCACTACAGTAAACTGTTCAATTATAATTCTGACCATCTATGGATGCTGATTTGGAAGGTATTTTACCTCTGTATGACTCCCCAAAAAGTAGATTTGTTTTCTCAAATAAAACTTACTATAAAAACACAAATAACATTGGAGAAGAAACATGGTAATCTATAAATGCTATATCATATCAATCTTTCCATAAATTAATTGATTGTCATTAATTTAATAATATTCTAACTCCTAAAGTTGTTTAAACTGACCTCTGATACCAACTATAAGGACCCGGTCTTAAAACATTTACATAATCTTGAATTAAATGGATAATTTACTCTGTGGATCTTTTCAGGTTTAGAGTAATATAGAATTAGGACATAACTATTACATTACATCTCCAAAATTACAATGTAGACACTTCAACTCAGTTTCCATTTTTTCATAAAATAAAAATCTCTTAAAAAATATTCATGTCTAGTTCTATGTTTTGGACAACATGACATTTCCTTGATCCCATATTTGACTCAATTCATATTTATGGCCAGTTAAAAACATTTCAAATCATTGGATGAGCATAAAAAGCTCAGTAAGGGTTATAAAATAATGAAATAAAATTTTTTTTCATCAAAACGGAATCATTTTGACATACCTCATGAAATCATAATATTTATGAATGACACATAGTAATAAAAAATCATAAAGGTAAATTGTGGCATTCATATGCTACTTTCGTTGTTGATTTCATAGCCATATAGGGAGTTACATTTAGAATACCCTTCACAGTATATTCCCTAAATATCTTATGAGAAACATTCACATTTACCTCTGTCATGTTACCCAATGTATTGGAGAGATATCTCAGGCTCACCCACCCTATGTTTATCATGGAACCACCCGTATACATAAATAATTCCCAAGAACCATAAAAAATTCATATCAAATAAAACAAACATAATGAAAAGAAAAAATTTATACATTTCAATCACAATATATCATTTAAATATATTGACATAAAAAATAAATGATAAAAAAAAAATCAATTCCAGAATATGCAAAAGATTATATGGTATTTATTTTAGCTTAAAAAACATTACAACTTGTTAAGGAAGCCATAGATCAAATAATACACATGGCGGTGGAAAAGGTTGTTATAACTGCTTACGTTAAAAGAAATATTCTTTTTTGTTGTTTAATAAAACACCAGATAGAAAAATATTCCCTTTGAATGAAACACAAATTCAAAGGATTTTACACCCCATTTAAAATAATGTTGTGTATAAAAGAAAATATGCCTCAATGAAAGGATTTTGAGGTGAAGTCCCTTACCTCAGGTCTGACATGAGTCGTTCATTATTTAATCTGATGAATAATAAACTAATGCTAATTTATACTTTTTTAGAACCTGTATCATGTTTATTATTCATTTTATATCACTTATTTCCATGTTATAAACATTATTTAATCATCTATGTAAATAATGGTCATTTTTTCAATATTTGGTACTTGAGTCAAAAATGAACTTTTTATATTTACAAGTTGTCCATGTGGTCAAAATTTTATTATCTCAAAATCATATTCATTATTTAAATATCATATATATCATATATAACCATTATATATATAAGTCTTTATAATAGTACATAACACATGGAGGTATGGAATGAAATGCACCATTCATGTAGACAGTAATCCGTACGTACGCATGAACTTTACTTTCATTTCTATATTTTATTTTTAATGGAATGAAAACATAATGATAAATAGTTATATTATAATTATAGAATAATATAATATATAATTTCATTAACTTCATCATTTATGCATTCCACATATGGAATGAACGTGTCATATCACTTTGAGGGGCAGTAGTCCACACTTCCTCGAATGAAATTATCAGGTTTACCCATTTTATAAAACATAAAGTTGTAATATAATTAAAAAACACAGAAGAATAAATATAGTATAAATATAGTATATATTTTATATAAATAAATTTCCCTCACAATGGCCACTATAAGAGGTGTTATAAGAATATTGAACAATCATCTTTTAGTGAGGCGGTAGTTCACAGTCCACAGAAACAGTATGTTCTTTACTCATTAGATGGAGGTGTGTATAAGTGTAGATAGAATAATTTTAATAAAAAACCTATTATATTTAGGATACTGTTTTTGTTATAAAATAAAGGAATAAAAATAGTTTAGGTGGTTGGAGAAGTAAAATAATAGAAAAGAACTTAAAATAAGACATTATCTTTAAATCAGGTAACTCTCTTTGGTATGAACCAAATGGATTTCTTGAAGTTCCTTCTTCCTATGGTAATGCTTCTAAGTGTAAGAAAAATATCTTGAGAACTTATTTGGGTAGAGGTTTGATGATCCATGGGGATTTATAGGTGTGATTTATTGGTTATAGGTGGGGGCTTTTTATAAGGGAGAGGAGGGGCTCTTTAATAATGTTTGAAAATATTATTTTATTATATAATTATTTGAGGTTTATAAAGGACCAAAACTTATCAAATTTGAATATATAATAACTCTTGTTCGAAAAAAAATCATATGATAAGAATTGGAAAGGTATTAGACATTTGTTTATTTTTTACAATCTTATTTATTTAAATCATTCATTAATGAGGAAAACACTGCATCCTTATTGTGTTAAAATTGTTTTTATTTATTTTATGTCTAGAAATTATAAATAAAATACCCTTATTTAGGAAATATTTTTATATTTCCAATTAATATTTATAGTGAAATATATAAATTCTATAACCCCACATTAAAAAAATAGTTAAACAATACATGTTTATGATATTTTTATTTTCACATAAAATAAAAAGTTATTAATATCAATATCTTACCCAATTGGCCTGAAAAGGCCAAAAGCCTCATCCAAGGATTGTTTGGGTCATCCATTACCCATAATATAGGATTAGGGAAAGTGTAATGGTAATTTTATGTTATTATAATATTCTTTTTTCGCTGGAATTACCCTATTTACCTTTAACCATTGTAAATAAAAGTAAAAAGTTACTATTCAACAAAAAATATTTTCATCTTATTGAACCACATTTTAATTATTGATAATATCAATGTATGATGTATTTTAAAAATTCAATTCATATAATCTGTAAAACTTCATATAAATGAAAATGTTAGTTTTTTTACAACTTAGTGTTTTCACTATTCATCATAAATTGATGTTTTTCAGAAAAATATCAAAAACTCTTCCTAAGCTATATTTGAAAATTCAAATTCAAAAATTATGTCTATTTTACAAAATTAAAAACATATAATTTACATTAATTAATATAAAATTAATTCTCATTGTCAAAACAAAAAGCGTGGTTTAATGAAATAATATCTTTCAAAAGATTGACAGTTGTTTATGTCCAATTCCAAAGTGAAATTACTCACAATGAAAAAAATTGGAATAAATGGTAAAAATATTATCTAATTAAACTTTAAAACCTGTTAAAAATTATTTATCCACATGAATAAATTATATTAAAAGGCATTTTTGAATTAAACTACAACATTTTTTACTATTCATTAAAATAAAGATTTTTCTCAGAAATAATAACAAAAATTTACCCAATGTAAATTTTGATGTCCCGATTATAAAGAAAATTTTTATTTTGTCAAATAGAACATATAAATGTGACCAAAATTAGATTTAAATAGGTTTCTCCTTTAAAAGTGGTAAATCGACCTTTTAAAGAATATTATAGTATTTATGCTTAAAATTAGATTCATTCACATTTTAAACCCCTATCTTTTATTGGATAAATTTGAAAAAAATTAACAAACATGTATAATCATATTTTAGTTAGTTCTATTTATTCTCTCTAATACAACATATAGGCATTAACTACCATTTAAAATAATATTATATTATTATTTTTCTAAATGACTCAGTATTGTGTGAAACATCAGATTTCAGAGAAACTCGTTGTTGCGTATCGGGTATTCCATCAAATATAGCATCCCATTTAATTTAAAATTAATATATAATTCACAAATAATAATAAATATGAAAATGTATTATTCTTTATTTACCTGGTATAGTTAGTTATTAATTTTTATGATAGTTTATTTTTTATTTTGTACCCTTAATGAGAATATGAGATAACCCCCATATTATGGTCTTATTTTTCCCAAGATTTTAAGAAGTACATTATGACTAATTTGTGGGGTTATTCTTAGTGAAATACATTATTATCAAAGGATTCAATTTTTTTATTTAATGTTATAATAATTAATGAAAACATCATATATATAATATTTCTTCTAAAACTACTAATATAATATATCCTTTCGGATTCATTTCTTGTATTTATGACAATGTAATAAAGAAAGGAACCAAGTCAATGCTACTAGACTCATGGTATTTTCTTTTGGTATCAGAGAATGTTTAGTAAAAACCATGAAAACTAGATTTATAAAACATATATTTTGGAACATAACCTTATGGTATAATTTTAGAAATAATATAATAACATCCTAATATTTTGTAAAGGTATATATTATGTGGGTCTTAAGAGAAATACATATCTTCCTAGATACTACAGGTGGGTGTGGTTCTAGTACAAATGTACAATGCATTAATAACTCCAACAAGGTACATCCGGCCAGACTCTGCATAACCTGGTACAAAAATATTGGCCTTACAATGCACCTTGTTTGACTCTCCCCTAAAATATGCTTGGGATAATTCACGATTTCTTTAAAAATTATTTTTATGGATTTATTAATAAATATTTCCTCAATTAAAACATGTTTTCGATTATGAGATTAGCAATAGAGATTTTATTACAATTTTTTTACATAATTCAATTTTTTTTTGGTTTAGAGATTTTGTTCCATTATTTTATGATAAAATTTAGTGTGTTCCATTATTAAAATTGGTTCATTGAATAAATAATGCGAATCACATCAATAAATATTATCTTATATGTAATAATGATCATTTCATCGATGTGCTTAAGAAATTATTATGAAGGGAAGTAGTATACCAAATATTCACATTATATGAGAAAAAATATTATGTTCTATCAAGATATAGAAATAATTATGCAGGCCATATGGCTTCAAATGGAAGAAATAAGAGAATATGAAGATTGGGAAAAATATAGATAAAGGGATGAACATAAATAAAAAATTTCTCACATGTGATAATTATGGATGGAAACACATTGGTATATTCATAAGAGTAAAAGGAATTTGCATCAAGTGTGATGAAAAATGACATTATGACCATGATTTTAAGGAATGAGATGAATTTTTCAATTTTCCAGGATTTAACAACAAAGATATATGACACTTCTCAAATCAATGTCTCAAGAATCAATGGAATATACTAATAAAAGAAGATAATGGGTCATCATTAAGCTTATTCCACTACCTCAAATAATGTGTAATTATTTATGGGATTATTTTAGATTTACGAATTGTGTTATTTTAGTAATTTTCTAATAATTCACTAGTTATAAGATTCATGTGATATATAAGGTTTGTATGGAAGTACTTCTTCATTACAAATTCAGATGAATTCATGGTTTCATTATTGTTATTAGGTGATCAAGATAATCATATATTTTTTAAGTGGGATTAAAAGCTACATTATTTTGGTAATATTATGTTCTGTATATTTTTAGAAATTTAGTGACCATACTTCTAATGTTTTTTAATTAAATGTGGAAAAAATGTTTTATACGCATTATAAGATTAACCAAATATGGAATGGATTAATAAAAACATTGTAAATTAGTATTTCATGATAACATATGATAAAAAATTTGTTTTAATAAATATTTTAATTTATAAGTATTGAATTATTGAATATATGATTATTTAAAATTCCTTTTGGAATGAAAAAATCAGAATTTTAGGTGTACGAGATGAAGTGAAAATAGATCAAAAAATAACCAGTTGATGAGATTATGCTTTTGACATAGAATGTAATCAAGTAGTTTTTGAATATGGTTCTGATAATACTAATAAAAGAATCCCTATACTCTAGGGAAAATATTATGTGAAAAATAATTATATGATTACATTTTTTCTAATAAATAAATTGTATTTCAAACAATCAGAGTTTTATGACTTTGTGATGGTTAGATTTCTAAGGACCATATTCTCTGTCACCATACATTAGAATATGATGGTTATATTCTTATTTATTGTCCTTATTTTCACTTCTAACTGATGTTATCTTATTAGAATAACTAATTTTGTGGTAACCTCTACATTTCCCATTCCCTCTCAGTAAGATAATATTATATTATCCCAACTTCAAATGTGGGTATCCCAAAAAAGAATTTTGATGTATCAACCTTTTATTTATAGAAGTGGAATTTAAAATTATGATGAGAAAATTTATTTAAGGATTGTATAATGTGACACCACATTTTGATATGATATTTATATTTTTGAATTTAATTTATTTGATAAAATATGTTACAAACAACACCGAGCTCAAATAGACAATGAAATACAATTAATTTTCATTATTTTAAATGTCCATTGTAACCTATATGTTAAATTGGAAATAATAAATAGTAATAATGAAATTTATATATTTCATATTTCATCAAATATTATTAGATTTATAAAAATTATTTTACAGGAATAATATAAAAATGAATCCAATTTTACGCATTAAAAGGATATAATTTTTGGAAGATTGTTTTTCCACCTTCCAATATAGTACTTATTTGAATTTTTTTTACAATTTTACAAATGATGTTGAACAAATTATTCTTATTTTTTAAAAGGCTAATGTCAAAATTATCATAGAGAGATTTTTATTGAAAATTTCTATTTTTCAGTGAATATGGAAAAATCCAAACAACTGTTGAATTGCGCTTTTCATTATATTAACATTCTATTTATTATTTTAATATAATCCTTTCATTAAATTGTTAAAAAAATTATGTACATTTTAATTGAAAGTATGTTGTATTTATATTATTCAATAAGTAAATAATGTTTTTTTTTTAATTCTAAATTATGTTTTGGTATTTTCTTAAAAGATAAATGTTTATTTACGATTTTATAATTAATATATGGAATGAAAATAAATATATATTCATAAAATATATTAATAAATTATAATTATTTTGTATTATGATTATATGATAATTTAATTAGAATATAGTTAATTTTTTAAGGTGTTATAAAATCTGTTACAATTCTAAAATTGGTATTTTTTAAGTAAATAGTTATTTTATATAAAAATAAAATTAATCATATATTAAAAATTATTTTCATAAAATGGAATTCATTTTTTAATTATATACATTGAAAAATGGATATAGTTATTTTTTTGATCATTATTATAATAGTTTATTTTTATAGTGAATAGTAAATAGTGAAATATAATAATTTAAATAATTTAATAAATACACGTAGTATTGAGTCATAGATGATTTATATGTGATTTAAACCCATAATATTGAAATATCTTGTATTATTTTAATATATTTAGTTTTAATTATCAAACTAATTGTAATCTTGAGCCAAATTAATAATCTAATGAATATAATATTGAGAAATCACCCCTCTCCTCCTCTATAAATATTGTCTTTCCCCACATCTTCTCCTCACACATTTTATGCCCTGAATTTTGTCAATTTACTACCCAATAATCTTCCCAAATCCCTTCCCAAATAATATAATACTTTGGTATCACAATACAACCAAACCCAGGCCCCTTAAACTGGTTATCTAGGATAATAAATTCAAGAGGTAAAATCCTCTTAATTTTTTTTTTTGAGTTTCATTTAATTTCATGTCCTTATCTAACATCATATGTACGTAAATTGATGAATAATTCAGTATCTTATATATAGTGTAATTTTAATATTATTATGAGATATCCACCTTCAATTATTTTCTCTTCCCCTTTTTTTTCAAAATGTTAAATAATCATCTTTGAGGTGTCGATTTGACTCATTCAAAGAAGATGATTTTTCATTATTAAATTAAAAAATAATGGACTGTCAAAAATACAATTATTATGGTTATAAAATGTTATAATAAATATATTAAATCCTATTTAATGTCATTTAAACATTATATATACACGATAAAAAATTCTAAAATAAAACTAGTTCATGATGATCGAAAAAATATAAAAATAATCCAAACATTTTTCATTACAATTTAATCTAATGATACATAATCATATCTAGAAGAAACAGATATATAATACTATTAAATATTCTAGGTTTTCATTACTAGACAATTACATCAATAATAAAAGCATCTAAAAATTTATTATATATAAAAATATATGTACAAGAAAGAGACGGGTGAGGTTAACCAAAGGAACTTTCCCTCATCCATCAAGATAGAATTTAATGATCATAATAAGACATATCATTATCATTTTTGGAATATTTAGTAGTTTCCCACTCAGATTTATATTTACCATGACAAAATATCTTGAGGATTTATTTATTCACCCTCTTTGACACAATATAAGAAGATATGGGGGACACAATATATTGTTAGTTAGAGTACTCCTTGCGTGGAATTCACTTTGATGGAATATGTTTGAATCCCTCAAAATAAATTACCCATGTCATTCCATATAAAAAATAATCCTTAATATAGGTATGGAAACCCCTTCACCGTGCCTTCATATGTGAATTAGCCTCTATTCATTCATCCTTATAGATGTTTCCATCAGTTCCTTGATGATAATAAACATGTAGATGATTATCACTTTTCTTAAAGCCATCATCATGCAGGGTTGAAAGAGTATAGACACCAGTTTAATGTATAATTTTCCATCATGAGACTATGACTAGATATCCTATTAACCATTCATATTATTTTGAGAAAATAAAAAACTATATTGTCTTCATGCATACCATAATTACCTAGTTTATGACCAGATGCATCAGCCTGCAAATTCTCTTCCTAGTCACGTCTTCTACCTGTCTGTTGCACCATTGTACCATGATGAATGTTTGGATCATGTGTCATAACTGGGTATGAGTCATGTCGCTTCAATTTATCATCGACAACATGTCAACTTCCAAGAAGATCCACATCATTCTGAACCAACAATTTCTTCTTATAGGATGCATCATGGTGCCCATTTGTATGGAAAAATCAAAAAAAATATTTTTTTTGACATTTGTCTTTGGTATAACCAATAGTTTGATAGTTTGGAAAAAAATGAGTAATTCATCTATATTCCTTCATAATATTGATTTCATCATTAAATTATAACAACATGATATTATTATTCAAGTGCATTCTTAAGTAAACATCCACGTCCAACATAGAGAAGTGCTCAAACATTGCTACCGCAGTGGCTCTATAAATTTTAATTATAATAAAAACATTACAGGAAATATTAAAAAAGATTTTTAGGATGCTACATAATCCCATTAAGACCAAAAATTTTACTCCAAACTTATTCTTGAGTATTTTTTACTTCAAATGGATTAAATCTAAAATCCCATTCATGAAATCTGATCATACATTGAATTAATGAAATTGATCTGAACCACCATGGCATGCACTTAAGTTACTCCAATTGGAAAATTTTATGGAAGAAACATATTTCCATGGGTATATATCTCCAATCCAAATAATTCCTCACAAAGGATATCTTTTGAACCAAATCATCAACTTTCCAATTTTTTTCAGTAGTAGGAAGAACAACATTATCAATAATAGATATTTTTTAAATAAAAAATCTATAAGAAAAATCTTCCTTAAATAACATGATTTGTACCACACGTTTCAAAAATCCAGTCTGGAATTACATCCTTCATACATTTAGAAGTCCTCTGTCAGGATCCCTTTTGGCATCCACAAAACCTGATTTTTTTCACATCAATATTACGGTAGGTAGAAACCATCATTGTCGCTATTGGCATATCACTAACACAAAAAAGTCTTCCAACCACTTCATCCAATGAAAAATTTGTATAAAATGAGAATCAAAAGGTTATTTCACAACATCATCATCACAAAGAGATACATTTAATCCTAATCGCATATTAGGATATTTAAACTCCTCTGCTGTTATCCCCATCATGGCCCGGTGGGTGTCATCCTTACCACTCACCTAAGAAAAACATAACGGGGAATGAATATCCAAGACACTTCTAAGATATAATATATAAATTTCAAACATCATTTCCACATATGAATATATACTCTTGTCAATATCTTCTTGCATCATGAGGGGACCAAATCTACGAGTCTGCATCATTCCGACCACCTAAGGTCCACATATTCCCACATAGGAAAAAAGAGATCCATCTGATGACACACCTAACTCTTTCAATCAACCCAGGGCATCAATACCACAAGTCACTAGAAGAGGATGATTTAGATAACATATCATTAACCCACATAAATGTGGCATTTACAGGAGGGAAAGATATCACAAACACCAACTTTGAGCTCCCCATACTGTGCTCCATGACAACACATTATACTCTATATTATGTAGGTTCATTAATAACATATAATTTCAATTATATATAACTTTTCCCATTTCAAATGATCATTCATAAATGTATACATGTAAACCAATTGTGGAAACTAATGAAATGAACACTTTCAAACAATGAAAGTTAATCATATAACTCATCAAGAAGGCCATAAATGAACTTAATAAAATTAAAATAAAATAAATAAATGTTGAATAGGGTTTGAACTAATTTATTATTGAATATAATTTAATTATCCAAGATATTAATTACAAGTGAAGATCAATTTCATATATAAGGTATGAGTGTTCTCATCGCACATTCATTTTTGTGAGATATGACTTAATCACCAGTATTTTTTGTGTATGGTTCATTTTTACTACCATTTAATGTATAATATCGTGAATCTATTTTTCTTCAAGGTATGTATTGTTTTATTTAATGATTATAGATTTTATGGAGAATACTATTTGATTTATCAATAAGTGGTAAGAGTTTCTCCACAAACATCCATTTTTCATTCGGGTTGCACTTTCTATATCTTAACCACTATGTATTTGTTAATAATTCATTATATACATACTATGAATTATATGTATATATCCCAAATTCATATATCTATATAATTTCATATTTTTTTAAGGGGATGTATATGTTATATAATGACACATTCTTAATTCCTTCCAAAAAAAATCCAAATTAAACAGAACTTCCTAATTTCATACCCATTTGTAAGTATACACTATAATATATTTTAAGAAACCATTATATTTATAAAATAACTCATTTTGTCAAGAAAAAATATCATATATCATTTTCATTTGTAAAAATAATTATTCATTTTACTTTTTAAATATATTATTTATATTTTCCATTAAACAACACTGATGTTTTTTATTTATAATTAATCATAAATGGTCTTTTTACATTATTTCATTTCAGTTAAAAATAATTTATTAAACATTGATATTTTCATGGTTATTCCCTATTGTTATTTGGTATATACATTATTATAATATAATTTTCTGACATATACAAAATGATTTTCCAAAAGTAAATCATTTTTCCTATTTAAACAATATTTCTATCAAGAATTTATTATGGATTTTATTATTATATTTTCACCTATGATTATGATTAAATTATTTAAAAATGGTATTTGACACAATGATTAAATGATATTTATTAAATTGATAATTCTACATTTGAGTAATGTATTGGACTTAGTAAGTGATGGGTGGGGCCCGATATAGCCCCTTAATGTAGCAGAAGGGCTCATGAGACAAATTGGACCAAGTATCCGATGAATCTATACCCATTGATGTAAAATTATGGACTAAGGACTCAATTATTTTTTATAATTTCCAAAATTCTGTATTCCCTGATTATTATATTAGTAATTTATAATATATTTCATTATCTGACTAGAAGAATATTCATTGTTATGTTTTATTCTCATATGATTACTTATATGTATTACATAATAATTTTTTATTATTTACATTTTAATCATGGGTTATTGATTAAATTTCACTTGTTTTAGTTTGTCACATTTCTATAATTGTTTATTCTTGATTATGATAGCTTTTTCGATATTGCATACCCTTGATGAGCATCTGATATCACCCCTTTCTTATGTTTTATTTATTATTAGGATGATAAGATATATATTATGATCAATATGTTACATTTATATTGTATTAAAATGGTGTTATGAAATTATTATAGTTTTTTATTTGATTTTTTAAAATGTTATGAAAATTTTCAAGTTTGTAATATATTTTCCAAAACTGCTAAACAGATCGATCAATTGGGACACGAGTCATGAATCAATGATAATATAATAATGAAAATGAATCAAGGATACTGGTTTTTGGTTCTTTATAATGATTTATTATTTAAATTCCATTATATACATATTTTTAAAAGTAAAAAATCATTCATGTATACATATGACATACAATCTCCATAAACGAGGTAAATTATTTTTCTGCCAACATAATTTATAAATGAAATAAAATATATAAATATATATTTTCTGAATAAATAATACATTTATATAATTTATAACATTCATTATATGATAGATTCAATATGAAATTACAAGTATCGGAATTATTGAACAAAAATTATTATGAAAAATGAAACAGTTAACACCCTGTAACCTTAATTTTTATAAATAATTATTAATAATTGGAGTTAAAATATATTAAATGGACCATAAATTTTATAATATTTAATTAAATGTCTATATAATATAGTTATAAAATATTAAATTGTTATATAGGATTTTATAGATCCATCATAGAAATTGGAACTTCATGTAATTGTTTTATGTTACACTATTTTTGTTTTTTAATGATTAATTATCATTTACTTTTTAAAGATGAAAATTTATGATCTACCTCTAAAGAATATCATGAAGTATACCCTCCTATTTATATATATATATAATAATTATTTTCCTTTCATTTAAAACGCTTTAAGTATTCAAGATACATAAATAATGTTTTTATGGTAAAATCAAAGTTATTTCTCTTCTGAGTAAAAAATCATTTGTCTTCCATCTATGTATTTTATAGTAAATTTTGAAATTGTTTTTTTATTATCCTATTATTTATAAAATTAATTTTAAACTATTATTTGGTTTAAAATTTTTAATTTATATTTTAGATGTTTTTTTAATGCGATACTAATGACTTTTTACTGAAAAAGTAAAAGGAATTATGGTTTTAACAAACATGAAATGAATGAAATTTCGCACTATTATGACCAATCAATGCATTTAATATTACCGTATAATTTTCCATGTTTCATTTTAATGAAAATCTTTCATTAATATTTTTGAATTTTTCATATTTTAAAGAAGTGATTTTGAACATAAATTTGTATTTTCCTCATGAAATATTAAAGTTTTCATCAACATGAATTCATATATATGATAAAAGCATTTGATATTACATATAAAATATGATAATATGATAAAAAATACCATATTTTTTTTACCAATTTGGATTTTGGTTATGATGATGAAATAATAATAAAACATCTTTTTATTGGGTTGTGTAATGGTGAATGTTTTTATTGTCTTGTGGAATACATATGAATGGATTAATAGTCATATAATATGGGGTATTATAATTATATATACCTAAAAAATTGGGTAATGTTTAGCGTTTTTAAAATCAAAGGGTACTATAGATGTTATCCCAATCCCAAAACAAGAGGTCCCACAGGCGGTTATCACAAACCTAGAGGGTATAAGTGTTATAATCCCATGCATGAACGATGGTACATGAGAGTTTATGAATTGACCATTGAAATAACAATGGTGGTTATCCCAATAATAACATTTTATGAATTAATTTTTGGGTATTTTTGACCAAATATTTATATGACTATAGTTGTGCTTTTAAAGACACATATTGTCATAGATAAAATTCCCCCTTTTGATTTAATTAAAGGAATTATGGTTATATAAAACACATGCACTTATTTACTATTATTACAACCAATTATATTTAAATTAGTTTTATGTATCCTTATTTTTTACAATATATCCATTGATTAATTATCACATGAATAGTATAAATATAGGGTTTCAAAAAATACATTTCTCAAATAAAAAGGAAGTGTTGTTTTCAAACAGTAAAAGTTTACCCTACGAAAACCATCTATTAGAGCTTTTGGGGGATATTTATTTTTGGTCATGTCCCGAGACTAATCCCAAGATGATATCATACAAGTTAAGCATGAGATAAATTGTTTATTGGATAATTTCAAGCCCATCGAGATCACAACCGAAACAAATCTCAGGGAACGGCTCATTGAAAGACAAACCATCGTGCACCTTACTATTAAGAAATATGTTGGTGTATTAAAAGGATATGTATAAAGATCATAAAAATAGTAATGTTTACCCAATTTTTTATAAAATAATAAATATATTTCTATCCTATTCTTGTAACTTTATAAATAATTATTTTATTTTGAAAACTTAAAAATTGTATTTTTTATTAATATTTTTATTCAATTAATTAATTAATGGATTTTTAAGATAATTTTTTTTAATAAAATATTATCATTCAATTAATTTTATTTAATATAAAATATCCTATAATTTTTATGAAGTCAAATGTATATTTTATAAGAGTTCAGAAAATATTGTTCTAAAAAACAAGTGATTTTCAATAAATATTGGATTTTATTTTAAATATATTAATTCAAATATAAAAAATTATTTAGATTAAATGAATGTAATTTTTGCAATCTCGATGCTAAAATTATTTAATAGAAATTTTTTCATAATTTCTTGAGACAGTCTATTTTTCGGGTAAAAAAATATATTATAAATATATGGTGTGATTTATGACATCATAATGGACCAATAGTGATGTAATAAATACTATAAATCATATCATCAAGCAAATATATATTTTCCATTTAAAATAATGTGATTTTATGTTTATTTTATGATTTTATAAATCCTTATTGAATCCTACAATACATATAATATATTCCTAGAATTTGAATTTGTTTATTTGAGACTGTGAGTCACCTCTACATATACTTAGTAAATAATTTATTATCACTTGACCATGTCCTTATATAATAAATTAAACCAATTATATTTGTTATAATACATTAAATGAATCCATGGGATGGTTTTTGGTTTTTAATAGTTTATTATGTAGAGTCAAAAACCAAAATAATAAATAAATCCCCCTATTTTCCTAGATAACCAAACCTTAGATTCCATTTCTCCTCACTCAATATACTTGGAGAACATCCACACATATCTCAATACTCCATAGAGTCCTCCCAAGGTTCCATTAATCTCCATATAATCCTATGCCAAGCCTTTGGGGTCTCACATTCAAGTAACAGATCTTCCACCCTCTATTATGAACAATTATTTTTATGTTATGTCTTTTAATTTCCTTCTATTAAGTTGGGATATGTTCATAAATTTAACCATTACAATCCATATGATTTATTAATTATAATAACCACATTAGATATCATTAAACCCTATTAAGAACCATTATGTACACTTGTTACCATGCCAAATTTTTTTAAGGGTTCATTCTTTTATCCTATATCTACAAGTTTTTTTATGATACACTTTCTATTTCAAATTCATTATGTTGGGGAATGTATTTACATGTACCTATTACTATAAAAAAATTTATAAATGATTATATAGACCTATCTATCTCATAAACCAACTTAATGAGTTTTTATGTGACGTTATTATGCAGTCAAAATTGCAGCACAATCATCTGTGCCAAAATAATTGTTTAGTGAATACTATACCCAATTATCTATAAAGGTTATTGATATTTAAAGACATATACTATTTTAATGTGGAAATATATATATTTATTTCACATTTCGTTCATTTAATAAATTATTATTTTTACTAAATCCATAATTATATAATCTATGTGGGACACTTAAGTTTGAGAATGAAATCCTTATGATGTGTTCACCCTTATAGCATTCTAATGCATTGGGTAATGTATAATATCTTGATACATCTTTATGGTATATGGGTGTACCTAATTCCTTTTTTTTTTCTTTTTTCCACCATTATGTCTTTGAATTTTTATCATTGACTTATATTTATGATGTAGTGTTTTATGTTTTTTCTGTAGTTTCCATGTTATGATTTTGATGTTATATCATGCCTTGTTATCCTTGTTCATTTATTCCTCAATTAATGTGACTATTTTTAATCATGTATTTTCTTGTTTATGTTATTCCTTATTAATTTCATTTATTTGGATTTATAGCTCACCCATTTATTATTAATTTCCACTAGTTATGTTATGTTATGTAATATATGAAGGAATGTTTTGTAATGTTAAAAATGGTTTCAATAATGATGTTTCTTTTAATGTTTTAAGCTGTTAGGTAATGTACCTAATTTTCATAAGACACTAGCCCTCTTGATCTTAGGGGTTGTACTAAGATTAATTTTTTTAATAAAACATGTATTAATGTGTAATAATTAGAAGATGAATTATTGTTGGTATTGGAGAATATCTTTTGTTTTTTTATCGGGATTAAGAAACTATAGTAAAAGCCTTCGGATTAGAAAACTCTAGATAATTCCAGGGGGAAAAGACTTTGTATAAGAAAAGATACCTAATTTTGGTAAGTTTAGATTATGTTATTGTAAATAAAATACATACTTTTTGGATACAAAAAGTGTATGTGGTTCTCGCATAGACATACCAAGGGGTAACAACTCTAACAAAATGTTTTGGGACATACTCAGGGTAATCTGGTACACAAAAATGGTTCTTATTATGCACTATGGTTGACACCCAAGATTGATAAGGTTTGTTAAATTTGTATGATCAGTAAAAATTATTATTAAGGGAATAAATAATCCCATAATAATATATATTTAAGGAAATAGATAATGGATAACATAAATAGAATCCTAGAAACTCATAAAAATTTATACCAGAAATAAAAAGTTAAAGTTTCTATTATACCTAGAGTTCTACACATTCTTTTATATCATGAATTTTTATTATATCTATTCAAAAACTAACAAAAAATCATGGAAGTGATGATTTTATTGAAAAAATTTGGAAAATATTGCACCCCAAGTATATAACCACACCCCTAAGAACATTTGTGGGTTGAACTTCATGAAAAAACATGTCATAATTCCCTTGGTGTAATTTGAAAAAATTCTTGTAATGTATTTGATTTCCCTATATAGAAAAAACATAAATTTTATTGTGATGAAAATAACTCACCATATGGCTAATATACCCCCAATTCTATATAGGTGAATGGAGGAGGATGGTTCTTATTTATCACCCCATCTCATGTATAGATATTATTTCTCTATAAGAAAGAATATCTAGAACACATTATTGATTCTATAGAAAATGATCATCCTTGAAGAGATTCTTATTAAAATGGAATATGATTATGCGTTTCTTGAAGAATTTCTAGGTCATCCTTCTAGCCGAGACATTAAATTTTTAATCAAACTTATCCCTGGGGAGTTGCTAATATCCAAGACTCCAAATAGGATAGGAATTTTGGAACCTGTGGAACTAAAGAAACAAATATAAGAGAATATAGAAAAATGATTCCTACATCCAAGTGCTTCCATATAGGGTACACTCGTCCTCTTCCTAAAGAATACATATGGTTCAATTCACCTTTTCATTGATTATCGTGCTCTTAATACGATCAAGATAATGAAAAAATATCCATTTTCATGGATTGACTACTTTTTCTATTAGCTATGTGGAGAAAAATACTCCCCTATGGTGGATCTATGATCTATATAATTCCATGTTACTGTGAATAAGAAGGATATCCCCAAGAATGATTTTTGTATATTATATGGTCATTATGAGTTCATAGTTATGTCTTTCAAACTGAATAATGTTACATAAATATTCATGGACATGATTAGTCTATTTTTTTGATATTACCTCAAAAAAATTAGTAGAATCTACAGACAAGATTATTTTATAATCCAAATCAATGAAGTATCATGAGTAGCATCTGATCACTGTGTTATAGACCATACAAAAGGAGAAGATCTATAAAAAGTACAAAAAGTGTGAGTTCTGGTTAATGGAAGTCTCATTTTTTACAATTTACTCACATGAAATGTGATATCTATTAATCAATCATAGTAAAAATTAATTTTTATATGGGCAATGTGAACATCTATGATAGATATTTGTAGATTCCTTGGGTTATATGGACATTATCAAGGATTTGTGAGATATTTTTCATGATTTTCAAACTTCTTACCAAAATAACTCAAAATGGAGTAAAATTTTATTGGAATGGTGAAGGCAATGAAATATTTATATATTATAAAATGGAGGCGTGTCACTACCTTAGTACTCACACTAGCCACATGTGGGATGTCTTTTTCATTTTTAAGGATTCTATGATTATGTTATTGGGATGGGTGTTCATGAAATATGATGAATTCATCTCCTATACTACAAGGTAGTCAAAAATTCATGAGAAACATTATCCCATATAGGATTTTGAGGTGGTAGAGGTAATAATAGATTTTATAATTTGGTGGAATTATCTCATCGATGTGATGTGTTAAATATATGTGGATAAAAAAATTAAATATATATTCACATAGAAATAGTTGAATATGTGCCCATAATGATGGTTAGAGCTCATCAAGTATTACTACTACTGAATACACTACCATCCAAGGAAACCAAACAATTTGGATAATAATATATGTATTAAGGGCCCATCAAATCTATCTTTAATGAGAATTTTGGAGGATTCTATATTATTATATTTTAATAGTATAGACATTTGAATCATAAATGAAGGAACATCATTAATACTTTTACAAAATATTTATGAACTATCTATTCTTCAATGGTTAATGGATGATCAAAAAGATGATATGGGAATTCAGAATTAAGTGGAAACTATAAGAAAAGGGAAATACTTGGAGTTCAGTGTCAACGAAGAAGGAATTAGGATATTTGGGTTTGGATAATGTCTTCCATCAAATCATGAGTTAAATAGGGAACTATTTGACGATGCACATAGTTTTACTATATCCATTCACGTAGGAAACACAATGATTTATTGATATATTTTAGAGAACTACAAGATGGGATAACATGAATAAGGAGATCACTGATTATACATCAATGATTTTGGTATTTCAAAAGGTAAAGGGTTAAAGACATAATTTTAAGTGGTGATGCCACCAGTAGCCATACTAGCATTGAAATGGGAAAGTATCACCACAGAATTTATCATTGGACATCGGAATACATCCAAAGAGAAAATCCTATCTAGGTTGTTTTGTATAATATTACAATGACATCACACATCAGTGTGATTCAAGAGGATTTGTCACTGGAACAACTGGAACAAATATACATAAAAGAAGTTGTAAGGAAGCACATAGTACCACAATCAATTGTGTCTGATCGATATCTAAGATTAAACTCTGTGTTTCGGTAAAGTATCAAACATGACCTAAACACTATGATAAACTTTATTAAAACTTATCACACTCAAACTGATGTTCAATCTATGTGGACTATCAAAACACATGAGGACATGTTGAGTTAATTTTCAATTGATGAAAAAGTAGGATGGGACCAACATATCCCTATGGTCATGTTCTATTACAATAAAATATTACAACCAGTCATCCAAATGGTTCCCTATGAATCCGTTTATGGGAAGAGGTGAAGAACATCAACTTGTTGTGATGATGTAAGGAGGAAAGCGTATTGGTCCTGAAATGTTTCAGAAATTGGTGGAGAAGGTTATGACCATTCCTAAGTACATAAAAGCTTCCCATAGTCGAAATATTTTATATGATGATAATTTTTGATGTGACGCCAATTTTTATTTTGGAGACATGGTATTCATCCACATATCTTTTTTGATGTGAGTGATGAGATTTGGGAAGAAGGGAAATCTTAGTCAAAGGAACATCAGTCCTTTTGAGAACCTCGATCGCATCAGAGCGGGGCCTATCAAACATCACTCACACTGAACATGTTCCAAATGCATGATGCATTCCATGTATCCATCATGAAATAGTACATACCATACCCCTCACATGTTGTAAAACTGGAGGTGGTTCTATTAGATAATGGACATTCCATAGAGGAGAACCCGTTGAAGATCTTAGATCATATGGAAATAGTTATAAGAAATAAGAAAATGCCCCTAGTTAAAGTGTCATTATCACATACATTTTTTAAATTAATTTTTTCTTTTTTTATTCTTTGTTTCGAGTTCTCTCGCCAAGGTCCGAGCATGGTCCCAGATTATAATTTTTTTTCTTTAATATTTTTAGCGGGTTTCAGACACCTATGTGATCATCGCACGGTGAGTGGTGGTCGTGAGATCACCTTAGGTTATTGTGCAAAGTCCCAAGTGGTCTGAATTGAGGCATGGAACTTACGCGTGGTTTATTAAGTCGTGTGACAAGCACGTGGTGACTCAGTTAAAAGAATAAGACAAATAAATGGATTAAAATTTAAAAAATAATTAAATGATTGTTTCATAACAATAATAATTATATTGTGTATTTATTTTTATTAATATTATTATTATGAATAATATTAATGTTATTAATGATATTATTATTATTATTATTATTTTATTATTGGTATTATTATTAGTAGGATTATTATTGTTGTCCTTATTATTATTATTATACTATTTATTTTTATTTTTATTCTTATTATTTGTGTTGTAATTATTATTATTATTATTATTATTGGTATTTTTATAGTTATTTTTATTATTGTAATAATAATATTATTATAATAGAATGGAAAAAAATTGACCAAACCCTAAACTACCTCTAGCCCCTTCCCCATACCCGCGAGCCACCACCCCGTTGCTCCCTCGCCCACCTGCAGCCACCCTACTCCCCTCCACCTGCATGCCCTCCCAATTCCTTCGCCGCACCCAGCAACTGCCTCCACTTTGGTCACCCCGCGTCGAGCCCTCGTTCCCTGCCCGTCCTCGCCCAAGTTATCGGCCTCACCCCCTTAGCACACCCTGCCATCCCAGCACCGTGCTGCACCCGACCCCCTGCCTAACTGCACTCACCCATGACCCATCCATGATCAACCTCGCCTCACCCTCCTGATCTCGCTTCCCTCCGCTCCTTCAGCCTACTACCTCTCCCCACCTCACGCTCACCCTCCGGTTCCGAACAACCACCGTTCCCCGTCTTACCTTTGTCCACGCTGTAATTCGAACCCACCCCCTCACCACACATTCGGCCAGCCGGCTCCTTCGAGATACTCTCCAATGAACCCGATCTCAGCGACCCACAAATCCATTACTTCTGATAATCCTCTTCTTGGTTGTGCGATTGGTCCGCGACATTTTTCTCAACCTTCTGTTAATGTCTATTGTGTCCGTACTTGTTTTATGTAGGCAATTTCTAAATTTTTCCTTCCCCGCACATCTCAGGACACATGTTTCTTTTAAATAATTTCTGAAATATCTTTTTCACCTCTATATGTATAATACTTAGTTTGTTGAAATTTTCTTCTGTTTATTAAATTTGTTTGGAATAGATTTGATATATGTCTTGAATTGTGTGTAGGTGATTCTGTATATAAATGTTATTCAATGAACCAATTTTCTTGTTTAAATAATTTACCATGTTTGTTAATTAATTCATTTTCTCAGAATTGTGTTTATTTAATAAATTACTTACCTTCCTATTTAATTTATAGCATTTTGTGAATAATTAATTTGGTGATAAATTAGTTTTAAAAGTAATTTTGTTTGCCTCTAATATTTTTAGCATGTTTAAAAGTGGGGGGGGGTCCCTTATGATACATTTTCTCAAATTTTTTTATAATTTTTTTTTACATGATTTATCAAATCATGTCAATGGTGCGAAATAATTTTGGAGACTTCTTTTTCTTTGCATTTGGGTTTTGTATAAAAGTGAATGGTAATTTTGTGAAAATGATTCTTTCTTTCTGAATGGATTTGGGTTCATTGTGTGGTTTCTGGAATGGATTGAAAAGAATCCTTTGAGTATATGGTCATTTGACACTGGAAATGAAAAATTGGATTTTGTGTGAAATTTTGGGAAATTGTTTTGGCTATGTAAAGCTAATGGTCTGTTTGGAAACTGTTGTGTTTTCCAAAAAGTTATTTAATAGTTTATGTAACGTGGTGAGCCGTTTGGTACCTCCAATTCAAACGATTATGTTTGGGTGGACATAAAAAAAAGAGAGATTGGAATTTTTCATTTGGAATTTGAAATAATTTAATAACAATGCATTCGAAACATTGGTCTTAAAGGACCATTTGGTTCTTCCAAATTATGGGTGTAGTTGTGTTAACTATTAGAATGGATTGTGATTGAAAATTGTGTGTTCCTGGTTGGAAATTTAAATGTTTTTAAAATAATTATTTTGACATGGATGTCTCGTGACTGCCCGTTTGGCACTTTTAGCTTTAGTAAAATATTTGGGTTGACTATTTGAAATGACGATGTTTTGATTACTGTATTCCCATATAACAACTTATGTATTTTGAAAAAGGTTTCAAATGTTTTTAATGTTTTTCATGGAATGACGCCCCAGTGGGCACATTTTTTATGAGAGATGACTGAATCTGTATATGAGGTGCTCATGTCTAGTGTAACCCTTTATGGGTGAACGTATAGGAAGAGTCCTTGATTGGGGAAGGAAAGTGAAGTGAGATAAGTCACACGTGCGAGGGAATTCTTACCTACACAGTATTATTATAACCACCACGGGTTCTTGGGTGAGTTTTAGATGATCGGGTTATGGTTGCTGATCAGCCCTAATTATATGTGTCGGTACCCCTTGGATTTGTTGTTAGGCCAAGTGGACTTTTCCACTTCCAAAGCGTTTTGCTCTTAGGGCTTCATGATTTATCGGTGATTGTCACCTCCCGACTTCATTAGGATTCAACTTCATTCATTTCATCTCGAATTTGTCCCGCCGACATTCATTGTTCTTTGTTAGAGATGAATTACACTGTAGTTTCCTAGGATAATCCCCAACATTTAATTCCCACTCTCCAATGCATTATATAATTAAAAATGGAACATGTCATAATGTTTCTTTTACACTACGATGTTGTGTCATTAAACTATTTAACCTATGAAACAATGTAGCTTTTACTATTGTAGAATGAGCCATTAATGATCCTCGTTTAATGCACCTAATCACCACACTACAATGTCATAGTCCACCACTAAAATATTGATAAAAGAAATAAAATAACTTTTTATAGTTATTTAATTATTTTTCGAAAAGTATGACAAATAAATTTTTTGTCTAAAATATTCTGGTCGAAGTTATGTCATGTATAAGATAATCCCAGCATTCCGAGTTTAATAGTGCCCTACGATTTTTTGATCTACACACCAGTTAAAAAGTTGAAAAAACCCGCTTTCACATTTAATGAACAAACTTGAAAAAAGATGAATATTTGTTTCGGTCTCACTAGGCCTCAGAATTATATGTCGTCCGAGCATTTGGTCTCAAAATAATTCCATATAATTTAAATAAAACATCATTGAAATTCTGGGACATTACAACACACATTCATAGATAATTTAATTTAACTCCCATATCGTTCAATCATACATCCTGATAGTCTGAGGGTGATAAGAATTAATCAAGAGAAATTATGAACCTAGTGCCTTCTATAACCCCTTAATGAACGATGATGCAAATCTTGCATCTCAATATGATATTCTTGAATGGGGAACACCATGAAGGAGAAAAATCTCACATATATAAATCCATTCATATTCATAAATTATGATTTTATCCCATATCATTAGTATGTGTGTGTCCTTGTTCAACCTATCAATGATTACCTATACAATATCAAAACCATGAAGGGATCTTGGCAAACCCATCAAAAAATCCATGGTTGTGTCATTTATTTTCATCAACGGAATGGATAGAGGTTGTAGATGTCTAGTAGGTTATTGGTTCTCCCCATTCACCAAATTATAGATGGACCACCATGTGATGAATCCTATATATAGGTATATTCATAAATGACCACTATTATTGATGATTTACATCCAAATAAATCATGGAAATACCAAGGTGAACTGCCCAGATAGAGGCATGTGACTCCCACAACAACTATTCCTATATATCTAAATGTTCCCTTATATGGCCTTGGAAGATTATCATTTTATTCCTATCAACAACCAAACCATGAGGTGGGTTCTCAGAAAATAAAATCTCCCTTAGTTCAAGGCTATCGAGATATTATAGTTGTCTCATATACAGCCACTCCAAAAAAGAATATTTCACGTCTAGACATTCTCATATAAAATTCACGTTCTACATATAATCTTATCAATGAATATCATAGAATAGGCACATTAACCACTAGTCACAACTAACCACCAAATGGCCAGTGAATGAGAAATATTCCTTTAGGATTAAAAAATTTAATTTTAGTTATTGGGTGTATAAGATAGCTCAAAAATATAATGGTAACATGTATTCACACACCTTATCTACCTCATATTTGTTTCTCCCAATGTGGTTGTGTAGTTGATACTTTTTTTATCCATATAGACAAGGAATCACTCAACTAATAATTATTCCCTCCAATACAGTAAGGAATGATCCATGGATTTAATTTCAACGTCATTCATATGATATTTATTTTCATATAAACACATTTGGATGGAATCATATGACATAGCATGATATTCCTATATAAGAATGGCTCCTATACTGATTTTTGATTCATATATAGTTGACAGTACGGCCTCTATCAAGATATTGAAGATTCAGGATTAGCACTGATGTTATTTTTCCTTTGAACTACTAAAAGCTATCTTAAAAGAATCACAATTAAGGAATTTCACACCCTTATTATCTATTATTATAAGATGTGATGTCAGGAGAGATAAATCATGGATATGTTTCATATAAATTAAGCCTTCCCCAAGAATATACATATTTCAAACAAATTATGGGGTTTTTCCTAGTAAACCATAGTGTTAACCTTCTATGGGTCAACATATATACCTTCCACTAAAATATTATTACCATGAATTGAACCTTACTAATCTTGAAGATTCATTTTCAGAGATTATAATATATCTAATACTCATTAGTTGTATTCAGAATGATCTTAAGTATTTTGGTATGGTTGTGTATTGTGAGAGAATGAACTAAGTTATTGTCTATGAAGTCCACTACAAAATAATCGAGGTATGGGTGGATGACTCAATTCATCATGAACATAAAGTATCTTTGTTCATTTTTAATACTGAATGGAGTAACATGATACTTGTATATATTGTAACTACTCTAGAATGTTTTACGTGGAATTTATGATGGTATCACATGAACATTATGTTAGCCCAACCTCAAATCAGTCATTGATTCAATAGTTACTCATTATATCTGATTGAATAAGACATCAATAAAAGGAGGTCAATATAATTTATTCAATATATAATGGTTCAAAAAACCATAATCCACACAAAATATATGTGACCATGCAACATCTTGTTTATAAGTATAGGTAAACCCTTAGGTGAAGTGATTGGTCAAATAAAACATTTTTCTACTAGATCCACATATTTTTTCTTTTATTCATTGAGTTTTGTAGGATACAATCTATATGAATAGATGGAAATTGGTTCAACACTTAGAACTAGATCAATAGTTGACGTTACCACTCTCCTAGGAGGTATTTTAGAGAAATCAACATGTAATGTGTCCTGAAAACAATCCTTAATAGGAGGTAGTTCCATAGGATTCTTTCATTGATAACTCATAAAGAGACACACCATCTGGGATATCACTCTACAATCCACTATATTCTCGAGGCTACCTTGAGCATACTTGATTTCCCATTCACCCTTATAAATATACATTTTTCTCTTGGATGAGGTAAAGGACCCCCATCTGTGATTTATATCCACATGGGAATGATATGAAACTACAAATTCCATATTGAGAATGACATAAAAAACCATCCAATCATGGATGATGAAATTAAATAGGAAATAGTGTATGATAACTCAAAATTTTAACCATTTCACTTGAGTAACCCTCTGATCTGAAACCTAGAAGTGCATTATGAATTATTATTCCATTTAATTACTCCATCACTGTCCCTCGAAATTATATAATTGAAATAGATAAAAAAAAATTCAATACACCTATTAAATAGAGGGATAAAACTAAATTAGAATAAACTAGAATGGTGCCTATAAATGGGGATGTCCCTTGACTATTTTCCTCTGGTGTATGTTGCACGATGTAGATGTTTCTATAACTGCAGCCTAGAGATATAGCATGACTAGCCTATATAGATCCACTATTTAGTTGTTAAACCTCTCAGGATTGACTACCTCAACCTTGACCACCTCCTCAGCCCGACCATCAGAAAACAAGACTAATTAATGTCCCTACTATTATTTTTTTATAAAATAACTAAAACTAGTGTCAGTACAAATCCCCTTACATTTATATTGGATGGAAATATTTTTAGAAACACTTGGGGTGACCCAACCCACTACATGCCTGACACTTGATTAAGTTTCACATGAATATTTGGTTTTTATTTCCTATCCAACCATACTAGTGACACCACACATTGATTTAATTGTGTGCTACATAGGTTGTTCTATAGTCATTTCACCCTTGGAATGATTTTTTTGATCGCTGGATAAACCACTTCTCTACTTGGAAACTGAACCACCCTGGCTCACATTTTCAAATTCCATCATGTTCTAAAATGTGATGAGGGATTAATTCACTATATTTTAAATTGTGTTTATAGAGAATATTTTCACCTCAATTAGATTGAATATAAAATCCTAACTAGAAAAAATCATTTATTACTTAGCACATCATCGTTAATACTCGGCGAAAAAAATTTCTATTCAATTATGTGAGACAAGTACTCCAACACTAACAAGTAACAGTGCTATAAGTGCATGACCTCTCTTTCATAGTCTTATCATAATTTTTGGTGAAATAAGAATTCGAAAAGGTTTTTTGAAAGTCTAAACAGACCATACCTTGATGTCAACCAATTAGAGTGGGGACATCCCGCGAATACGGGGTGCATTAATGAAACAAGTAACTGGTGAGCATTGACCTCCATTTTGGAGGCAAATAAATATGGAAAAATATAGAAAACATTTCCTTTAGCCATGATTTTTTAGCCTAAGGTCCATCATCCACTCAGATGGTGGGAGGATGCTAGTGTTGAAAATCATGGGTATACTGTACTTTGGATGGGGAAGTTCGAGGACCACGCATTATAGAATTCATGAAACTGATGAATCTATTTTGGAACTAAACATTAGATTCCAATTGAAGATCAAAAGGGGGTGCCTTAGGCGGACCCATAGGAGGTACTATAGGTGGATCAATCCCCACCACAATCAGAGAAAGGTTATAGCCACCCTCCGGAAATTCAACATAAGGACTCCATGATATCATTACTCTAGAATTTACAATATCATTTCTCATATATGATTCTTAAATTTATAGTGAATCTAATAAAAAGGAATAAAAGATACAAATAATTCGTATTAGAATGTGTCAACAGTAATCCTACTCCTCGATCACGGTGTAGGTGATATGAATGATTAGAATCGATCACAGAAGACATATCATACTTCCCACAACTAGGTTGGTTTAAGGTCAATGTCTCAATGGGGACATTAGAGGTTGTAATATTTGGATTTAAAAATGAAATTAATAGGGGAAAACCCCTTTAATTTTCAATCTAATGCCCTATTTAGAGGTAACCATTATCATTTTAAAACCATAATAATTTTAAATTTATTATTATTTATGTGGGTATTTTTATATTATTCTTGTTACAGGAATCAAAAATATAAATATAAAAATGAATCATAAACATTATAAACAGGGATTGGCATGCCAAGTAACTGTGATTTGTCCCATACATCTAGTTCCATGATATAATATTTCATTTATAGTGTTTCGATTGAAAGGATTAACATTTCCTATTTTTAGATGTAATTTCCTCCTAAATTTACATGGCCATTAATCAATGAAATATTCTAATATATCAGATAAACGAAAAAATGGTTAATGAAAGTATCCAAGAATAATTTTTTAATTAAGGTGTCATCATCAAATTATGAGGGAAAAAAATTTGTTGATTTTTTCACTTTAATTACTCTAATTGTAACACCCCAAGCTTCCACGGTACGTTTCACTTCGAATAATGCAATAGCGTGTGTTGTACGCAACCTCGAGCTCTAACACACACCACAACGAATTAAACTAGCCGTTGTGAATAGTAATACCTACTTTTTGAAATTTTATAAATTTTATTTATCAAAATGGACTTCATTTTTGGATTTGGAATTTCGAAATTATCCTATGTTGAATTTTTGGTATTTTTCTGAGAACTTCTATTTTTTATGAATAGTGAAAAATACTTAAAAACAACTTTTTTAATCAAAATAATTTATAGTGATAAATTATACTATTTAGTGGTTTTAAAGTATAATTAGAATATAATTTTACCATTTTATCCAATGGTGGTCATTAGAATTAATTTAACATTGAAATTGGACATAAACAATTGCCAATCTTTTGATATAAATTGTTTCTTAAAAACACGCTATTTGTTGTAACAGCGGGAATTAATTATAAAATTAATTAATGAAACTTATATGTTTGGAATTTTGTAAAATAGACATCATTTTTGAATTTGGAATATCAATTATAGCTTAGGGTGAAATTTTGGCCTTATTCTGAAAAACTTCAATTTTTGATGAATAGTGAAACCACTAAGTGGTTGTTAAAAACTGATTTTTCGTTAAAATGAAATATTACCACTTCTGTGATTTGATTTTCAAAAACCCGACATACATGGTTTTCATTAAGAAGTAAAATGTGGTTCACTGAGATTAAAATAATTTTTTGGTGAATAGTAACTTTTAAGTTCTTAATCGCGATTAGAGGTAATTAGTGTAGTTTAAGGTAAAAACAATGTTTTAATAATATGATATGAGCTTGACACTTGTACTACTCCTATTGGATGAGTCATGGACGACCAAGACAACCCATGGGTCAACTTGGGGACCCCATGGAGCCACTTTGGTTGGAAAATGACATTAATATATATTTATTTAATGTCAAAATTAAATTGACACAAACATGAGTTGTTTTACTAAAACAGTTTTTATGTGGGGTTAAAAAAGTCCAAATTTTGACTATAAATATTCATTAGAAATCTAAAAAGATTTCCTACATCATAGTAGTTTTTTATATAATTTTTAGAAATTAAATAAAGTAAATTATTTATGACATCATTATGATGCAGTGATGACCTCATTATTTAACGATTTAAATAAAATGAAAAGATAATGCAAAATCCAAGGCTTACACTTGTCCAAAGCCTATTGGATGAGGAGCTTTCGCACCCTTATCACCTTAGCCACGAATTAAATAAGTGTGGTACCTTTAGAATCCGAAAATCATTGTGTAATAATGTAATATTTTAATCTTTCTAAAAGAGCCCCTCCTCTCCTCTTATAAAAGGCCCCCACCTCTACCACCTTATTCACACTTTCAAGCCATTTGGCTCGTCCAAACTCTGCCCAAATACTCTCCCAACTTCCCCCTATTACTCCTAGAAGCCTCACTTTGGGCGGAACGCTTCTCAAGGAAGCCTTTGGCTCAAATCAAAAAGAGTTACCCGATTTTGAGGTAATGTCTTCTCTAATGTTGTTTTGTTTTATTTTTCTTCTCCAACCCCCTAAACTATTTTTATTCATTTCTTTTGTAACAAAACTAGTATCCTCAATATACTAGGATGTTTTTATAAGAAGGATTCGAGCTACACTTACACACACCTACATCTAATGGTTAAAGAACATACGGTTTCTGTGGATGGCGAATTTCTGCCTCACGAAACGATGATGGTTCAACACTCATATAACACCTTCAAAGGTGGCCATTACGATGTCACTATATTTATATATGATATATAATGTGTTTATGTTTTACTTATGCTTCTGTATTTCTCATTTATGGCATACATTATGATTTCTATTATGGGTAAAACACGATAATTTCATTTTAGGATGTGCGGACTACCGCCCCCTCAAAGTGATTTGAATCGTTAATGCCATATGTGGGATGTATAAAGGATGGATTAAATGGTATTATACACTATATTATACTGTAATTATATTATAAATTTATATCATTATGATTTCATTCCATTAAATACGAAATATAAATGAAAGTAGCGTTCATGCGTACGTACGGCTTACCGTCTCCATGAACGGTGCATTTCATTTCTTACCTCTAAATGTTACGTATTATTATAAATGAATTTATATACTGGATATATATCATATATATGACATATAAATCATGAATATAATTCTGGAGATAATGGATATTCTACAACATAAACAACTTGTAATTATAAGAATTTTATTGTTGACTCAAGTACCAAAGATCGACAAAACGACCGTTATTAACTTAAATAATTACATAATGTTCATAACATTGTAATAAGTGATATAAAAAGGATAATGAAATTAAAAATGGTTCTTAATAAGGTATATATTAACTCTAGTTTATTATTCAGGAGGTTAAAGAACGGTTGAGTCATGTCAGACACGAGGTAAGGGAATTTCTTAACCCAACTTCCATTCTTTGGGTTAATCTCCTACTTTAAAATTATGTCATGATATTATTATGTCCTATCTTGTATTTTTACATTATTTATGTGTAATTATAGTGAATACACATAATAGACCTACTTTATAAAAAAATGATCTTTTTAAGGACTTCGTCTCAATCTCCTTTCATTGAGGCATATTTCGTTTTATACACAACTTTCTTTTATACGGTGTACAAACCCCTTTGACTTTTATATTTATTCAAAAGGAATCTTTTTTATACGAAGTGTTTACTAAACGAAAAAAGGGAATGTTTTTGTCGTACGTATGCGGCGACAACGACTTCTCCGCTGCCGTGACCATTATTTGAGTTTCGGCTTCCTCTACAAGCCATCATTTTTTTTAATGAAAAATAAATACAAAGTTTTAACTTTCTTTTATTTTGGTATTGAAAATGGTTTTGAAAGCATTTTTATTATATCAATGTGTTGTATTGATATCTAGTGATTGAAATGTGTAAATGTTATGTTTCCTTTATGCATGTTTTATGTGATACGATTATGTTATGGTTTATGATATGTTTAAACCTATTCGTATGAGGAATGTATTGGACTTAATAAGTGACGGGTGGAGCCCGATATAGCTCCTCGATGCATCGGTAGGTCTCATGAGACAACTAGACGTGGAATTGGCCGAGGTCCTTTCCCAAGTTGATTTATGGTTTTGGCCGAGGCCTTAATTATTTTAGATGTCTTGGCCCAGGCCTTGACAAAGTGTTTCAGAATGTCTGTCATTATACATTCCCTCATTATGAAAGTGGTTATTGATATTGCATGTGATTATTCGACCAGTAGAATATCCATGTGAAGAAGTGGATGGCATTATCTCATTTAACTTTTTCCATATTATGTTGATGTTCATGTTTAAAAGGCTTTTGTTTTAGTTATACATTTCCTTAGATGTTTATGTTTATTGACGAAAGATTCCGCTATATTGTTATCCATACTGAGCATCTGAGCTCACCCCTTTCAATGTTTTAATATTTTCCAGGATGTGAAGAAGTATTTTATGAATGACCTGCAGGGATAGTCAGAAGAGGATATGAGTGTGGACTATGAAGACTTTGTTATTAGTTTTTCACTTTATGATGTAATGTAACATTTATGAATGTATCTAGTGTTTCGAAGGATACTAAACTAATCCGTCATTCGAGACTTCATCTTTTGTGATCATGCCAATGTTACGAAGTAATTCACCAACTCTGGGTAGCTGGGGTCGGGGCGTTACAGTTGGTATCAGAGGCAGTTTAGTACTATCCTTGGAAGCTAGATTTAGATAAACTCTGATTAGAGCACATAGCCCAAAGATAGACTTTGAGGATTAGTATAGAAGAACTTCCTAGAATTTTGTTATTGTAGAGATTTTGCGAGTTTTACGAGCAAAACATCCCTGTCTGGATACGAGCAGGTAGAGGCGGCTCTGGCATAGATGTACCTAGGGGTAAAACCTGAAAACACCGCTTTGTGCTAGACTCGAACAGGAACTGGTGCACGACAACGGGCCTTGCTGCACTCTTGGTTACGACACTCCCGGGGGATATTCTTAGGATAATTCTCATTTTCTTTACAAACCACTATGAACGGTTATGAGTATATACTTCCTCATATAAAACATTTCTTTTTATGATTATGGATTATATCCATAAATAGTTCAATTTATGTAAAGTGTTTTACAAGTATGGAATTATGTATTTTGATTCATAAACTAATCTAGTTTATGCCATTGTTTAGAAATGGCACCTAGTGGAAGGAATGGAAATCGTATCAATGCACGAACTCCGTGTAGGGATTGCCCTCCTGCTCAAGATAATTATTGTGGATCTGGAGATACAACTGGTGCTGATCAACTTATTACCATACTAGGACAACTCACTCAGGTTATGAATAATAACCATACTCGTATGGAGAACCCTGATCCACAACGTGGAGGATCAATGTTAGACCACTTCATGAGGCAACAACCACCAACATTTAATGGGGGTACAAATCCATTAGTAGCTGAGCAATGGATAAACTCCTTAGAGAAAATATTCCATGCCTTGGGGAGTAGTGAAAGGGAAAAGGTTATCATGGCAGTTTACCGCCTCACTAAAGATGATGATCAATGGTGGTCATTGATTCAAAACACAAAGGAAGATGATGACATATATAATATGGAATGGAGGGAGTTAAAAGATATTTTCTTAGAAAAATACTTTCCTCATGACCATAGAGCAGATATGGAAAGGCAATTTTTGAGTCTGAGACAAAAGGATGATGAGAATGTCGCAAAGTATGAGACCAACTTTACAAGGTTAGTGAGTCATGCTGCAGATTATATATGTAACCCAAGAATTAAGATTGATTTTTTCTTTTATGGGTTAAAACCATTTCTCCGTCGAGATTTAGTATCACAAACCTTCTCATCATACGAAGATATTGCCTCATGTGCTATCAAGACAGAAAAGGAATTCTCTAAGTCTTATGACAACAAAGTAAAGCAAGAGAAGAAGAGAACGGGGGAACAAGAGACAGATAATGGGAAAAAGGGAAAGAAGGATTTTCCATTATGTGATAATTGTGGGAAGAATCACCCTGGTACATGCCTAAAAGGAATGGGAGTTTGTTATAAATGTAGAGAAAAGGGTCACCAGGGTCGTGATTGCAAGGGAAAGAAAGAGGCTGTCAAAGTTGAATGCTACAATTGTAGGGAAATGGGGCATTATGCAAATGAATTTCCTAAGCGTCATGGAAACTTACCTCAGAAAAGGCCAAGGGATCAAGGCCAATATTATTTTGTGACTACAGTTGAAGCAGAATAATTAATGTATTGGTGCTTTTGGACTCATGGATTATATTCTGGTTATAAGAATAATGTGATATATATAAAGATTGTACTGCAGTACTTTTTGATTAAGGTAATATGATTAAGGTAATCATATTTTTAGTATGTGACAATAAGGGAAACTTTTCTTTGTTTGTGGAATCTGATGTTACAATTGATTTTGGAATTTAGAGACCTTTTAGAGAAAGTCTGGACGGAGGTATTTTGGATAACTATTAAGGTTGGAATGGATTAAGTTGAACCATGGATAGTATTGTTTAAGGTTAAAACATTTATAAAGATTATTTTTGGAATATTATGATACTATAGTTTTAGGAAAAGGACAACCTGCAGGGTGGGGCGTAACTCGTCGCGTCGGACAAAGCTGTAGGAATCGAACCCACAACCATAGTGCGACAAGCCTTTATTTCCTACCACTAGCCTACAGGAAGTCCCTGGTTATTACAAAATAATTTTACTAATCTAAATGGTATGTGTTAACATTTGGAATCTTATACAATTAGGATAAGTATAATATTTTTGAGTTCTATTATCTTTTTGAGTGAAAGATGAGTTGAAGGTTGAAACTCTAATTGTCAAGCATAAATATATATATACCTATCTCTTATTCAATGAATAAATTAATTCTTAAACTTTAGTAAAGGGATATTAAAACAAAAAAATGTGTTATCCTAATACCTTATGTCTTGTTGAACTGATGATATTTTAAATCAACATAGATTGAAGGCTTTGAGGCCCTCAATTTGACAGTTGATTGTGATTGATGACCTCAATCACTCCCTACAAATATTTACGTTTTTCCTCCAATTATATGTCTTTAATTTCCACCAATGTTCTCCTAATCGAGATCATAATTGGGTGGTGACTTTTTCATTTCCCTTTCCCTCTTATTAAGGCTAAATTTTATTAATCTTATTTCCGATGTGGGTTTTCCTCAAAGGTATTTTCTCTTTTCAACCTTTTATTTTCAAAGAAAAAATTCAAATTGCGAGGACACAATTTATTGAAGGAGGGGAGAATGTAACACCCCAAGCTTCCACGGTACGTTTCACTTCGAATAATGCAATAGCGTGTGTTGTACGCAACCTCGAGCTCTAACACACACCACAATGAATTGAACTAGCCGTTGTGAATAGTAATACCTACTTTTTGAAATTTTATAAATTTTATTTATCAAAATGGACTTCATTTTTGGATTCTGAATATCGAAATTATCCTCTGTTGAATTTTTGGTATTTTTCTGAGAACTTCTATTTTTTATCAATAGTGAAAAATACTTAAAAACAACTTTTTTAATCAAAATAATTTACAGTGATAAATTATACTATTTAGTGGTTTTAATGTATAATTAGAATATATTTTTACCATTTTATCCAATGGTGGTCATTAGAATTAATTTAACATTGAAATTGGACATAAACAATTGCCAATCTTTTGATATAAATTGTTTCTTAAAAACACGCTATTTGTTGTAAGAGCGGGAATTAATTATAAAATTAATTAATGCAACTTATATGTTTGGAATTTTGTAAAATAGACATCATTTTTGAATTTGTAATATCAATTATAGCTTAGGGTGGAATTTTGGCCTTATTCTGAAAAACGTCAATTTTTGATGAATAGTGAAACCACTAAGTGGTTGTTAAAAACAGATTTTTCGTTAAAATGAAATATTACCACTTCTGTGATTTGATTTTCAAAAATCCGACATACATGGTTGTCATTAAGAAGTAAAATGTGGTTCAATGAGATTAAAATAATTTTTTGGTGAATAGTAACATTTAAGTTCTTAATCGCGATTAGAGGTAATTAGTGTAGTTTAAGGTAAAAACAATGTTTTAATAATATGATATGAACTCTAAACTTGTCCTACTCCTATTGGATGAGTCATGGACGACCAATACAACCCATGGGTCAACTTGGGGACCCCATGGAGCCACTTTGGTTGGAAAATGAAATTAATATATATTTATTTAATGTTAAAATTAAATTGACACAAACATGAGTTGTTTTACTAAAACAGTTTTTAAGTGGGGTTAAACAAGTCCAAATTTTGACTATAAATATTCATTAGAAATCTAAAAAGATTTCCTAAATCATAGTATTTTTTTATAATTTTTAGACATTAAATAAAGTAAATTATTTATGACATCATTATGATGCAGTGATGACCTCATTATTTAACGATTTAAATAAAATGAGAAGATAATGCAAAATCCAAGGCTTACACTTGTCCAAAGCCTATTGGATGAGGAGATTTCGAACTCTTATCACCATATCCACTAATTATATAAGTGTGGGACCTTTAGAATCCGAAAAGCATTGTGTAATAGTGTAACATTTCAATCTTTCCAAAAGAGCCCCTCCTCTCCTCTTATAAAAGGCCCCCACCTCTACCACATTATTCACACTTTCAAGCCATTTGGCTCGGCCAACCTCTACCCAAATACTCTCCCAACTTCCCCCTATTACTCATAGATGCCTCACTTTGGGCAGAACTCTTCTCAATTAAGCCTTTGGCTAAAATCAAAAAGAGTTACCCGATTTTGAGGTAATGTCTTCTCTAATGTTGTTTTGTTTTATTTTTCTTCTCCAACCCCCTAAACTCTTTTTATTCATTTCTTTTGTAACAAAAACAGTATACTCTATATACTAGGATGTTGTTATAAGAATTATTCGAGCTACACTTACACACACCTACATCTAATGGTTAAAGAACATACGGTTTCTGTGGATGGCGAATTTCTGCCTCACGAAACGATGATTGTTCAACACTCATATAACACCTTCAAAGGTGGATATTACGATGTCACTATATTTATATATGATATATGATGTGTTTATGTTTTACTTATGCTTCTGTATTTCTCATTTATGACATACTTTATGATTTCCATTATGGGTAAAACGCGATAATTTCATTTTAGGAAGTGCGGACTACCGCCCCCTCAAAGTGATCTGAATCGTTAATGCCATATGTGGGATGTATAAAGGATGGATTAAATGGTATTATACACTATATTATACTGTAATTATATTATAAATTTATATAATTATGATTTCATTCCATTAAATACAAAATAGAAATGAAAGTAGCGTTCATGCGTACGTACGGCTTACCGTCTCCATGAACGGTGCATTTCATTTCTTACCTCTAAATGTTACGTAATATTATAAATGAATGTATATAGTGGATATATATGATATATATGAAATCTAAATCATGAATATAAGTCTGGAGATAATGGATATTCTACCACATAAACAACTTGTAATTATAAGAATTTTATTGTTGACTCAAGTACCAAAGATCGACAAAACGACCGTTATTAACTTAAATAATTACATAATGTTAATAACACTGTAATAAGTGATATAAAAAGGATAATGAAATTAAAAATGGTTCTTAATAAGTTATATATTAACTCTAGTTTATTATTCAGGTGGTTAAAGAACGGTTGAGTCAAGTCAGACACGAGGTAAGGGAATTTCTTAACCCAACATCCATTCTTTGGGTTAATCTCCTACTTTCAAATTATGTCATGATATTATTATGTCCTATCTTGTATTTTTACATTATTTATGTGTAATTATAGTGAATACACATAATAGACCTACTTTATAAAAAATGATCTTTTTAAGGAATTCGTCTCAATCTCCTTTCATTGAGGCATATTTCGTTTTATACACAACTTTCTTTTATACGGTGTACAAACCCCTTTGACTTTTACATTTATTCAAAAGGAATATTTTTTATATGAAGTGTTTACTAAATGAAAAAAGGTAATGTTTTTGTCGTACGTATGCAGCGACAACGACTTCTCCGCCGCCGTGACCATTATTTGAGTTTCGGCTTCCTCTACAAGCCATCATTTTTTTAATGAAAAATAAATACAAAGTTTTAACTTTCTTTTATTTTGGTATTGAAAATGGTTTTGAAAGCATTTTTATTATATCAATGTGTTGTATTGATATCTTGTGATTGAAATGTGGAAATGTTATGTTTCCTTTATGCATGTTTTATGTGATATGATTATGTTATGGTTTATGATATGTTTAAACCTATTCATACGAGGAATGTATTGGACTTAATAAGTGACGGGTGGAGCCCGCTATAGCTCCTCGATGCATCGGTAGGTCTCATGAGACAACTATACGTGGAATTGGCCGAGGCCCTATCCCAATTTGATTTATGGTTTTGGCCGAGGCCTTAATTATTTTAGACGTCTTGGCCGAGGCCTTGACAAAGTGTTTCAGAATGTCTGGCATTATACATTCCCTCATTATGAAAGTGGTTATTGATATTGCATGTGATTATTCGACCAGTAGAATATACATGTGAAGAAGTGAATGGCATTATCTCATTTTACTTTTTCCATATTATGTTGAAGTTCATGTTTAAAAGGCTTTTGTTTTAGTTATACATTGCCTTAGATGTTTATGTTTATTGACGAAAGATTCCGCTATATTCTTATCCTTACTGAGCATCTGAGCTCACCCCTTTCAATGTTTTAATATTTTCCAGGATGTGAAGAAGTATTTTATGAATGACCTGCAGGGATAGTCAGAAGAGGATATGAGTGTGGTCTACGAAGACTTTGTTATTAGTTTTTCACTTTATGATGTAATGTAACATTTATGAATGTATCTAGTGTTTCCAAGTATACTAAACTAATCGGTCTTTCGAGACTTGATCTTTTGTGATCATGCCAATGTTACGAAGTAATGCACCGACTCTGGGTAGCTGGGGTCGGGGCGTTACACTAATTATGAAATCCTTGTAGAAACACTGCCATTCTGTGATTTTAAAAAAATAATTTACAAACAAGAGGAACAAAAAATATAGTAAATTCACACAAAAAGAACATATGGAATAGAATAATGCATTATATTTATAACTTATTATACCTATTATGATGAATTAATTTAAAAACCGTTATATTCTTAGGCTAGGGTATAAGGGAACATAAAAATAATATTGACAATAGTATCATCACAAAATAAGAGCATCACCCAATGGTGAAATCCATGAATCTATAATAGGAACACCTAACCCCATCATTATCCAATCCTATGTTATTAGGGTTTCACCATGTACGTGGGTTACCTAATCCCAAAGTCATGATCATTAATTAATTCCATTTTTTCGTAGTATACATTATAATATAAATAGTATGAAAAATTGAAAAGAGGATCTGATACCATTTATAGCATACCACCATGGAAAAAATTTAATGGTGCCTCATGATGGTGGGAAACAAGACCTCATGCTTACATCACAATACACTGGAGGATACTGAATATAATTTAGGGCATACTGTGTTTTCATAGAGATAAAATTCTCTTATAGAATAGTGTGGGAAAAAATAGTGAACAATATAGATATGAATAATAAATAATATAAATAAACAAAAGTAGAATAAAATTAAACAGTAGTAACTTGATTAATAAATTATATATACAAAAATGGTTATGATAATAATTCCATGCATCAGTTCAAAAATAATTTATTATTGATACCAGGCAGAGAGGAATATATTAAATGAATTAAAAAATAAAAAAATTGTAAAAAATATTAACTAATAGCATCATGATCTTAGGATCAACCCCTAGTTCCCACACTGCATCCTACGAATTACAATCCAATAATAGAGTCTGACTGATTACCATTATTAAAAACTGCGAAGTTGTTTTTTTCTTGGGTATCAAAGGAAGCCCATAACAGGAGAAATAGGTACATAGTAGTACCCCACCAACAATGTTTAGATCATTCTAGTATGTTGATATAAAATGTTCTATTTTCCAAAAATTATAAATGCATGAAAATAAATAAATAATATATAGTGTACTTGGTTCCATATGGGAAATCATTCAAACTATTCCTACATTAGGTTGATATGGATTTCTCTAAAAGGAGGTAACCCGAACAGGTGTGACATATGGTAAGAGATGATATTAGTAGATAATAGCAGAATTACAATCCCCAATCAAGTTATTTGCCTTGATGGGTTTCTCAAATGAGTTTTAAGCATACATTATTACCCATTATTTTAATTAACATGTTTTAAAATTATTAATATCCCCCCTGAGTATGCCCAAGTATATCCCAAAGGAATACTATGTAGCATTCTAGAGGCTCTATATACATTCAATTCCATACGAGTCCATCCAGGGCGACCTAAGAAAGACATCTAATGTGTCTCTCCATGATGGTTTGAATAGAAATAACTAACCTCAATTTCCATCTCTAGTATCTCACATTGGGTTCCATGTCTCTATCATGTCATGTTACACCCATATCATCATAGATCACATCCCTGGGGTCCCCCCCCCCCTAATATGAATAATTTCACTCCTATAGAGGTAAATAGAAAACACATGGTGATCCCATCCCTGACATAACTAATGTCTCCTAATGAATATTTACAATTCACAAAATAAACTAACTATAAGGCACAATGATTTCATATAATGTGGAATTAATATGGGTACCATGTATTGAACTCATCACACGGTGAGGGTATAATTTGGTTATCATGATCATACAATTACCAAGGAATCACATTTGAAACATTTGAAACGACATGACCAATTCATTTTATTAAATAATTGAAATTATTGAATGAGGCGAAATGTCACACCCTAACATTACACTTGGTATTTTAATTTTCTTTTATGGAATTTGTTGGTGTATAATATTAATATTATTATTATTATTATTAGTCTTCCTTTTATATTTTTTTTCTCAATTTTTTTCTATTTTCTTTATTATTTTTTCTCTATTTTTCCCTTCTCCCATTATTACTCCTCTTTTTCCCTCGCGTCATGCATCACCACTCCCTCTTTCAACCTGCATCATGATGCCGCCCCTTCTCTTTGGCTACACTACCTCCCCCAGCCTCCCTCTGGCCTAGCTTCCCTCTCCACGGTTGCATTCCCTCCCAAATCCCACTCAAACCCGCATGAAGACCCCCCTGGTTGAGACTCTACTTTGTGCGGGTTAGCCCCTACATGATCCACCCCTGATTTTCTAATCCCACCATGTTTCATCGCTTTTCTCCTTCAAATTGACATGGTATGTGTCTCTGCTACATCCTCTTTTGATTTATGACCTTCATTTGGTCTCTCCGTCAGCTTACAAAATTCGGCTGAACCTAGGGTTAAGTTCTAATCTTGATTTTTGAGTTTCTTCATGTTCTAGGTTGGTAAGGGAGGCCTCTCAGATCTTGCCCGTATTTTTTCTGAAAAAGGCCACCGAAGGCGAGGAGGTTCGTTCTGTTTCTGTCCATCGGCTTTGTTCTGAGGTAATTTTTTCTCATGTTGATTGGTTTTTCACCTACGGAATTAGGGTATTTATGTGTTTTAAAGTTCATAGTGATGATCATGAAGTGCCAAAATCCATTTTTGATAGGATTGATGAACCGTTCGATTTTAAAAGTAGGGTTTTTACATTAAATTGAGTGCCTTTCTTGTGTAACCCCTGTTGTGTAATTTGAGGTCATTTTACAATACATGAAATTGGATTAATAAATGATTCAAGGGCTGAGTTATTTTTTATGGATATTATTTTGGTGTGTGTATATATTCAAAATTTGTTTGAGTATGGAAATGGGGGTATTTGTGTTCGTTTTCCTTGTTGTGAAAATCTTTGGGCGTGTTCAATAAATTTTTTAGTAGTTCTACATGTATTTTTTTTGGGTATATGAGATGTGTATGTGTGGAAAAAGTATCTTTAATAGTAAATATACTACATTGAGCATGTTTTACATGTTTTTCATTTGTCAATATGTTTTGTAAATTATTTAAAAAGATGGAAAGTATGTTTCAAATTCACTTTGGTGTACATTTGGTTTTAAATTGGCTTTTCCTACTTGAAGTGGAGTGTGTTTTTAGTGAAAAAACTTGCTGTGTAATTTTGAAACGTTTTGGTGATTATTTAAGTATTTAATTGTTTTATTAAATGATATATGTAGTGTGTTGGAACTCGCTACATTGGTTTTGGGCCGTAGGTGTCGTGTTATCCTACATGTACATCCATAGGGTAAGGAATATATATATATATATATGCCCTATTTTTTACATATTCCCCCATGGCATGGGGAATATGTGAAATTTAGCTAGGGGTGTATATGTATATATATGTATAAATTAAGGTTCATGTATACACCATATTTCGATTCGAGTGGTCGTCGAAAAATGGAGACATGTTTGATGTAGGTCCCATATGCCTATTCCTTTAATTTGAATTTCAAAATTTCTTGCTTGTTTTAAAAATATGTTATACTTTTACGCTATATAAAAATTCTATGAAATCTGGTTGTAGTATCTTGAAATGATTATTCCTTGTTTGGAAAATTAAAATTTATTTCTTCCACCATTGGTCATAAGTGACTTTTCTTGAAAATTGATTTCCTATGTGGTTTTGAATTGGTAATGTGTTTTTTCAAATGTGTTTGGCCTTTTTGATAGTTAGTTGTAAAAAGTTGTACCTATATGAAATTAAGCCTGTATGGACCTTAATGATGTTTTATGAAAAAGAGAAACCCATCTTAAGTCACACCCTCGTGGTATTAGAAAATGTTTTTATGTATAATGTGTTATTATGTACCTAATTCAATGCTTATACATTGTGTGATGTGAAGGAGGGGGAATGTTCTTCAAGAGGGAAAATGGTGGTCAGAGGATACATTGGTTTTAGATAAATAAAGTGTTATGTACACGTATGTTTTCTTGATAATGAAAAATTACCACCACTTGAAATAGAGCACAATGGTAAACCAGGGTATCATGGTGGGTGGACCAGGACTAGTACACTAGATGACATGGTAGGGATTCATCCAAGTTTATTCTTTTAGGATTAACGCAATAACACTAAATAAACATATGAATTACTAAGGGTACTAGTTTCTAAGTCACTTTTTCTTAGGGTCATGGTTTTTATACCACGCTTCACCGAGGTACACGGTCTCTAGGGTCCCACATGTCCTAGCTACCAATAGGGATTACCCATGGTGGTCGTTTTCAACATAATTCTTATTATGTAATTTTTCATTTTAGTTGTTTCATACTCAATGTATTATTTTCAAAAACCATAATTAAACTAAGTTGGTTTACTTTCATTTTCAAATGTTAATGCATGCTTGGAACCTATTTTGAAAATGTAGTTGGAGATAAATTCTTTTCATGAAAAATGAAAACTCGTTACATGAATTTGAAAATAATGAGAATTCATTATTTTATTAAGTCCTATTTTCAAACTAGCAACTTTGGTATTTCATATAAAAGGAAAGGGAATAGGGCACTTGTTTCGGTGCGGATGTGCGTCGGGTTTCTGTTCCGATGCTGTTCCGCCAGGACGCGTTCGCGCGTGCACCCGTTGACCTGAGGGGATGGGCGCGCGCGGCCTGTGGTCCCGCAGTCCCGCTTTCCAAAGGCGGGCGACATCCGTCCCTTGTTCAGGGGGGTCTACTCCTTGATCGAAACCGGGATGATGGGATGTCGGCTCCTCCTTCCTTGGACGTCTCCTCGGAACTCGTTTCCTAATCCGGGTCTCCCTCATAGATTTAAGAATGTTCGTGAATCTCGTTCCCGGCGCCATCTCTTCATGGACACCGGTTAATTACGCCGCTTCCGCCCAGACGCTCCAAGGGGTCTGGTCGGGGCAGCAACCTGCGGTGAGGAGACCGGGTGACTCCGGGTGTTGGGGGCGTGTCTTAACACTGTGACTCTGCATGTCTGCCTTCCGTCCCTAATAGGGCTTCTCGAAGGCGTGATGGCCTGAGGCATCCTACGCTGGGTGCGGGGAACTGTGTTACCTGAGGTTTTCCTCAGCTTCCCATGTTTAACACGGGGTATTCCGTGAGTTTAACGTCCAGCGGGGATGGCATCGGACTGATCAACACGAGAAGTGGACCAGATGACAGAACCCCTTGCGGGGAACCTCCGATGCTGGGGCCAACACATGGGCGGCTTCCCGAGTGAAGTGGAGTGGAATGAAGTGGCATGACCCCACCGGGATGTGGTGGCCCGGATAAGGATCGGGATGGATGATGGAGTGAAGAGGTTGGACCCCGTAGGGGCTTCCTACGTACCGCGCGTTAGCGCGGATCAAAGTCAGCGTAGTTCGGATATACACTTTAACGTCATGCTGGACGTCGGCAAGCCGACTCACGAAGAGGTCGAGGCCGCCGGGCGGAGGATTGAACCGAACCACCTCGCACAGAGGGGGATGGAACGGCCGGGTGGATCACAGTTTCACGTCATGCTGGACGTTGGCAAGCCGACTCATGAGGAGATCGAGGCTGCTGAACGGAGGATTGAACCGAACCACCTCGCACAGAGGGGGATGGAACGGCCGGGTGGATCACAGTTTCACGTCATGCTGGACGTTGGCAGAGAGAAATAGAATAAGGCAGTGGGGAAGTGCAATGGAGATACACATGTGCAGTCCCCCACAAGAGCGGATTCATAGGTGAATCGACGCTAGTGTGAACCCGGGAGGGGTCCACTGATGGACGAACCGACGTGAATACGACCGGGACGACCAGGTGGTGGGCTTGAACCTCGGAGAGGCTTCCTACGTACCCTGTTTAGGAGACAGGGATCAAAGTCCACGTAGTTCGTTTGGTTTGTAGCACTCTACCCCCGTGGGCGAAGGCCACTCCAATCCCGACATCCCTGCAGAGACGAGCGGGTGGGGGCCACATCCAAACCGGGAGGACCCTGCGCGCGGGGCACGGGATCAGGTGATGCGGACGGTTTAACGTCTTTCCGGACGAAGTACAGTTTAACGTCATGTGTTGAGGACGAAGCGGATGGTTTAACGTCTTGCTGGACGAAGTACAGTTTAACGTCGTGTGTTGAGGATGAAGATGCTTGGCAGTTTAACGTCTTGCAGTGCGGACGAAGATGCTTGGCAGTTTAACGTCTTGTCACGCGGACGAAGATGCTTGGCAGTTTAATGTCTTGTCGCGCGGACGAAGTACAGTTTAGTGTCTTGCAGGACGAATGCTGAACAGTTTAATGTCTTGTAGCTCGGACGATGGAGGCTAGGTAGTTTAGCGTCGTGCAGCTTGGACGTGGTGGTGCCGCCGATGGGTCCGTGTCACTTCGCGCGAGCCTGGAGGGCCGCACGGGAAGACAACGCACGGTGCGGGCACCCGGTATGAGGATCATCGGGCGCCACGCAGGCGGGTACCCTTAGGGGGTCAAAGGGGGCGACCCCGGCGGATTGCGCGCAAAAGAAGAGCTTGGCGCGCAATACCGCGGGTCGGCGCGCAAATGGGCGGGCTGGCGCGCAATTGAGCCAGCGCTTTGTGCGTAGAAGATAGAGATTGCGCGCATCGGGCTTTGGATAGCGCGCGGGGGCAACGGCTCATTCTTTAATCGAATGGCCACTTTGAAAAAAGGGGGGGAGGGTGCGCGCAATCGGGCCGGATTGCGCGCACCCCGGGGGCAATTACGCGCAAGAGGCTTCTTTTGCGCGCGAAGGCCTTAGGGTGAAGAATTATTCAAAGGAAAGGAGCCCAAGGGATTGCGCGCGAAGGCGAACCCCGAGGCTTTCTTACGCGAAAGAAAGGAGGTTACCTGAAGATCGGCAATGCGTGCGGAAGGGGTTGGATAGCGCGCACGAGAGACCTTTCGAATTCCGGCAACCTTCAAAACGTCGGGGGTCGCCTTATATTTATAGGCAACCACGGGCGCGGAATCCGGTTCGCGGGCACGGAATTCCCTTCGCGGGCGCGGAATCGGGCCCGGCGCGCAAGGGAGTCGCACGGGTCACGGGCGCGCAAAATTGCGCGCCGGCCCAGCGCATTGCGCGCATCCCGGGAGGGTTGCGCGCGGCTCGTCGACTTTGCACGCGGGTCTCCAAAATTCCGCGCAAGGCTTCCGGGCCCTCCGAAACGGGCTTCCGACTCCAAATATGACCTCGCTTCCCGCATCCGGAGCTTCGTTTGGGAACAACGGACTTTTTCGGCGTCTACAAAAGCCCCCCCTCGGAATCTGATCGGCGAGAGGTCGCAATGATCGGGTTCCGAGGGAGACTCCGGAATGCCGAATTCCTAGGTGGCGTGGGACTGTGGCGCGCAAAAAGGGGCGTCGGGCGCGAAATTCGCCGGTGCGGTCGCGCAAAGCGCTTTCCGCGCGGCGCGGACTCCCGTCCTCGCCTATAAATAGGGGCCCTGGGTCCCCCGCACCGTACACTGGCCTTCCGCGTGATAAGCATTCGAGCTCTCGTGCGTGAAATTGCCCTTTCCGGTGCGGAATTCACCCGTTCGTCGCGCAAAACTTTCCGGATTTCGGCCTGTCTTTGCGCGAATACCCGGGGTTTTACGCGACGGACTTCCCGATTGCGCGCCGTCCACTAGGATTGCGCGACAAGTCTCAAACTTTTCTGCCAGCCTCGTCCGATTCCGCACGCTTCATCCCTTAACCCGCACGACTCCCGGATCTTCTGAGATGGCCGCGAATCAAGGAAATGAGGGGGATGCCGCCACTCGCAGAGCTGAGATGGCGATGAACGAGGAGGTCTACGGATCCAAGGAGATTGTTTCCAACAATCAATCCTTGTTCGACTTGCTGACGTCGGCCCAGAAGACATATCCGCTGTCGGACAACCTGCCGCTCTGGAACTTTGGCATCCTAGATGAGGTTCCGGTGCCAGGGTTCGAGGTTGATGCGCCACGGACCTGGGTGACTCGGGAGGACGAGCTTCCCCGCTATAACATCACCAACAATGGGCATCCTGCCAGGGAGACCAGACACTTAGATTTCTATGTCCTGAACCCGAGGACGCGAACCATCGCCGGGGGTGAGCCTACTGCGGAGAACTCTCCAGCCCTTTACTCGAGCACATATCGCCAGAGTGTCACTGACGACACCAAGGGCTGGCTGAAGGACTGGGACTTGCGGTCTGGGGGAAATTTCACCAGTGAGTGGGCCTGGGCGTTCTGGGTACGCCACACTTGCGATCACTTCACGGAGGAGCTGCGGTACATCGGCCTGTTTGAGGCGGTGTGGACGTCGCAGTTCCATTTCTACCAGCAGTCCGAGCTCGGGCCGGAGCTGTTCACCCGCTGGTCCCCGGATACCAACACCTTCCATCTTCACCATGGGGAGGTCGGCATCGGCCTCTGGGACATCCACTGCATCGGAGGTATCCCGCTGAAGGGTTACCAATGCGATGAGTTCCTGCCTCCGAAGAACATCTGGGAAGACATGTCACGGACTCCCATTCTGACATGGCATCTGCTTGAACTGGCTACGCAGCGGCTCGGGATCAAGGACTTCCACAAGGACATAGCCTACAAGGAGTGGTTCAGCCAGTTCTTGGAGCATGACCCGACGGTCAAGATGCCAGGCAGGGGGAAGCGGTGCCCGACCGCGGCTCAGAGGAGCCGGAACGGGTCGTACTGGCGGGTCCTAGAGACGGGCGACTACCGCTCATGGGTGTACCGCGTCATCGTGGCCCGGGACCCAAATGTCCGGTACGCGGCGTTCTTGGCCGCCTTTCTGAGTGGGTGGCTCCTGCCAGTGCGGGACGCGAGAATGGGTGTCCGCCCGGCGACACTGGCGATGGCGGGCGCCATGGCTGCCAACAAAAGATACGCCCTCGGGGTCCCAGTGCTGGCTAAGATGTACGCCATCCTGGGACGCATCTCGCGAGGGGGGTCGCCACGAAGGATCTGTGGGCCCTTCCAATTCTTCCACGGCTGGGTGGATGCTCACCTTGGTGGGTACACGTTTCCGAACGCCATCATTCCTCCGGGCAACGGCCTGCGACCCTCCCTGCTGAACATTGCGGGGGTCGCTCTGATGACCCTAAGTGAGGAGGGCGTGAGGATTCGGATTGGCAATCATGCCAATTTTAACTTCAGCCCGTTCCCCACTCCCGTTGGCCAAATGATCGACAACGGGCAGGGTCCGCTGGAGCAGCACGAGTACTTCCTGAACATGCGGGGCGGGGTGCTCGTGGCTCGGATCGACGGGAAGGTGATCTGCGAGCCTTACGTGCCAACCCGGTTCACCAGGCAGTTCGGGTGCCTTCAACGGATGCCGAAGAGGGTATTCACTGCTGTCCGGGAGGAGACGAACCCTGGAGTCCTTCGCCAGATGTGGCTGATGTTTGTCGCCTTTGGCTCCGGCGACGTCATCACTCTCCCTCCTACCGGGGTCGACGCAGGCTTGGCAACCGAGTACGCCGAACACTGGGCCATCGCGTACCCCGAGGGGCTTCTACGGAAGCCAGTTCGGAGGCTCGAGGTCACCCGTGCGGAGACCGGGCGTCAAGGAAGGAGGCGAGGCGCCGCCACACGGGGGAGAACAGAGGCGCGCCAAGCAGCGGAGCCGGTGCGGGCAGGGACTTCGGCGGCGGGCACATCGCAAGCTGCCGCCACGACTTCAGCGCCCAGAGAGGGGGACATGCGACGGTCGGGGAGCAGCCCGGGAAGCAGGTAAGGCGTCTGCTCGAACCCTCCCACGATGCAGTCTTCCCGGCGCTGTGGTCGGCCTGGATGACCCTGCGGCAGTCACTGGGGACCGACGCCATCTGGCGAAAGATACTCAGAGAAGGAATCCATCTGCCAGAGGTCGGGCGCCTCCAGATCGCCAACAGGGTGGACTTCAACCGGCAGTATGCGTATCTGACGGCCATGGACGAGTACGCGCGCCAACGTGGTCAGCGTGCGGAGCCATCCCTTCTGGTGAAGGTGATGCTCGGTCTAGAGCCTACTCCAGAACAGATGCCGCCGGAGGAAGATGACAGTAGCAACGACTCCGAGGAAGAGGAGGAGACGAGGGAGGATGAAGGCTCCGAGGGAAGATCCCATCAGGGGAGCCCGCGGGAGAGCGGCGAGGTGGCCGGCTCTGACAATGTTGATGTCACTGAGCTCCTCGAGGTCCGCTTCTATCCCTACTCAACCTGCTTCATCCATTCTCTTATGCAGCTTCTAACCCATTTCTCCACCTTTCTCAAGAGCGCACGGATGTTGGTCAGGCGTCCTCAGCGGGAGTAGGAGAGGCGCCAGCAGGACAAGGCGGGGGCCAGACACCCATCATTGAATTGACAAGCGCGGAAGGGTCCCCTGCTGCAACTGTTCCTGCGGCGGCCGGGGCAGCGGAAGATGATGCTCTGAACTCCCTTAAGTCTCCTTACTTTACTGCTGGTGCTTGCCGTTGACGATCCGTGACTAACCACGGCATGCCCTGCACAGTGATCTCAACACTGGAGGCTCATCGGGCTGTCGAACCCGGGCCATCCACGAGTGGACCGGTGGCAGACATGCCGCCTGCTCCGGAACAGACTTCCCACACCGAGTCGGCCCCACCAACTGCTGATCAAGGGGCTGCGGACGCCGGTGGTGCTGACATCGGAGAGAGGTCGGGGGCTGACGAGGGTGTCAACGCCACTGGGGCGGGAGAAGAAGGTCGCCCAAATGTTGGGGAACCTATCCCCCATGAGGACATCACAGGGGCGGACCCTGCAGCAGACCTGTTGGCTGCCTTCCCTGCCTACCGGCCTGCCGACCCTGAGGAGATGGACGACTCGGATGCGGAGGCGGTCGAGGAGAGCCGGATAACGCGCCGCAGGGGGTGGAAGTGCATCCAGCGCTTCCTCAAGCGAGACCCATTGGAGTGGCTGGGGCGCATGGGATCACTTCAAACCTGGCTGCGCTTCCTGTGTGCCGGGGGAGCTGATGCTCAACGCCTCCATCTGACGGTCCGTGATTTCATGGCCGAAAAGATGCGCGAGAGCCGCCGGCGTGCCGACGTCGCACAAAGTCGGGACGTGTCGGAGAGCACGCGGGCGCTCCTCGTGGCGGAGCAGGAAGTCCGGCGCCTCGACGGGCAGGCGGCAGAGAAGGAGGCCTTCGTCGCAGCATGCACTGAGCTTGTGGAGCAACTAACGGCCCAGCTGATCGACGCCCAGGTACAGCTGACGGAGGCGTGCCAATAGATGGTCACACTTCAAGTCGAGCGGGAGCGCACACAGGCCAGGATCGACGAAGTGCGTGCTGCGACCGCCGACGAGGAGAGGGCACGCAGAGAGCGAGAAGCTGCTCTGGAGGCCGCCTGCCAAAGGGTAGCGGCGTTAGAAAGACTTATCCAGCACGCTAATCCCTAGGGGATTTATTTTTGCCACTCCCAGAACATTTTCTTCCGCTACTCAATATTTAGATCCATTTTTATGAACCAATATATTTATCTGCATCTTTTGGCTTAACATGCTCAACCGCAAATTGTCTCGCGGGAGCGTTAACCAAGCTTCAGGCATCCGTAATTGGGCCTGGATTTCTAAAGAAAAGAGGGAGGTCATTCCTAGGAAAGGAGACCTCAGACCTAATCAATGTATCATCTCCCCAACTTGTTCCAACACACGAGCGGGACAACGCTAGGGGCGTTGAGATTTTATCCGAACATAGGGAAATGAGAAAGGGTGAATCGCGTGTCCCGAATTCAGAAATCCACAACGGTCGGCCTTCCAGGAAATGCCCAAGACGGAAAGCGAACAATGGATCAATCGACCATACTACCGCAATAGACGGACCGAAGGTCATCATTCATATCGTAGGAGGCGGATCACATGTCATCATCAATGCCGCTTTGGGGGTTCCTTCAGGCACAAGGGTGGAAATCCAGATCAACAGGGCATGCGAAGCGTGGAGCGAAGTGATGATTTGTTCGGACAGAATCCAACGCCCTCAAAATTGTGCCACCGTGGGGAAAGTGTATTAGGCGGATGCACTAATCTGGCCGTGAATCACCTCAATTCTCAGACAGAACCTCTTTGATGAGGAAACTGTCGCTTCCCATCATTGCAATGGGGCATCCCGAGCTGAATCGGGGAGAATATCACAACTGCACCACTGTACCCGAAGTCAGGCCAGACGGCCGGCGACGAGGAGGGGCGGGACTTAGCGATCCCTGAGGCTGGACCCGAGTCGAGATGCCCGTGCGTTCCTACGTACTCCATCAGGCTGGAGATCAAGCCACACGTAGTTCTGAAAGTGCAGTTTAGCGTCATGCAGGATGTAGAACCCCGTTTGGGGAGATCTTAGTTTAAGGTCGTAGAGCTCGGACCATAGGGGCAGATCTTAGTTTAAGGTCTTAGAGCTCGGACCATAAGAACCTCAAAGTACGCCACATCGTGGTCCCATCCCCTGGATATGCAAAGATGCATTGAGGGATAGTGTCAAGAGTGCCGAGATTTTTCCTGGTCAGAATGGGGGGTGGAAAATGTAATGTGAATCATGCGGCCATTCACTCAAGGACTGGGGGCACCGGCGTAACGATATGGGAGTACTGCCGACCATGGCGGAAAAGCAGCATCAATATCGTACTGACCGTTGATGGAATGAGCCAGCAAACGAGCATCAACCTCTCAAGCGCAGGATTCATATCGATTTGCTGCCCGAGGCCCTTGGGGGCACCAGCCCGAGTTGGTGGGAGAGATCTGAGGCATTGTGTCCAGACTGATCACGGGGGCTCTACCCATGGCGTAGGCGATGGGTCCGAATGAGAGGGAGCACGAAGCCTGAAAAGTGGAAGGAACCTGACCAAGCTGCACCTAACCCTCCTGGCAATAAACCAGAGTACTCTTGACACCGGTGGACCACTGCAAGGGGTCGAGGGACACGCCTTGAGGGTGACCCGAAGGCGGCGGATTCCCCAGAGAAGGGGGAATATCTAAGAGGTGGGGGGGCTGGACCCGAAGTTTCAAACATCCGGGCGTTCCTACGTATCACATAAGGATGGGAATCAATCCACACATAGTTCTGGAAGCGCGACACAACACAATCAGGCACCAGCGCGGGGAAGGGTGCGGGTCTGACCCTCGCACCCAGAAGAAGCGACATTTTATATTTCTTGTTTGTCCTTAAAGATGGATGGTTTTTCTTTGTGCAGCGACATGCCTATGATTAAGGAATCCCTGGCATCGCCACAATAATCAAGCCATAAAAGGCATTGACAAATGGCGTGGTTAGTAACCAGCGCCCAACGTGAGTGTCCTCTAAGGAGAACATCACGATGCAGTGCCGTTTCTCGTCGGGCGGCCAAGACGATCACAGTTTACGGTCGTGTGGTAGGACCAGACAACACAGTTTAAGGTCGTCTGGTTCGGACCATGGAGGAACCCGCTTATTACGATATGGCGGACTCAGCAGAGGTGGGAACATACCCAGCCCTGCGGTCACGCACGATTCCAGGAGAAGAATCCTGGGATAGGGGCATGGGTATGTCCATCACCCGAGGGGCAGAGATGCTAGCCTCCAGCTATACTGGGCCCAGAACGCGATTGTTCGGGTGACTCCTTCCTCCTTATGGGGACGAGGGTCCAGCTACACATGGCCCTTAGGGAGGACATCAACATATATCCTTGGTGCTCAGATCGTGGGAGCCTCGAAAGACACCATTACCCTAGTTGGCCTGCCTAACGTGTAAAGGTGTACTAAAGGTCAGTATGAAGAGAGTGTCGAGATTCCACTACAACGCACAAAGGCGGAGTGTGATGAGGGCTGCGCAACCAATGTTCAGAGCCTGAAAGAGCCGACATGGCGATCAAGGATGTCGCTGACCATATTCGCAACACAACATCTGATCGCGTCAGCCTAGGACGGGGCAAGCAAACGAGCATCAACCGCTCAAGCATAGGATTCATATCGATTTGCGGCCCAGGACCCGCCGGTAAATCGACCCGGAGCGGTAGGAGAGCACTGAGGCATCGTACCCAAACCGCTAACGAGGATCCCTTTGAGTGAAGGCTCGAACAAGAGGAAGCGCGCGGCCCGACAAGCAACACAGGACTTGTCGGGATTGAATCCGACACCACTGGTCATATACCGAAGTACCCAAAACATGTTAACAGATCACCGGAAAGGGTCGGATGACTCATCCTGAGAGCAACCAAAAGATAGCAGATCCTCGTGATCAACCAAGAGACGGGGCTGGACCTGAGACACAAGCGTCCAGGCGGTCCTACGTATCCCATAAGGATGGGAATCAAGCCATACGTAGTTCTTGAAGTGCAGTTTAACGTCATGCAGGACGAAAAAATAAAGGGGGGAGCGGAAGGCATCCCCAAACATGGGGGGCGTACAGTGTGGCGAGCAAACCGAAGTGAATGAGGGCATAGCCCCGCGTTCACACCATACGCCGCATACCCAGAGGCAACTAGGCCAAGGGCCCGAGATGGGATGGAAATTCCCGAAGGATGGGGCTGGGCCTGAAAAATGAATGTCCAGGCGGTCCTACGTATCCCATAAGGTTGGGAATCAAGCCGCACGTAGTTCTTGAAAGGCAGTTTAACATCATGCAGGACGATGATGCTTGGCAGTTTAACGTCTTGTCGCGCGGACGTGGTACAGTTTAACGTCATGTTGGACGAATGCTGAACAGTTTAACATCTTGTAGCTTGGATGAAACACTGGGCAGTTTAACGTCTTGCAGCGCGGACGATGTGTTGGGCAGTTTAACGTTGTGCAGCTTGGATGTGGTGCAGTTTAGCGTCATGCCGGACGAATGCAGTTTAACGTCGTGCGGGACGAACTGCAGTTTAATGTCGTGCGAGACGAAGTACAGTTTAACGTCGTGTTGGACGAAGATGCTTGGCAGTTTAACGTCTTGCCGCGCGGACGAAGTGCACTCAGATAAAGTACTGCTTGAGGAACCTAGCGTTGGTGGGAGGAGTGACACGCTCACCATCCATAGTAGCTAGGGAGTACGCGCCATTGGGATAGACTTTGTGGATGACAAGAGGTCCCTCCCACTTGGGCTCCAACTTGGGTGGCTTCCTGCCGGGGATCATTGGCGCTCTCAGGGCCATCACTAGGTCACCCTGCAGGAAGGAGCGGAGGCGAACCTTCTTATTGAAAGCTCGAGCCATCCTGCTCTGATGCCTCTCCAAGTTGTGCAAGGCGCGAAGTCTATTCTCATCCAGTGCTTCCAACTCGACTAGACGGGCGTCAGTAGCTCTGTCCGGCGCTTGCTGGTCGTAGACCGCAGTGCGCAAGGATGGTAACTGGATCTCGATGGGCAGGATGGCCTCAGATCCATACACCAGGGAATAAGGGATCATCTGGGTGGAATTGCGAGTCGTCGTCCGATAAGCCCAGAGGGCGTTGGGGAGCTTGTCCGGCCAACTCTTCTTGTTCTGACCAACCATCTTTTGCAGAATGTTAGAGAGGGTCTTGTTAAACGCCTCAATCTATCCATTCGCCTACGCATGATAGCGAGATGTATGTTTCGAGCGAATGTTGTACTTGGCGTACAACTTCTTCAACTCGGTTGCTCGGAAATTAGCTTCGTTATCCGTGAGGATAGCGTGAGGCACTCCAAATCGATAAATGATGTTGGAGGTCACGAAGTCAGCGATCGAACAGGATTTGACCTCTCTGAGCGGAATCACCTCTGCCCATTTGGAGAAGAAGTCCGTAGCGGTCAAAATGAACCGGCACTGGCGAGCCGTCGCCGGCGGGTAAGGTCCCACAACGTCCATCCCCCAGACTGCAAAGGGCCAAGAATACCTGGTGGTATGGAGAGGCTCCGGCGGCCGATGCACAAAGTTTGCATGAACCTGGCACGCATGGCACCTCCTGGCATACTCGATGCAGTCGTGGATCATGGAGGTCCAGAAGTATCCCAACCTCCGAATCTGGTGGGACAACTTCGGCCCAGTCTGATGGGCACCGCATGAACCAGCATGAACCTCTTGCATGACTCGTGGGATCTCAACTCCATGGAGTCAACGGAGGAGAACACCATCAAATCCGTGTCTATAGAGGATCTGCTCCAGGCCGGGACTGCTCTGGAGGACAAACTGCGATGCGCAGCGTCGAACTCGCTCGCGCTCGGCCCGATCCGACGGGAGAATGCCATGTTGGAGGTACTCAACCAAAGGCGTCCTCCAATCAGGGGCTGGTTTGACTGCCATATCTGGGGTACTCGGGGCTCCGGGCATAGGGGCAACCGTGGTGAGATTACTTACCGACGGGCCGCGATCTCCCTCCGGGATAATGGGAGCGATGATCCTGCGGTGCGTCACGCGGACGATCAGGTTATCCTGTTCAGGCTCTGCAAGTGACACAGCAAGGCTGGCCAAAGCATCTGCTCGACCGTTCTGCGACCGGGGAATATGGACAATTTCTGGCCGAGAAGGGAACTGGGCCATCAGAAGGAGGGTGCACTCCAGCAACGGCACAAGTTCCGGCTTCCTGATAACATAGTCGCCATTGATCTGCTTAACGACCAGCTCAGAGTCCCCTTTCACACATAGATGGGGCACGTCGATCTCGAGAGCTAACTCGAGGCCGGTGATGAGGGCATGGTATTCCGCCTCATTGTTGGTACAGCCCTCTGACAACAGGAAAGAGTATGGCAGCACGGCTTGCTCCGGGGTAATGAAGACGATACCCAAGCCCACTCTGTTGAGCTTAGGATTATCAAGACTTCTACCGGTGGGGCTCCGGGAGGCACCGTCAAAGTGCATCTGCCAGCATGGATCGGCTCGATCGACCGAGAGAATGGCCTCATCAGGAAAGCCTAGATCCAGCGGCTGATCCGCGGAGGTTGGGTGAGCAGCCAGAAAGTCTGCCTATGCTTGCCCTTTGATGGCCTTCTGAGACACATACCTGATGTCGAACTGCTGGAGAATCACAGCCCACCGCGCTAGACGGCCAGTCAACATAGGCCGGCTCAGGATATATTTCAACGGGTCTACCCGAGAAACCAACTGTACCTCATGGTGCTGCAAGTAGTGCCGTAATTTCTGTACGGAAAATACGAGCGCCATGCAGCTCTTCTCGATGGGGGAATACCTGAATTCCGCATCGAGGAGCATGCGACTGAGGTAATAGAGGCTATTCCCTGTTCCCTCGTTGTTCTTCTGGGCGAGAAGGGCACCCAGGGACCGTTCCAGGGCGGTCACATAAAGGACCAACGGCTTCCCGGATACAGGCGGCATCAGAACCGGAGGTTGAAGCAGGTACTGCTTGATTTCCTCAAAAGCGGTCTGACACTATTTATCCCATACATAGGTGGCACCTTTCTTCATGAGCCGAGAAAAGGGCTTACACTTGCCGGCCAGATTCGCGATGAATCGGCGTATATAGGGTAAGTGGCCTTGGAACCCTTGCAGTTCCCAGATGTTACCTGGGGGAGGCATCTGGCTAATCACCCTGATCTTCTCTGGGTCGATCTCAATACCCCGGTATCTTACCAAAAATCCAAGGAACTTTCCGGAGGTGACCCCGAAGGCACACTTCAACGGGTTCATCTTCAGGCAGCGAGACCGGAGAAAGCCGAACACTTTCTCAAGATCATTGAGATGGTCCTGACGCTGGCGCGATTTGACCACCAAGTCGTCGACGTAGCATTCCACCAGTGTGCCGAGGATTGGCTTAAATATGCGGTGCATCGCCCGTTGATAGGTGGCACCTGCATTCTTCAGGCCGAAGGGTATGACCTGGTAACAAAAGATACCTTGGGGGGCCCTGAAGGCAGTGAACTCCTCATCCTCAGGGGCCATCCGGATTTGGTTGTATCCGGAGTATCCATCCATGAAGGAGAGGGCTTGGAACCCTGCCGTGGCGTCAATCAACAGCTCTGTCGCCGGAAGGGGAAAATCATCCTTCGGGAAATGGCGGATGAGATCACGGAAGTCGATGCAGACTCTGATCTGCCCGTTCTTCTTCCTGACCGGCACAATGTTGGCCAGCCATTTGGGGTACTGAACTTCCCTCACGAAGTTGGCTTTGATAAGCTTGTCAACTTCGGCCTCAACCATGGCACCGTGGAATGGGTGCATCTTCCTGGGAGGCTGCTTGAACCCGCGATGGTTCACCGGGAGACCAAGGCGGTGGACGACTACCTGAGGATCTAGCCCCGACATCTCGTCATAGCCCCAAGCGAACACATCACGGTTCTTTCTGAGGAAGTCCACGTACTGCTGCCTCTCTTCAGAGGGCATGGCGGCACTGACCAATGCGGGTCTTGGATCTGCTTCGGTTCCAAGGTTCACCTGTACTAACTCATCGACTGTGGCGGAGACGCCCTCCTCAAAGGCTGGGGGTGCATCTTCCACGTCCTCTCCACTCGGGGAGGGATCGTCCACGGGAGAGACTGCGTTGAAAACTGCATTGGGGCTACCAGATCCTGCTGGGCCGCTGGTGCTGGCACGGGCGGTCGCGGTCATCTCATCAAGAGACTCACAGGCCGTCGAGACCATGGCTACGTCCAACCGTTGAATCGGGAGGACGTAAGCGTCATCCAAGCTTGCCCAGGGATCAGTTGCAACAGCGACATGCTCGACCTCACCTGCCAGGATCTGCTTATCCCTGCTCTTGTAATAGTCCGCGTCCAGATAGCGGGCTTCACATGAGGCAAAAGGAGAGGCATCTCCCTGAAGCACGCCTACTCGACCGTTAAGGGAGTATTTGAGGCAGTGGTGGTATGATGAGGGAACCGTCGCATGAAGGTGGAGCCATGGCCTTCCCATCAATGCGTTATACGCAGTGTCTTGAGAGACCACCATGAATTCGGTGTTGGCAACCAAGTCACCGAACTAGGTCTTCAAGCGTATCTTGCTGACCGGGGTTTGCTCGGTGCGGTCGAACCCCTGGATCCTGAGGTCGGAGGGAATCAAGTCATCCTCAGACAACCCCAATCTCCGGAGCGTCCGAGTGGGAATCAGGTTAATCCCGGACCCCGTGTCGACAAGACAGCGCCGGAATTCAAGGCCATTGAACTGGCCAGTAACATACAACGGACGAATGTGCCCCTGTATAGGAGGGTCTTCATCCTTACCATAGAACAAGATAACTGCCTGACATTCGGCGTCCTCGATCGTTTCGGCGTGAAAGGCCTCTGCAGCCGCAACCTCTGTCTCAAACTGGAGGGGGCTTTTCAGGGCTTCAGCGAGTGCCTCACGCATCTCAGATGACATGCGCAGAGCCTCAAGGATGGAGAGCCTTGCTGGGATGTCGGCCAAGTGCTTCAGGACATCATACTTTTTGGCCAAGCGCGAGCCCCTGGTTGCAGGAGGTTGCTCTGCGGTTGGAGGCATGACGGGCCTGGCTAATTGGACCGGCGGCCGACTGGTGCTTGGCGTATCCCGCTGTTCATTGGTTGAAGCCCGGGAAGTAGTCACCGTACTGGGGTCAGGAGGCTGGGACGGACTTGCGGCAGGGCGGAGCTGATCGCGACGCGGCTGAGGTGGTTCTGCCTGGTCCCACACCACAAACAGTGGCGGAGGCGAATCCATCATCCCCGGATGGGGGGGCTGCGCGCGCTGAACTCGGTTTTGAGCCTGCTGCCTAGTCTCAGTGGTGTGCACGTCCTGGCTGGAGGTACCGACTGCTGTGCCCCGGTGACTCCTGTTGTTGCGGTTCCTCCGACGGTGGCGACGACCGGGGACACTAGGGAGGTCCACCTGGTGTTCTTCAACATCGGGAACCGAAAAGGGATTTACCAGCTCGACGGTATTAACCGAAGCGTACCCAATACTGTCATCGGACGAATCATCCATCACTGGGCGGATCCGGGGAGGGATCCCCATCTCCGGGGGCATGAAATCACCGAGAGTGCGGGATAGTGGCGGAACTGGCGGGGCACGCTCTTCCTTCTTGCGCCGCCGCCGTTTGCTCCTCTCGGAAGAGGCAGGCTGGGATGACGATGCCGAAGCAGCACCCGCAGATTCTGGGGGCTCAGGCTGATTCAAGCGCGCACGGATGATTCCATGGGCACGAATGATCGTCTTGCGGGCCATCCAGTTTTTATACTTCTGGGATCCGCGGTCGGAGACCTGCTGCCATTCGTCCTCATTGCCATTATCGTCATCTGATCCCACGAACACGCCCGCCACTTGTGCTGGAGCTGGGCCCAACCTGATTACATTGTTGTTAATCTGGTCTTGGAGCCAGTCCTTAAACACGTAGCACCGCCGGATGGTGTGCCCCAGGGCCCGATGGTAAGGGCAGTAGCGGGGGTTATCCGTGAGATGTGCCTCCTCTGGCCTCCAACACTCAGGCAGTCGCACAATCCTCTGCTCCAGGGCGCTCCGGAAATAACAGGGGACCTGATCCTCGTGAAATGAGTAAGTCAGGTATCGCGGGCCCCTGGGAGCATGGTCTTGACGAGGGGCTGTAGGGGCCTTCCGAGGAGGTGGACCCTGATTATCTCGCCTGGGTTGTGGCGGTACATTACGCGGAGGGGCCGACCGGTTCTGAGGCTGCCGCTGCTGGGCCGGGAACTGAGCCCGTGGAGGCGGATTCCTGTGAGGCTGTGGAGCTGGCCTCACCGGCAGCAGCTCCAATGGCCTGGGGGCCTCTATCTGGGCAACAGCAGCGGGCTCAGCCCTGCTGGCTCTCCTTGCAGAAATCATAGGAGGCAGTGGGTGTGCCTGACTGGCCTGTTGCAGGGCTTCCTCAAGATGTTGATCTTTGTTTGAGAAGTCCCTGAACCCTCCGGGGTAATTCTGAGTTATCAGGGAAGGGACCAGCTCGGTCTTGACGTTCCCGACGCACATTGTCAGCAACTGCTCCTGAGTCAATGGCATGTCAAGGGAATACGTGAGACCCTTCCATCGGGCGACGAAATCCGCGACTCGCTCATCAGGCCTCTGCTTGCACTTGAAGAGGTCTGCGATACTCGTCTTCCAGGTCGTGGAACTGAACTGGTAGAGGAATTGTCTACGAAGGTCCTCCCAGCTAGTTATCGACCCGACGGGGAGCTGGCTGTACCAGACAAATGCTAGCCCTTCCAGTGTCTGGACAAAGCAACGAAGCTTAGCGGCCTCTTGCTGCGCCGGAGTCCCCAACATAGGCCCGCACCTCGAGTTGAAATGGGCCAAATGCTGTGGCGGATCTCCAGTCCCGTTGAAGGGGGCGAAAGTGGGATTCCCGAATCCCGGAGGTGCCGGCATGTCATCCACCCATGCTGGGTATGGCTTGCCGTCCGGTGGGATCGCCACTTGCTGAGTCTCCAAGGCTTCCAAGCGGGCGATGAGTGCCGCCATCGGATCGTCCGGACATGGGTTCCAGTCCTGGCAAGGATCTCTAACCACGAGCGCATTGCATGGCCCTTCAATCGGGTCGTCGACCGGGTCGTCGAACTCGGCGGCTCGTGGGATGGCGGGCGGAGCGGCCCTTGGGCAGCGGGAGGAATCCGAGCGGGGTCTCTCAGGTAGTCACGCCGCTCGGGAGGGTGCGGTGAAACATATCGCGCCCTCTTGCCATAGGCAATGGCCTATCCCCTGTCGGCAAACACGGCATAATCACGGTTTCCCGAGAGAGCCTCATCGAGGGGTGGTTGTTCCTGTCCCTGCTGTCCTGGCCTAGGATCACCGTATTCAGGCCGCTGCTCTGCAGCGCGCTCGGCGAGGAGCTGGTCAACCAGCTTCTTCTGCTCGGCGAGCTGTTGACGTAGCATAGCCTTCTCGGGATCCTCATCCGCCCTCTGCATGGAGGCAGATGGGTCGGCGGGCTTTACAGCCCCGCCGTGCTCTTTACCTTTGCTGACGTTTCGGCTCAACGTCAGTGCTTCAGTGGGTGCGGGGAGTCCCAAGAGGTTCCTCTGGTGACGATTAACTCTCACCGATGGATCCAACGACAACTTGTCTTCGGGGGGAGATCCCCCGTCGAGAAGTTCCAAGCCGTTCCCCTCCCCCGACAGGTCAGCCATATTGACCGTTTCTGTCCCTGGGGATGTACTCTCAGGGCCACCCAGTGAATCGGGCTGTCGGCGAATCACACTGAAGCGTAGGGCAGCGTACTTCCCCCATCCACGGATATACACGTGGGGGGTGGCTTCCTCGATAACCTTGCGGAGTACTTGAAAACACTCAACGCATCGTTGTTGGAGGGCCTCGTGGTGCCCAAATGACCCGGGGTGCCGAACCGCGGGGAGCGTGGCCATGTCAATTTGACGGCACTGCTCACCAATATCCTCCAGGTGCACTTGACTCCCAGGATATGGCATTTGTAGGCGGTGAAGACGGGAGTGAGTCTCCCGGAGAGTTCGGCGGAAGCATTCGAACTCATCCGGGGTGAGCGATTCGGGTGCATCAAAGTCCGGTCCTGCGACTGGCCAAAACTTCTCAGGGAAGTGACACTCTGCAAGGACGGTCCAGAAGCTCCATGACTCAAACTCGGGACCCAGGTCTCCTTGGTCCTCTTCAATGACTGGGAATGGATGGGGAACCGGTAGTGGTGCTGAGGCGGGCAGTCGGGCCGACGGGCTAGCCGGCGGTGAATACGGCGAGCAGGCCGATTGGCCTCCATATCCCGGGCCGCCCTCTGAGGTTGGCGGTGCCCTAGCTACCACATCACGATAGGAAGGGCCGGCGAGCGAACATCCCGCCGTAGCGTCGGTGCTCGCCGAGGGTGCACTAGATCGTGGTTCGACCGTCGGTCCCCAGAAAAAGTCTCCGGCTTCTCCGATCGAGGCGGAAGGTGCTTCCGTAGGGGCCGGTACCAACCCCAAGCTTGATCCTTGGGGGTCTACCAGGACCTCACTACTCCGGATATACCTTCGGAGAGAATCGGGGATCATATCAATCTCGCTCTCGGGAAGTACGAGGCTGACGTGCCGCATTCCTACCCCTGCCCCTAACTGGCGGGATCAGGGGGAGGGCTCCGTCGCCGAATCATACTCCGCCTCTGTATCAGAGAAACGAACCGGTCAGATCTCTGTCCGGAATTCCGTGACATTCTTCCCTCGGCGTCGACGCCTCGCCTTCCTGCCCCTGGGTGGTTCTTCGGGGCATGGATGATCTCTATCCTGGCGTCCTCTGGCCGCACTGGTGCTGGGGCCAAGAGGACTGGAAACCAAGGTGCGAGGAGCACCGGGACAGATATCAAAGGGGACGCGGGGAGAGATGATTCCGGGCAGGCCTCCGGGCCGGGATCGAAAGGTGGGGTGACCCATGCCACTTGGATCGGCCACGCGGAGTAGACCCTGTTGGTGAATAGCGCTACCGCGAGGTGGTCCGCGGTGGCTATTGCCTGTACCAGCAACCGGGAGAGTCAACCCAACCTGCCTTTGGGGCGGTCGGGGCCTCGATCCAGGTCGGGCATAGAAGTTCCCCTGCTCAGGATGCGCAGAGGCCTGGTGACTGGAGCCAGCAGTGGCTTGAGCCAACGCGGCCGCGGTTGCTAGGGCCCCAAGGTGGGCATCCTCTTCCGCTCGTGCCCGACGTTGGCGTCGGGACAAACGAGTCGGGATGAGCGGCGCGGGCAGGTGGAGAGTCCGTTCTTCGACTTGAGAGACCTGGCGGCGGTGTCGCCGTGGCCTGACAGGAGCCCTTATCGCGGATCCCTGGAACGAATCTCGGATAGGGTGGTCCCGGACATCTTCCACCTCATCCGCATAGGGGAAGGAGTTGTCGGAGCGCTCCGGGGATAAGCTCCCGAAGCGGTTGGACGTCGAGGTAGGCAGTGGTGCCTCCCTGCGCGGCCCTCGGGGGCGGCCTTGGTGGCGAGGTGCAGCTTCTTCGAGGTCTAGGCGAGCCATGTCCCTGGTGGGGATGACTCCCTCTTCCTCATATCTCCGCACCAAGTTGTTGATCACCCTTCTCTGGATGACCTCCGAGGGGGAGAGAGGGCGTGGTTGCCCCGCAGCTGTGGCTGTTGGGACGGCTGTGGAACGGGCGGGACCGCGCGGAGTAGCCGCGTCGGTGTTTCCCCTACCCCTGCGCCAGTGGGCGGGTGGCGATCGGGAACTGGATTGGGCGACTTGATTCCTGAAAGCAGGGAGAAAAACCCATTAACACTGACAGGAAAAGGAATCGAAAACCAACCATTAGTGCCACGACGCCTTCCATGGGGGGAACCCAGGCCCTCGACGTCGTGAGACGGAGTGCCCGATTTCCCTTCCCCAGCCCCTGGCGGGTTCCGTTCCCCAGTGTTGAATGCTTGGTCGAGCAGCATGCTGGTCTTCCAACACCTCTGAAATCCATCGGTCTTCGTATTGAGGAGAAGAGATTCACGTCGGGTTCACCATTTTTCTGTTTCGGTGCGGATGTGCGTCGGGTTTCTGTTCCGACGCTGTTCCGCCAGGACGCATTCGCGCGTGCACCCGTCGACCCGAGGGGATGGGCGCGCGTGGCCTGTGGTCCCGCAGTCCCGCTTTCCAAAGGCGGGTGGCATCCGTCCCTTGTTCAGGGGGGTCTTCTCCTTGATCGAAACCGGGATGATGGGATGTCGGCTCCTCCTTCCATGGACGTCTCCTCAGAACTCGTTGCCTAATCCGGGTCTCCCTCATAGATTTAAAAATGTTCGTGAATCTCGTTCCCGGAGCCATCTCTTCATGGACACCGGTTAATTACGCCGCTTCCGCCCAGACGCTCCAAGGGGTCTGGTCGGGGCAGCAACCTGCGGTGAGGAGACCGGGTGACTCCGGGTGTTGGGGGCGTGTCTTAACACTGTGACTCTGCATGTCCGCCTTCCGTCCCTAATAGGGCTTCTCGAAGGAGTGATGGCCTGAGGCATCCTGCGCTGGGTGCGGGGAACTGTGTTACCTGAGGTTTTCCTCAGCTTCCCATGTTTAACACGGGGTATTCCGCGAGTTTAACGTCCAGCGGGGACGGCATCGGACTGATCAACACGAGAAGTAGACCAGATGACAGAACCCCTTGCGGGGAACCTCTGATGCTGGGGCCAACACATGGGCGGCTTCCCGAGTGAAGTGGAGTGGAATGAAGTGGCATGACCCCACCGGGATGTGGCGGCCCGGATAAGGATCAGGATGGATGATGGAGTGAAGAGCTTGGGCCCCGTAGGGGCTTCCTACGTACCGCACGTTAGCGCGGATCAAAGTCAGCGTAGTTCGGATATACAGTTTAACGTCATGCTAGACGTCGGCAAGCCGACTCACGAAGAGGTCGAGGCCGCCGAGCAGAGGATTGAACCGAACCACCTCGCACAGAGGGGGATGGAACGGCCGGGTGGATCACAGTTTCACCTCATACTGGACGTTGGCAAGCCGACTCACGAAGAGATCGAGGCTGCTGAACGGAGGATTGAACCGAACCACCTCGCACAGAGGGGGATGGAACGGCCGGGTGGATCACAGTTTCACGTCATGCTGGACGTTGGCAGAGAGAAATAGAATAAGGCAGTGGGGAAGTGCAATGGAGATACACATGTGCAGTCCCCCACAAGAGCGGATTCATAGGTGAATCGACGCAAGTGTGAACCCGGGAGGGGTCCACTGATGGACGAACCGACGTGAATACGACCGGGACGACCAGGTGGTGGGCTTGAACCTCGGAGAGGCTTCCTACGTACCCTTTTTAGGAGACAGGGATCAAAGTCCACGTAGTTCGTTCGGTTTGTAGCACTCTACCCCCGTGGGCGAAGGCCACTCCAATCCCGACATCCCTGCAGAGACGAGCGGGTGGGGGCCACATCCAAACCGGGAGGACCCTGCGCGCGGGGCACGAGATCAGGTGATGCGGACGGTTTAACGTCTTGCCTGACGAAGTACATTTTAACGTCATGTGTTGAGGACGAAGCGGATGGTTTAACGTCTTGCCGGACGAAGTACAGTTTAACGTCGTGTGTTGAGGACGAAGATGCTTGGCAGTTTAACGTCTTGTAGTGCGGACGAAGATGCTTGACAGTTTAACGTCTTGTCGCGCGGACGAAGATGCTTGGCAGTTTAACGTCTTGTCGCGCGGACGAAGTACAGTTTATCGTCCTGCAGGACGAATGCTGAACATTTTAACGTCTTGTAGCTCGGACGATGGAGGCTAGGCAGTTTAGCGTCGTGCAGCTTGGACGTGGTGGTGCCGCCGATGGGTCCGTGTCACTTCGCGCGAGCCTGGAGGGCCGCACGGGAAGACAACGCACGGTGCGGGCACCCGGGATGAAGATCATCGGGCGCCACGCATGCGGGTACCCTCAGGGGGTCAAAGGGGGCGACCCCGGCGGATTGCGCGCAAAGGAAGAGCTTGGCGCGCAATACCGCGGGTCGGCGCGCAAATGGGCGGGCTGTCGCGCAATTGAGCCAGCGCTTTGCGCGCGGAAGATAGAGATTGCGCGCACCGGGCTTCGGATAGCGCGCGAGGGCAAAGGCTCATTCTTTAATCGAATGGCCACTTTGAAAAGGGGGGGGGGGGGGGTGCGCGCAATCGGGCCGGATTGCGCGCACCCCGGGGGCAATTGCGCGCAAGAGGCTTCTTTTGCGCGCGAAGGCCTTAGGGTGAAGAATTATTCAAAGGAAAGGAGCCCAAGGGATTGCGCGCGAAGGAGAACCCCGAGGCTTTCTTGCGCGAAAGAAAGGAGGTTACCTGAAGATCGGCATTGCGCGCGGAAGGGGTTGGATTGCGCACGCGAGAGACCTTTCGAATTCCGGCAACCTTCAAAACGTCGGGGGTCGCCTTATATTTATAGGCAACCCCGGGCACGGAATCCGGTTGGCGGGCGCGGAATTCCCTTCGCGGGCACGGAATCGGGCCTGGCGCGCAAGGGAGTCGCGCGGGTCACGGGCGCGCAAAATTGCGCGCCGGCCCAGCGCATTGCGCGCATCCCGGGAGGTTTGCGCGCGGCTCGTCGACTTTGCGCGCGTGTCTCCAAAATTCCGCGCAAGGCTTCCGGGCCCTCCGAAACGGGCTTCCGACTCCAAATATGACCTCGCTTCCCGCATCCGGAGCTTCGTTTGGGAACAACGGACTTTTCCGGCGTCTACAACACTGTCATATCATGGCTTTCCTACTGAGTATCTTGGTGCTCATGCCTACATTACTTTTCAGTTTAAGGTTCCTCTAGTTTTGGATTTCTCTCAGAGTGTGTGTAGTTTATGTTCCATGGTGACCCATTAGGTCACTTGAGGTATGTCGCATTGCTTGGTTTATCCCTTTTTCTACATCTATTTTGTTTAGTTTATTATATTTTGTTTATTTTTTTGTTCAATTTATGATTATTTATCGGTCTTTGTTATGTGAAAAATCATTCCCAACTGGTTATCTCGATGCCCAACACTAGTTTCTAGCCTATGGGGATCAGGAACCCCCTTCGGGCCATGTCGGGAAGTGACTCGGTGACCGGTGTAGGGTTGACTTGGGCTAGTTCGTGAAAAAATGGTATCAGAGGAGGTTTATCCCATGTCATTTGGGGATGAATGATACTTTGGAGTTACAATTGTCGAAATGCAAGTGTTTAATTGTGGGAAGGTGCTAGATCACCACCTATTCACAATTACCCTTGAATTGCCATGGTGGTCCGGGATGGTCTCGCCTCAATGTCCGTGTCTAGCTCCCCATTGTTTTCAGGGACCATAGTATTGTTTACGTGTTTCTAGTCAATTTTGAGATTTAGTGGTCATTCTATATGGGTGAATGGATGTTGTGCACGGCCTGGAAAGCCATGCGCAGACCATGAAATTGCCTTTGATGACTTCTTATGTGCTCACCTAGTTGGTGCATGGTACGCCAAACCATGTGACCAAAATATGTGTAACCATTTTTTATTAGATAATTTGGAATTTTGATTCATTGAGTGAATTGTTTGTCTGGGGATGTTCTTGGTGTGAGTTTTAGTTTTTTTGGGTGTTTTTCTCGGGTTTCAAAATTGATGATGTGCCTTTTGAAATTGGATTTCCAAAATAAAAATATTGATTTGTTTAAAAAAGTAATGAGTTCTTTTGGGGATGGAAAGTATTTTAGAAAATGCATTGGGATCATGAAATTTCTTGTGAAAATTGAAATTGAAAAAGTTTTGGAATGTTTTTGGAGGGTTTTTGGAAGTTATTGTGGAATGTAAAATGGGAGTTTCTTGGAAACAGAAATTTTGAGATGCTTCATTTAAAATAGAAAAGGATGTCCTAAAAATTGGTTTGGAGTTTCGAATCTGGGTTGGATTTTCTGTTTTATAAATTAGATTGTTATGTTTTGATTTGGTATTTATATAGACACCCACATGTATGGATGAATGCAATTGGATATTTATGGTTGTTGGTATTCATGGATTTGTTCCCGAGTTGGCACACGAATGTACACATGTGAGGTTTCATGGAATATCAATGGTGGGTCCTCAGTTTTCAAGGAATGTGTTGTTATCTAATGGCATGATTTGATTAGTGATATTCTATGATGAATTTTTTTAAGAAATTTTATAAAGGAATGTTGGAATTAACAAGGGGTTTTAAGCATTCAGATGTTTTGAAATGTGATGGTTTTGAAAATGGATATTTGTGAAAGTGGGGTTTAGTCTTGGTTGGTGATGTTTCTTGGTATTATTTTGGTTGATATTTGATTTGGATACGGTTTGGTTTTGTGATGTATTTGTCAATGGGATTAATGCTTGTTTTCGATCTGGTGTTTCAAGGTTGAAAATATGTTTCGAGTTTGAGATAATGAATTGTGGTTAAATTTGGAGGCTTGTTTTGTGATGTGATTCTAGTTGGTTTTGTGCTTATTGTTTAAAGTATGATACCCAGGAATATCCAATGGTCCCTAAGGAGTCCATTTCAGTTTAGTTTTACCAAGACTACCAGTGCAGTGGTGGGGTTATTTTCTTTTCCTCATTGCTTGTTTTCTCTATGGTAGCTGATGTTCGATGGAGGTTGCCGTTTAACTTGAATAAGTCGAGTGTTTATTTCAGTCTCTAGGAACACCAGATGTTGTTATGGGAAATATTTCTTGGTTTTGTTTGAAGGTTCATGTTCGGGATAGATAAGGGTGATTTCTACCTTCTTCTTGCATTTTGGGGTCGCAGACTAGTACAAATGACAATCTTGTTTTCTCAAGGTGCTCATGAAGGGGTCCCCATCCGGTGCCGAGGGTGAACCAGAGGCATATTCTCTTGGCATGAGTCTTTCTTAAGTTATTTTTTTCTCATTAATAAGACCACACAATTGTTTTTTTTCTAATGTAGTAAATTTGGGAACTAAAAGTCATTCGTCACAATCTTTTGAAGTCTTGTCAACAACATGGTTGGTTGGGTCACCTAGGGAAGTTTGTAAGAGGTTTATTCAGAAGATAAATCCTCAGTTGGATATTGTTGGTTCCTGAGTGTGGTGAAACTGATGCATGAATACATCAGAGATCCAGCTATAGGTCTCGGAGAAACGATTTTCTAGTGGGAATAGACCGGTTTTTGTCTTCATATGGTTATCTGTTTGGAAGGGGGAATTATTTTGGAGGTCTTGGTGGCCACTACTATTAGATTTCAATGGCTGCGCCTTGTTAGTGTAAAAATTAAATAATTTTTCTTTCCTTGGACCTATTCTAGCTTCTGGGTGATGTTCGTTTGGATATGTATACTATTAATGGATCTTATGAATCATGGTTTGGCATGGCATTTATCTGGTGTCTCTTTTTTGGATTTCCCCTTGAACTGAGGGTTTTATGCTAGTCTGTATTTCTGTTTCTCCCTATAATTGGGGTCACCTCATGTTAGTGGGTTCATGATGGGAAATTCAATTTGCATTATTGAAAATAAATTGAGAGTTCCCATGTGGATGTCGTTGTAATACTCGGTTTTTGATATGGTGGTTGAGACCCAATAAGGATCTCTCCAATGTCCTCCCCCGTCGGGTCTGGTTTGGCTTGGGATGTTATGGGGGCACACCAATTTCATGGGTCTTGTTTGGTTTTCTAATTTGTATCGATTTGAGAATACCGGTATTTGGATAGAGTCCTAATATAGTGGGGAGACCAACATATGAAAAATTCACAAAGAACATAATCTTCAAGGTGTTATTCTCAGGGAAACTATTTTCCTATGCTCCACCCGACCCCAGTCATTGTAGATGATGGGTTTTATAGAAAATTTTCACTGTAGATCTCAAGAGGAATTTATTTATTTCTATGTTTGGGGTCAGGGTGTTCTAGGTTGTGGTTGGGTTTGGGAATGTTAGTCATGTGTCATTGGTTCTTTTTCTTAGTAGTCTGTGTCTTGCGATTTCAGGTCTTGGGTGGAAAGTGAGTGTTTGATCCTCAAGTGTGGGGGTTTTTTTTATGATCATTGTATCTTTTTTTCATTATTTGAACAACCAAGTCTTTTTTGTCTTTTTGGGAGAAGAATGTGTCATGGTGGGGATAATTGTCATGCCCTGGCATTATGCGTTGTATTTTTATTTTCATTTATAGATTTTTTTGTGGGCTAATATTATTAATATTAATATTATTAGTTTTTTTTATTTTTTTATTATTATTATTTTTTCACTCGTTTTTTCTTTTTTCATTCTTATTTATTATCTCTTTTTTAATTCTCTCCTTCTATCTCCCCCACTCCCCTCGCGTCGTGCCTTGGCCCTCCCCCTATCCACTTGCATCGTGCCTCCGCCCCTACCCACTGACCGCTCCCCCTCCCACAGCCTCCATCTGACCGAGTTCCCCTCTCTACAGTGGCCTTCCCACCTGACCCCCCCTCAAACCTTCATGGCGACACCCCCCAGCCTAGACCTTACTTCGCGTGAGCCATCCCCCTCCTCCATGATCCAACCCAAATTTTCCATTCCCACCATGTTTTATCAATTTTCTCCTTCGAATTGACATTGTATGTCTCTCTTCTCCCTACTCTATTGATTTCTGACCATGATTTGGTCACCCAGTCAGCTTACGAAATTAGGCCGAACCTAGGGTTATGTTATAACCCAGATTTTTGGTGTTATGAAATTTCTAGGTTAGTGCTGGAGGCCTCTCGAGTCTTGTCAGTATGTGTTACAACAACCACCAATTTCATGTTGTGTTATTTTAGGTCATTTTATAATAAATGAAATTGGTTTATTAAATGAAGCAAGGGATGCATTTTTTGGTTTGGATATTTTTTTGGTGTGAGTATATTTTCCAAATTGGGTTGATTTTAAAAATGGGGGTAATTATGTGTGTGTTCCTTGTTGTGAAAATCATTGGACATGTTCAGTCACCTGTTTAATTAGTGCACCGTGTGTTTTTGTGGGAACATAATCCATCTATGTATGGAAAAAGGATCTTTTATAGGAAATGTAATACTTTGAGCATGTTTTACATGTTGTGAATTTTTCAATATGTTTTTTAAATTCTTTTAAAAGATGGAAAGTATGTTTTAATTTCACTTCGGGGCACTTTCTATTTAAAAGTGTATTTTCCTACTTGATGTTTAGTGTGTTATTAGTTAAAACCCTTGATTTTTTATTTTGAAACGTTTTGTGGATTTTTTAAGTGTTTTATTATTTTATTAAATGATATATGTATTGCGTAGGACCTCGCTACGATGGTTTTGGGCCGCAGGTGTCGAGTAATCCTATATGTAAAATAATAGGGTAAGGAATATATATATATATATATATATACCCTCTTTGTACATATTCCCCCATGGAATAGGGAATATGTGTTATGTAGCTAGGGTTGTATATATATGTATAAATTCATTTCTGTGTATGCGCCAAGTTTCAGTTTTAGTGGTTCTCGACAAATAGTGATATGTATGATGTTAGTCCCATATACCTATGTCTTTAATTTGAATTTCAAAATTGATTTCTTGTTTTAAAAATATGTGATACATTTATGCTTTATACACATGCTAATAAATTTGCTTTCGGTTGCTTGAAATGATTATTCCTTATTTTGGAAATTGAAATGTATTTCTATCACCATTGGTCTTAAGTGACTTTTCATGAATACTGATTTCCTAAGTGATTCTGATTTCGTAATGAGTATTTCAAAATGTGTATGGCCTTTTGGAAGTTTAGTTGAAAAAATTGTTCCCTTTATATAATTAAATCCATTTGGCACCTTAATAATGATTTATGAAAAAGAAAAACTTCTTTTGAGGAATGCCCCTGGTTTTAGAAAATGATTTTTATGTAGAATGTGTAATTATGTGCCTAATTTGGTGTTTATGTATTGTGTGACGTGAAAGAGGGGTAACATGATTAAGGAGGGAAAATGGTGGTGAGAGGTTGAGTGGGTTTTAGATAAATAAAGTGTCATGTACATGTATCTTTTATTTTTAAAGAAAACTCACCACCCCTTGAAATAGAGCACAATGGGAAACCTGGGTATTTAGGTGGGTGGACCAGGACTAGTAGGCTAGATGACTCAGAAGGGGTTCATCCCAGTTTCGTCTATCAGGACTGACACAGCAACACTAAATAAACATATGAATTATTGAGGGTCGTTGTTTTTAAGCCATGTTTTATGAGGGTCATGGTTTCTCAGCCACGTTTCACCGAGGTACGAGGTATCTAGGTTCCTTTATGTACTAGATTCAAATAAGTATTACCCATGGTGCTCGTTTGTAACATAATGCATGTGATGTAATTTTCCATTTCAGTGGTTTCATACTTGATGTCTTATTTGAGAGAACCATATTTTAATCTAAATTAGTTTTCTTTCATCTTGAAATGATAATTCCTGCCTCGAACCTATTTTAAAATTTAGTGGGGGAGAAATTCTCCACTTTAAAATGAAAAATAATTACTTGAATTTGAAATTAATAAAAAACATTATTTTATTACATCCTATTTTCAATCAAGAATATTTTGGATTTCATATAAAAGGCAAGGGCATAGGGAATTGTTGTATCTTGGACTTCCTAATGAGAATCTCACTGCTCACACCTACTTTAATTTTTAGTTTCAGTTTCTACTAGTTTTGGATCGCTCTTGGAGAAAAGGTAGTTTATGTTCCATGGTGACCCATGAGGTTACATGAGATCTGTCGCATTGCTTCGTTTATTCCTTTTTCTGCTGCCAGTTTTGTAGTTTATTTTCGTTTTATTATCTATTTGTTCGGTTTATGATTGTTGTTATGTATTTATTATGGTCCTTATCCTTCCCAACTAGTTATCTTCAATGACAGACACTAGTTTCCAGCCCATAGCGATTGGGACTGACCTTCGGGCCATGTCACAGACCAACTCGGGTGACCAGTTCAGGGTCGACCCGGGCTGGTTCATAACTTGAATGATCCTAACTCATAGTTCACCATTTAAATAGATAAATTTATTATATCATGGAATTAAATATATGGAATCACCACTAAAGGGTGTTTATACAATATATGAAAAAGGGGAAATTGGCATCAATGATAGAATACTCCCATTTGGGGGGCTTAAGTCAAGGAAATGAATGAAGGGTTGATTCACCACTATCATGGCATGTAGAAAACATGGAAAATAATTAAATTTTATTTATCTAAAGATTTAGTGAAATTTATAGAAAATATTGGTGCATGATATAGTAGACAATGAAATAAAAATCAACGAATGAAGGGGAAATAATCTAGACCACCTACCATAGGTGTGTTTTTCTTTCCTAAGTTTTAATTGACCAATGATTCAAGATACAATTAGCGATATCATAGAAATCACCAAATTCCCTAACCTTAAAGAAAATAAGGTCACCAAAAAATAGTGAAATAGGGGATAAGAGGAACATAAAAAAAGGTAGTTGATTAAAGGGATTGCCTCAATATTTCGAACAGATCTAACATTAAAAATTTTAAATAATGGATAAGGGAGACATCATGGAACCAAAAAGTTGAGGATAAAAGGGAAGGAGGATCCTCTATCATGGATATAGGGGAAGGAAGAGTCATGGGTATTAAAATAATTTAGGGTATAAAGGTTAATTTTACCTTTATTTAATACGCCACACGGTTTGGCTTCATGGTTTTCCAAATTGTACACCAACAATGTGCCTTATTCTGCTTAAAGAGGTGACCCTGCACGAGCATGGGAAACTGTATGGATAACTACACACATTCCTTGTGAGATATTCTTTCATGATGGAATGAAATCTCACTATAGGTTTGTGACCCCACTAGCATGGCTGTAGAGATACCATACATGTCCTTTCTCTATTATGTTACATTCCTGCACAAGTATGGAAACCATCCAAGACGAGATTCAAGGATTCTCTTATTGGGGCTTCCAAGAAAAAATATTTAAAAACGTGTGGTCTATGCATTGAACCAGCCTTAGAAAACCTCATTACACTAATGAATCCACTAGGTAACACTACAAGAACCAAATCATGAAATTAAATACAAAAAACAATGATCTATACCTTTGATAGATGAAAAGATGTAACATATAGACATCTATTTGGGATTTATTTTCATTGTAATGAGTTGGTAAATTATTCAAATTTGATTCCAAATAAGATTCACATGGTGGTGATCATCAAGATCCAAAATTAATCGGTGTGAAAAATTCATTTTATACAACTACGGTTGATGTGGGGTAATAAAATGAATTGTTGATTGGTATGCAACATGTTAATTTTAAATATTATAATACCCTAGTTGAATCTTGATAATAACATTTATTCATTCCTAAATGGTTTTCATGTAAATTAGAATATCACGTAATGACATTAAGATAGACCTTATAGTGAAAACGTCTAGTGAATGAAATAATGAACCTAATATTTATAATTTTCTTCCAATTTTTATATCTGTAATGATATCTCCGAAAACCTTATGGAACAACCCATAGTTTAGTTTGATATTAATTTGGGTATTATGTGTCTTTATGTTTATCATGAATTGTTATATTATAGATCAAAACACCTATTTCAATGATTTCAATATTTTTATAACCTACCAAATAACAAAAAATCAATTATAAATAGAAGTGAAAGTTACTAATCAAATGTTTTTAATACAAAAAAAACAAACAGATTAGATATTTAATAATATGGAATGAATATAATAGTGTTTTTTGGATGAATAATCAGATGATATTCCTAATCAAGTGGTTGAGTTTACTGATGACTTAGTACAAGTTGAAAAACCAATTTCAAATCCACCTTATCAAATTTATAAAATTATACATTTGAAACTGAAATATATTTTCTAACCATTTCAAGATAACAGTTTCATTCATCCATGTACTAAAGCACAAGGTGAACATTTTTTATTGTTATAAATAGATGTTTCCAATAGGGTTTGAATTGATTATATATCTTATAATGATATCAATATTATGAAAACATATCTTTGACATCAAATCCATTATTTTTTGGATCAGATCAAGGTAACAAATTACTTTTCAAAGATTGGTCTTAGGTCAGGGTACAATAAGCTAAAATTGATGGATAGAGATATATTTAAGACTTTGTTCTGGACAAGATATTGGAATTATGAGTTTTTTATTTATTACCTTTGGGTTTTCCAATGCATATAATGTATTTATGAATATAATTAATGTAGTTCCCATTTAGTTATTGGATATGTTTGTGGATTTTCATTGATGACACATATGAATATTCTAAAATTCATAGAGAACATAAAATACATCTATGAATTATTTCACAATCATTAGAGTTAATGAAGATGAAAGGTAAATTTAGTAAATGTGAATTTTGTTTGAAAAAAAAATTTCTTTACGAACATTTCGTATAATAATGGAATAAGTGTTAAGCCTAAAAAACTAATACAATTAATGAATATCAAAGACCATGAAATGTCATATAGATTCATAGTTTTATTTGATTAGTGGGTGAGTAATGGTGGATTGGGTAAAAAATTTCTATGTTTTATGTCTGATTGATTATGTTATGTGAAATAGAATATAAATTCATCTAGATAAATTAATGTGATGAAATTTTTAAGGAACAATAATGAAAATTGATACATGCTATATATTTTTCCTTTTTGTCATGAAATTGGGATTTTTTCATCTATAATTACGCTTCATTAATGGAACGTGGTCTTATTTTGATGAATAATTATTATATAATTTCATGCGTTTCCAGAAAACTAAAAACTCATGAGTTAAATAATACTACAAATGATATAAAATCAGCTATTTCATTATTTACATTAAATTTTTTTGATTCATTATTGATATGGGGTAATGTTTGAGAAATATTTTTACCACACTGTTTTATGTATATAATAATAGAAAGTGAGTTTAACATGATAAATATAATATATTTGGAATTGATCAATGATTATGACTATAGAATTTATTACCAATATATAAATGGAGAACATTTATTCTATTACTTAACAATGATGAATAATACTACATTAAATATTTTACACATGGAACATTACCCATTGTTTAATGAAATAATGAATTTTTTCCTTGATGTTATGATTATGTGAACATTCAAGGATTAATTTCTTGTATTTTTAGAATAAATTCTATCAGAAAAGAATTAATAATGATCAGTAGAAAGAGCATGAGTTCTAATAAAATGACAAATTGGTTATGAAGGGAATTTTAATAAATTTAACACTGATTATGATTATTTTTGGATATTTGGACCAAGATTATGAATTTATTAGGATTACTAATTGAATAGGGAGTTTTTTAGTTAATATCATAGATCCCATTTTCTGGTTCATCCTTGGAGTACTAAGATGTAAAGAGACCTTTAAGTGTATTATGATTGGATTGGAATTAATAGAGATATTTTGAATTTTACCGTGAAACAATTAACAAGACTAATAGATAATATAGAATTATTATTACTAAAGAATATTCTACAAACATGTAATATTTCAAAGCAGAAATGGAAAAAATATGGCCATGTATTTCATAAATAGATTTTAATTAATATCTTGTGGTATTAATGAAATTTTGGTTATTTTTTATCAATTACATATATCCTCAAATTTCTCTCCTATTTGAGATACTTTGTAATTTTATCAACTTTATAAACTGTATATCAAGGATCTGTTCATGTTACATGGAATTAATCTTTCCATTATATTTAACCATCGTCTCTGGTTGATTTCAATTTTTTGTAATAGGACTTCAGAAGTCACAGGGTACTGAAATAAATTTTAGTATCACATTTTATCCACAATCTAATGGAAAATATGACTAAAAATTCATACATTGGAAGGAATCAATCATGATTTTTCATTATATTTAAATGGGATTTAAGATAATTATATTTCATTGGTTTAGTTTTATTATAGTAATATTTTTCATAAAAATATACACATGGACCTTTTTGTAGAATTATAGGGAATTTAATGTTCGATTCTTTGTTTTTGGGATGATGTAGGTGAATGGATGTTTATGATACCTTATTTGGTAATGTAAATGGGTTATTAGATGAATCTAATTTAGAAATATATGATGATATATATGAGGTGGTAAAACATGTATGTGGATAATCAGCGGAAATAACATTCATTTGATGCGAGTAATCATTCTTTAAATAATGTATCAGCATGAAAAATATTATTCATCTATATAAATTGGGAAGATAATTTCAAGGCTTATTGGATCATATGAAATCTTAATTCATGTTTAATCAATTTCTTACTAAGTGTTCTTTCCTCCGAGCTTATCCCATATGAACATATATTTTCATAGATTGATGATAAAAAAGTATGAACAATATTGCTTTCATATTTTGATCTCTGAAGTACATAAATTAGAAGATAACATATCTTATGGGGAATAAACTATTCATATTATTTATCTTAGAGAGAATTTTTTCTAGAATATGATAATTCTCTATTTTATGCTTTCATATAAAACCCATATGGTTGAAGAAGCAACATGGGAATCTAAAAATGTTATTACGGAAATATGTCCCCACTTGTTAAATAATTTAATAAATTATGGGGAATATTTTTAAAAAGGGGGGAAAATTTAAAAAGCTACTTAATGATTGTATAAATAATTTTTAGGGTTTTTACTATTCCAAAATTTTATAGTTATATTAATCATAAATATATTAAGTAAATATTAAAATTACAATGAAAATTTTCATATAAATTATTTTCATATAAAATTTTATATAAAAATATAAATTTAATATTAAATAATTTTGATTTAAGTAGAATATTTTCATTTTTTATTCATCACATATAATAAATCATATGATTAGATTTTTAGAATTTTTCTAAAATATATATTGTCCAATTAAAAGTGAAAAATACTAATATTATTGAAAATTTGATTTTATTTTAAAACAAATATGTTTTCAATCCAATTTTGGACCCATTTTATTGTTTCATTTCTTCTATATGATATAGAATAATCAAATTATGGTTCATGAAACTAATATTTAAATTCAATGTTGTATAATAACATTTTATAATTATATTTTTTTTTTCAAAAATTAAAACATTTCATATCATGTTTTATATGTTAACTTTTAAATTGAATTATAAAACTTTTTGTTTCAAATATTGGATAAAATATTCTAGGTCTTTAATATTTGGTTTGATATTTGGTAAATATTTCACATTAGTATTTTGATAATGTGAATATTAACCCCCATAATATTTGTTACCATGATAAAAGGATAAATCAGATAAATAGGGTAATAAATTATATGATTAGTATAGTAATAATACCATAGATCATGAAAGTGTTTTATTTTATGATTTTATTTCATCCATAATCATTATAAAATATTTCATATGTCCATTTGTTTCCATTTGGAATTTATTGTATCATTTATAATATTATGATCATTGAAAATTGAAAAATGTCATACCCTAGGTTTTAATAATTTTAATATATTTAATATAATGTTAACCAGAAGATATGTCTAGAATTAAATTTAACATTCAAATATAAATGATATAGTCCCATTTTGGTAATTTATTTTTATATTTTAGTAAATAAATGATTTCCCTAATAATTTATTATACGATGAAGTAGTAATTATCCAATTAATGATAAAATATTATTACTGAAAAAAATATAAATTATATACAATTTGATATGATTTATATAAACCAAATATTATTAGATGAAAATTAATTTTTTTATAAAATTTTTTCTTCAAATTATACTTTTTTGCTTGATGTTATTTAAATCAATAAAAAGGAATAGTTCTAAAAATTGATCTTAATGATATCTTATAGTAACAATTATTATTAAAGGAAATAAAATTCATAAAATTATTATATTTTATAAAATTATTATTATATGATTTTTAATATCATTCATGATTGATTTTACAGTTTTTTGTTTATTTATTATAAATATAATGACAATAAAAATGTAAATTTTTTTATTGAAATGGTATGTGTGAATGGGGTTAATGTGTTTTTAAAACAAAATTATAAAGGTAAAAATTTGAGTAAAACATGTTAATTTTTATTCATTAGAGGATCTAGAAATACCCTTATATTATATATGAGAGAAATATATTTTGAGAAATTTTATATTACACATTAATTTATATAATTAAATATTCTTTCGGCATTATTAAAGTGTTATTCCCTCTCTTATACATGGAAACATGTTCTTCCCTATACATCATACTCTAGTACCCATTTTTATCACCCCAGACATCCCCAAATTCATTCTTAGAATACCTACCAATGTTCTAGAGTTCTTATATAGGTAATAAAACCATATTTAGTGGTCTTATGGTGTTAAGAAAAGAAATTTTCCTAATGAATATGTATCATTTTTAGTCAATCATTTCTATTTTATGTATTCTTCCACCACATTAAAATAATCCTTAAATATAATCTCACACTAAATCCAATATCATGAATACATTTTTGTTTTTTTATGTTAATGACACAAACTATATCCAATATATATACATCAAATTGTAAATGTCACAATTGTTCGTGTGTACGGTAGATTACCACTTTCTAAACTGAAGGAGTTCTATATACATAATCGTCTATCATTGATGGATTATGATGATTTAATTAAGATGTATATAAAATATTAATGTGATAATTATGATTATTTAATTAGAATTTGACATTTACGTTATTAACCTTTCATTCAACAAAAAATGATAAAATTGTTCATGCAGGCAGGTGGTCCACCACCTTCGAGAAGCGATGATACTCTCTTGTCAAAAACACATCATGTGGATGTTATATATAAGTATATTTAATGTAATAATATTAAAGAAATGATATTATAATCCCCTTTTAAATAGAAATAACACATACCATTTTTCAATAATGATTTTCAAAAAATTGAAACCTTAAACATGCATAATTACTAACTCCTATTACCATAACATAATTCATATTCCTTAACTATATAAAATTAATAGTATTAAAAGTTAGATTTATTCATATAACAGATAATTATTTCATTATTAATATTCTAGTTATTGTGGAATAATGATCCCTATAAACACAGTTAACCTACCAAACCAATTTATGACATATGAGAAAACTTTTCCCAGAACACTCGATGTGAATTTAATTGATTTGATAATTGTGAATAACATCATATTATGTGGTGTCAAGGATTAATAAACTATAAAATGGTACAAAACAATGTATAAAATTATCAAATGACTATTATTCATGATAATAAATAATGTACATGATGAGTCAAACTCAATGTGAGGGACAAATTAACATAACAAAACATTTTAAAGACTTATTATAAAAATATATCTCTATCGAGACTATGTTTATTAAAATAAAATATGAATGTATTTATATATAGTTAAAATAAATATAATGTTCACGTAATGATGATTTCTTTCATAGCTTTTAAAAAATGATTCTTTTTACCAAAGGATTTCATTTCTTTACAAAATTTATGAATGAATGTTCTGTTTTAATATATACAAAGATAATCACGAATCCCTCCATTGAAACCACTATTTTAAGTATGTATTATATTACAATATTTATTATTTTATTCAAATAAAAACTCTTTTTTGGGTATTTTTGATTTGATAATGGGGGTTTTTTGTAATAAATTTTAGTTTTATAATTGAATGTGATTTGGGTATCAATCTAAAAGTGTTTTTAAGAATATGTGAAATAATTTTTTTTTATTTCATAAAATATTTATTGTGGCTTATTAATAAGAAATAAGTGAGCTTGATATATCATATACAAATCGTTCAACCCTATTTGATATCAAGGTTTTTCATGGTATAACATACACGATGGGTGTACCTGGAGAGTGTCATGTGATATCTATATTTCTTATAGGATATTTATAAATAAATATAACTCCAATGAATAGGTTAATGTACCATTAATTTTGATGCAAAAGGAGGGTGTTATAGAAATATTTCTCAATTTGATTTAGATAGGCTCTAATTATTTATGACATTGGATTAAAAGGGGTTATTAATGAGATGCTCTAAATTTTTAAACATAGATTACATTTTATTAGTATTGTTTATAATGTTATTATTTTATTAAATAGTATTTATGTCCTTCATGTTTAAATTATCTGTTTAATTAACTCAATAAACATTCAGATAAGTGTAATAATTTCATTGGATATCATTTTTTTACTAGAGTAACATATTTCTCTTTTTTCATGTTCCATACTGTGATTTTTTACTCATTCATAATTTTAAAATGTTTTCCACATTTATTATTGATTGGTAAGGGAAATGAATAAGTCAAGTTGAATATCTGAATATTTTTCATGAAAATAAAAAATATTTTATTTCGAAGCTTTTGTTTTTTAAAAAATTGAATGTAATTTGAAGTGTAAAATTTGTAATATATGTGATTACTATATAATGGTTATGACCTAGCTCTCTAAAAAACAAAATCTAAAATGTATTTTGGAATATAATAAATTGAATTATAGTTTTAGGTCTCTAGAATATGTAATATGTACTTTTGGGAATTGAAAATTTCATTAGAATATTAAACATAAAAAATATTTATTTACACTTATATAAAATGAATTCATAATTTATTAATTTTTTAGAAAATATCATAAATAATTAAATGGAATTAAAGTCAAATATCTATTTCAATCAAATATTTTGTGCACAATTTGTTTTTATCTTAATAAATGTAATTTTTCACTGTTGAGGAATGATTTTAATGAAATGTATAGAGTTTATAATTAATCACTTATTTTAAGGTTCATATAAATCAGTTTAATATATATGTAATAATAATAAATATATTTTTATGATTAAAACACATTTTTTATAAAATTACTTTTATTACGAATTGTGCACTTATTTTTTTGGATTTATATATCTTGTAAGAATATAATTTTATAAAATGGTTTCAATATTTGGATTCACATATCCCAAATTTCCTAATGAGTACAATTTCAATTTTTTTCACATTAATTTGTAAAAATACTTTATTTTTTCCATAGTTATGATTGAAAATGGATTACCAAGTGTATCTGGTAAACAATGAGACAATAGTAAAAAAAAGGGACACTAAAATTTATATTTCAAAATTTATTATATTTATAATAATACCTAAAATTTTTGGAAATGATTAAGTGTGGACTTTTGTGGGCCATGGAGTCTCAAGTGTTGATATATTAATAATTTTAAAAAATACATATCATGCATGTACAATTTTTCATAAAAAATGAATATCTATATAATATTTGTACATGTTGGTTGTTGTAACATCCAAATTTTATCATAAGGTACAAACCATTTTTTTTTAAATTCATTAATACAACTGTATTAAGGATCCATAATTGTTAAAGAAGGTTTTAGGTACATCAAGGGCATGTTGAGAGCCCTCGCCCCTGAAAAGGGAATATGAAGGTTGGGCCACACAGTTATAGAAAACCATAAAGGAGAGATCAAATAGTTTTCTCAAACTATGTGGTTGTAGATAGTGTGGATAAGTTGAGTGTACTATTTTTTTGTAATGTGTGACATAAAGAACATGCCGATGTGACTAGATTAAGGTTTTCGATAGTGTGGTTTTCCACGATTCAAACACAGTACATTAAGTTGTGTTTCTAAGAGTTTTGATGTTCCCCATGAAGACGAACATTCCACACAATTGGAATATGGTTTTTCGAACTGTGCATCCAAACCTTGAAACCCTTCTAATGTGGGTGAATTATACATTTTACCCTTATTGATTGTTTTAACCTCACACTTCTTCCTCTCGTATAATTTCTAGTAGGTTCTCTCTCTCACATGGAGTCTGAGATTTCTATTTCTACATCTATGGGGTTTTGTTCTCTCTACCTCCTTCAATGTGAATTATGATCACCATTGATTCAATTAAAAAGCTCTCAATAATTTCCCAATTCATTACTCACTTATTTTGAGGTTCCTCTGCCATCTGATCCACCATTTTGGTGCACCAACTTTTAACATATTTTCTTATCATTAGAGAAATCTGTTTTTTCATCCATTTTAGAAAAAATAAAGGTAAAATATTGTATTAGTGGAGTGTTACTACATCAATATAGGGGGTATAATTTCTTTCAAGATATTTCATTATGTTTTAGATGTCACATTGTTGTACCACGAACCAAAATATTCTATTAATGCTTTATTATTATTGATTTTTATTAAATATGTTCTCTATGACTTGTGTCGCCTTATCTTACATCAAACCCCATATAAGGGTACCTTAAATCATCGTTTTCCATACATTTGGGTATTATTCCTTGAATATCCTATTTTATATACCCTAAAATATTTAGTTACCTCAGGTCAATTACATTTTTATTAAAAGAAAATGATTATAAATTGAATTATGGTAAAGGGTTGGTCATTTGATTGATCCTCTAGAATTATGCCTGAAAACATTTAATTAAATTAATATACTAGATGGTTTAAATTTAATTACATATTCCTTATATAAAATTTTCCCATTTTATTTTGGATGAATACATTGATTCACTATTTATTTTTTTCTTATATTTATATTATGCCATGTTCCATGTGTCTTCACCTCATTTATGTTTTATTGTATATTGCATTTTATTGGTTTGAATGGAATTCCATTCCTGGTCATGTTTGATAGCAAGAACTATTTATATGTCCTTGATGACATGTGATTAGTGGAATGCTAATATCATGTGCCTATACTAGTATTTAATTGCTTATTATTAAATAAAGTTTCCTAGTGATTATATCTTGTAGCCTAGATGTTATTAATGTTATTAATGACTTATGTATTTGATTGATTGGATATTGATATAAGAATATATTGGAGGCTATTGAAAAGAGATGCCAATTCACTACAGTGAAATTATATAAATTTTTTTTCTTTTCGATATGTGATTTATTGCTCATAAAAACTCTGTCTATTGTCTGGAAGAGAACATGGGTATTGAATTTAGGATTCCATGGATGGAATCTACTTGTTTATTTCGATTCACTTCACAAACTTTGAATGATACTTTTTTATTCTAGATCAGGGCTCTTTAGGAAGCCTTCTACACTCATGATTAAAACCGGTTCACAAGAAGAGTAACCATGGATGATACCATATGAAGGATGGATATGTTATTCCATAGATGATACTCGGTCCACTATTTGAGATACTTGGTATGGAGTCAAAGTCACCATGGAGTGATTGATACAAGGAATTTCCTATGGGTTCCCTTCGACAGAATCAGGGGTACTGAGTTATTTGTAGACACCCGTTGTGACTCCTAGGATTCTATTTAGATCGTTTTGGATGTGCTCGAGACTCAACTAATGTATTTTATGGGAGGATACAATATTTTCTCATACACATGTGGTGTTTCATTTTTTATTTACTAGCATACATGAATATCAATAATGAAATGTGACCACCAAGAGAAAGAAGAATATTGGGCATTTCATACATTACATTAGCTGGTAAAATTGTAATAGTCATTGTATACATATCAGGACCTGTGAGCGTACCATGTTTAGACTTCTGGATTAGGCTAGAGTAGGTTGTATGGTAGAAGCTTCCATTTAGAAACCTAGAAAAATGTTTATATTATTTTTTATGCAATTCAGTTCATTAAATTATATATGGAACACATTCCAATTTTACAACACCAAATGAATTGACATTGAAAATGTGGCTGCTAGCCTACCGAGATTATTTATCACAACCTACTCAACAACCATTTGATGCCTTAGTATATTGTTTCTCACATGTATTGATAATTTGATGAATCACTATTATAATTCTTTTTTCTTACTAATTTAGATGGTGTTTGGGGGTATATGAATGATCCTATGATTGAGATGATGTGTAATTGTATTTCCTTTTTTTTTGTTCTTTATACCATGTAGTGTATGATTTGTATCTTATATTCCCTTATTCTATAATTTATATATAAAATTAGAAAATAGAGATCATATTTTGTAACAATTTATATATTTAGCTTCCTCTTCTTGTTTATTTAGTATGATTGAAAAATTTCATTATTTTAATTGTTATTTGTTTTCATTTATGGTTACACAATTTATTATTTCTTGTTTTCCTATAAGGATAATATAATCCAAGGGGGAATATTCTACTCATGGACACACCCAAGGCCCTTGGTGATAATTTTTAGAATTTGGAATTTGGGGAGATGTGCATGAGTTCTTATGGTCCCCTATCTTGGGGTATAGTTCTGTGACACTCAAGGATGGATGATACAAAGTTGTATCACAAATATTTTCTTTTTGTCATACAATTGGGGATTATAGAAGAGACTAGGAAATTGGGATTTTGAATTTACCATGTGATTAGAATTATCTAACTTATCTATAGGAGAACCCCAAATTTCTTATGATGGGAAATTTTATTTTATTTATGTCATTTATGGTTTCATTAGATTTCACTATTGATTGATAGTCTTGATATGTGATGTTATTCAAATTGATATTATATAGAAAGGTTGTTTAGACATATCCTGGTCATATGAGGGAATATAAAGGCTTTCATTATACTAGGAACTATAGCAGTGAAATGTCATGCCCATACTATGTTGTATATAATTTTTAGAATTCATTTTCTTTCTTTCCATGCGAATACTATTATTCGATGCTCAGTTAAGCTGTGATGTTATTGATTTTTTGATTTTATAAGAATGTTCTAATTTACATGTACAGGATTTTTATAGAATTCGATTATGTGGGAAGACAATTTCAATTAATATGGTTTATGGGCCCCTATAAATTATGATTGTAATGCACCAAATTAAATATTTTAGAAGGGGGATGAAATAAATTAATGTGATTAGCCAAAGAAATCTTTTAAAATTAAAATGGGAACAATATATTATAATTTGTTACTTTGAAATTAAACATTCCTTGGAAATTGATTGTAGGTCATGTCACATGTGATCCCTTTGATATCTTTTCTTTTTATCTCAGCCTTGATCGTGGTTCAGGATATCAGATAAGTTATGCTCAAAGTGTAACACCCCAGAATGATAAAGGGTTAAATGACTAAATGATATAACTCATGTCAACAAGGTGCACTTTCATTTTTAGGACCCTATCTGATTAGATCTCCACAGTTAAGCATGCTTGGCCTGGAGTAGTGATCAGGATGGGTGACCTTATGGGAATTTTCTTAGGGTGTGTGTGAGTGAGGAAAAATCACAATGGAAAGGACAAGTGTTGTCATGTGAGGGTTGTCATTAGTCAGATGACTTGTTCGGGCATGTGGGTGGACCCTAGGTTGGGGACCACGTGTCTACAGGGAAATTGGTGGTACCTAGTGGGAAAGGCCTTGACGACCATGTTAAGGTGGGGTGGCTGTGATGTCATCGGGACGCAGTTGTTACATTTGGTATCAGTGGTGGTACCCAGCTTTAAGTGTGGTGCACAGCCTGGGTTGAGATGTTGGGCCCACAACAAGGATGTTGTGCTCTAAAGGGGGTGTTATTGTAACACCCTATAATGATAAATGGTTAAATGACTAAATGATATTTCTCATGTCAAAAATGCGCACCTTCCTTTTATAGAGCCTAACTGATTAGAACTCTACAGTTAAGCGTGCTTGACCTGGAGTAGTGATCGGGATGGATGGCCTTCTAGGAAGTTTATGAGAGTGTGTGTGAGTGATGAGAAAACACACTGGAAAAGTCATGTGTTGGCATGTGGGGACAGTTATTAGTCAGATGACCCGTTCAGGCACATGAGTGGGCTCCAGGGTGGGGACTAAGTGTCTGCGGGGAAACTGGTTGTACCTAGCTGGCCAGGACCCGAAATAAAATTTAAGCAGTTATTTTGTAAATTATTGAGTTATTCTACCAAAATATCCTCGTTCTTTGATCCAAGAGAGTGGTTATGATCACACTCTGGGGGGGTTTAATGTGCTGTTACCGGGACCCAGTTGTTACATTTGCTATCAGAGGTGGTACCCAGCCTTATGTGCAGTGCGCTGCCTGTGTTGATATGTAGGGACCACAACAAGGACGTTGTTCTCTAAAGTGGGTGTGATTGTAACACCCCAGAATGATAAATGGTTAAATTACTAAATGATATTACTCATGTCAACAAGGTGCACCTTCCTTTTTGGGAGCCAACCTGATTAGAACTCCACAGTTATGCATTCTTGTCCTGGAGTAGTGATCATGATTAGTGGCCTTCTTGGTAGTTTTCCCAGGGTGTGTGTGGGTGAGGACAAAACACACTGGAAAGGACATGTGTTGGCATTTGGGGACAATCATTTGTCAGATGAACAATTAGGGCATGTGGGAGGGCTCCAGGGTGTCTATGAGTGAGGATAAAAAACACTGGATATGACATGTGTTGGACAGTGTGGAATATCATTAGTCAGAAGTCTCGTTCGGGCACATGGGTTGGCTCCAGGGTGGGGACTAAGTGTCTCTAGGGCAACTGGTTGTTCCTAACAGTCTAGGACCCGAAATAAAATTTAAGTAGTTCATTTGTAAATTATTGAGTTATTATATGACAACAACCTCATTCTTTGATCCAAGAGAGTGGCTATGATCACACTCTAGAGTGGGTTCTACTGTGCTGTCACCAGGACCTAGTTGTTAAATTTGGTATCAGAGGTGGTACCCAGCCTTAGGTGTGGTGCACTGACTGGGTTGAGATGTCGGGCCAACAATGAGAATGTTGTGCTCGAAAGGGGGTGTGATTGTAACAACACAGAATGATAAAGTGTTAAATGACTAAATGATATTACTCATGTCAACATGGAACACCTTCTTTTTACGGAGCCAACTTGATTAGAACTCCACAGTTAAGCATTCTTGGTCTGGAGTATTGATCAGGATGGGTGACCTTTTGGAAGTGTCCCAGGGTGTGTATGAGTGAGGAAAAAACTCACTGGAAAGGACATGTGTTGGCCTGTGAGGACAATCATTAGTCAGATGACCTGTTCAGGCATGTGGTTGGGCTCCAGGGTGGGGACAAAGTGTCTGCGGGGCTACTGGTGGTACCAAGCAGGCCAGGACCTAAAATAAAATTTAAGTATTTATTTTGGAAATGATTGAGTTATTCTACCACAACATCCTCGTTCTTTTATCCAAGAAAGTGGTTATGATCGCACTCTAGAGGGGGTTCTACTGTGCTGTCACCAGGACCTAGTTGTTACATTTGGTATTAGAGGTTATACCCAGCCATAAGTGCGGTGTACTGCCTAGGTTGATATATAGGGCCCACAACGAGGATTTTTTGTCTCTAAAGGGGGTTGTTCTCCAGGGTGGGGACCATGTGTTTGTGGGGAAACTGGCGGTACCTAGAAGGCTAGGACCCAAAATAAAATTTAAGTAGTTCTTTTGGAAATTATTGGGTTACTCTACCACAACAACCACATTTTTTGATCCAAGAGAGTGGCTATTATCACACACTATAGGGGTTTATACTTATCCACTAATTGTATCTCATGTAGTGTTATATGAGAAAACTCATATTGATCATATAATAAGAATTTAATCTCAATTTCATGAGATATTCCTCCATTTTATGTAGTCCATTTTAGGGGTTCCTAGGCCTACCGCAAATGTGGTAGAGTTGAATCTGGTCTTTCAATAGTAGCATCCCCCACCTTCTTTGGGGAAGGAGGAACTCATAATGTATAGTCATGGTTAGAATAATAATTTTCTATCTTTGACTATATTGAGAATCCTATGGAATGGAGGGTCAATATTTCTATATACATGTTAAATTATTCCACCATATGCTGGTGGAATGTCATATATTTGGAAAATCCTCATTGAATAATGGTATTGGAAGACTTATAGAAATCCTTCAATGAACACTTATTCCCACAAACTATGAGATATGATCAACCCATAGTGTTATTGATGATTATGTAGGTAAATATGATGGTGATTCAGTATTTCACTAATCATAGAAAGCATCGTTTTTTCACTACATCTCTGGCTAGTGATAAGTTGAAGAATGCACAGATTTTTTCAGATAGGATTAATATTTTTGTCTGATCATAGGTTGACATATTCTGTTTGACTATCGTGATATATATATTGAATAAGGAACTTATTTCTGAATGAAATCTACAAGATGATGGTCATTTAAGCTAGGAAAATCAATTTCTAAAATAAGGTGTCGGTTCTTATAGAACTCAGAAGATAGATTTCTTGGTTCCACATAGGGGTGGTTCTAGAGAGATGCACAAAATGACAGAAGACTTTTGTGTCACTAGTGTGTAAATTCATGTTATAAGAAGCCTCAGTGTGTGAGGAACTCGATTTAATGTTGATTATTAAACAATATGGGTCATCTTTAGTGATTCATTCATTACCGTCCTCCATCATCTGATAGAATAGGATCTATAACATAACATCTATAATGTATGATATATGTGACTCCAGGATAGGTTTTCAGTTTGTTATCTACCAATAGATTAGAAAAAAGAAGTAGTGGTTGTGGCAGAGGTAGTCATGAAAAAGAGCTTCAGCATCAGTAGAGTTGATTTGCTCAGGGGTTTCATGCATAATCTCAAGGATGTGGTTTATTCTATATATATGATGTACAACAAGTTCCAGTGGAGTAGATTCTAGTTCCATTTACCATTATAGTTATTATTATTTTGAAAAATACTTTAGATCCTTCCCTTTTCATTATAGGTTCATCCCACTCTTTTAAATCTGTTAATATTGTGAAAATACATGGTCTTGTGATAGAGTAATTTTGGGGTATTAGGTCTCCGAGTACATCATTTTGGGTCACCACCGATGGAATTTATATCCTTTGGGGTTCCCCATTATGATATGTGGGTGTTGATTCTTATGGAGTTTTTTGATCCTCGAGATGGCTGGCTTTGACATCAATACTCCGTATGGACTGGTTTGTTCCTTATCATGTCCAAGTGGATTTATATTATCATCGATTTCCCTTTTCATCACCCAAGAGAAACACATATATTTATAATGGAAAATGGAAAATATATGTGGATGGAGTTGGAACCAAGATTCCTGGGACGGTGAGATTGACATCTTAGTTGGGGAGTCTCTTTAAGAATTTCTAAGGAATACTATTGGTATAATTCCATCTAGTAGATGATTTTCTCAAGGTTGTTTTTTTGTTGATTTATATAGATTACCTATTGTGAGAAAGGTTTATTTCACCCTAGATATAGTTCTAGGTGCAATACCAATGCCCATTCCTCCCTATAGGATGACACATATATAACATCATAAACATAGAATGATCCTTGATGATCATGTGGCTAAGAATTTTTTCAGACCCATCAAATCACCATGGGGTTCAACCCAAGTTTTTTCCAAGAAATCAGATGGTAACCTATATCTATGTATGGATTATAGATTTTTGATAGAACATAGGTGATGAATTTTTGTCCACTATTCATGTTGAAGACCTCTTCAACCTGCTCCGAGTAGAAACGGTTTCTCCAAGATTGATTTGAGATCTATCTGTCATCATGTTCTTGTGAGGCCATCAGATATACCATGTACATTGTTTCAAAGAATGTAGTAGGTTAAATGGTTACAAGACTCCCAACACTTTAAATAATCATAGAGTCTCAATTTTGATGAGTTACCAGTGGTGTATGAGACCTCAAAATACCACCAAAATAATCATAGAGTCTCTATTTGAATGATTAGATATCTTCCATGGAAATTTAATTTTTAATCACTGGTGCTGAAGTAGATGAAATGGTAACATGACACTCAGCACAAGGAACTAAATACTTTTTATAATTTGGTCTAAAATCTCAATATGAAACATTATTTCCTCTACGGATTTACGTATTCATCCTGTTATCAAATGATTTTGAACATGATAATCCAATAAATTTTAAACATGTGAAATATTTATATATACATAATACATATACCTCTTCTAGAATATATCTATGAACATCTTCAAATTCATATACATCAATAAACTATAGGTATTATTAAAAAAGATGAGTAATACTATGAAATTTCTCCCATTCAGTATGATTAATATTCACTCTACTAGAGTTAGTGGACTTCCCCCCATCAGTTGGTAATCAGGTCTCTCATCTTACAGAAGAATCGTCTTCAAATTGGTTCTCTTCAACTGATATCCCTATGGGATAAGATCTTATCAAACAAGAAACATGTGAAGGACTACATGATCTATGTCTCTCCATATACCTACCTAAATCAACTGATCCAATCAGATATAAAAGGGGTGTTTGATTTCTAACAACATCAGTATCATGGTCATGTACTCCTTCATTACTTTACACATCCTCATATTTATCCCCATTACCATCACCAACATCTCCATTTTCATCACTAAATAAATTTACATATTTATTTGATGATATAGAATAGGTCCTTCTAATCACCTCATCACTTGATACTTTTGACTAATCGTTATCACTATCCATTTCACTTACCAAAACAAATTTAGAAGGGAGTGAGGTTGGTGTACTCATAGGTCCCAATGTAACAGTAGGGACTTTAGGATTTTCAAGGCCACTACCATCCTCGTCTAAGGTAGCCTTCTCCTTCTCATCAACGACATCCTACTACTATTTTTATTCATCATAATACTAAAATTACTCAGCTTCATCCAATCCAGTATCCAATAAATCCATGGTTCAAATAGGATTATCTATGAGACTAAAATCCTTATTGATCATTCAATTATCTTTACCCAATTCTTTATCCAAGGGTTCCAAATCACCATCATCATAATAAAAATAAAATTACATGTGTATAACCCTCCAATTTTATCCTCACCTTCTCCCTCTTCATTTATATGTCACTTTTTTCAAAAAATGAATTGATTAACATAGGGTAAATTTACAAATTTGATTGGGGGCATTACTTACACATCTCTATCTTGGGTACCATAATGAATCATTAATGATTAATTATTTTCACACATTTAATTTTTAATATGGTTGATACATATTCATATAAAATGGTAATGGATTCCCCATTCTTGGTACATAAGTGATACTCAATGTACTTAATCTATAGAATACACTCGTATCCAACAAAGAACAATTATGTATCCTTAGAGTTCTATCTCCATTAATAGATAGTGAATAATCTTCATGACTAATAGATTCACTATCACATGGAAACATACCATTATTATCTTCCAACACACCTTGATGTGGATAATTTGATAATATTTTCCATTAAATTGTGGAAAAAATAAAATATATATCAAAAATCAATCTTATAACTAGATGTTTCTTGATTCCAAATTTGAATTAAACATACTGAAAAATCTGGTTACCCATTTTATGACAGAAAGGTCACTCATTTTTATAGAACAAATAAACCAATCCATGGACTTTGATAAATTTTAGCTCTAATGATTTAATAAAAAATTGAATTTGCATCAACCTATTTTTTGGCAACCACAATACAATTCCACAACTGTGGGTTTCCCAGTTTCATATTTTCCCAAAAACGTTTTCCTTTTGATATCTTAATAGGTTTTGATTCCTTATGAGAATAAATAGAAATTCATTTCAATGCCATGATCTTAATGAGTTGGCAGAGAAGCTAGGGTGCAGGATGTTTGAATATTGGGAGACAAGGAAGCTGAAATGACTTTAAGGGAGTTACAGTGAGAGAGATAGTAATTGATATTTTATTATTAAAAATGATATATAATCTAGATATTAAATATAATATAATAAAAATAAATTAATAAAATTTATTATCATTTAAAAAAAATAATGGTTGAAGACTTTAGATAGAGACTGGTTACTGATCCAATGATTACTTTGCAATAGTGACCCACCAACAATGAATCTCTAAAGGTGACCCCTGAAGCATGAAAAAATAATTGTTACTTTCTCACAATATCTAATCCATGAGTGAATCTCATATCAAAAAGATATTAGAATAAATTTATCATACATATTTCATGTTTCATGTCGTTCAATCTCTCCAAATTCAATGGTTTTGTTAATATATCAACAAGTTGATTTTCTATTCTTGTTAATTCAAGAGTCATATCACCCTTTTGAGAATGATATTTAAAAATGCAATTTATTAAATATATATGTTTTCTAAGAGTGAGACATCGAGATCATAGAAATATTTGTAGTGATTTTTTAGTAACATTCTATACTGACATGTATGAATTTTTTTCCATAGTCGAAAAATGATCATCGCATCGAAAATATTAAAGTTTATGAACTACCTATAGTAATGAATTAATATTATTCTATGTAAAATTCTATAGAATTTTTATTCCTATTACACCATGATAATATAGACTTTCCCAATGCAAGTCATGTTTTAGTGGTTTTTTCAATCTAACTTACAACCACCAAAATCACCATCTGAATAATCCACATTGTTAAATTATTATTCTCCAAGGAATAAATGTCATAAATTTATTGTATATAACTTCTATTTTAAAATTATTTTCAAAAAAATAATAAATATTTTTTAGTGTTTTCTTGAAAATAGTTTTACAAACACACACTATATATAATATCATGTTAGAAAGTAGTTCTGTATAAAATAAATTCCAATCATACTTCTATATCTAATTTGATCCACTAACATTCCATATTCAATGGGATCTATCTTATAAGTGGTACTCATGGGAGTATCCCTACTTATAGTTCTATATAATCAAAAAACAATTTAAAGGTGTTTAGTCATCTTAATATGATTTTAAATAATTCCATATATAATTTGATAAATTTAAAACCCAATAAATATTATAAGTTCACCCATTTAAATGTTTTCAATTTCAATTTGCATAAATTTTTTTAAAAAAATTACACGGTTACTTTTTTGTTGTCCCAAAGATAATATCATTAATATAGGCAAGAGAAAATAATAAATAATTTGAAATTAAACTTAACATAAGTTTAGGGTCAGTTATAACTTTTTTAAATTAATTAAAAATAAGAAAATAGGTGATACAATCATACTACTCTCTAGGTTCTTATTTTAAACCATATAATTACTCTATTAATCTGAATACATGAAGACGAATATTCATATTTTTAAAGAAAGTGGGGTTTTAAAATAAACACTCAACTATATAACCATATATGAATTTAATTTTGACATCTATTTTATATAATGTTAAATCAAAATGTGTTTCATCGTCAAGAATTATTCTAATGGAATGAACACCATACACATGTGAAATAATTTCATCATTTTCAATAACATCTCTTAACAATACCATTGTGAAACCAATAGAATTATTTCATACTATAATTTCAAAATAATTGACCTTTTTTATAAACACCAATTTTTATTAAATTTTTATAGGGTTCATAGAACTAACAAATTTTTTTCAAAAGTTATATATTTCAAATTTATTATGTACTTAATTTCTTTCCATTACCCAAAATTTAATATTAATTTCATCATCTATTTATTTAGGACCATGTTGTAACAATAATGATCACTGTTTGACATTATTAATAAAATAATATCTTATATTTATACCAATATATATATATCAATGACTAAAACTTCCAGATGATGGTATTTACGAGTCATAAAAACTCTTGAAAAAAGGGTCTATCACCTCATGGTCTTCCATAGATTCAAGTTCAGTATCTAAGGATTCCACAAAATCGGATGAGTTTTATTCTTGTTTATTTGATGTGTCAGAATTTTTGGAATGAGTGTCTAGATATTACTATTCATTCATAGGGATATATAATGTGTTCTTCAAAAATTGTGAATCTATTTGATCATAATGTACATGAACGGACTCTTCTATAGTCTTTGAAATTTGGGTAAACACTATCTATGAATTACTAATATTTGAATAGCCAAGGAATGTTTTCAAAAAACTATTGAGAAAATATTTTTCATGATTATCCTTAGTTTTAAGAATAAATACATTGTAAAAATCTATAATTTAAGTAAACATTGTATTTTTAATATTCCATAATTCATAATGTGATTTCATTATGAGCGGCCTAATTAAAACTATAAAAAATATATATAAAAACGCATTCATAGCCTCTAACATAATTTAAAAATAAGTATCTTATTTATTAATAACACAATGGGAAATTCATAGAAGTTTTATATTTTGTTTTTCTACAACACCATTCTATTATGGGGTACTAGGTGAAAAAATGTTGTGATTATATCAATTTTGTGAAAAAAATGATTCAATGTCATGATTTTAAATATCACATCCATGATCACTTTATATGGTCATAATTAAATTACAAATAATATTTTCATCCAGTTAATCACAATTGGTAATTTATGAGTAGAAATCACATTTATAATATATTAATAATACCCTATTATACCTAGAAAAGTTATATATATATACAATAGAATAGTTATTATGATTTAAAAATGAAAGTTTATATGGTCTAAGAAAGTTCATGTGAATTAGCTCTAAGGATTGAGAGGATAGAATTTATTTCTTTTATATGAAAGATATATTGTGATCCTTTCCTTTTGGATAAGGGTAATAGATTTTTCTAGTTTGGAATTTAGTTTTAGTTAGATTTATGATTGACCATTTTCTATTAATCTTCATATGTTAGAGAATATTTAAATTATGAAGTATTATATTACAAAATAAGGGTTTGTTATGAAGGTAAATTTGAGAGGATGACTTTTGAGAAAATAAAGTGTTTATGTCGTTTTCATTACAATTTCATAAGGTAGTAAAAATTATATTTTTTAGAATTAAAAACATTTTAATAAATATATTAAAATTTAACATACAACACACCATATAATATTTTTTAAATATAAGAATATTACATGTTTAACCATCTACAAAAAATACATTAGAAATTAGAACATAGTAATAATTACCAATTTTTTCAAGACCAATTATTTTACCATTAGCATTGAAACCCATGGAACTATGTCCAACATCAATATTTATCAAATCCTTAAGGAATTTTTAATCTCCCATCATATGAATATAACAACTACTATCTATGTACCATAGGTTTATACAAGATATTTTAAAGAAGTTTTCCTAAATAAATTTAAACCAAAAATGTTTTTGGAGAAAAAATAACCTTAGGTTCATAAATATTACTGATTAATTGTTTATGAACCAATATTTTCTTAATGGGCATCATATAAGTATATATTAGTCATATATAAATAAAAAATTTGTTTTGTTGATTTGAATAAAAACTAGTAGTATCTCTATAACTATGAATGAAACTATTTCTGACAATTCTCCTCAATCCAGATTGATATTGTATACCTATAGAGCATTTAGGTGATGTTTTATTTATATGAAATTGGGTTAGTGTACTTTTAACATCAGCAATACTCTGTAAATATTTATATAAATTCTCATTAGAGAATTTTACTTCTCTATTTTACTTCAATATTTGAACAAGATTGAATTTATAATTCATTATTAAAACATGATGCCTATTTAAAATATGATTATTATACATAAGTACATTGAATGTATCTCATAATTTGGTACATTACTCAAAAATTTCCTTTATATTTATGTCCTCAACATTTCATTCAACTCAAAAATGATTTGAAATATGTAAAAGATAATCAAGAATGATATCTGATACCCCATATGCTCTAGTCAGGAATCATATGCTTGGAAAATAATTTTTTTGCTATTATATATGGTTTAAATAGATTGATCTGGCCCCATAATCTCTACAAGTTGGTTTACATTCATTCTTTTACTTTTATACTTATCATCATCTTTCATTCGTTTTTATTTTAACATAGGATATTCATCTATCACATGAATAATACATTTAAATTCATAGAACATGATATCATTCAATGTGATATCTCTCATTAAATATTTCATCTCATTTACACTATTCTCATACTTTCCATTATTTTTCAATTTAATAAAGAAATATTTCTTCTTATAAAACATCATAAATTTTTTTCCCAAATGGTTCCTTTATTCGTTAATGTCAACTTGTAAATTGAGATCATTTTAAATTTCATTTTGAAATTTCTCTTTCAATTTTTAGGAATGGAAATTCGAAGATATATACTTCCTCTTTGGTTCATATTCATCTTTGTGGTTGAATTTAAGTTCTTATTCACACATCCATAATTATCTAATCATCAACGTGGTAGATATATTACTAATGACACATTATTCTATAGTCGATACTGAGGTTCCCCCCAATTTTATAGTAGGCATCTAATATGTCACAGGACTTCATCTTTGTTAGTGATCATCATTCCCATAGAATTGATTTTATTTAATATCCCATTAAAACTTATATAAATGAAAAAATAGTCACATAAAGAGTCATTTTAATTGTACAATATTTTATATTAAATGTATTTATTCTCATTTCATTAATATTATTTGTTTCTTCATGATAAATGACTATTATTTCTGAAATTTAAATATAAATTCTGAATGTAGTTATTCAATTGAATTCTTCATCACCCAATTCATATTAAAGAGCCTTCAAAGAATTATCTTTTTTTATAAGATGTATTAATAGAATCATCCCATGTATTTATTTAATTATTAATTATCTCATATTTATATATGATAAAATTCCATATTTCAAAATCCATCCTCTAAATATTAATTTCAGTAATTATTTTCCACAAAGAACAATATTTTCCATCAATTTATGGTGAATTTTTGGTATTATAACAATATTTTTTATTATTGTATAAATAAAAAATTAATATAAGGAAAAAATTAGGATCTTTATAACACAATTAAAATAATAGTGAAAAGAAAATTAAAATCCATTTCTTCAAAATGATTGTTAGAGTAAGTAGCTAAAGAGGGTCATGAATTGAGTTTCTAATATAAATTTCTATTAATACACATTTAAATAAAATAACCCTAGTAAAAAAATTCTCCCAGTTAATCAAACATGTATTTTAGCATAATTATGACCTTTTCAATGATACATAAAATCTTGATTAGTGATCAGTTAGAAAAGTATTAAAATTATTTTATATTCTGAAATAAATTAACTAAATAAATTAATTATATAAATAGTAGTTAATATTTAATATAAAATTATCATGTTTGTTAAAATTTTAAAACAAAATATAGTTTAAACATTTGAAATAAAGAAAATAAAAAATCACAAAATGGAATAAAACATAGTGTTATGTATAATGCTAAGATATTAACCCCTCCACAATTTAATTACATACTTCCATGTTGATTTTATAACTATAAATCAATCCACAACCTTGATTGGTTATAAAATCAAAACAATACTCTCTCTATAGTTAATGACCTCTTATATATCAATATTTTGGAATAAAACTACACATCCCACACAGTTCCGCTTCCCAAAAAAACCATGGGTAAAAATAAGAAATGAGTACTATCATAACATCTTTTATTATTTAGTTCTTTTTTAGAAGTATATGTGTGTTGGAAAAAGGGAAAAACACACTACTAAAAAACAATAAATATAAATATAAATAAAAAATATATAGAGGTTTTAATTATTACTGATTTTATATTCCCCATATTCTTGAGTACACTCAGATATTGACTGGTGAGGAGCTCAATCTGTTTCATTGAATTTTATAGTAAAATATAGAGTTGCAAATATCTCTTTATTCCATTTCTATAAAAGGATCTTGATATTCAATGAAATTTACTTTTCCACAACCAAATGTTATTGGGAGTGAAGTGTATAATATATAAATTTATGATTCAATCATTATTCATTTCATTCACTTCATGATCAAAAATAATATTTACATGAGGGAGACTTCTAGGAATATAATGAAGTACATGAAGGAGTGTCAGTTTCAATGATAATAATATGGATCTTCTTTATTCTAAGTGTGAGTGTTGATATTTCCCTAAAATAATTTATATAATAGATATGATTAAGATTATTAAAAAACCCCTTATACTAATTTAATTAATATAGTCATTGAATCATTTTTTTCAAAATAAGTAGAATAAGGACAGTGTCTCTTCTAAAAGTATGAAATATGTAGTGGCATGAATTCTCTAGGGACATGACATCCTAGAGGAAAGATATATTTGGAGGTAATTATTCCTTATGGTAAGACCTCTCAAGAGTAAATACATCTCTAGAAGTATTACATCATAATGGTGACTCAGTCTGGAGACAGCTCATGTCTAGAGGTAATATATTTTAGTTGTGAGACATTTGAACTAACTATCACTCAAGAAATTGGTGACTGAAATAAATTTTGATACATTTTGAAAAAAATGGTGAAATAGTTCTAGTAGTTTGTCAATATGAACTAATGGAGAGTCTTTTCTATTTAGGATATTGTTCGAACAAATAGTAAGTCATTGTAAAACATTGCCAAATTTTTATCAAATTGTCTTATAACATTAATTTCATTGATAAAACACTAAACCAATTAGAGAAAAATAAACAAGATTTATGAGCATTTAAATAAGGTGGGTTAAAAAAGTTCCATCATTTTATAAATATTATTTATGATATAAATATCTTATATATTAAATATATTAATATTTTGATACATCAATAAATATAAATTTAGAAAATTTAATTTCAATGTCCATGGAGAATGTCATCCATACTTATGCAATAATTCTTTATTTCAATTTTTAATTGGATAGTTAAAAGGAGTGGTAAACAATAATTAACCATTCATGAATCATTATTTTCATATATATTATATATATTAGTTAATTCAGAATTAATTACCATCTTGGTAATCTGGTGATGAAAAAATAAATAGTCCGCTACATAGTTATGGTAAGTCGTATGTGGGACTTGGTGATTCTTTTTATTTTCATAGGATGGAAAAGAATAGGAATATTGTTTTACTCTAAAAATAATAATATATTATTATATTTATGACTATATATTTACTAAGTTATTATATAAAATAAAATGTGAAGAGGTACTATAAGATTATATAATCTTAAAAGAGTTTTAAAAAATGATTACCTATTCTTCAACGGAAATCCTTTATATATTTTCTTAAGGGATCTATGATAGGTATTCGGGAGATAAAAGAACACCTATAACATGGATACTAATGTTAAAAATTGGAATGAGAATGGTTTTTTCTAGATTTAAGGATCAATGTTATGTAATTAAGAGACAAAAGGGGCACTATATTAAAATTGAGGTGAGGGGAACTTTTAGAAATTTGTAAAATATTAAAATATAATTAGACTATTATAGAAGAAATTTTTTCCAGACATAATATAAATCCACAAGGGATGACATTTTAGACTATATATTGTCCACATTGTACATATTAATTATTTTTTACAAAATTTACAGAATTCATTAAATTGTCAATCTTGTAAAATATCATTATAATCAATTTTGGAACTATTCATTACAGTAACATTAATATCATAAGGAAAATATGAAAATTAAAAAAAGAAAATATTTATATCCAAAATGTGTCATGGTTTTCTAGAAAATCAATGAGTCACTATAAATATATGAAATTATGATACTGTAATGGCCCGTACCGGATACCACTAACTGGTGCTCCGAGTTGGTTCACCATGAGTCCATAAGTACGCCTCCCCACATACTATAGGATGTTGAGTAGTAGTGATGGAATAGGGTGTGGTAGTGGGGAGACCATTATTTAATTTTATAGGAAGGAAACAACATAAATAACTATATGTCACAGAAAATAGTAAATAAACATAGTAAATTAGAAAAAAATAAACTAAAATAGAACATAATGTAATTATAAATGAAATGCTAAAAAATTCTTGAAATTATTTTTCATTCATTAAACAGTTGTCACCCCCAGGTCTAGTGATATAAACATGAATATAATAGAATGAATCTGGAATAAAATTATAGGGATCTAATAATAACACCGAGGTAGACAACATTCTTAGTATCCAAGACACTATCAAGTTGACTAGCTAGAGAATGAGAATCGATATTAGTAACTCAACTCAATAATTAAACACATTACCTTATCCCTATATAGCATGAAATCTATGTATAGCCTGATATAGTGACAAAATTTTTTCATGAAAAAAGGTGCATTTATAGGTGTGAAAATATAATCATAAATGGCCAAAAAATTATGAAACTAAATATCTATTATCAAAAGTGAATTATTTTTCCCTATACTCATCCTAGTTGAGATACAACTAAAATGATATTAAATAATATCTAGTGAACCACAGGGGAACCCAAGGTCTAAAATCCAAGTCACATGGATAAGGTAAAAAAATGTATATTCATATATATATATATAATGTAAAATTCATATACATATATACATAAACATTATTAATCATGAGTAAGTGGAATAAATAACATAAAAAATTAGTAGCTGATCTGTGGACCCATAATCATAATATCCTTGGCTTCATGTTCAAAGGAATTGAGTTGTATGTCATTCCAACCATATAGTGAATCATTTAGATAATCCCTTGGTTTGAATTCCTAATCTGCATGTAGCTACTTCATCCAGGGTTGGAAATGCCTTTGTGAAAGCTATACCACAATCGGTAAAAACTTGTCATAACCATGATTTCATACATACTCGCCTCCAATTACTATAATGAAGGACTATAGTAATGTGAATATGGTCATTCTATGAATTCGATCTTTGTTTTACATCATTATTGTCATTCGATATAAATCCATTCCAATGTATGATACCTTGGGCCAAGTCCATATGCAGCCATGAAATTGAGAATTGGATAAAACCAAAGGGTCTAAAACTTATTAGATATTAAATGTGATATCACTAGTTAGATTCCATACCCACCTCTTTAGGACTCTAATGTTGTAGAGTGTAGTTATTACTTTAACATGTGGGAGTTTAATCACTCTTGAGTTCTTAACAAAGTGAAATTCCATGTCTAACACTATAGTAATGTGACTAATCAAGTAGAGCATAGTCATCCCAGTCACTTCGTAAATTATAGTCATCAATGAAGATAATATGATTGACGAGTGTATAATAATCCCCATCACATGTAACAACATGTGGATAGTGGATTTATCCTTGTCACTTGGGAGATTTTAATCAAACTCATGTATCATTTATAGATACAATATGCCTACATATCACATAAGTATGGTCAACAAAAGAATCCTACAGAGCACCTATGCACATTTAACCAATATAATAATCAATTATACAAGCTCAATATCAACATCCCATGCATTAAATCTATGTATTAAAATTATAAAATTGTAACACATAATAGAATCAAGATCACATGATACCATGTCCGATTATCATAAAGATAAAAAAAGATTACATGTTTGATGATTATCAACCACCATCTATAAATCACCTCTGGTAATCATTACTGCATTAGTGGTCAGCATTTGAGTGTAAAAATAAAGAGTGAGGGTGGATGAATTCCTAAAACCACAACTATTTCTACATCCCCATGGGATTAAATGTTTTACATGGGTTCTATAGTTACACCTACTACCATATCTACCAAAACCTAATTTACTAGAGTAGTGTTGATCAAACATTGAGGCACCCACGAGGTTGCTCAAGTCAAACACTAGAGAGGCATCATAGAAGGGATCAATGATGTCTATAAATTTTTGATGGAATCCTAGTCAATATCCTCAGATAAATCGGAAATAGGATGAGTCCTAATGGGGTCATCTAATGGAAATCATGTATATGAATACTATTGGGGACCCACAAGTGGTACGTAGATAGAGGCATCCTAAATGGGATCCTCATAGTGATATATAGGTTAAGAGATCAATCAATAAATTCCATAAGTCAAAATGTAAGTGAAGGATACCCAAATCGTACCTTTGGTAACATGTAGGATGATGGGGACATCCTACATAGGATCCTATAGGTCAGAAAGGGAGCATATGAATCATAAAAAGGATCCATGGAAATTTTTTAACCCATATCCTCTCTAGACATAAGGGAACATCTCACATGGGAAATTTTCTAAAGATAATTCTTCAAATAAAATGGTATAGAGTGATGACTCAAGGAACATCTCATATCCAAGGTCTCATTCCCATGACATAACATTATTAAATTACCAAAGGAAGAACCTCTGCAGTCAAGATGAAATATAAAACACCACCTTTATTAATTAAATCACTTCATGGGTTTCACCATTATTATCTACATGAAAAAATAATCAGAATTTCCTACTCTTGGGTTCATTTCTAACTCTAAATAAAAAAAATAAGAAATTAACATAAATGTCTAGAGAAATAGTTTTATATAGTGTGTGTACCCTTGTTTTCAACATATACCCTCAAGGCCCCACCTAGGTGTGTATTATAGCCGCACATGTCTTGTAAAAGCATGTGTACCTAAGATGTTGGTCTAACACATTGTGTGTACCATAAATAGGAAACATCATGTGTAAATTACATGGAATATACATTCTTGTTTCTTGGTATTGTAAATTTGAATTGTTTTGGACCCACATGGGGTTTTTCCATGTTTCCTACATGGTATGCACATCTTACATGGGCATCCAGGACAAGTACACAGCTACATGGATGAGTCATAGTACATGGTTTGTAATTCCCATACACGACCTGTGATTTTTAAATGAAATCTTCCCAAAATAAAAAGATGATACAACCTATTTTACCTGAACTAAAATTCCTATAGATGAGTTTTCCCAAGTGAAAACCCCCCATGTCACCTCAAAACAACCATTTTCCATGACAAGAGTTATATATCGTCACAATATGGTCCCAAGAAAGCATAAAAAGGGATTAATACTTAAAAATTAGTAATAAATAGTTTTTTAGTCAATCTTAATAATCGACAACCTTTGGGATGAATCCTCCAAATTATATCATTTTTTCAGGCTCTACATATACTACACGATGATGTGTCATGTCCCGAGATCCACAGTGATACAATTCTTCCTCTACCACTCATTTTTCTCTCCCTCTCAAATTTTCTATCTTATTAGTAAGTCAGAGGAACCCTGAAAGATGTGTTAGAGAATATAGGGGATGATGAATAATTAAAAGAGAAAAAACAATAGATACATTTATGGAAATGAAATGTGATTCCCATCTAGCCCTAGCACCATACCAAAATTTTCAGTTTTCTTAAGTAAAAAAATACACATTTTAGAATCAAAAGTAGTGTCCAAATTTCAATTATGTACCTTTTTCAAATGATAGGTGTGATGGAATGTTAATGAATAAATTATTATTCAATTTATCAAATATCAAATATTAAATATTCTACTAAAATTTAGACTACATAGAAATCTATATAACTTACGACCTAGTGAAAGAACCATATTATAGGAAAAATAATGTAGCTAAAAAAATTATACATGACCATATTTGAGGTCACATTAAAAATTTTACCCCATACAAGCATCAAATAAGAAATATTCAATTTCTGCTCAAAATTATCATCAAGAAAAACAAAATACCACACAATCTCTCCAAAGTAAACCATTTTATCTCTAGTAATTACTATTATAAGAATAGATGTCATGATCTATCCATGATAATATACATGAAAAATGCATATGCACTTTCCATAGATAAGTCTCAGAACATAAGTAATTGTTTCATACAAGGATGACATTTAACTACAACTGATATAATAATCCCAACTATTGGAATTCCCTTATCATCACCAAAAAACAAAACATTTATCTCCACACCCCATGTAAAATGATTTATTATACTATAAATTAGGTTCACCACCCTCAAACGACCGAGGGTGAACTGTCATACATATTTATTACCTTAAAAAACTCCTCTTTCACTACATCAACTTGTTTTTAGGAATGAATGTTTAATGATATAAAGCATAGAGTAGATCAAAAACTCACTCAACATACTCAAGAAAATATCCTTCTTGATAATGATCATATCTAACTAGAAGTAAACACAAATTATATCTAATAGTATTTATTTATCCCTCTTAGAAACTCCCATATAGTACAATACTATATTTTATTTTATGTAATCCATGACACCCTATCTCAAGAGGAATGTATGTCCTGGTCAATCAATGGGTCAACCATCTCATGAATCCCAATTCTTTCATGATGTTTCCTCTAACAAAGACATAAATTTATATTTTTAACACAACTCACTAAAAACAATGCTTACAAAAAGTCTTGAAATATTTTACCCTCGGCTCACATACAAGCAACCACCTATTTTTAGTTTAAAAAACACAACTTGAAATGGGTATATTCTTTTACCACCTGAATCAAATTGTAGCATGTTGTCCATCATAAGGCTAATATAACCATTAAACATGTAATTTCAATATTATTAATATTGACTCACCCTTGGAAATCCACTTCCAATGCAAGAATATCACTTTTTCATGATTTATACCATAATATCCCATCTCCTAACATAGTTACTATCATGAGATTTTGTCTTCACTATGACTACATTTGTAATAATGAATACACTAGAATACCATGCCATGCACTAGAAATTTATTTCCAGTTGAAGCAAGTATTAATAAACAATCACCAAAAGTTCATTTTAAAAGATATAGGAATCAACACGATGGTTTCATAAAACCTGATCAATAACTATTCATTGGTCTCATAAGATTATATAACCTAGGTCATTACCAAAATGTGCCTCTATAAACCTTTTCTAACCTCAATCAATGTTTCCATTGAAAAAAATATATGTATACCTACAATGGTCTTAGTCAAAACTAAGGGACACTACTTCTTCAACCATGCTCGACAGATATAGTCTCCCAAATGGGTCACATGGTTTAACCATCTCTCTCAAAATATCCATCCTCTCTAAGGAACGAAAAGATCACAATGACCTATGAGGTTCAAAACAATCAACATGTCCTATAATGTCCCTAATGATCTCCATGAATTATTCTATGGAACAGTTCTTTGGAGGTTATGATCCCAATGTATAAGAGGAACTGCGATTAAACTACCCAATCATCTCTATACAATATTAACCCAGCTAGGTCCAGTTCATGAGAAATATCCCTGAATCCAATGACATCATACTCAGTGATCTAATATAAAAACAAAGACTGAGGATGATTGAAAATAATTTCATCCCAATATATACAATAAAGAATTTTATATACAATTAGTAACACATTAAATAAATGGACTTCTTAAAAAAGCACTAACATGGGTATAAATCATGGGATCATGTTCCCTATTGACCTACTAGGGTCTCTACATAGACTATTCACAAGTAATGAGTCATCCACTTGAGTATAAAATTCATTAATGTAGAACAACATTTCTGACCATTAGAATGAAATTTAAATATATTAAAGTTGGATAAATTTAGTATAATTCGACAAAAATCCTATAAGGGAAATCACAATTTAGGTTTTTGTTGGCACTTTAAACATTTATCCTTCAACATAAATAAAATCACACTATAAGTATTATAACATGTCAATCCAATGTTCAAAATGTGATGAATGAGATTACTATTGTCATTGACATCCAGTAGTCAAAATTCATCAATGTACACATTCTAATTGGCTATAATTAATAAATAAAAAAATTATAACATACAAAAAAACCATGCATTGATCATATAATTTTTTTTATACAAATGTATCATAACACATCCAAACTATAATAACAAATCACTAAGAACCAAGACATCCTACTAGAATATGTGATCTCAATGAACTAGTCTGATATCCATTATGGGATCTAAAATAAACTAATAATCATTTCATCCATTTCAAAAAATATTAATACAATAGTATAGGAACATATTTTATACTACTTTGTATCCTTCCAACATGTATTCCTCTAACCGGTTATTTGATCTGGTTCTCCATGAGGCCTCGAGCGCACCTCCCCATATGATAAAATATTTTGACTAGTAGAAACGGACAATGGTGTGATAGTGGGGAGACTTTTCAATTATATTATAGTGAGGAAATACTAAAAATAGATAAATATCATAAAAAAAAGTTAATAAATAAGTCATGGAAGTGATAAATAAAAGATATTTGAACATGATGAAATAATAAATGAAATTAAAGGAAATTCCAAATATAAATTTCATACATAAAACACTAATCACGCACATGGTCATCCATACAAACAGGAATACAAAATAAAGAGACTGAAATAATAGTATAGGTTTATACTACTAAATATGATCTGAAATGAATAATTGGTCTTGAAGGCCTATCAACCCCAGTCATAGAAATCCACACAAAGGAGACATATGTTATTCGCACACACTATGGTGTATGTGATGGGGTGAGAATATAATAATAATATTTCACCACAAAATGAACATATAAATTTAATATCATAACTGCATGCTCATTCCACATGACCAACCTAGCTGAGACACAACTAAAAGATAATAACAAACATCATGTCAACCACATTAAAATCCTTGGTTCATAATCCCTGAAAGATGGGAAGGGTGATGTCAAGTATATTTATATTTATATGGGTATATAAAAATATCAACGCCCATATAAATATATACATAAATATTATATATATGAATAGGATAAAAAATAAAATAAAACATCAGAAGTTGATCATTAGATCCCAAATCCTTATTTTATGGACATCCTATTAAAGAGAATTATGTAGGATGTTGTGCAACTCAATCAGTGTTAAATTTTATCAACTTATGACTTTGTAATTGTATTCAACATTTACCTGCATCAGAAAACAAAAGAAATTTATTTGAGAAAGCTATGTCACTATAGTAGGATACTCTTTCTAACCGTATGTTCACTCGTAATCACATCCAGTCACTAAAAAGAATAATTCCAAGGACGTACATCCAGTTAAATTTTCAATCGTCACTGATCAATACATAATGCCACTCAATCCATTTAAATATAGTCAAATGTATGAGCCTTAGGTCCCAGTGTAATGTATGTCCTGACATTGATACTTGTATGAACCTTCGGGGGATGACCCTAATATGATCTATTTTGACATATCTGTGTTGGGTGGAATTACCACCCCTATAAGTCTCTAATCAGACAGACAATAATCATCTTTTTAATTAAGTAGAGCATAATCAACCAAGAGAATCCAATAATTTGAAACTTGATGTCTATCATCATGGTCAAGTAACCAAGTTGGGTGAGTGTAGTCATCCATATCACTCAGGATATTATAGTCATCCATGAGGATAATATGATTGAGAAAGCATAATCCTACACATCACATGTATCAACATGGGGAGATATTAATCATTACATTCACTAAGGAGAGAGTAACCATCAATGAGTTTCATTTCCTAGGAATCCATTATCATATATTAGAATAGTTGAATCAAAGTCCAGATCCAAGAATCATCTTTGGACATCCCAAAAATTCAATAATAAAATATAAAGGCTCCACTACCAAGTCCAAGGTAGTACCCATGGGTATAAAAATGATAATAAAATGGCATGGCTCAGAATTAGAAACCATCGAATATCTTTCTAAATTCCTAGAAAGATTGAAAGATGCCTCGAGTAAGGCTCATCAACAAACAACCAAGACATAACTTTAGTAATCTTCAATGAATCAATAATAAACATATGATTTTATTATAAAATTTTGAGGGTGGAGAAATTCATAAACCCACCAATAATACCACATCCCCATGGACATACATGTTTGGAATGAGTTATATTATTAACCATGATACTATCTCCACATAAATTCATTATACTATCTCAGGTTCATTTAATCATTGGGGAACCCTATAGGTCCCTAATGTCAACCACTGCATAGGAATCCTACTTGTGATCCTCGATTTCTAGATATGAGTAAATTATTCCTACTAGATATCCTCAGATAAAAATGAAAAACACTAAATCGTATATGGTATCCTCTGACAATATGAATGAATATTTTTCATACAGGGAACCTGAAGAGGTAATTAGGTTAAGTCATCCTTCATGTTACTTCCAATGTTTTCATGTATGTTATGTTAAGAAACATGGGAGATTCAATTATAGGTATAAAGATAGAGGTATCCAAAATGGGGTCTAGAAGGCCATAAGAGGTATAGAGGCATCTTATAAGAAATCCTCAGAGACAACTACACTCCTTGCCACATAGGAAGTAGGTAAATGATTGCATGTGAGACATCCTAATGGGAATGAAAAAAATGAAACAATAAAGATAGATGGAAAATGGATAATCTCAGACCAAATTTACCAATATCAAGAGCCAACTCTATTTGATTATTAGTAGATGAACCCATTTATTTAATAAAAACCTATAAATTCCACCTAGGAGTCCATAATCACCACACGAGTTTCACCATTGAGATCCATATGAAATGATAATCAGAATAATCTATAATTGGGCGAAAATCTCACTCCATGGCACAAAATAAGAAAATTATCTAGAATGATAAAAAATTGGAGTGCACGACATGTGTAACATAGTACACAATGTATATCCTGGATAACCTACTGGGTCATGTATTCCATCCACAAATGGCATGAAAAATACCATGTAAAAATTGTGTTTGTACAATACATAGCGTGTAACCTACATGGGATACCATCTTCTGTACGTCACATGGCCTTGCCATGTATATCACATTTACCTATACATCTACAAAGCACCGGATCAACAATGTATATGGTCGTGTACACTATATGGAATGTTACATGGGAATTATATGGGTAAACTAAACTATTGGACTGAGTCCTAGTACATGATGTATAATACCCATATATGGTGTGTACATTTTAAAATTCAACTTTACAGAATAAAAAAAATCAAACAACGTCTGTTCCCTACATCACACACAATTAATATGGATTTTTTCAGAAAGGGATACCCCCAAAATATCATGAATCCCTCATTTTCCAAGCCAATTGTTGTAAAATAAACGATTTTGGGTCCCAAGAAAGAATAATGGGGGATTAAAAGATAAAAATTATATATATGTCAGGATTCATAGTGAAAAGTAGAATTTTCCAAACTTGGGTTGAATCTATTGATGCTTCAGTTGTTTCTATGATCGATGACTTGTGGATAATTATCTGACTCTACGAAAGCTCCGTGGTAGTACCCTTATTCTACTCATACTCTTCTCAATATCCCTCACCTACTTTATCACTCTATCAAACGAAGGGGGTTGGGTACATGGGGCATGTGTGAATATATATCATATAATGAAGGATGAAAAGTGGAACATAAATTATGACAAAAGATAAAATGAATAGTGTTCCCTGGCTGACTCCGGTGATCGACCATAGTTTATGGCCCATATGAGAAAAACTCTAGGTTCTGGACTCAATGGAAGAGATGTAATTTCTATCTAACACTCTATTGAAACTAAATTGTAAAATGTACCTACATGAATAAATTAATATTTAATCTATCAAATATTAAATATTTATTAATCCACTAAAATTCAAATGGCCTAGAAGTCCACCAATATCACGTCTTTGGGTAAACACCCTATACCCTAAAAACCAACATCTTCATAAGAATTATCAAAGATCAGCTTCTAGGGAAGAAATTATCAATCTTACCCTTATACCAATCTGATATGAATATTTTAAATTACATCTCACAATTTTCTTTCTGAAAAAATGGACCTCATTTTAACATTTAATATTTTTAATATCATTTATTTGATTATTCTATTAAATAAATAATTATATAATAAAAGTTATATAAAATATTTGGTCAATTACTTATAATATATAAACTAATAATTAATTACCATGATGTAAATAAATAATTTATATTTCAAAAGTATATTTATAGTAAAAAATATCATACGGATAACACCATTTTAAAAATATTACACTTATTGAATGGTACTTTGTGTCATGTCAAAATGTTTAGGAAATAAAATACTTTAAAGGTCCTAATCTCGTAAAAATGGACATAAAATAATATATAACCATATTTTGGATGCTTTTGGAAAAACTGTATTCATAAAATAGAATTTATTTAATTTATAGGTCATTTTATAGTCCATGTCTTTTTATTTTCACCATTACACAACTGATTTACCCTTTAATCAGAAAAAAATAATAAAAGTTAAAATTTATAGTGACCAAGAAAGGGACCGTTTTAACAAATTTGGACCTCTTGGATCCAAATATGAATTAAATTTTTTAAATTAAAATAACTATAGTGGTGTAGTTTAGTTAAAAATTAAACTGTCCTAACTCAATAAAAATGAGTTTTCAGATAAATTCCCTTTTTTATAATATTATATTAGCACAAATCCATCCATTAAATTGATTAAAATGAACTTAATAATATTAATAAAAATATCATATATATATTTTCAATATTTAACAAATTTAAAATGAAATGGATCTTTGAAAATGGTTGAAGTAAATATATATATTTTAGTAAAAATCATTATTTTTCACCATTCACTACAAAATAAATATTTTCTGATAAATCCAAAAATTTCACAATAATATAATTATTATGTGATGAATTAAAATGTTATATTTTTTATAATATAAAATCTATATAAATTAAATAAATTTATGATAATATTCATTAATATAAAAATTCATGAAAATATATTTTTTGAAAATATAAATGACAAAACTAAAATACATGTGCTTATTAAAAAAAATTAATTAATAAATTAATAAAGAGTATGCTAATTATATAGTTCATCAAGTGTTTAATATTGTTCATCCAATCCAATTTTATAGCTATGTTATAATAATAACATAAAAATAATTCATAGTTCATTTAAGCTTATTGTAATGTTACTTATATGATGTTGAACATGGTTTTATTTTAAAATCACGAGGTGTTACAATAAAATATATTTATTGATGTTTGTATGAATTGGGATAGTATAATCATATTTTATTAGTAATTTATAAAAGATATCACTGTGGGAATAATCATTAACTAGATAATTATTTTTTTCATTAGTTATTCATTAAGGATCTTTAGCCATATGATGAATTGTTCTAACAAAATTGATACATAATTTTGTTGTAAGGTGATATTTTATAAAAAAAAGATTGAGGGAAAGATAAAAATAATATTTTCTGGTGTTTAGATAATTTTTTTTGTTTTGATAAACAATTTATTAATTTTGATATATTAAATTGGAAATTATTGATGAAAATTGAATAGGTTTGTGATTTTATGAAAATAGTGATTATGATATCTGCAATATAGATTATAACTTTTTTAGATTTATAGAATATATTTCATTTTCTGTTATTTTTTAATTAATATTTATATGGGAAATGTTTTCAAGTAATTAGGTATTCATTGAACTCTTATGGGGATTTATGTTATTTTGGTAATTTATTATCATGATTTAAGAGAATATATAATCATGGTATTCACATGTATGTAAGTGACTACATTTAAATTTATTCACACCCAAATGATGAATTTTATATTTTAAAATTGAAATATTAGAAGTAGTTATATTTTATTGTGTTCTATGTCATGATTATAAATTAATACATTACCATTAAGAAAGACATCCCAAAATGAAAATCTATTCTTTTACCATCATTTTTGATGAATTTATAATCTTTTTAGCCCTAAAAAGTTAATTCAGATTTGTTAATTAAAAATATCATGAACATGGTATATATAACTATAAATTAGTAATTAGGGGTTATTTTTTTATCCATGTCCATAGATTCCCTCCAACTAATGAAATCCTTATCTTCGAACTCAATAGTGTTTTATTTTAGGTAACATTTAGGTTTTCCACAACCCATTCACAATTGATGTTTTACTATCCATTAATAATATTTGGCCTATCAAGAAATGGATTTTAAAATATTAATCCTTTAAATACTGAGATAGAAATTGAAATGCTGTAATTTTATTAATGGCGATATTATTCAACACCCTAAAAATGTATTTTCATAATAATAACATGATCGATTATTTTTATTACATTAATCATTGAGATTTAAGAATGTTTTGTTAAAACTATGAAATTAATATTATTAAATTATGAAATTTTAACTAATTAATTTTATTGGATGTTTTTTATAAAAGTTTCGACATTATGAAAAATTGTTATAATGTTCCTACTCAATATTAGTGTACTGATTAATTATATGTATATAAGAACATTATTTTTGGAAAATTCACATTACTCTTCATGGATATGTTTTCTTAAAAAAAATTTCATTTCATAATTTGATAGAACTTTATAATAAATGTCTAAAATTTTTCAAAATTTAATTACATAAAAGGATATAATTTTTTAAAATAATTATTTGAATTTTATAATTGGGTGATTTTTCTTCTTAAAAGATTTATTTTTCTATGAAGAGTGAAAAATTATGATTTTATGGAATTTTTTTGCCATTCCATGCATTTAAAGAGTCTGGTTTCTAATTATTTTTAAAATTTCATATGTTAAATTTAATTTAACATCATTAAATTAACTTTAATTTAATAAAAAAGTATCCTAATTTTAATATGAAATCATTTTTAAAGTTGGAAATTCATTATCCTCGAAATCCATTTCTAATAGTCTTTTTAGGGGTTTAATTTTAATATAATATCTACCAATTAAATAGAATTAATTTGAAAACCATTCTTCCGTATTTGGAATCATTATTTTTTAATTTGTTAAATAGGAATACTTTAGTTTTATCCATTATCTATTTTAACTGTGGAAAATATTTTTCTCTTCTGTTTGTAGAAATCATGTAATTTAAAAATATTGATTAATGTCTTCAAAAATATCACTAACACATTCCTATATTTTATTCTATGATATTTTTTTACCACAATTATTTAATACTATATTATATGGAAATTTGTTTCATTTTTCATCAATAATTAAATTTATTTTGTTCTAATTAAATTATAAATATCAAATGATACTCTATTTGTTTTAATATAATTATTATTCATTCATAGGAATAAAAATATTATATGTTATGCTAAATTTTTTCTCTAAAATATTAATTAAATTTTATCTTGGTAATTTATTCGTATTATTATAAAAAGAATAATGTTCTTTAATTATAACACAACCCGTAAATAGATTTCATAAAAGTAGTATAAAAATTAAGTATATGATTTTTAAGACATATCAAGTAATATTTTTTGGATTATTAATGATATTAAATAGAATATTTTTTAAAGTATTATATAGTATGGTTTTTCCAAATTTTATGTTTGAATTAATGTATTTTCATTATATATTAAATTGTTTTCCATCTGAATATTTTGTAAAATGAAATTAATTTTTTATTTTTTTAAATAATATTTAATTAGAGTAATTAAAAATCATAAAAATATTATATTTATCCAATTTAGTGGGATATGGTCCTTTGAATCATTATTTTTTTTACTTATGGTCCACTAGCCATTATATTGATATATTTATGGACACTAATAGTTAATATGTGTTGGTATCATGATACCTTTCAAAAGGATAAATGCATGGATAAAACTAATATATAAGGGTTAAAAGTAAACAGAACTTGTCACGATCTAATTTAAGAATATTAATCATAAAAATATTCATCTTCCATTATATATATTTAGTTGGACTAAATTTATTATGAAAATTACTTCATTATTTAAATATTGATGTAATTCAAAGGGTTTCCCTCCCTTGTCATAAATAATGATACCCCTTCTCCTCTATTTTTCAAAATTAATGATCAACATATCATAAAAATACATGGAAAATATCTACAAAATATTTTCAAAAACAATATATTGGTTAAAAAATTCATCAATAACTATATCTCGGGTACATAAAGATCGATACAAAGAAGGTTATTCAAAGAGTTGGCAATTTTCTAGTCAATGTGTTTTTTATTTTAAATATTATTAATCCTACATCAATATTATCCAAAATATTATAATATAGAAACATCAATACCTGATATATACGTAGATTTTATTATATTAATTTAATAACCATATTTGCCTCTTTTTTTAAACAATTGTAATACAAAAAATATCACACATGCGTACCAGTGGGTAAGTACCTTAAAGGAAAGAAAAGATTAATTTTCCATAAACACCACACATGGATTAATTTATTGATGTATTTAATAAATTTGTATTAAATTAATAAATGTATTTTTTTCTTTAGGTGTGAATTATTATTTACCATTCTTTCATTCTAGCCATCAAAAAATGGAATCATCACTCATGAGTACATATAGTTTACTAACATTGTGATGTGATTAAATTAATTTTTCATCGCCTCTTTATTTGAATAGTCATAAAATTTAATATAAGGATTAAATAGAATAATAATAACATGATTATAAATTTATTGATTATGGAACTATTATCATTGTATATGTACCTAAACAATAAAATCAAAACATTTTAGAAAAAATGAAATACATAACAACATCAAATCACAAATTAAATAAATAATTATTAATAAATGTATGTTTAAATGTAATTATTGGATAATATTTGATATTATATTTATATATATGGTTTTTTTATTTAATTAGAATAAAATATTAATTAGTTACATATTAGATTATTTTTCATATGAACCTAGATGGACATGAGGTTAGAGTTTCTCATATCACATTTATTTTTGTGAGATATATTCCACATTACCCAGCTATTTAATTTTTGTGTTGTATATAAACCCCATAAATCTATTTTATGGTATAATCCATGGAGAGTATGTGAATTTTAAAAATCAACATTAGGTTATTTATTTCTATATGATTTGATTTAGAGAATAACAAAGTTGTAAGCGTTCTTTATCGGATTATTGTTTCATTGATTCATGTTTGATTTTTTGAACCTAATTATTTTTATAAGGTGTTTCTAGTAACCATATGGTATATTATATCATGACTTTCTATAAATTACTAGTATATATACATTCACTTTATGTTACTTATTTCTGTTAGTAAATAAGATACTAATGTGGTAACAATTTAATTTACCATATCAATTTACAGGGATAGTATACATTGAATTTAAATAGAATTTTTTTAGTTATGATCCTTAAACAATATTTAATTTATAATCCATATTTTCTACCTAGAATTTTGATATATTAGTTCCATTTTTTCTCTTTATTACTCAAATGATAAAGACAATTTTTAATAAAAAATTAACTTTTTTCCCATTAGTTTAAGAACATTTTATCCCATGTCTATTTTCTTAAAGATTGATTTATAAAGGTTATTTTAAATACATATAATGTGTTAAAATTAAATTTCCAATACCATTGATATTATATAAAATTTCAGGAAGATAAATCTTTATATAAGTAATAAGAACAACTAATCACAGAGTATTTTCATAATTTGTGAAATGAATGTTCTTATTTAATGTATATGATAAGTATTCATTTTCTGATTATAATAAATATTCGTTTTTGTCATTAATTTCAATAAAACCCCAATATTTATTCTCAAATAAATATATTTTCACAACATTATAAGAAATATAATTTTTAATCTTATCAATAGAAAATTATATTTATATAACTTTTCAGTGGATGGGTCATATTTAAATTTCATAAATGTTAACATCCAAGATGTGTTGATATGTTTAATTAGGAAAATTATGTTATAATGCTATCCACATTTCATGATTAAAAATATTGATGATATTTTTAGGAAATTTTTTCATTCCCATTGTTTAATTATATTATGATGAGATATATATTAATCATTTACATTTTCCATGGGTTATGATATGTTAAAATGATGAATGATCCCTAGTCTTTTGTCACACATATATATGATTTTAATATTTTTATCAGGTAGTTTTATTTTAGAAAATCAACACCTTTTGTAATGATTAGTGTTTTATCTACTCAAATACTGCATGGTTGTTTATCCCAAGACCAAAAGGGGGTATATGAGAGGTAATCCATAGAAAAAAGAGGCTATATGGGTGTTATCCTAATCCCAACAATGGTGTCATGGGGGGTTATCAAAATCCCAAATGATTATAGATGAGAGGTCATCCCACGCCAAAAATAGTGTACATGATAGATTATCCAAATCCAAAATCTAGTAGATTGGCAGTAAAACCATTCTTTACATGTGATTAATTTATTGGTTGGTGCCATAGACACATGTTTTTTATTATTATTATTTGGAATCACTTTATGCCACTATTTTATGATTATAAAATATGTGAATTTTTTATATCAAGGATTTTTTCATTTATTACTTAATGTTTAACATCCTAAACAACATTTATTTATTTCATGGTGCATCGTTGTGATCAATTTTGTTCTTATTAGGGTTTTGAGATGTTAACATAATGTTTGAATAATAATATACACATAATATATATAAATGATCATTGATAAATCCCTTTCTACCATTACTGAGCATTTAAGCCCATCGATTATTATATTCCCATTTCCTCGTGATATGAAAAATTATATAATAAATTATATTTCTTATAATTACTCAGGATATAAAAATTAATTTGATATGATACATGTCATTTATGTAATACATGATCATGTATCAATGTATTTGAATGCAATAATATATATCTATTATAGTATAGATTTTAATTATATGTAATTTATATTCTTCTAAAAAGATTTAATATTTATGGATGAAATGTTTTTGAAATTAAGCTTATTATTATAATCATCTACAATCATTTATTGATATATATTTTTTACACTTACAATGAAACTAAGATCATTCTTTTTTATTTTTTGTTATCCCCTAGGATATAAATAAACATATTAAGTAATAATTATCTAATATTGGTACAATGAGTGAATTTTTCCATGAAATATTTAAGATCATAAATGACATAAGTTCATTATATATCTAGTTTCTAAAGACAGTATAAATTGATGGTAAATAAGAATATAATAATACTAAATATATTTTTTATTCATTTATGATGATGTAATATTTATGTATACTATTCTTAGGTCTCCTTAGTTGGTATAAAATGAGTGTTTAGTTATTTTTGGGTGTTAGAATTAGTAAACAATTATGATAAACAATAATATATTCATATATATAGGAGAACATACTAATGTATAGTAAATAAAATATTTTTTTAAATAAATCCATATCAATATACATGTATTTGAATGTTTTTGTGGAACCGATTCACCTAGGGGTAATAACACATAAAAGGGTGGATATGGAAATAAATTGATCAATAATAATTCATGGTGAGTGGTCCTAAGACTACACAACTATTTAAACACACCTATGGGATATTATTTTGTTAATTCACATTCTCTTAAGGATCTATAGAAAGGATTTTGTGGATCGAATTTATAAAAACAATTGAAAATTCATAGTTATACAAGGTAAATTAATGTTTCTTGGGTTAGAAGAATGTTTTAAAATTTATCACATCAAAATATTTATTTTACAAATAATATTATTTATTAGTCTAATTATTGATGGTTCTTACTAAGACTATTTATTTTGGGTCTTAGTCAATTGAGTGAACTTGAAGGAATATTACATATTATGAATATGACAGAGAAAGAAATGTAAAACACAATAGCGTGTGTAGTGGGTTTTAAATCATTATTGTTACTCTAAAAAACACTCCAAAAAAATGAAACTTACTGAGTTTCCCAATGATAAAATTAGGGAGCAAAATACCATTGATTCTATCATAAGACATCATCCAACATTATCATAAGACATCATCCAACATTATTTAGTGGGTCTATAAGGACCCTGAACTATGTATCCCAAAGATGATAGTAACATTACCACATTTGTTCTTGATATTAGGAATCACAAACCTAATTGTCCAAATAGTAGTGTAGTATAGGTAAAAAAGATAAATAAATTAATCTCACATTATATTTGGAAAAAATTAAATTTATAATAATGTGATAGTAAATATTGAACATCATTGAATCCCATTATAATATTTCTTGTTATCATCTAATAGAAAGGGAAAAAATAAATGATTTGTTCCATTTATCTAATTAGGTTATTTATATTAGAATATATCATGTGTAAATATGTCATAATCAATACGGCAAGATAAATAACTAGAAAAAAATTCATTTTATTCAAAAAAATATTCATGATGAATAATATGGAGGGAGTAAATGAAGATCAAATGATACCATATACATAATAACAAGAAAACGATACTTATCTATTAATATTATTAAAAATAATTTTATATTAACGAATAACTGATATATTAATGATGGAATTGATAATATAAGAAATATATATATTTTTAACAAGGCCTTTTGATAACATAGTATAAATTATAGGTTAGAATACACCTAAAACACATTTTGTAAGGCTACCCAACAAGTATTTTGTATGGAAGATATTGAATAATCAAGGGACAAGTTTATTATGTTCCCCATCCATCATATAATATATAACATTATGACCCACATTCCATGCACAGTTGCCTGGATCCAGACTACTATATAAACTCAGGCATCCATCCCCGTACACCCGAGGCTTCTGACTAATAGGGAGTCTCATATATCAATCAAGGGGAGACAATAACCTTGTTATCAGTGTAATTAACCTATAGAAATAAATAAACTATAACCAAATAATATAATCATAACACGTATGATAATAATATCTCATAGTACTAATGTAGAAAATACAATACCAAATCTAAATAGTATACATTCCATAACAATGTATGTGTAATGTTTCAATATGAAAAAATGAAAACAAATAAAGGCACTAAAAACATTTAAGTGGGTTCTGAACAATGTCTGGTTCCCTTATCCATTTTCTATCCCAAATATTTTATCTAATATAATGCCTTCTCCCTTAACTTATCCTCTAACAATGAAATTTATTTGGGTGCCAATAAGCTATCCCAATTAGTGTTTGATCACAAATCAGTGGCCCCAACAATCTATGTCTAAAATAATATCCAAAAAATATAGTGAATGTAATTTTATAAAGAATAAATTAAAATGAAAAAATAAATAATAACAAAATTTATTATTCTTTATATTAACTACATAAACCCCCTAGTTTATGAGGACACCCAAAAAAACAATACCTCCTCTAGACCATGTCATATTCTAAACCATTTCACATATTCAAATAAAGAATAATTATATCACATGGGATTTTAGTATCCTTTTTAATTCAATTAATTTAACATTCAATTAGAACCATAGTCCAATTAAATCCCATGGGAATGGAACATTATGTCTAGAACCCCATTGGTATTTTTAGCATTAGACCCTAACCCACACCCATGGGTATTTTGATAACTAGCCCCAATCCAATAAAACTAAATTTTCATGTATGAATATATTCCTAGAAAGTCATGTCTACTACCTAGTGGGTATTTGGAGAGTTAGTCTATGTCCCACGTCACATTTTACAATCAAATACATATTTCACTATACAACCTGTATCTTAATTTTCTATATACAACATTAATTAAGGATAATTATAATTTACCCCCTTATCACATTTCAGATCACTATATTATATTAATTAATTCCAAATTAATTAGTGCAATTTCATTAATTCTTTCAAGACTATAATATCTATTAGTTAATTCATTTATTAATCGATTTAAATCAACCAATTCCATAAATGATTATCACCTAAAATAAATTCCATAATTTATTACTCTTATTAAAATATAACAATAAAAAATTAATTAATTCATCAATTAATTATAGAAAATCCACGTCCCCAATATTCTAATAATTAATTCAACAATTAGTCATTCCAAAATCACAAAAAAATTATTAATTAATTAATTAATTAATCCCATTAAATCAATTATATAAACAAATCAATTTCAATCAATTAATTCTGAAGTTATTTAATACTTACATAATCCCAATACCCAATAATTATTTTGAAAATTAGTTATTCAATTCACAAACCCAATATCATCATTTTCACAATCCCTTAATTAACAATTTCAAAAAATTATTTAAAACAATTTCATAATTTAAATTGAAAAAATAGTATAGATATTAGAAAAAAACATACATTTAATTGAAATTAATGCATTAGGACTTCCAAAATATATCACATACCTCAAAATTAGTGATGAACGCATGTCTACAGAGATCCCCAATTTGAGATGAATAATTATAATCATGAAAAATAATGAGATGTTGATGAAATTAATTGATCAATGATCACACAAAAAAGATCCATAAATCCTTGACATGTATCTAATACCAATTTTGGAAAACAAATCTTTTAAATAAATAGATAATAATGGATAAGACATAGAGAAACAATCGGGATGAGATTTAATTACTGGGATAGGTGCAAATCATGAATCAGAACATCGTGTCATTAATTTTTTTTTTCTGAATCATAGGTAATTCATCCTAAAGCCTCAAAAAATGAAAAAGAATATTTCTATCTTATTTAAGAATGAATAATCATTAATTTGGGGGTCATAAATTTTAATATAAAATATTAGGTTAATTAAAAACCTATTCATGGTTTCCCATGTAGTGCCATATAAATTTCCAAAACTTAACCCACTTCTAGGGGAGGTGAAATGATTCTACTAAAAAAATTGGTTTGATAAACTATGTGAAATCCATTAAAATTTTATTATTGGAGGTGTTACATGGGCTTTTAGGCCTGAGCACACAATTTGGGGAAATCATGTGTCAAGATTCCACTACAATTTTGCTTTCCATTATTTTCATTTTCACTAAAACAGACACTTGTTAAAACAAAAAAAAAGTACTCAAAATGAGGAAAAATATTACCTATAAACAAGTAACAATTAAATCTAAGAAGGTCAGGATCTTCCAATCTCCATAAATTATAACATATCATCCATGATCTATATTCCCAAGTATCTCTTGAATTCACATGTAAAAGGATCAGGATACTAATCATACATATCCATATCATACTCACATGTATCCTACTAAACACGCCCATCTTGATAGTATTCATGAACTATCAGCTTAGTCATTCCCTACAACCCATTCACACTGTGATCCAATTCATGTATCTGATGCTCCTCAAAGGATGCATCGATCTCATGATTGAAATCATATTCAACGATCACATGAGAAGTATCGGGGTGATACCATCAATCTTTTCACACATGGAAATCATTATGTGTTGAATATTACCTCTATGTAATATCCAATCAATATTCCAGCAGCCCAATCATCTATACAACCACAAGTATTCCGTCAAACCTGGATGCAAGCCTTCCCTATCTCTTAATCATGTAGTGACCCAAACTAGGTGACACATGAATGAATACACGATCACCATTTGTAAACTATAAAGTCCATCGACAAATATCATCATATAACTTTTACCTAATATGAAATGTTACCATATTCTTCTAAATAAGAAAAACATACTCAATTGTCTTCTTCATGAGACTCGGTCTAAAAAATAGTGACTCACCTAAATTCAACCATCATAGAGGATATTTTAATAGCCTACTATAAAGTTCCTCATATTGCAACATCTGAATAGTTTTTAATAACTTTTTTTAGGAGAAATCCAACAAAGATATGCATTTCTCCCAAGTACCATCGAATTATGGAACACATACTTTCAACATATCCTAAAGAACCTTTATAGTATATTTGGACTCACCATCTATCTATGGGTGGAATGATGAACTCAGTAGAAACTATGTACCAAGAATCTCATAAAAGACCTTTTAGAAGTGAAAAGTAATGTTTTATTCATAGACTAATACAATACTCTATGGAACTCTATAAAGATATAATGATTCCCAAAAATACATTTCCCCCATGTGATACACTTATACAATATCACATACTAGTAATAAATGCACTATATTTGTTAAATGATCCTCAACAACAAAAAATGAGTCTCTTATGAGAGGTTCCCCTAGGAGACCTTCCAAAATATCCATAGTATTGACATCCCACCTCCAATCAATAATGTGAAATGGATTTGGTAAACCATTATGTCATTAATGACCAAACATCTCATATTCAAAGGTGTAGCATCCTGTCACATATCATGCTATCTCCTTTATCATGCTCAACCACCAAAAATGTCTATGTATGTCATGTTAAATATTTTCACTCCTAGATTCACTATCCATATTGAGGCATGAAATTTATGCATTAGATATTATCTCCTGCTCATAGTAACAACAACCATGTTCACTAAATAGATTATGGAATCATCATCTAATGTTCAATCTAATGGGGACTACCCACCATCTAGGATGTCCCTCAATGCTAGAAATTCAATATGATCATACTTTCCTTCCCTAATTTGTCTCAAAAGTATAAAACCCACTAAAATAGATAAAATAGTCATCTTTCCCAAACCATAGAGTACTACATAATGTATCTCATCCTGTAAGTTCATCTCCTTCCACTCAAAACTAGATTCCAAAACTACCGGAATATGAGTTTTCCTGCTCAAAGAGTTAATAATATCACATCCCTTTTTGGTGTACATATATCCCGAAGTCAAATGACAGCATATACTAGAGAAAACATCTCTTCTATATACTGATATCCAAATGTGAAATGATATACATTAATCTTTTATGATCATTATAAAGAGATAACCTCCCTCCCCACAAATAGTTCCACTAACTATTAAAAGGATAACCCACTACAACCATCTTAAGGTCATGTGTTGGGTGTTTCCATTAATGAAACCTCATCATTCATAACCCAAATCGCACAACTTGATCTTTTTTAATCAACACTACTCTATGACTAATCCCAAATGCATCCCAAAACACATTATCCTCTTCACCTCAATCAGTTAGGATCATGATTAGTGTCATTTTTAAGCACTTTGTCTTCTAATATAAAGCATTCAGACATGCCCGAGAAAATTATAACAGTACCACCTTTTTGGAAAATCCAAAAATTAGTGCTTCCAAATTGGAAAAGTCATGAATGATCCTCTTATAATATCTGTCCAATACCATAATGAAATGATTATGAAATACTTCAATGGGATTATCCCATTAAAAAAACTTCATGAACATTCTCATGTTCCATTAACACACCTTCCTCTAAGAAGATGAGACCTACGGAGTGTAACTAATCATCCCAAAATTTAAATGTATATAGATTGGTGTATAGGAAATTCAGTCTCAATGTTCTCATGATGATATTAAGATACTGGTAATGATCTTCATAGGTATTGGAGAACACAATGATGTAATCCATAAATAATACAAAAATTGATTTAGGTATGGGTGGTTGAATTGGTTCATTAAGTATATAATCATTTCTGGTGTGTTCATTCGCCCAGATATAATTAACATGAACTCATAATGACCATATATTCTTCTGAAATAATTCATAGTTATATCAAAATGTATAACACTTAACTGATGATATGAGATATGATTTTAATTTTTTTAGAAAACAAATTCTCCAATCAAGTGATATTATATTTCATTGATATGCAGAAGAGGATAATAGATCTTCGGTTTCATCTGATTCAAATTTGGTATTAAAAAAACAAGAATATTTTCCCATTATACTTATTAGAAAAAATTAATGGGTAACCCCATAGTGACGTACTCGGATAGATAACCCCTTATCCATCAACTCTTCATGTTGAGTCTTATGCTCAATGTGCCCTATTGGTTACATTCTATATGTTGGAAAAATAAATTAGTTCATCCACTAGAAGAAGAATTATTTTAAATTCTACATTTATCATAGGTTGTATCCCAGATATATTTTTAGGAAAATAATCCTGAAAAAGGTCTACTACATTAGTAAGGACATCCAAATTTACCCATTTATCACCCAAAACAACTAGAAACTAGGGTTTTATGATCCCCAAATTATTATAGAATTGAACCATATCTATGTAAAATTATATCCAACACTTTAACTGAAAATAATTATAATCAATAGGTGATATATAATTCACTCTCTTTATAGAAAAATATATACGGGATTAGTATGCTACTAACTATTCCATACCGAAAATTTGTTCAATGTCTTACGTGAAAAGGATGTAATGATCTCAATTGAAATGATCCCAATTGAAATGATACTCCCCTACATCACGATAACAACACTTTAACAAAAATAAGTATATATATTTTACCCCAAAATCTATATCTATTATCAAAACCCTTATCATGGACTCAAATTCCAGGTTTGAACAATTCCCATGTTTTTCAGAAATAAAATAATTATAGGCACCATTATAAAATAAAGAACAAGACAGTTGTATCTAAAATAATATTACCTCTCCTCATTAATGGTTCGACGTCTCTATCAAAAAGTGTAGGATGAAAAACCTGAAATTTATATGACCCTATTCCCTATGATGTAATCTGAATCCTCAGTTCAACAACACATTGCTTCCCACTTCCCAACTAGACATTTTTGTAAGGATGGTTCATTATATTGGAAGTATTAGTTCCTAATCATCATAGTGGAACCACCTATCCTCCAATATAATCCTCATTGAGTTTCTAATTATATATGATTTCCTGATTCACCACTACTTGAAACTTCAATAGCCTAATGATATTTACCTAGGAATTATTTTCACATTTAATATCATCTTGAAATGTCTTTTACAAAGTAAAAAAACATCCTATGAAATATTATGAAACATGATACTAATCTATAAAACATCCAGTATATTACATCAAAGACTTTGTCCCCTAATTCAGTCTCATGAACAAGCTCACTCTTTCTTTCCTGAGCATCTGATGATAAAAGTTATTAAAAAATATCTCCTCGAAGACATTATACTCGATAGTCTATTATTTTCCATCCCATGACTAGATGTCCAAGATACAATTTTATTAACAATGTTACATTTATGTATCCAATATTAGTCTATTTTTACTAGGATTCTCTAAGTAGTAAATTATTTACTATATTTACCCAATCTAGAATTTGGATCCCTCAGGTCCACCCTATCTTGTAAAAGTTTTAGAATAATGCAAGTGATAATCACATGTCAAGTCATATATACACTATGATACCAACATTGGATATATTTCCTGAAACATTATGAACCTATATAACATCTCCAAATAATTCCCTCGAACATCCTCTCCCTATACATCTAGGCCTCTGGTTCCACTACCGGAAGATCATCCATAGCTAGGGCCTCTAGTAATCCAATAAACGAGAACAATCATTGAAGAATATATCTACAATTATAAAGACACATATTATGTAACATAATGAAAAGATAACTAATTTATATAGATTAACATAATTCCCTAACAAGTCATTTCACGAAAATTGCACCACATTGTCAAAACGGAGGCACTATCTCTACCCATAATCATCCTATATCTAGGTCATGGTTAATAATGGGTAAATTAATTATGACTGTTCATCTTCCTCATTAAACCACAATTTATTCACATTTTTCATCGTTTATGAATTTCATGTCAATGTTTGGAACCTTTTTCATTGACGACACACATGCGAGGAAAAATAAGTCATGATCAACAACTAACCCAAAAGTCATTATTATGTGCGTTGCAAAAATGTGGCATGTCATAAAATAACTCGTAGTTCCTATAATTATGAAATCATACTCATCACCTATTTTATACAGGTCCATGTTTCTATTTTCAAAATAACTATGAAATAATATTCAAATCTCACAGCAAGTGCATCAACCATGGTGAAATGTCCACAATTATAACAACACACATAAATAACAACAATCCCACAATGGTTACATGGGGTTTACCAAGTACATGGGTTAACTACTCCCATGCATGAGCTCATAAAAAATACCAAATCATCCTGGTATCCTTTATTAATTACCCAAATAGTAATACAAAATAAAAAATGAAGGTGGGGATCTGATAAAACATTATAATTTCATGAAAATGGTGCCACACACTAGGGACCTAAGCTAGTAGGTAACATGACATAAAGTGTGCGTCCTCTTATAAAACAGGCTGACGACTAACAATGGGGTTAATATATCGATCATAGAGAATAAATACTCACTAAAAAATAATAATAATTTAAGGAAATAAATGAAAAATAACCCAATAATATTACCATAACAAAAATGATACAAATATCCCATGATGAATTAAGCGAGAAATATAATACCAAAACTAAATAGTATATATTCCATGAAAAATTAAATATAAACTGTTAATATAAATCCCAAATCATTTTATGTTATGTTTATCTTAAATAATTTAAATTCATTATATATCATATATTGCATGAAACACTAATTATTTAAGATTTTTTTTGTTATAGTCATAAACTTTTCATTAATCCTAACATTTTCACTTCTATGTTCTGAATTCCAAAAAACAAACATACAAAATTGTAGTCGAGGTGATATTGGTTGTCTGATAGAATAAATATATTTTTTTATGAATAGTAACTTACCTTTAAGAATAGTAACTCAAGCTTATGAATAGAAACATACTCTTATGAATAGTTATATTTAACATATGAATGGTAACATTACCCAATAATGTATAATCAAATTTAGGCACCTAAAAATGAAGATTAATATTTTAAGTATTTTTATTTTTAGATTAAATGAATATTTTACTTAAAAATTTAATTTCTCATATTTATAAAATTATCATTCAAAAATAGAGTTCATTTTTTTATTATATACATCGAAAAATGGTTTGGGTGAAATTTTTATATTTTTCAGGAATACTTGAATTTATGGTGAACAGTAAAATACATTGATTTTTCATATAAATACATTATAATTTAAATCCACTATTTCTAAAATAATGGGTGATACAATCACCCAAATCATTTATTCACACACACTTATAACTATTTTAGGTCATGTAATCCTCACCATTTCTGGTATTGTGGAGAAATAATAATGTATTGAATAAAATATTATGAAAATCGTACTCCCATGGACTATAAATAACACCCCTCACACAACAATTAATTCACAGCTCTCATACTTAAATAAATTCCATAATTATTATCAAATCTATCCCTATCCTCCTTCCCCACTTATAAAATTTGTTTTTCTCCTTAAAACACCAAATTCTCTCCATGAATGAGGCTCCCAAAAGAAAGAAAAATTGAAGAAGAAAATTTCCCTTTTCAATTAATTTGTTCTATTTTCAAGTTTCATTATTATCATTTCTATTCTCAAATCCTCTAATAAAAATGTTATGAAAAATAATACATTATATTAACTATAATTTTTTTATGATAATTTAATATTCCATCATCATCTCTTCTTTTCCCACCTTTTATACTATAAATGAAAACACTGTCCAAAATTTGTTAATTATCCAATTCCAGGAAGATAGGTTTTCAATTTGAATTAATATATTAAATACTAGTCATAAAACCTTTATAATGGTTGAAAGAAATCCAAAAATATTTATTTTATCTTATTTAAGGTTATGTAATCCTTACACGCTCATAATATAAAATAATAATACAAAACAAGTTCATTATGCACAAATCCGACAAGTTAATCCAAGCATTTAACAGTAACTATTATCTAATGAGTCATGATAATGGTATATAAAAAATAATTATAAGTTGATTTATATCTATTTAATGTAAATAATGATATATATTATCAAACCTGGATGTTTTTCCACATTTCAAATGAACATCCATTGTGGAATTCAAGTAAACTTATCATGAAAACCATAGAATAAAATGATTCTAAATCAATTAAATTGAACCTCGAAAAACCAGTCTAAAATTCCTAAAATTAACATAATTAGGTTAAAATAAATTAATTAAATGTATAAAAGGTTATATAATAATTAATTAATGAAGAAAATTTTGATTATTCGTGTTATTAATATCAATCGATGAAGACATTTGAGGATAAGGTAAGGGGTTTCTCATCTAACATTTATTTCTGTGAGATTTCCATTGATTGCCACTTATTTCATTTACATGTTGTTTTTTTACTACCATTTTATATTTAATATCATGATTTAATTTATATTCCTCATATTCAGTTATTCAATTGATGATTATTATCTTGATTGATTACAATGTTGTAAGGTTTTTCTCATCTCACTTTTAATTCCATGAGATCCCAGTTGTTCACCACATATTTCGTGCATTTTGTGTATGTGTACTTCTATTTGATATATAATATCATGATTATATTTATATTCCTGTTATTATTTTATTTATTTTCTGTTTATTAATATTTTTTCACATGACCTAATTGATTACAACATGGTATGTGACTTTGTCACAATTTCCATTTCATTAAGACATACTAGGTATTTTGCATCAAATAATTTTTATGTGGTGTATCTACGGCCAATTTGAGGTCATTTTTAATTTTAAATTATAATTATGTTAAATACCCTATTTCTTGAATCATGGATATTATAATTTCCTTATATCGTATACCATTTCACATACGGTGTTTATTCTGAATGATATTTTTACTGGGGAAATATTGATGAATATTTATCCTCTATTCAATATATATATCTAAAAGGAATATTTTTATTTTATTAAAACAATATATAAATAATGATTTGGAATTTTTATTATGTCCATGACCCACTATATCCACTCGATGCATCGAAAAGTCTCATGATACAAATCAGTTGGCATCAAATCCATCGATTTTGTTTCCAAAAAATCAGATGGGTATCTACCCACAAAGATTAACAATATCAATGGTATAATGGTTTTCTGATAGATACATGACATCCATAGAATAAGAATTATCTTCATTTGATTTTAGTTATTACTATCCACCATGTTTTCACTTTTAATAAATATATTGATGCAGTTTTATTCTCAGATTATTAATGGCATGTGTTTTTCATTTACTCACCATTCCATATTGACTACACCAATTTGATTATAATTCAATTATTGTTGATTAATTATTCAGATATATTTAACAATTAAAAAGAATTTTATCTAACCATTTCATTTGTAAACATTCAACATGTAATGACGAGGATACCATTTATTGAGTTATTGTGGATGAGGTTTGTTAGTTTTTGTTATGTATAATATTTTTTTTCCTTTCCAAATATAATATGAGTTGTTTATGTGTATCTAGATTCTCAAAGACTAATAAATTGATCACTAATTTGTATTTTATTCCTAGTAATCATGAAAATGTTATAAGTAATGAAAAATATCTTGGATTCAATGGTTAGTGTGTTATTGTGGGTATCTAATGATGTTTGGAAGAAGCCATGAAAAATATATTTAGGTATCATGTTTTATAGGAAATAACACTGAGATAGCCATTGAGTATATGAATTAAGTAACAACCTATAATTTTGGTAGGGTAGGGATTATTTTGACCAAAGTAGAAAATATATCCATGTCTAGATACTATAAGTGGAAGTGGTTCTGGCACAAATGAACCAAGGAGTAAAAACTTCAACAAGGAGTTTGGAGCTTGACCCGGGGTATCCTAGTACACGGAAAAAAGCCTTACTATACACCTATGTTGACACTCCTAGGATATATTTTTAGGATAAATAAAAATTTAATTACTATCCATTATGAATGATTTAAATGTAATTAGAAGCAATATTTTGGATTACGAAAGTAGTTGTGCATAAATATTCAGATTATGGTAAGTTTTTGCTAGTTAGAAAATAAGAATTATAACCTAATTTAGTGTTTCTAATTGTTTAGTGATGGTGTCTAATGGAAGAAGGGAAATCAATACCCATGGAAAATTTAGGGATTGTCCTACTATTAATTTCAACATAGTCAATGTTGGAGTAGATCAGATCATGCCCATATTGGGAAAAACTACTCAGATTGTGAAAAATAATCAAGCTACACCTATACTAGATAGTTTCATGTGGCATAAGACCCCAACATTTTGTCGGACTAATAATATGGTGGTAGGTGAATAGTGGATGATATCTCTTGAAAAGATATTTCTGGCTTTAAGATACAAAGAAAATGAAAAATTAGTACTGACAGTATATTTCCTCATGGGTGAAGGTGATCAATTGTGGTCCTTGATCCAGAATACCATAGAGGAAGATGAAATTGAAGATATGAAATGTATAATTTTTAAAGAAATATTCCTTGAAAAATATTTTCCTCAACATCAATGAACATAAATGAAGAAGAAATTATATAGTCTAATGAAAAATTAAGAAGAAATTGTTGCAGAGTATGAGGCTACCTTAATAAGATTTTCTAGGTATGGTATATATTACGTACATTATTTGGAAGAAAATATTGATCATTTCTTTTGGAGGTCTTAAGCCACATCTTCTAAGGGAACTAGACTCTCAATCATTTTCATCAAATGATGAAATTTTATTAAGTTCCATCTAAATAAAGAAGTAATTTTTGATCAAATTTGATCACGGGATACCAAAATTAGAAGAGGTACTCTAATAACCATGGAAATAAATGAATATCCAAGGTAGAATAAGGGAACACCGAAATTCCCATTATGTCGAACTGTGGAAATAATAATAATGGTAAATGCATGGAAGGAATGGGAGTATTCTATAAGTTTTGAGTAAAGGGTAATCAATATAGTGAATATAAGGGGAAGAAACAGATCAACGTTGTTCTATGATACAATTTTATAGATATGGGACAATATGAAAATGAGTGTCCTAAGTGCCAAGAAAACATACCTCTGAAAAGGTCATGAGAGAAAGGGGAAGCTAATTACATTACTACTATAGTGGTATATGTTGCTAATGATATAGTGGAAGGTACATTCATTGTTTCATCAAATATAGAACATGATTTATTTGATTCTGGTTTATCTAATTCCTTTATATCTTCCATTTTTTCTATGAAAATTACACACTTCCATTTTGATTTAATAAAGGAATTGTCAGTCAAAACACTTTTATTATGTATCATCTCAACAACGTTGTCTCTATCATCCCTCCTAAGGACACATAAACGTTCTTTAGTTCATAACAACATCATAATACCGATGATTAAATTTGGTAGATTTATCAGTATGAATTGGCTGTCAAATTATAATGCAAAAATTTATTGCAATAAGAAGGAAGTTACATTTTTTGGGAAGGGTGTAGAATCCCTTATCTTTAGAGAAGAAAAATATCCCTATTATTCTTATATATATCCACTCCTAGTATCTATATTTTATGAAATTCATGGTGAGGGATATAACAAATCAACTATGGGTGTGGGAAGAAATAATAATATTGAATATGTACCAATTATAAAAGATTACATTGTTTTATTTCTAGAGGATTTACATATACATCCTCCAGAGTGGGGATGTTGAGTTCTATATTGATTTAATTTTTGGTACATGACCTATATCAAATAATTCTTATAGAATGGCCATTGTAGACCTAGTGGTGCTAATGAAACAACAATATGAGTTCAGTGATAAAGGATTTATTCGACCTAGTGTTTCTCCATTGGGATCCCCAATCCTGTTTATCAAAAAGAAATACAGATTCTTGAGGATATACATTGGTTATAGGGAAATAAATGCTATTACAATAATGAAAAATAATAATATATTATGCATTGATGATTTATTTTATCAACATCATGGATCCCAACATTTTTCAAAGATTGTCCTTCGATCTGGATATCATCAGCTATGTGTGAGGAATGAAGATAAAACATAGATAGAATTTCGAACCAGGTATGGGCATTATGAGTTTATAGTAATTCCTTTTGGATTGAATAATGCAACGTATGTTTTCTTGGATTTAATGAATTGAGTTTTAAAGGATTATCTTGATGATTTTTTTTGGTATTTATAAATGTTATCCCAGTATACACAAAAAATCTATGAAGACCATGATAATCAACTGAGGATTATTCTGAAAACTCTCTAAAGAAATGAATTATATGTTATGTTTAGAATGTATTAATTTTGGCTTCAATAAATGTTGTTTCATGTAAATATTTTCTCTAAAGACGAAATCTTAGTTGATTAATCAAATAAAAAGGAAATCCATGAATTTATGGCACCAACGAATATTATTGAGGTACGTAGTTTTACTATCTTAACCGGTCATTATTGGCATTTGGTTCATAATTCCACCCGACAGTTAAAAAATATCACATGTAAAGGAGTTAAGATTTAATGGATGAAATGATTTATAGAATTCTTTGAATAATTGAAAATAATATTGTCCAATGCTCCAATTTTGACTCTTCTATCGAGAAATTATGGATTTGTGACATACAGTGATGCATCAAAGAATTGATGAGGATGTATACTTATGAAAATGATTAAGTTATTTATTATGAAACAAGGTAGTTGAATAATCATGAGATATACTATCCAACTCATGATATTGAGTAATAATCCGTAATATATTCATTGAAAATATGGTGAAATTATCTCTATAGTGAAATATGTGAGATATATACGGATCACAAGATCATGAAATATATTTTTACATAGAAATAAATAAACATGATAAAAAGGATTAGGATAGAGTTAGTTAAAGATTATTACTATTCAATACAATACAACACATGAAAGGAAAATATAGTGGAAGGGGAATTAAGTAGGAAATATCTTGGAATTCTGACCCAAATGAGGATTGACATAGATCATATATTCAGGGACGTACTAAAGATGCATATTAGAATTTTTTTGGAAGGGGAAAAACGTTCCTCTTTGAAAATATTTCTAAACCATTTTTAATAGAGAAGATATAAGCTCTCAATCAAATTATAGGAACTTAAAAAAGAAAATTAATGTTATTAAGGTTGGTTGATTGGTAGACACTGAGTATGGTGATGGAGTTATAAAATTTGGAAAGAGGTTATTTGTTCCTTATGAACTGGAGCTAAAAAAAATTATTAGATGATTATCATAGCTCAAATTTATTTATACACAATGGTATATCCAATATGTATAGTTATCTGAAGGGACACATTTTCTTGGGATAACATGAATTATGAAATTGCAGTCTATGTTTCCAAGTTTCTTGTTTCTCCATAAGCGAAGGCCGATAAACAACATCATTGAGGGTTCATGAAACCTCTACATATTAATATATGGATGGGGGATGAAAATATAATGGACTTTATAATAGTTCTATATAGGACAACTAGAAGGAATGATTCAATATGGGTAATTCTTGATTGTCTCACAAAATCAGCACATTTCCTTGATATAAGAGTGGATTTACCACTTGATGGCCTAACATGACATTATATAAATGATGTTATAAGAATTAATTCTGAAACTCTACTGATTGTGACCGATCAATATCCATAATCTACATTAAAATTTGGAAAAATTGTCAAGAAGGATTTAGATAATAAGCATCATATGATTACTTCTTATAACCCTTAAATTGACAGAAAATATGAATGGACTATTCAAACATTAGAATATATGTTGATATCATTCTCACATGAATTTCAAGGAATGTGGGATCAATACATTCCATTTATGGAATTTTACTAAAGTAATAGTATCCATTATAGCATTAAAATGGTGCCATATTAAGTATTATATTATACGATGTTTCCAACACCAACATGTTGGGATGAGGTTGGAGATAGTAAACTTATAGGCACAAAAATTATCGAAGAGAAAACTACGAAGGTAATTAAAATTCTGGACCATATTAGAGCATCCCAAAGTAGTAAAAAGAGATGTGTTGATAACTAGATAAAGGATTTGAAATTTCAAGCAAGAGAACATGTCTTTCTAAAAGTATCTCTATGAAATGGTGTTTTAAGTTTTGGTAAGGAAGGGAAACTGAGCCCCATGTATATTAGACCATTTAAAATTATAGAAATAATTAGAGATATTGCTTACCATTTAGAAATGACAACAAGTCCCTCCATTTATCATAATGTATTCTATATGTCATTGTTAAAGAAATACATAACAGACCCCAAAAATGTTCTCACCTATGAAGAAATATAATTGGAACATGATTTGTCATACTATGAAGAGACTATCAAGTTTTTTGATGCTAGATATAACATATTGAGAAATTAGATGAATCATTGAGAGATGGTTCTTTGGGGAAACCATATAGTAGAGGGGGAAATATTGTAACTTGATGCTGTTATAAAGAAAAACCACCTATATCTTTTTAATAGGATTTTTCGAGGTTGAAATTTCCGAAGGTGGGAAGAATATAACACACTAATCATTTTATATAATGTTTTTACATAATATCCATTCTCCTATATTTACTGAAGCACCAAGACTTTTTGAAATAAAGTTTTGTTATACTCATAACCTCTCCATTAATGTTAATACTACCACTTCTATGATCTTAATTTTGAAAAACAGACGAAAACTATTACGATCAGGGTGATATTTGGAGTCTTATAAAATCAAATTAATATATGGTCAATAACAACATACCCTTATTAATGGTAACATACCCTTATGAATAATTATATACCTCTTTGAAAAGTAACTTACCCTAATTAATTGTAATATCATACTTATTAATGGTAACCTTACCCAATAGTTTATAGATCAATTTAGGCACGTAAAAATGAAGATGAATATTTTAAGTGTTAGTATTTTTCAATTAAATCATTATTTCAATTAAAATTAAAATTTTAATATTTACAAAATTATTTTTCAAAAATAGAGTTCATATTTGGATTATAATAATTGAAAAAAGGTTCGAATGAATTTTTAATATTTTTCTGAAATACATGAATATTTGTTGAATAGTAAAATAAATTAATTTATCGTATAAATAAATTAAAATTTAAATACACTATTAATAACATCATGAGTGATGTAAGCACCCAAATTTATAAATCACACACTTATTAATATTCTAGTTCATAGAATCCTCACTAATCTTTATATTGTGGATAAATAATATAGTAATTAATATAATATAATAAAAATCATCCTCCCATTAACTATTAATAACACCCATCACAAACTCATTTTTCACACTAATAAAGCATCAAGGATTACCATTATTATACTCAAATATCTCCCTATGATCCTCCCCCATTTCCATAATCCCTTTGTCTCCTCCAAATACAAAATCCTCTCCCCAAAAGAAGCTCCCAATAAAAGAAATATTGAAAAGGTAAATTCCTCATTTCAATTCATTTGTTTCCATTTCAAGCTCTCGTGTAATCTTTTATATTCTCACCTCTTCTCATCCAAATGTTATGAAAAATACATTATCTTATATGTACTAGAATTTTTTTATGATAATATAATATTTTATCATCATATCTTCTTTTCCCTCCTTTTATACTATAAATGAAAACAACATCTGAGATGTGTTAATTATCACATTCAAGGAATACAAGTTCTCAATTAAAATTACTCTATTCATTACCAGTAATGATACAATTATAATGAGTGAAAAAATAGAAAAATATTTATTTTATCTTATGTAATGTTGTGGAATCCATAATCACTCATAACATAAAATAATAATACAAAACAAATTCATTATGCACAAATCTGCCATGTTAATCCAAGAATTTATCATTAACTGTTATCTAATAAATCATCCAAATGGTATATAACCAAAATCATTATAAGATAATTTCTATATATGTATTTTGAATAATAATATATATTAAAAATAATGGTTGTTTAACTACATTTCAAATGAACATCCATTTTTTAGTACAAGTAAACTAATCAGAGAAACCAAGGAAGAAAATGCTTCCAAAACAATTAAATTCAACCTCTTAAACCAACAAAAAATTAAATGAATGAACATAATAAGGATAAAATAAATAAATTAAATTAATATATGGTTTTCTAATTATTAATAAATGAATATAAATATGATTATTCAGGTTATTATGATTAATCTAAAAACACATTCATGCATAAGGTACGGGCTTTCTCATCTCACTTTTATTTCCTTGAGAATTATATTGTTAGCCACTTATTTATAATATGAGGTTAATTATTATTTCCATTTGATATATAATATCATTATTCTATTTATATTCCTGGTATTCAGTTATTCACAACATGATTATTAACCTAATCCATTATAATGTTGTAAGGGTTTTCTCATCTCACTTTTAATTCCATGAGATTGCCATTGTTCGCCACATATTTCTTGCAAGTGGAATATGTGTACTAAAATTTGATATATAATATCATGAATCTATCTATATTCTTGGTATTATTTAATTATTTTGGTGATTATTATTTTCTGGTCATATGACTCGATTGATTACAACGTGGTAGGGGAAATTGTATCAATATCCATTTCATAGAGACAAACCTGGTATTGTGAACCTATTCATTATTATATGGTGTATCGACTTCCCATTTGAGATAAATATTCTTTTGATATTACAATTCAGTTAAACATCAATCTTCTTGTATCATGGATATCATTATTTCATTATGTTGTAAAATATTTCACATATGGTGTTTATTTTGAATGTTATTTTAAATGGGGAACAATTAATGAATATGTATCCTCTATTCGACATAGATATCAAAAAGGAATAGTGTTCTTGTATTAAATATATGTATAAATAATTTTTTGGACTGATAGAGATGGGTGGGGTCTGTTATAGACCCTCAATGCATCTAAAGGTCTCATGATAAAAATTAGTTGGGGATAAACCCATCGAGTTTGTTTCAAAAACTCAGAAGGGTTTCTACCCACAAACATAAACTATATATATGGTACAATGGTCCATGTGCCTGATACATGATTTCAAAATAATAATAATTATATTTATTCATTTTCAGTTATTAATCTCAACATGTTTTTCACTATGACAAAATAAATGTATACAATTTCATTCTCAATTTATTAATGGTGTGTATTTTTTATTTATTCTATTTTCCATATTGATTCTGCTAATTAGGTTATGATTCAATTATTACTTATTCTTGCATCTTCAATTTGTAGCCCTTATAGAGAATTTGACATCAACCCTTTCATTTGTTTACCTTTAACCAGTTATGAAGAAGATACCATTTGTTACGTTCTCATGAATGTAATTTATTAGTTTTTGTTATATATTATATTTTTTTACCTTTCCCAATGTAATATGAGTTACATGTACGAATATTGTTTCTATAAACCTAATAATCTGATCATTCCATCGGTACTTCATTTCCTATAATCATGAAAATTAAATAAGTAATGATCCAATTATTGGATTTTGGGGTTGTTCCATTACAGTTAATACGAAAAACCCAAAATATAAAGTCGCTGAGAACTCCCAAGAAGGTCCCAAACCATATAATGTTCCCCCATTCATGATCCATCCCGACTCATCCATATAATATAGGTCCAGTGGCCATAATATATCCCACCATAATAAAACCAATTTAGTATTCATTTAGGAAACTCGAGTAGGGTGTGAGTATAACACTGTAAGCCACAACCAATGGTCTATACAATAATATCCACTCAATATAGTGTTTTCCGTTTTAAAAAAAATAAAGTGAAATTTATAATTAAATAATATTCACATTAATTATTATTAAAATTAACTCTCAAGATCCCCTAGGTATCTGAGGAATCCCAAAAATCAATAAATGCTTTGACCTATACTGGAGTGTAAACTATATAACAAATTCAACTCCAAAATCATTATATCATAAGGGATTTCATTATCAATTTCAAATCAATTCATATAAAGTATGATTGTAGCAATAGTCCAATGAAAACTCATGGTAATAAAATTTTATTTCTTACACCACATGGGTATTTTGAGAATTAGTCTATGTACCACATCCCATTTTTATTTTGGGAATAAATATTTTATACAATAAAAAATATTTTCAAGCATTCCATTGGTCCTCAAACATCATGGATATGACCCCATGGGTATTTAGAGCACTTGTCTGTGTACCACACCCAATTTCTCAATCAAACACATTGGTCACCATATAACATATATCAAAATATAAAATATATCACATCAATAAAGGATAGTCAACTTTAACCACTTATTATATTTTACATCACAATATTTATTTAATTCATTCCAAATTAATTAATCATATTCCATCAATTCCATAGACCAAAAAAATTCCATAAATTAATTCATCATTTAAATGATTCAAATAAATAAATTCCAAAAAAATAAATTATAATTAATTACTTAATTAATCCAATTTTTCAATCTAAATAATAAAATAATTTATTCAATAAATTATTATTCATAAACCACAACCCCAATATTCAAATAATTAATTAAAAAATTGATTTTTCCAAAATCCAAAATCAACATTAGATAATATTTAATCAAACATTTATTTAATATCATTCAATCAATTATATAATTTTTTTAAATTAATTAACTCAATAATTACATAATCAAATTACAATACAAATATCCAATTATGATTTCAATAAATAACTATTCAATTCACAACATGAATATACAAAATTTCAATATAATTTATTACATTAATTATCCAAATTAATAAATATAATTTAAGAAACTCAATTTATAATAATACAGTATCAAATATATAATTACTTACATATAATTGAAATCCAAACTTTTATATTTTGTATAATAGTCTTCCAAGCTCGGAAATGGTGATGAATGCTCACCACTGGAATCCCCAATTTGAGTACAATAAACCATATCGGTTTGAAGAAGAATATATTGATGAAAATATAGAACACAAGAGAAAATGAAACAAGTTCAATCAAAAAAAGATATATATATAACCCTAATAATGGAAGGAATCTATTCAATGAAAGGCAGAACAATATTGAAGAATTGATAAACTAATCAGGGTGAGTTTCACTTATAGAGAGAGGTGCAGATCCAGAATCAAATATTTGAATGCTGTAAAACAGAGGATAAAAGCACTTATAATTCATATGAGTTCCTCCAAAAAGTGATGTAATATTTTTAGGGTCAAACTATGATGATTAAGGGTTAATATGTTCGGTTTGGGAAATTTTATTTCTATTTTTTTTATTGAAAACTTTAGCATTGATTCCCAGGAAGGGGACTAGGATTTTCAAAATTGGGAATCTAAACCATGCGCCTCTTATAGGGGGGAGGGGTGGTGTGAACGCTGTTTCATTACAGGGAAAAAGGCTTGAGGAATAATTTTCCAATAATTAAATGAATCTCCATTAGGGGTTTTATTATTTTATGATATTGGGTGCACGGTTTGGGAAAATTATTCGACAATTGTGTATTTCACTTCTTCTTTCAAAATTTCTCCACTTCCTACCCAAACACACCCATGTTAACACCCAATAAATTACTCAAAATAGTGAAAATGTGTATATGTAAATTAGCATGATTCATCTCTTGAATATTTTAGGACCATACATAATATGTCGAATGAATTCATCATATGGATAAAAAATACCACTTAATCATCATGTCTTTTTAAAAAACAATCAATATAAGAGTAAATAGCTTATAGAATGCCCAAACAATTCTCATGTAATACTAATAATAAACCTTAAAAAGGAACGATAACAATTTTTTAATTACATCATATCCCCAGTCGAGAAAAAATTCCAATTATGGGTGAATAACATAAATACCAACATGATATATTTAAAAGAATTATTGAAAAAACATCCTTTTCTAAATTAAGTATAAATAAAAAAACTTAAACAAATTAGAATATGTAGAAAATAATTTTCATTTAAACGAACATTGTAATATTTTAATGTAATAATATTAGTAGTGAATTTTCATGATGGTGTGAAATTTAACTCATTTCATCTATGTTAATATAAATAATAATTTGACAATTTATAAAGGAAATCAGAATGACCGCTTTCGGAAAATTACTAAAATATTCTTTTTAAAATATTTTATAATTTTTCAATCCTGAGAAAATAATAAAAATAAAAAATCATAATAAAAAATTAAAAAAATTCAAGAAATAGTTTATAGAAAATATGTATAAGGAGAAATCCATTTTCATATGAAAAGAGAAATATAGTCATTTTGTATACGAAATGGGAATTTGGTATACTGAGTATAAAAAAAATGAAAGTGAAATTAAAACAAAAAATTTTAAGAATTAACCAAGAGAGAATAAAATATACTATATTTATGATAGAAATATCATATAATTATAGAAAATGTGTACATAAACATAAAGAATCTAGAATATTGATGTTATTGTAAAATAATACATTTCCAAATTGGTATCTTTTGAATCATTACCCTCCTATATAAATAACACAAAAAAATCTTCATGTACAATTCATTTAATGTGAACCATGATTTATATTTTAACAGGGGAATTATATACACCATAAGAATTAAATAATGTTTAATTTTAGAATATTCCTCATATAAGGTAATGTGAGACGATAAACCATTATAAAATTCATATAATTGAAATCAAAATTAACCCATGAATAATTTATGTGTGAAAAATGTAGGTCAACAAATAAACATGTGGAAATTGAAAATAATACAATAAGATGACATTTCACACCTAAACATATCATAAAAATGTCAATAATGTATAAGAATGGCCCTATTAATAGAAATTTTGTTACAGAACCCCATAACACTTTGTTACATTCAATTCAAACAAATTTATATCAAATATTTCATACTGAAAAAAATATAATAGAATATAATGGATTTATTTTATGAAATTTAAAATGGGTAGTATGTGAAAAATACTAATGGAATTAGGCTCATAATAATAAATTATTCCTCAATTATAAAAATCGAGACAAACTCAATTTCAAAGATAATACCAAAGAAAAATAAATTAATTTGTAAAGTTATTATGTGTTACAAATGTAAATTTAGGAATGAAAATAGGAAATATTAAAAAAAATAATTTTTTACATTTAACCAAATCATAAATTGATATAATCAATGATGATGTGATATAACTCAATTAAAGGAAATATAGTAATGAAACCCCTTACCGCAGTTCTGACTTAAAATTTAGTTTTATTGTATTACTAAATAATAAACTAATATTATTTATTTAAATTCCTTAGAAAAAATTAATGTTTATGATTCCTTTTATTCTATTTATAACAATTTTATATTAAATTTTTTAACCAACAAAGTTCACATATATTGTTTTGAGGATATTTGATTTAATTGTACAACATGAATTTGGTAGATTAATTATGGTAAACAAGATATTTTTTACATCACCTCTAGAATAATAATCTGGAAATACATAACATTTATATACATAAATTATAATTTTAAAACCATCCATGAATTATGTTTCTGAATAATTTACTACATTACAATCATAGAGAGAGTAAGTCATGCATTCATTTGAGTAACATTTCTATATTTAAATTATCATGATTAAAAGAACGTAATTATAATTTTATCATTTAATAATTATAAATGAATAATATTTAAAATATTTTTTATTTAAATAATTATATATATATTTCATCCATTATAGGATGTGATGGAAAACATAATTCTTCTTCATTGAAGTGGTTATCCAAATGTATGAATGGATGACATTATAATTTCTCAATGAATGGTACTAAAAGAATGTATTTGATATATTATTTTTATATAATGATAAATATTTCAAAAAGATAAAATATTTAGATTAATTATATCATCATAAAAGTTATTAGAGGAAATGATATATTTATAATTACATGAGTTTTCCAGGTGGTAGTCTATCGTACACACAAACAATGGTTTAATTTCTCATTTAATCAAAGATGATATGGGAGTAAGTTATAACATTAAAATATAAAAATATTAGTATAAGGGGTATTATGATTAAATGATAAAATTTATTAATAATAATATTTTCTATAGGATGAAAATAAATAAAACAAAAACACATTGTTTTGAATGATACCTCTTATTTGAAAAACTTCATTATCTTTACAAAAAATGTCTTCAAAAGAGGGTTTTCAAATCAAAGAAAGTGATATTTTTCATGCAAAGAAATGTAATAAACTAATTATGATAGGTCTTGTACAATATAAAAGTCTATAAAATTACGAATAAATGTAGAGAAGATGTGCACTTTTAAATGTAAGGAGACGAGAACTTTGGGAATTATATAAATTATCCAATTAAAATAAATTATATTTAGAGGAATAAATATCCAAACTAATATAATTAAAATATAGTATATGGAAATATTGGAATCGAATAGTTTAAATAAAATTATAAAATTTTATATTATTATTTACCCTTATTAAATTATTTTATCCCACATTATTCCTTTTGGAAAATTACCATGAAAAAAAATTTGTTACTATTTATGGTTAAGAATACAAAATTTTAAAGTAAAATTTTACAATAAATAGACCATTAATGACATTTTAAACTATATCCTAAGTTAAAATATTATGATTGTATTTTTCTTAATTTTAATTCATTTAAGGAAATAATATTTATTTTAAATAATTATTAATTTCATTTTTGGAACAACTGATTTAATCTAAAAATGAAAACAACACGAGAGGAATGGAATAAGAATATAATCCTTAAACACATCATGAAAAATCTTTATATGAATGTATATCTATAATATTATTTGACGAAAATATTTCATTTAATTTATATTCCTTCTATTTTTTTGAAAATATGTTATTTTATTTTTCCATTAATAAAATAAATACTATATTAGTGTTTCATAATAATTTAAGGAAATTTTTTAATTTCATTAATTTTAAATAAATTAATATATAAAAATATTTTTTATATTTAAAATGAAAATTTATAAAGGAATAATAATTTTATCCCGATCAAAAAAAAATTTAGTTATTTAAACCAAGGTAGTAAATTTTTTATCTTTTATATAAATAATAAAATGTTCAATGATGTAATGAATATAGAACCATATAGAAATTTGTAAAAACAATTCTTGGAAATGTATAAAATAAACTCATCCATTTGGTTATTGTAATGCTTTACAGTCAATATTTTATCCTTATTATATTTATTAAATCATAATTAATAGATCTATTATTTCTATGGGGATAATTATTATATTATAGGTGCAATTTGTAATTGAAAAAAATAAAATGGAAAAAATGTAAAATTTTGAACCAATGAATTAGGTATATGGAAAAAAAATTTCATTATTAAATTATAAGAATGTGTAACAATTTATTTTAAAATTATATCTATGAAATGTAAAGATAAACATTTTTTTAGAGAGAACATTCTTTTTAAAGTGTAACAAGTCTTGATATTATATTCAAGTATGAAATAAATTCTAAAGACCATAATTATATTATTTATACATAATGAAGTAATTTAATATCAAAACTAACCTAAAATATAACATTACTCTGTAAATATTTTAAAAGAAAATAAAAATTTCAATTAAAATCAATATGTTTCACTATTTATTGTAAAATTATAATTTTTAGAAATATATCAATATTTAAAAAGAAATTAATATTGATATGGTAATTTTAAAAATAATATAGTATTTATGGAATTATATTTCTAAATCCATAAATTTTCATTAATTTTTTATCACTAAATTGAATAAAATCTATTTTTGAAGAAACCATATTTTTGTAGAATAAAATGAATACACCTAAAACTGATTGATTAAATTATTAAAATTTATCAAAAAAATATGGTAGGAAAATTATATATATTTCTTAATTTAGTTAATTATATTAATAATTATTAATTTTATGGATATGTTTTCAAGGTCATATTTAATCATGAATATTTCATGGTTTGTTTACGATTAGTTTTTCATGTCATATTTTCTATATAATAGATTTTAAATTTCATAAAAAATTAATTTATTTTTACTCTCTAATTCATTAAATTCCATCCATGAAAATTGATATCATGTTGAGAAATAAATGGTCCATCCTTTAATCTTTGATTCATAAAAAACCTAGTTCATTAAATTTTTTAACAAAATATTCTTTTCAAAAGATGGAATGTGAAAAATGTCGGTCATCTAGATCAACCCAAAACTTCGTTTCCAAAGAGGTTGCGATTATCAAGAAATTAAAATATGGACATGTAGGATAAAACTGACACATATGGTTTAATATATATTGATAGATTACATGACCTCATGAAACATAATTTCAACTATATTCTAAATCTATGATGGGTGAAAAGATAATCTATTCATTGGAAATGGCCATAACAGAATAATAGTTTTTAAGAACATTTTCTTATATATGAGGATATAAATTAATATTAGAATAAGAACACAAGGATATATAACAACCTATGAATTATAATTTCATCATGTTTTTCATTTTCCAAAAAAGTATCATATGTTTTTTTAATCGATGAGTATTCCGTATTAATGTTTCTTTCCCGACGAACGTAAATTAAATATCAATGGAATATATAAATCCACAAAATTATATCACTAAATTACTCATATCTATGGACATTAAACAAAAACATTAGCACAAAGACCATACAAATATTTAAGTATTAGTTAAATCATTCTATATATATATAATACATCATAAATATCCACATAATTTAAAATTTTATTTTTTTTCTTATAAATAAAATTTTCTGATTAATCACATTCCATACGTTATGGGAACATATATTTCAACCTGTTAAAACATTTTACAATATGTCATATATCACCTCAAAATCATAAAAATTCAAGTACATGTCAGCTTATAACATGTATCAAAAATTACATATATTCATTATCTATCAAATTATTTAAGAAAAAATAACCTCATATTTACCAATACATCACTTATTCTTGTGGTATGAACTATAAAAATGATACCCTTTGGTTGTTCATTCAAGCCTCGTACCCTTTCCGAATATGACAAGATGACACCTGATATTTGAGGAGTATTTTTTTGAAATAAATATATATTTTTTATAATTCATATAACTATGAAAAATATGTGATCAATTTACTCAAACATAAATTAATCCTCAAATAACTTTTTAAATCATATTTTTTTTGTATATAATATGTTTTTCCCAAAATATCAAACACAATTAATTTACTATTATTATATTCACATTAATAATCATATTATAAACAAAATTAATCAATAAAATTATAATTACATTGAAAAATATAAATAATTATTCCTCAAATAACCATTTCACTACAACATGTACTAAGCTAAATTATTTTATTCCGATATTTGTTTCCAAAAATAATTATTTATCTTAAACTCCCATAACCTAAAACGTCAACATGGGTATCTATATGTATAAATTTTAAATCATCCTCTTATTATCAACCAAATACAGTTTAGGATTATCCCATATCATTATATAATATCATAGGATCCCATAGCATATATATTGTCATTCATCATAATGTTCCAAAATAAAAAATTTCTTTATCCTATGTATTCCCACCATTAGAGTGTCAATCTAGATGTGTTGTATGGGAAAATACACCATGCACTGGAATAATGGGAAATTATAATCGAAATTTTGTTTTAGGAGAAATTATCCCATGATGCATTTATGCCAAAATCACATATGCATGTAGCATCCAACTATTGAAACATTTTATGAATATGAACTAATATCCACATTACCAAAAAAATTATATTATCCAAAAATTCATCATATCCTCATAATAATTCATTGGGTAATGTTTACTAAACTATTTTTTCTAAATATAGTTTTCAATTATATTACTAAACATCACATTATTATTAATTTTAAAGACTCCAACCCTAGTATCCTAGTGATGTTGGTTACATTATAACATTATCACTACATACGTATAATCACATATAGAAGAACATAATAGGTAATTGGAATTGGTATAGTATAGAATAAAATTATTTACAAATTATATTTCCAAATAAAAAAAACCATGGTGAAGGGAAATATACTTTATCCCTCATAAACATAAAATGATTTATTGTTTATATCATGGGAGAGGAAATAAAATAATGGGTGAAATCAAATTCAGAGTATGATTTATGTATAGAAAAATCTATCCTATGTGAATTTTAAATAACCAACATAAAAAGTTAAAAAAATAATAACACCTTAAATTTAATCAATAACATGTCCACGATGAATTATATGGTGGATCTAAATGAACATAATGTAATTATATGTAAATAATAAGATGATCTTGAAACTTATCCATGGATATTATTCCAAATAATCTCATATATATTAATAAATTATTTCAGAATGATTGGATGTGTATTATAATGTATATAAATCATAAAATATTGTCATTATGATTATAAATTTTAAAGAATGTGTAGGTATACACTAGAATCATATTTTTCTAGGTCACATAAAATGTTTGTCATAGTAAACCAACTAATGATGTTGGCGATATATAATTCTAATCCCCTCCTACCACATTATTATTCTACATTAACAATAATATGAATAAACAATAAAACATAGTCAACATGACTCATTAATAAATTTCACATATAGTAAAAACTGGAAAACATAATTTTAATACATTCCCAAGAAAAATGGGACAAAAACAAACTAGAGAAATAATAAGGATGGAATCATTTCAAAATATCCCTAGTGGAAACTTAAATTGATTTTATTTTTTATTAATCTAAAAACCGTAAATATATTACTACAAATATTATTGAGGAAAATACCCAATTCACATAGAACAAAAATGTTATGAACTAAAATTTCTTATATATGAAAGAATATATATTTTTTGATTATTATGATGAAATAATGAAAAAAATGAACCATCATGATATTGGGAAATTCAGTTCATACAATATAAGTTAAAATACTGATTACATTCCCATTTTCTATAAAAAGTTAAAATTATCCAAAAATGAGAAGAATTTTATTTTAAATTTATTTACAAATAAATTCAATCATAGTAAAAAATAGCATTGAACAGTGATACATTAATTTTCAAAATATTGTTGAAGGATTTTTTTGAAATAATGATATGGAAAAAGTCATTTTCAACTAAAAAGTGAAATAATGTTAAATTTAATTAAAAAATTTATTTCAGTATCTTTAGTACATAAATAGGATAATTAAAGGGAAATTTGTTACACTAAATAATTATAATATAAGAATATGTATTGATTTTATGATATAAATATAATATAATTTACAAAATAAACACATAAAGATAAATAATCTCAAATAATGACGAGACTATTAAATAAACCCACAATACATTGGAATCATTTGAATAATGGCACATATGAATGAGATAAAAAATGAAACTTTAGATATTATGAATATAAATGGAATCATGATATATCACATCGAAGTGGCATTAGACAAACCACATGAATGAAATAAGTGGTCAATAGATTATAAGTCTCATGTTACTGATTGTGGGACGAAGAACACTTAAAAAAGTCATATAATTGAAGTGATAATTAATCAATGTGGAATTTCTGTGTGAAAAAATGTGAATCCACACAAAAAAAGTGTCCTTTCAAAATAATATAATCACAAGTAATTTCATACATAATCATGCCATAACATACTCAATGATATAGAAAAAGAACCCTATAGATGAAAATTAATTAAAGAAACCGCTTACCACTTGGTAAATTTCATTTCAAATACCATGTAGGAAAATAATTAAATTTAAACTAAAAAATACAATGTATTATAAAGAATCCATGTTATGAAAGGTAAAATTGTATTCTATATGTAAGATCTCATTTTATTCTTGATATGTTTATCTATCTTTTTTAGATAAATCTCTTTGATTTGGGGTTTCTTTAGTTTATACCATTATTATGAATCTTAAATAAAGTGTGATTTATGTTTTATAGGGGTACTATAGTAATTGGAGGGAAAATGTGGCTATAGAACACATTCATGTAATGCACATATTTCATAGTGTGAATTATTCTTGGAAGACCTCGTGAATTATATTCATCGCTTGATTTGTTCTGGGTAGTTCCCATGAATTACATTCATAGAGTGAAATTTTCATTGTATACATCATTAATTTTATTTACCTCATATATTTAATTAACCTAATTATTTTAATTAACTGCAAAAAAATTAATTGACATATTGGGAAACTATATGAATTTTATGGACACACAGAACTAATTACATATCCTAAATTACATTCACCAACCAAATTAAACCCATGAAGAGGAACTCAATTCATGAATATATATATACCAACATCAAATGTTTATTTTATGTTTTTTTAAATTCATGGATTATGGAAATAATGAAAATAAAGGAATTGATAATTAATTGATGAAAAACTAATTCATGTTATCAATTACTTATGCCAAAAACTTTTTAAATCCCTCTACTATCATGTTTTTTGTCAAAACATAACCAACTCTCAAATTTAGAAAATCTATGAAAGACATATAATAATAATCATCAATACTAATGTTATGCTACATTGGGTATTAGGGTTTTGGATGTGTAGATTGAAGGTAATGCCTCTAATTATTCCCCACCATCTCAATCTTTTGTAGAAGTAATTTATTATTCCCTTTGAAGGAGATTATGAATCCAATAACTACTATATATGGGAGGTGTTTTTATCACCATCTCTACATTTGAGGTTGGTGGTCTAAATCTTATCACTGTTGTCTAATTGAATTATCCATTGTATTTGTTATGTGTTTGATTATATTGGCACACCCAATACATTGAACAATTAATTAGGTAATCCCAATTATATAATAAGTAATATTTTTTAATCAACTAGATATCTATTGGTCCATATGGATGGTGTCTCATACCTATAGTCACCCATTTTGTGTTCCATCCTCTGTTCTTTTAGAGACATTGTCATTTTGACATTAGTTCTCTAATATTTTTCAGAGAATTATTTTTATCAATGTATTATTCTTTTAAATTAGAATAACTTATAATTATTGTGATTTCTTTTTGTAGAATAACCTTTCCAATTTTTTTAACTGACATGTAAATGAAAAAATGCTTAAATTTTAAATAAAACATTTTTTAAATATATTGTTGTATAATTAGAAACGTCGGTTTATGAAACAAAACTAGATGAAAAATGGTAATTTTATGAATTGGTCATTGTTACATGCTTTGGGTGATATATAATATATGTTTGTTTTGGAAATAATAATTACAATTTAGTAACTTATCATATGTAACATTGATGTGATTTATTCTGTAGGGTTGGATGCTTATTAGAATGTTGAGATATATTAATACGAATCAGGATTTAAAATGATGCCCAAGGGAAAGGTACATGATTTGATACAATTTGAGAGATAGGTGAATAGTTAATATATGTTTTAGGGTAGAGTTTATAATTATTTCTAATTCTTGAAGACTATATGCCTTATTTCTAAATTCCTAAGGGTGATATTCTAGATATCATACTGGATGATGCCATATGTTAATTTCATGTTTGTGTCATTCATCCCTAGTTGGAGAATATACCACTAGTTGTGTTATCCTCTTGACGTAGGAGGATTCATATTTATCTAGAAATTCTTATAAAATAACTATGTAATGTGTTTTCTAACACTAACTGTCCACTTAGAGCTTGGGGTTCGTCAGTTTTAATTTATTCATAATGTTTATTTATAAAATCAATACTATATTATTATAAATATTACTAGAAATATTTTCTCATTCTGGATTGTTTAGAAAAAGTATTTTTGACCTAATAATTTGAACTCACACATTGGACTATCATTTGTTTCGTATTAGAATAAATTTTAGGGATGTAGGTTTGGAGAATGGAAAGGGACCCTATTTGTAATTTGTAGATTTCTCAATCGGTTAGAGCATGGAGATGGAACTGATATGAGGTTCAAGACCAGGTTTTTAGAGGATTTATTTTATTATACTTTTATTTTATCCTTATGAGTTTTAAAAAATCATTTAGTAACATTTCTCTTGGGATTACATTATAAAAATGAAATTTGGATCTATTTAGTTTTTCTTTTCATATATTTGGTACCCTTTTAAATTATTTATATTGTTTCCTTTATTTTTTTTCTTTAGTAAAATTCTTACAATACTATTTTCACCATTTATCAAAATTTATAGTCTCCTCACAAAATATAATACACCATATATAGCAGTCAACTGCCTCTGGAATATGTGGAGGTGTGCCTGAGGTCAAATAGGAAACTGCATCATCCACTTGAGGGAGCACTGGGATAGGGATATGATAATGTAGTTTCAAAGGAATCATGTTTTTCTATTATTATATTCTCTATTTTTTATAGGTATAGTAGAGAATAGGATGTGTATAGACATTATAATAACCATTTGTATTTGAGTTTCTAACCAATCTATAGGGGAGGACTGGAGTTCCCAATGATGGTATTGTGGTTTATTTAATTTTATCTAGTTATTGTTTGATGTTATTTCACTATAGATAAGACACATCATGTTTGATGTTATAGTTTTTAAAAATTATAATCATGTTCTTTTATGGAATTACATGTGGTTGTATGTGTCATGATAGACACATATGGTTATAAATTATCATATATTAATCTTGATAGGGGCATATTTATTTCATGTGATATATTTTCCTAAATAAATTGTGAATTTAGATACCTATTATAGTTGAAAAAAAAATTAATTAATGAACTATTATTCCATTCTATTAAAAATTTTAAGGCATTTTAGAGAGAATATTTTTGAATATTTTTATTTTTGTCACATATTGAGGTGGAATATGATTTTATCCCATGTTCTATGGAGTGTGTTTCATCCATTATGTCTTCTAATTGATTGTTAGGAGATAAGAAATTAACATGTTTCTAATTCATTTAAATAGGATCATCCTATATATCCAATTAACTAAATGGAAAATTGGCACCGTCATATCTTTAAGAGGGTCGTGTGATCCATGGATATGGAGATTGTTAACAAAGATACTTTTATTCCTACACTAATTAAATTATTACATATATAATGTATACTTATGATAATTGGGGAAAGATTTTCCTAAGAATTTATGTTCTATATTGAGTTAATCTAGAAAATATTTAGGAACCACGAGACAAGTTAAGGTGGAGAAAAGTCCCTTTTGTTTCCTCACCCAATAGTAAAGTGTCTTGTCTATAGGTTTTTTAGTTATATTTGGAATTTTGTAGTAATTATCCTCAATCATGTAGTGTTTGGGAATTGTGAAATTCATATGAGTCTAGAAGTTTCTCATCTAACCATAAAAATCCTTGTGTCCATCGTTTCACTAGTATTATAACATGAGGATAGAATTTGGTACCCTAGTGCAGGAGTGGATTTACCTCTTAGAGGAAAAAACATAGGGGAGTCAAAATGTAGACAAGGTTTGTAGGGTGATCCATCTACATGATATATCATATAATTTGTTATTTTTGGATATAGAACCATATTTTATAAAAGGTATTATTATTGAATTATATAACATATAATGTATTTAATTTGATAAAAGATCATAAAATTCATTTCTATATTCTTTTCTATTACATGGTTTTTGTTGGGATGTGGAGAGAATTGATTGCATTATGATGATTGAAAAATCATTGGGTGTGTGGTTAGTGGGAATAAAACTCTATAAAGAGTGTCCTCTTGAAATTGGTTATTATCATTTTCTTTGTGAATAATTATTTTTTTAAAAAAATTATTTTGTTGAATTATTTATATAAAATATCTATTTCTATACTCGTTTCATATTGACTATAATTAAAGGAGTTTATCCTTTTAATATCGGGAAGGGGGAAGCTATACTCACCATAATGTGTGGGATATTTATACAGGCTATGAAATAAAAATTATGTTAATATTGGATTTTATAATAGCACAGACATAAAGACTTATTCTAGTTGATGAATGAATATAGCATGATATATTTTCTCCACTTGTGGACCCTTTTTTAGATGTATTTTGGGAAGAGCTCTCTAGCTTACCAACCATGCGGGATATTGAGTTTCTTGTTGAGTTAGTGATAGTAGTGGATCTAGTATTTATACTAACGTGTAGAATATACCCCATATATAATCATTAGTATAAAGATATGCTCAAATATGAAGAATTTATTGGTTTCATTTGGAATTGTACATCTCAATTGTGTTCTATAGTTATTTTATCGTGTATATCTAATTGTACATTACATATCTATATGGATCACCGTACTCTGAACCAAATAAATGTTAATAATTGATATCCCCTTTTCAGAATTGATGATCTCTCTAGAAATTTTAGTGGCTCCTTGATTTTCCTTATGAATAAAATGTTATTTGATTACCACCAATTTACGACGAGACCGTCAGACATCCCCCAAAAATCATTTATGTGTGGGTATGGATCATATATTCATTATTAATGTCGTTTATATTGAGAAATTTACTATTTGTATTCAATTACTTGATAAATAACATATCTTATCCTTTCTATGAATATTTTGAGTAGTTTTCATTGATGACATATTAATTTACTCTAATTCTATTGATGATAATGCCCAAAATATTGTTATCATATTGAGTTGATATCAGGTGTATTAGGTTTATTCCATGATATCTAAATGTAGTATTAGGATTGGTATAATGTAATCCATGTAAAATGTTATCTTAAAGGATGTGTTTTTTATAGACTCAGAGAGGAATTAATCAATGCTATCATGGGATCCATCAAAGAATGTATACAAGATTTGAATTTTTCTATGTGTTTTAGTTTATTAAAATTTCTTTACCATGGAGGTCTCCTATCTCATATCAATGATGTCTAAGATACCTTATAAATGGGTGATATTTGATTAGTCTTGTGTGTGTGTGAGAGAATAAATAGAGAATAAGATTCAGATTAACTCAAAATATATCTTCATCAAAATTGATCCTTGTAATGTGTATTCAATGTTTTACTATGAGTCTAGATTAAAACTAATATTAGTTTTGATTTAGGAGGACTATGTGGTCACTTGTGTCTCCAAACAGTTGTGAATGCATGACTGGAATTATCCTAGTCATGATCTATATATATAAGTAGTTGAATATTCCATAATATACATGATACATTATCATTTAATTTAGTGATATTTAGTGTAAATTCAACACAAGAACATCAAATACATGTTTTATCAATTACGCAATAGAATTGAATTTGGGTTGTGTATCCATAGACATTTTACATGAAGCTCGAATACATTATAGAAATGTTCAATATCAATGGAGATTCCTTGATCTAGAAGATGTTTACTGAGGTAGTGATGCAGTTTTAGGATGAGTGTACATTGATTAAACTCTATTCTTACATGCATATAGGTGTTCATGAGTTCAAGGAATGAGTATCTCTTGCTTCTATATCCATTATATCAATTCTTATTAACTATATCATGTTATAATAGTAATCAGACATGGGCGTTATCAATGAAGTAATTCATATAAGGTGGGAATCCAGTAATATGATTCTCTCTTGGGAGTAGTGATGAATATATTATCAATTATAGATAATGTGTTTCTAGAGGATTTCGTGAGGAGATGATTCGAGTGTTTGATGTTTCATGATGGGAGGTACACCTAGTTTTGAAAAGGATATATCATGACATCTATAGGTAGTACTACTGTTTGAGGATGAAGAAAGATATTAAAGGTTTCATGGATACATATTCACCTATCTGTAGGTGAATGATGACAATTAGTGGCCTACTGATTAGTTGAAGGGTCCCCCAATTCTAGAGTGGAAGTGTGATGTTTTCACTATGGATTTAGTGACAAGATTATAGATGACAAATTTCATGAATTATATAATGTTTTTTATTTTGGATCAATTGATGAAGGTATCCCACATCATTCCTATCACGGAGACCATCAAATTTGATGATCATGGTAGTCTTTATGTGCATGAGACTATTTGGATTCATGGTGTTATGAGAATTATTTTTTATGATCAATATCTAATTTTTCCCATTTTGGGTTTTCATGTTCTATAGAGGGCATTGGTATCACAGGTTCTTCTGAGTATAGCCTACCATAATCCGACTAATTTCCTATCTAAATATACTACTATGATTCATGTTTTGAGCCTATATTTTGGATTTCAGTGGTTCATTATATCATCATTTTTTAGTCATACAATATAACTATAATAACTACTTCCATGAATTGATCCAAATTGATCCTATTGAATTCTTGTATAGAACACTATTTAATTTTCCTCTTCGTTGGATATAGGATGTTGACTCAACAACTATTTGGAATTATCTCATGAAGTATATGAATGGTTAGGTATAGTTCATTAGATAGATGTTGTTGTCTATACAGATATGATAGAATCATATGATTGCATTTAGATATGTACTCTAGTGATTCAGTTGGTTATATAATTTTTATTTGGGTGTCCTCAAAACTATAAAAATGATGTATTAGAAATAAATGGATGATGTAACATTGGTTTGTATGGCCTTTTGAGATTGTGTACATGGTCAACAATGTGGAATACCATTTGGACATTCTACAAAACATCAGTTCCATGCCTGATATTTTTAAGAAATCGTAATGTTATAGATATCATTCCAAAACATCTAATATGATCATTTCAGATGACTCCAATCTGCATATTGGTGCATCCTTTGAGTAGCATCTCATCGGTATCACAGACCATAGTGAGAATAATCTATATGTAATGCCCATTTTTCTAGAATGAGTGCAGTGGTATAACATGCCTTTTAAGGGGTAAATCTTGGAGATGGGGTCTAATAATTGAGCATAATATCTAGATTTGTTTAGCAACACAACAATTTGTTACATGGATATGCTGAAGAATGATTTGTTATATAGTTGGGGGGGGTTTAAGATCCCATCCTTTTTTAGGAATGTCCCTCTTAATTGTTTTTGGACAAATATTTTTGTGTTGGGTTTTGTTGTATTTTGATCTTATTTATCAAACATGGTTCATGGTTTGGTTATGTGTTGTCAGGGTAAGAATTGAATAAGGGTAGTGATATGTATTCAGAACAAACTCAAGTAATTAACATGATTCATGATTTTAATTACTATGGGAATACCTCAAGATTTATATTCACTATGTGAATTTTTCTAGGAATACCCTCTAAATTATATTCATATATGAATTATTTTAGGTAGACCCCATGAATTAAATTCATTCAAAAACATTAATTGACCCCTTGAAATTTATTATCATCCTCAAGACCCCCCATGAATTTAATTCTCCCTCTAAATTAATTACACCCATGAATTAAATTCAAAACATAAAGAAACTCCATGAAAATGAACTTACATCATCAAAAAATTCAACAATTTAAAATGTTTCATTCAGGATTTTTAATTCTTGGAAAATAGAATTTATGAAAAATAAGGAAATTGATAGATTAATGAAATAAAATCAACTAACATCAAGAATTAGTCATCCATATCTCTTTTTAAAACCCTATGTCATCTTGTTCCTTTGTGAACATGATTCCAACTCGAGGTTTTAGACCTTATGTGGAAGATATGTAAGAAAATTGTTCAATCAATTAGTGAGACTACATTGAGTCTTGGTCTTTTGGACTTATAGATCTAATTATCCTTCATGTTTTATTCTATTTATCAATCCATTGATGATGAAATTTATGTTTCTCATTGAAGGGGATGAGTAAAATGATCCACACCATTTAAATATGGTTCTTTCATTGAATTATATACATTTATTAGTGGGTGATAAAAATCCAATCTATTTTGTGTGATTTAATTACAAACTATTTGTGTGATATCTTCAATCATGAAGTCACGTCACACACACCATGAAATTGATTTGGCATTACTTGTTAACTAAAAAATGTTTATTTATACCATCCAATACATCACTTTGGGTCAATTTTCATTGAGGCTAATATATGGGAACCTGGTAAGTGTTCTATCATTAGACATTGTTGATACTTGTTGAGATTTAAATTAGATCCCTGAGAAATATTGGAAAATTGATTGATTGATAGATTAATCATATGAAATGGAATAACTAGTAATTTGGGGTATTACCTATGGTAAAATCCCCCTGGATAAATTTGGTTAATTATTATGTTAATGACATTATGGTAAAATGATAAATAATATATGTTTAATGAATTTATTTCAATAATTGGAAACATTGATTTATGAAACATTACCAGTTAGAGAAATGAAAATTTCATGAATTGATCTTTTTTACAAATCAGGATTTAGGTTTTACATTTTATTTGTCCTTTAAAATTTTATTATAATATTTTGGGCATATGTGAAATTAAAATTATTGATTCTTGAGTGATGGATTCTTATTGAAATGATTGAATTTTGTGATAAGACACCTGATTTATGTTGATGCTTGCTGGCAAGGTTCAATATTTTGTACCACCTAATGGATTGTAAAATAGGTACTAGATGTATAATTGAAGGGTATCTGATTTTTCTATATGTTCGTGCACCAAATTCATTGTCAATTAATCCTTGATGGTGATATTCTAAATGGAATGTGAGTAAGTTCCATATTTTGATTCGATGATTGTGTGATTTCCCCTCGGCGGGAGAATCTACCACCAATTCGGTGACCATTCCTGTTGTAAGAGGATTCCTCTTTGGCCATATATACTCAGTAAGACATTAGTGCTTGTTTAACTAACCCTACGTGTCAAAATAAAAGATTCATGGATTAACTAGTTTAGTTTTTGAATTTTATTAATTTAATATATTAATACTATATTAGGTTGCAATGTGATATATACTAGATTTAATTGAATGGAATGTTTTGACATGGTGGAATTGACATACTGAGTTCTATTCACTACCTTGATGGGAAACTGTTTAGTACCCAGAATGAATTTATAGTTGTAGGATCAGACATGATAAAGGGACCTTGTTTTTATAGATTATTGGATAGGTCTGACCATGGAGAAAGTATTGACATTGGGGTTCATGAAAAGGGTCATTGTAATCTTTATTTGATCCATATTTTCTTTTATCTATACAAATTTTTTATGTTTTTTTCATTAAATTCAAATTTTTATTAAATAAAATTATAAATTTATAGAATATTTCAATTTAAATTTCTCATCTTTGGTTGAATCTTAATTATTAACATTATTTATGTTATCTCCTTCAATAAAGTGTTGGTTTTCCTCTCTCATTGAAACACATTTCTATTGCATATAGACTCCACACTATATTCTTTACACCCTCAATACTATTAATCGCCAACTAGTATATATGGTGGAATTCTTGAGGTCACAAATCCAACTAGATCAATTACATGAGAGAGAACTAGTTGATGGATCTTGCAATTTACACAATACAAAATAAATTTAGTGCATAATAATTAAATATGCCTCGATGAAAGAAAATTGAGATGAAACCCCTTGCAATGTTAATCTCACTTATGTTAGAATTAATAAATGAAGTAATGTTGTGTGAGGAATGTAAATACAAAAAATAATTGTGGATATTAAAATCTATGAAACATAAATTTAATTTATCACCTAATCATGGTATTATATAATAAATTATGTAGTGATATAACCCAATTAAATGAAATTGAGTTATGAAACCCCTTTCCTCATGTCTGACTTATCACATAAGTAATTTATTCTAAATAAGAATAAAAATATTAATTAATTCATGAATAAAATCAATATTTATTCTTATTTTAATTTTATTTTATCTATTACATTTTTTATATTTATTCACTAAATCAATTAAATTCACATAGGTCATTTTGATGATATTTGGTTCAAATGTCAAAAATGACTTTTTTCGGTTGAAAATGGAAAATGCAAAAATTATTCCATCATCTGTGAAATAATTATCATGAAATATTTATCATTTTTAAACATGAATTTTACTTTAAATTTTAAATATAAAATTAGGTTATGAATAATGAAATATGTTATAATCTAAGATATGATAAGGCAGGCGTACATAGAAGTAACATTTCTATTTTTATCAATCATGGCGGAAAGACGAAATGTATTAGTATTTATTTCCCAACCTATAATTATATAATAAATAAAATATTATTTATTTATATAATATAATATATATAATCCATGTTATGGGTCTGTGAAATTAAATCACATTGCATTTTGGATGTGGTAGTCCACATGTACTCATAAACGATGTTATCATTTTTTAATGTATGGAAATTTAAGGAAGTAATTAAAATATTATATTTATATAATGATAAATATGTCATAACAATGATATATTTTCATTAAATTAATCATCATAAATATATTCTCAATGAAATTATTCATAACTTATTACATATGTACGCATGCTGGTAGTCCACTATACCCAAGAACATTGGTTTCATTTCTTATTTCATGGATGTGGAGATGGATGTTTGTTTTTTACATTAACCTAATAATATATAAGTATATAGGATATAAAATTGATATTATATATCAATGGTTAAAAATATTATATTTAATTTTTAAAATAAATAAATAAAAAATACAGGGTTAAGATTGAAAGCTCTCATTCCGAGAACATCTTTAAGTTTATATTAAAAGCCTTCCGAAGAGGGTTTTATAATCAAAACAACAAATCAAGATTGTGTTAAGTGATGTAAGGATGGTATTACAGTATTCTATCTATGTACCAATTTTATTTTTATTTTTAAATTATTGAGAAGGTGAGATTCCCTTTTATATGAGAATGGTTGGGAACTTTGGGAATTTCATAAAATTTTAAATTGATATAAATTAATTTTCATTAAAAAAAATAACCATAAAAATATAATTTTCATAAATGATATGTATGGGTTGAAATTATATCACCATATATAATTTGTACAAATTTAGATTAGGTTTCTTTTCTTATCAAATTATTTTTATCCACATTAATTTTTTTTACTATTATAGTGATAATAATGGTTTTACACATTATGGGTCAAGAAAGTTTAAAAAAGGGATATTTGGATAACAATATGAAATTGATGATATTTTAAACCACATAATATTAGTTTACAAATGAGAGGGGTTTTCATGAATTTTAAATCTAGTGATGAATTAATAATTATTACACAATAAAATAAATTGATTTTTTGAACAATTCATTTAATTTTACTTTTTAAAAAACATGATTGAAATGGAATTATAAAATAATCACTTAAAAATCACAATAATGTTTAATTTCCCTTAAACATTAAATGATTAAAATAAATTTTTATATTTTTCTTACATTAAAAAATTTTACAACAATTTTTTAATTTTTTTTAATAAAATAATAAATATTGTGACAACACTACATAATCATTTAAGATAATTATATCATTTATATTAATTATAAATAATTTTACATGATTAAATAATATTATTTATAATTAAAAATAATTTCTATAATCGAATTTTTTTTTCTTATCCATGTAATAAATATTATAGCTATTAAAATCAAGAATGTGACATTTTAGACATTACCATTTACATAAATATTATTAAGGTAAACATTAATATAATATCTCTCTGAGTGAATATATATTAGAAAATAGGATATAAATGGTCGAAAATCAGCCATAAAATATGTTAAATTATTATACTAGGGTATCACTAACCCTTATCATTATATCAATACCATTGATTACACGATTTATCCATACCGTAGTGAAAATTATTCAATATTTCATTACTTAAAATAATATGGGCCTACTTATCAAATTTGGAACTCTAAATTCAATAAATAGATTTATTTTTTCAGAACTAATTCATTTTTATAGACTACTTATATGCTAACGAAGGCATGTGGTATGTGATGAAAATTGTTTTTTCATAAAAATTAATTTTTGGTATACATTTTTAATAGAATATTCTTGTCAAAAATTATTTGAAAATCCAATAATTATTTAATATGAAATAAAAATTAATAGATTAAATTTAATATCTAATTTAAAATTTAATTTGACTTATTAAATACTATAATTGGAAATATAGTTTTGATTGAAAATTATTTTTCGCTAATTAATTAAAAATAAATGTTTTATGAAAAAACTCAAAATTTCACCATTAGTTATTTTTTTATTCCATTTTATTAATTGATAATCATATTACCAGACAATATTTAAAAATTTCCAAAATATAACTTTAATATTTTTTCATGAAAATAAGTAAAAACCATTTTTGAAGAAAATGTAATTTTTTGATTTAAAATGACTTTACTAAAAATTGATTTTTTATTTAATAGAAAGTTATAAATATAGTTATATTGAGTATGATATATATATAAATATATCAAGGAAGTCAATAAAATTCAAATCTAAATATTTAACATATATTTTGTAATTTTAATTTTTAAATTATAATATGTTATGGTTTATTTAGGTACGTTGTTGTGGTTCATATTCCCTATCAAACATAGTTTTGTTTTCAAAAAAACATGTTGTGTTATAGAATTATATGATCCATTAATGGATGATAAATAGATCAATACCATAAAAATGATATTCCAAATTATGTAGTGATCATAAAAAAAAATCATTTTCCTTCTGATATATTGTTTTGATGGAGAAGTATATCATTGGTGGACTCATATTAATAATTAATTAATAGTGCTTCAAATTGAATCCATCAAATTTGAATAGTTTAAGAAGGTATTTTAAAATAAGGATATTTTATAAATAATTAAAAATAAAATAAATAATGAATGCCTAGTATTGGATAAGATATATGATGAATCCTTTAGAACATATGAATAAATTTCAATAACACTTTCAAGGTACGATTTTGATTTCATTATCTACACTGAATGAAAAAATTGACCAACACTATGGTTCCTTTTGATAAATGTTTATAAATCCATAATCTAAAAGGGACATCAATCACTATATTTAAGTCATTAGAGTTACTACCATGATAGAACCTATGATTGTAGACCTTTTTTGTTCTCATTTTTTGTGTACAAGTAGATAATGATGTAATTTTAATGAAATTATTTTAATAAAACCCATTGTGGAATGATAATTAAAAATCACTCATACTACATTAATGAAAGAATGAATGATGTAAATTTACATATGGCGTATTAAAAAGGTTATAAGTGTCGAAAATAATGCAATTATGAAAAATAATATCACTTTTATGTGAATAGGACAGTAAATAAATAGAATGGTGAGATATGTCAACTAAATGAGACACGCACACTCAATTGCTATAATTACAGTTATTTTATAAAATTTTTCAATGGCTGAGAGAATATAAAGTGAATAATGAATATTAGCATCAACTAATTCTTAATAAATGACAAAATGTGAAGGGTAATTATAATAAAACTGTGGAAGTGGGTCATAAGATTGAAGTGGTAAAAGGTACGATTTCATTGAAATCTATAATTTATAATTTCTTATATGAATTTATAACTACCCATGATTTTATATCTAAGTAATTTGATAATTTTTCCACATACCCACTTACACTATTAGATTCTATGTTATCAGAAAAACAGAATAATGTTATGTTGATCATATAATAAATTCATAATAACCCTATGATAGATGTTTATGGGAATGTGATTCCATTAAATCATTTGATTCACCCTATAGATGAAATCAATTTTTTTTGGGAATGGATTAGATTTTCTTATATAGAGCCCATATCAATTTATAATGAGGTAAATTATATTTGGTAATTGAAATTATTCAACCATAGATGTTCTTTTGGACGATGAATATTAAATTCTAACTAAAACAAATTATATTATATGGTTTTTACTACTAATTAATGAGGGATACATATCCAAAATTATTTGAGAGGAACTCAATAATAAATTAATGTTTTTATTTTGGGAATCAGGTAATTGATTACTATATAACATTAAAATTCCTCCAGTGAGTCATGAATTAAATTTTTCAATAAAAACCCAATTTTATATTACACTAATTTGATAGACTCTATTTTGAAGGGCAGTAATTCATTTGAAAATATTTGAGATAAAACCCCCATAGAATCTTGAAAATGGATCCATACTCCAAGTACATTACCATATGATTCACCCATTCATTTTCTTATGAATATTAATGGTTCAATTTAAATTCGATTGATTATTGACAACATTAATAAATCACCACCAAAGAGTATGTATCCTCTATCCTATATATATTACACGGAAAATCAACTCTACAGATCTTACAACATTTCCAATGTTTTCCTTAAATCTAAATATCATCACCTGAGGGTCAATAAGTATATTAAACCTATGATAATTGTCCAAAATATTAATGGTCAGTATGAATTTATATTTTTTCCTTTTGGAATTACAAATTCCCCCTATATTTATATATTTATTTAAAAGTGACTTTAGTGATTACCTCATTCCATTTTTTATAGTCGTTATAAATTATATTCATTTATATTCCCATTAAAAAGAATAAAATGAAGATCATTTTTTCATTTAGTTAAATACCTTTATAGGTGATATGTTGTGTTCCAAATTTATGAATTATGAATTCTAATTACATAATTTTTTATTCATAGGACATGTAATCAGAAGAGAGGGGATATTGATGGATATTTCAATGTAAAAATTCTTAGAATAATGTTCTTAACTAGTCATGGTTTTTGATATCTATAGTTTTATTATGTTTGATGGATTCAACCAATAAATTTTGGGGGAATTATCATGGATAACTAACAAAATAAATATGTTGACTTGGAAGGGGGGATATTCCTAGTTGACTAAAGAATGTGAGGAAAACATCAAGAAGTTAAAGAGAAGATTACTCCTTATACAAGTTCATACAATACAGTAAATTATAGAAAATTTTATTATCTATAATGATGTTTCAAATTAGAGGATGGGATGAGTCCTCATGAAAATTTATATAGTGAAATAATACTCTACACTATCATAGAAAATTTACCGGTAAAATTACCCAACTTATTATTTAGATATGGAAGTGAAATTTTTTTCATTTATAATATGGCTTTGTTAGAATTATAGTGAATGGTGTGAAATATATATATATATATATATAATAAAACCATACAGTATTTATTCACATAATAATATTTGAATATGATTCAAAAGAGATTGTTATAATTGATTAATGATTATTAATAATCAAAACACTTCTATCCTATGATGGAAAATAAGGTGGCATATGCTTCATGTCTGAAGGACCATGTTAGTTTTTACCTGATGATAATGAGAGAGATCCAATATGTTTTTATTTATAGAGTATGGATCTGAATAACATGAAGAATGTGAATATATAATAACATTATAAGATGAATGTTCAACCATCCATCTAATCCATTTTTAAAGAGGTGTTGGAGGTATATGTAGATGTACATAGGAAGGTGATGAATTATCTTGAGTTCAATCGTGAATCTAATGAAATAATAATTCTTGGTAATATATTATGTTCCATATGAATAAAAATTTAAGAGTTCTTAAATGTTACTCATAGTTCATCATTCACTATTCCTTCATTGTCTTCAATGATATATAAATATCTGATAGAATATTTATTGTGGAAAAACATGAAAAGGGATATTATAGCGGTTCATTTTCTAAATATGGCGTGTCATAAGATTAAGGCTAAGAGAAACAATTATTTAGGAATATTATAATTATTTATGTTACCAAAATGAAAAATGTAAAATATGGACATGGATATTTTCATCGGACTCGAAAAAAAATACAATGGGAGAAATTATATTTGGATAATAGTCTATCACCTTATTAAGGAAACCCATTTTTATACAATTAGATAGGATGTATCACTTTATTTTTCTTTCTATTATATACATTATGTATGGCATCCCCACTTTTTATAACATTACATTTCATTATATTGTACAAATATAAGATATTTTAAAGTTTAGTTTTTTTGAAAATAAGGTACTTAATACATGAAAACAATATAAATTATTATAAATCAACACGAAATAAATATTCATGGGTTTATATTAAGTTAATTTTACTAAATATAATATCATGGAGCTATACACCAATGAAAATGTGTTATAATGAATCCCATTAAGTGAATATACATTAGATCACAAAAAAAATCATGTGATCAAGAGACATATCTGTATGAACATGCTAAATAACAGTAATTCCTGAAAAATAAGTATAACCAAACAATGAAAAAATGAATCATACCATTGAAATGTTTTTGCAACATAAAAATGATACATTTATAAGTATATCACTTTGGTTTATCACCATGGATTCATAAATAACAACTACCACATATATTCACCAAGGTATCATAAAACATTTCATCCCTATAGATTAAATTAATTATCCAATGAATTGGATACCTATAAAGGATCACCCTTTATTATTATTAAATTAATGTGATATTTATGTATCAAAATGAATAATTTCATTAACAACCCATGTAGATTAAATAACCAGCTTCATATCAAAGTCATGGCATATAGACGAGTGTAAGGACATGATCATTACATCATTTTAAACACATCAAATGAAATGTGGGTTTCATATATGTCAATACCATAATAAAAAATCCTATTTAAATCTATTTCAGTAACCATTTAAAATAAAAGAGGGTTTGTTATTCAGTGAGAAATGAAAATAGAATTTATTTTGTAAAAGACGAAAATTTGAAAGTAAATTTGGAAGCGTGACGGTTACAAAAAACGATTTTACGCAAGGGGTAAAGAAGAGGGGAAAAGTGACTCACATTGATAAAATATAATTTTTTTAGTGAATGATAAAAAAACCAAATGAAATATAGTAACCATAACATTTTTTAGAAGAATACAAAAAGAGGTTCTCGAATTGAAGTGTAATGAATAATACTTTACTTACATTGAAGAGATGTTCATAAAACCTGAGGATATAACTTTAGTTGATTGAGTACAACATGGGTGGTAACATGGGAGGATAAATAACATTAAATTATGGAGTATGTATTGGGAGTGAATGGAAATGGTGAAATGGGTGGTTATTTTTAGTGAAATTGGAGGAATTTTTTAATTATTTCCAAATATAGGTTTTGAATATATAGTTGGGGGAAAATGAAAAATCAATATATTTATAATTTTTTCAAAACATGTTTATGGAAATTTGGGTAACATTTTATGTTATTTTAATCCACCACAACTGATAATCATTTCTATTTTTCCTGCCGAGAAAATTGAAGATTTAATAATTTAATGTTTTTTAAAATTTACTTCACTTTTCATAATATGGAATGCCAATTGTAGAGTTTAAATTGCTTAAAATAATTAAAATTTATAAATATTAATAAAATAAAATTTTATATGATACTTGAATTACGTTTAATTAATTTTTACACCATTATGACATAATTATAATGTTATAAAATACACCAAAAAAAACATTATTTTTGACTATATAATGTATTTTATAGAGTTATTATAAATTCACCCAATCCTAATTTCAAAATTATGGTTTCAAATTTAATGTTTATTTTATTATATTAAATTTTTTAAATTTTATAATTTTTAATTTAAATAAAAAATTCTTATTTATTTAAAAATAGTAGTTTTTATGGTATAGTTGAAATTATGACTCTTATAAAAAATTCTATAGTAAATTATAAAATTATTTTTTAGTTACATATTGATACACTTGTTTTAAAAGAAAATATCATTTAAAAAAATTATAAAAGGGATACCATGTTTTTTTATAAAAATTTATATATTTACAAAAAAATTCAGATATGTTTTATTTGTGTTTAGAGTCTAATTTTTCAAATTTTTCTCAATTAAACATATATTTTATATAGAATAATTATTCTTAATAGTAATCTAGGTAAAATATTATTTATAAAAGGGAAATTAATATTTATGTATCTATGTCCTATACTTGTACCCCCTTATTACCCTCGCATATACCATGAGGGTTAGCTATGTGATTACCATATTTTCATGGGGTGGATCCGCTAACAATGAATGAGAGGTAATATCAAAAAAATTCAACATCTCTTATATTAGAATTCATTCAATATAAAATTAATTAATCTCATCTTGGTATTCGAAAATGGTGGCCACCAGTGATACCATCTTCATCCCATGTTCAAAAAATATGCATCCAATGGCACATATCTGCTTTTTTATACCGTTGATTCTCCATTCTATAAATATTATCTTGTATCATTAATACTTATAAAAAATAATGATAATGTTAAATTACCATCCAAGGCTATATATTACAACATCCATATTGACCAATGTTTATATAATCATTGAATCCCAACCGTCACATTTCCCATTATTCCATATTAGTAAACCTTCATTATTTCACTCAAAAATCAATAAAATTTAACAAAGGTTATATTTTCATTTTCATAATATGTTAATTGATTTAATATTTTTTTATTTTTATAGAATGTTTTGTGGGGGAAATTATTATAAAATATTTTGGTAACCCATATATACCCATTATATATATTCTATTTTATATTTTTTTTCATGTTTTAATATTTGACATATTAAGTTGGTTTATATAGTAATAATGTAATGATCATTTTTAATGGGATAAAATTTTGTTGATGCGTCTTTTTATATTATTTTTATAATGCTATATAATAATAAACCATCATTTTATAGAAGGTGAATATCATATCAAAAAGTTTGTGCTGTTACATTATCCCCCATTAAGTATGTTAGTCCATTGTTTTCAAGACATTAACATGTATTAGAAGATGTGAGGGAACTTATGGATCATTAAATCCTCTAGTTCCCATGTCACTTATTCATATTTATGGTTCATCCATAACAATTGAACAATGTGGGAGTCTTGATGCATATAACTTAGAGTACAATATCTCCACCAGTTACACCTCATATGAGAGTTCATGTTCTAATTATAACACCTCTTGATCCATTAAATGTGAGTAATCAGGTATGTAGTACCATAAGAGAGGTACCTAAGATACATAGAAACATGAGATTTTTTTTTGGAAAGACAAGTCCATAGGCCAATTATTCTATGTAATCATTGATCTAAAAGGGTCCAATGTCTTTTCGTAGAAGGTGGAACTCTAGTCCAATGTCCAAAGTAAAATTTGTTTAAAAAACAATAGCATAGAAGAGTCTAAAAGATGGGTTCATATTACAATTTTCAAAGAAAGGGGAAGAAAGTAGTATAAATTCTCCTACAGTTTGGTCATATCCTATTCAACCCCTTTATTGGTGAGACCACCTACAACCATATTCACCTATTGATAGTTATGTGTTTCAATATATTTGATATCTTGGAGGGAACATAGAAAATTCATCAAATGTGTAGTAAGTGGCCGATCTAGATAAATAACCCCATTACAAAAGTCATTTCCTAAAGTATTTGAGTCATATTCAATCCAAACGTTGTTCCAACCATGGTGCCTGTTGAAAGAGACAGTACGAATCACACTCAAAATTTGGGATTCTAGAGAGGTTAAAATACAAAAACATTCAAAAATCCATTAATGATCTAACCCAGATGATTTTTGAAGATGGATCCACACCCTATGGCACCCATATTTCTTTTAGAGTGTCTGTCCACATTGATTTTAATCCACCCTTGGAGTGGTGGTATCTAAAAAACTTCAAACATGCGTCTCGGATAGATGGATATATAATCAACCCATAGATGTCTAAGGATCATAAAATCTACCACAGAGTTGTTGAATCACCCTTACTAAATCAACACAGCTTGACAAATAGAAATGAGGATTTTCATTCTATCAGAATTAATGTTATGTGAGAAATTATTATGAAGAATTGAATTTCTATCATACTAGATCAAATGAAGAAGCTCTAAAACCCCAAAAAGAAACAAGTTCTTGATTTATTAGAAGATGTCCATATCTACACAATGTTTTAGATGGGAATTGATAGAGTCAAGAATCAACTATCTTCAATCAACGATGTCAAAAATATAGTTCCAAAGAGCAGTGGTAGTAGCATAAGATAGAAAAAAATGGTTACTATCCTATATTTGATGATTACGTAGACGATATTTTGAGAAAAGCTATATCCTAAATATTTTCAAACAAGTATCAGTGGGAACCCTATTGTAGGAAAGACACAAAATAAGAGTGAGTATTGAAGGTTTAATCCAAGACTTATCAAATAATTTGATCCATTTAAAGTCATTTTCAAAGCTTTGGAAAGAGTTATTGTATAATTTTTTTTAAATTTAGCATACAATTGTGAGAAGGATCCCAAATTAAAAGATAATCTGTGATATAAAAAATATATTTATCAATAATTTGAACTAAATTTTTAGGATGAGAATCAATATGAGAATTATGAACAATTCTAACAGTGTTATCTATATTTTCAAGGGTATGTCTAGGAGGGATCATTGAGATAAAAAGAGCGGATGTCCATTTTTCCAACTCTATGTTCATGTAGGAGATTCCAGTAACCATCCATCTATAATTAGTCATAATATTGGCATACATATTTCTAATGGAGAGAAAAATGGATGAATTTAGGAAGTATATGTTACCATTTTTCTAAATATCATAGAACCTATTTTTGATTTATTAAATCAAGGGTGAATCATTGTGAATCATGTTTCATGTTAATCTAGATTGAAGGGCCTTATTAAAGAGTTTTATGTTTTTAATAACAAGACTACCCTTCTCCAATGGTTTACAAAAACTATCCCAAAGAGTAGTAACATGTTTCATGTTCAAGGTGAAGACCATCTAATCAAATTTTTTGATGTAAACATTCATTCTTTAATGAGAACAACTAGAAAAATTATAGACCATCATAGAGTAGACCAATTTATGGATAATAACTGACATGGAAAGAAAGATTATTCCCATCATGAATAGATGTTTTCCACTCCGAGGGGAAAAATTAAAAATTATTTGATCAACAATGATAGAGAAATAGCATTCTTTGATCCTTCCCAAAAATATGATAACCCCAATGTACTTAATGTATTTTTGGGTTCATTGTGTTTTTGGAAAAAGTAGGCCCCAATGTTTATTTTGTTGACATGGTGGAATTATATGTTCGGTTTGATGATGAAGGGGGTACCCATAGTGATTTTCATGATCAAGAGATGTTTTTGACAATCCATGATTGATTGATAAACCTAAAAAAATGAACGAACACTGTAGAGGTTGTATAAAAAGAGCAGATACATGGTCGCGATGTTTTCCAGGGTTTGCCAAATTTTTGGGCCTAAAATTAAAAAATGGAGATATGTGTTTTTGGAAAAGGAAGGTACATGAAAGATTGGAGTGGTGCAATAAACAGAGGAATGTATTTTTTTGTGAAATAGGTGTTTCAGTATCAGAATATCAAAAATTGGTAAAGGCATGTGGAGCATGAAATATTGGACTAGTGCCCAAAATACAGTGTTACACAAAAGATGTGTTATTTTTGCTCATATAGGATTATGTTCTCAAAGAGGGCTCTTCATGAATTTTCCGAGTTTACTATAAAAAATAGGTGATCCCCTCATTTGATATATATCAAGACTTATAGATGATATGACCATTGATGCGTGTAAAAAACATGCAAAGTGTGTTACATGAAAAATTTGGTGTTGCACGTAAAAATTGATGTTTCACGTAAAATTTACCATTGAGAAAAAATTGAAGGTTGTGTAGAATTTTTGAGGTTGTGTGAAAATTGGAGTTTGGATTGCACACAAAAAGAGATATTTTTAGTGCAAGGTAAGCGAATTACGTGCATTGCACGATTAGGGATATGTGTAAATTTTGAGGTTTCCTAGTTCAATTCGGTGGTAAAACGATATTCATCTATGGATGAAAGTATAACTTCAACAAAGAATCTATAAATATTTGAGGATGTAGGTATTTGTTCAATTGTATAGGGCTATAGGTCAATAAACTGTGAGTGGATCTTATGAATAAGCAATGAGAACACTTCTATTGAGAGAGTAGTGATCATTAATATTATGATTGGTTGTAAACCAGAATGGATAGTGAACACACATTGATCATTGTAAACAACAATTCCCTTATAGTGTATTTGGTACATTGGCACATCACCTGTGTATTCTCCTTGGATGTAGCCCGGTGAGGGAGAACGAAGTAAAAAAATATGTTGTTGTGAATGATTTAATTTTAATGTATGCTTTGCTATGGGAAAGAGATATAAGATTGTTTTTCATTATAGAGATACAAGATCCAAATTGTAATATGTTTAAATATTTTAAACCCTGATTCACCCCCCTCTTAGGGTATTTGGCCTTGTGGGACTAACAATAGATGATTTTTTTCAGCCAATGAGTTGACCTGAGGCATCCCCATAGAGAGTGAGAGAAGTTTTGAGAGTTATGATGTTTATTTTATCACCTTTTAGAAGAAGAATGATGTCATCTGTGTATAGAAGGTGAGTGGGAGAATTCACATTTCTATAAGCAGGAATAGGTTTAATCTTATTTAGGTCAACCAAACGAGTGAGAGACGACTAAAATTTTTATATACAACAGAAAAAAAGATTTTTGATAGGGGATCACCTTTTCTGACACCTCTGTTGCAATTGAAGTAGCCTATGGGAGATCCATTGATCTTGATGGAAATATAGGATGAATTGAAATGAGTTATAATTATAAAGATGAAGGTATTGTTGAATCCAAACCCATTAAGAATATTGAAGATGAAATCCCAATCCATCGTGTCAATGGTTTTCCTAATTTTATGATTTATGATAATGGTGCCACCTATATTTTTTGTTAAACATGTTAGTGCATTCATAGGTGAGAAAAATACATTCTTGGATGGATCTACCGTTGAAAAAACCAAATTGATTCCATAATATAATTTTATCATTAATGGTGGAAAATCTATTCACAATCAGCTTGGTTATAATTTTATAAAGAGTGTTGATAAGAGATATGGGTCTAAAGAGACGAATCTCATAGGTATTTTCTAACGTTGGAATCTATGTAAGTAATTAGTCATTCAACCAATGGGGTAAAAATCCACTTGAGAAGAAACATTTAATGAGTTTTGAAACATCAGTTTGGATGACATCCTAATACTTCTGATATAAGACATTATTAAAACCATCAAGACCTAGGGCACTATAAGGATTCAAGCTAAAAATAGTGTCTCCTATTTCATGATCAAGGGGAACACCAATGAGGAATGTGTTATCAACATCAGTGACAATTGTATTAATAATATCATGAATGATATCCTTGTTAGTTCTAGGGCTGTTGAATAATGACTAAATGTTGGAGACAACATGATCAGAAATGTTCTCTTCATTATCCAAGAGGTTGTCTCTGTATTTAAGAGAGGATAGTGGTCTACAATATTTTTAGACTCTCTGAAAATAATTGTTGATTTTTTTATTTCTATCCCCATAAATTAGCCATATTGTTTTGAACGTTCTCTTATGTATGTTGTAATTGAATGTGAGCAGTGAATTGCATTTCATAGAAATACTAATTTATTGATTTTTATTTGTATCAATGTACGAGTTTGTGTTGCTATTTTGTATTTAACAAAGATCACTCTCAAGAACCAATATGTCACTATTAATTTTCATGGATTTTATGTTCCACCTATTTATAAAATTTTGTTTGAGAATATTTAATTTTAGACTACAAGAATCGTCCTAATTTGATTGAGTAATAAAGGACCAAATGTTTTTAATGAGATTACAACATCCTAGAACTAAGAACCAATAATAGATGAATATGAATGGAAGAGGAGGTTTACTTGTTTTGTAATAAATAGATACCGAGATAGGATATTGGCCATATTGGATTTTTGGGAGAGTGGTTATGGATATGGTGTCCCAATAATCTAAAGTGTGGTCATTAGTGAATGATCTACCTAGTTTTCTTGCAACCAATCTATTTTAATGACTATTGTACCATTTATATTTGGAACCAAAGATATAAATTTCGTTAATTTTATTGGTCTATATTGTAGCATTAAATTATTTCATAGTTATAGATTAATAGAGTGGACAATGTTTCTCATTTGAAGAAATAATATCATTAAAATCTCCAACAACAAACCAAGGAAAATGAATTCTAGAACTCAAGAAGGAGATGTCATTCCATAGAGTCTGCCCATCTTCATATTTGTTCTTTTCATAGAAAAAGGAATGGAAGATATGTGCTTAATATATCATAATTTCACAAGTGAATATTTTATCAGCCATATGAAATTCATTATGATTAAAAAAATATGAATGAACAAAAATACAATGAGTTTCATGGTTGGTGTTTCTTTAACTTGCGCCTATGAAGGTGCATCCAAAGTTAAAAAAGTGTAATAAATAAGTGTAAAATTTTATCTTTGGTTCAGAAATGGATAAATAATTGTATTCTAAATGTTGAACATTAATTTTAAAACCACAAAGTTGTCAGGGATTGCAATACCTTGACAGTTCCAATATGATATCGTCATTTTTACCAACATTTATTGTTAGAGCTCCCTATTTTCTTAAAATATGTTCCCTTATTCCTAGATGATATTATAACATTTTTAGAAAAATAAGGCCTTTAATTAGTCCCCTTCGTACCTTTAGTGGAGTCCACAAAGACAACATTATCACTTGAAATCATTGATTCTGTGGCATGATCTTGCATGGTATTTTTAACACACGATGTCATAGAGCTACTAATATTCTTATTGTTAACAAAATATAATATATTGTTATTAGATGAAATATGCTTAACATCAATGATGATGGTACATGATGTGGTGATTGGGTTAGGAGTACCAAACTATTTCCCTGTATGAGCAGTTGACTGCATCTCTGTGTACAAATCCAAAGTAAAGATGCATTTAGTCTTCCTAGTGGGGTCTTTTAAATTCTTCTCATTGTTTCTAGCATGTAATCTAATCGATGGTCCAGTCTGTTTTGGCTCACAAACTTTATTGGAATCCAAAACTACAATCCCTATAGTCAATACATGATCTTTTTGGGAATCCAGGACCTACTATAGGATATTGCAAGTAGCAGGTTCTTTTTGTGTCTTTTCCCCAACAGAAATAATAAGAGTGCCCAAATCTATGGGGCACTTTATCTGTTTAGTATGATATAATTTTTCCATCAAACCCATGACATCATAGTAAATCTATTCCTATATATGACCCTTCACCAAGAGAGTGGTTTCCTCTATATCAGTAATGGGATTCTCCAATTTTATGTAACTGTCACAATTTTTGGTAATGTTAATAATATTGGACTGTGTTTTCACATTAATATCATTCAAGTTTATATAAAGAGGTGTAGTGTTAACTGTACCACCAGTGTTATTGTTGATTTAAGATCTACAAATATGGTGGTTATAAGAAAAAGATTTCATTATCATGTTGCTATTTTATTTTTCCACCTCTAGTGTCGTAGATATATTCAAGGAGAAGGGATCCAGGATCTGTACAATTCCCAAATATGAGAAGGTGTCATCCTTCACAACTTTCAGGGAAATTAACCCCAGATAACCTACTTTGTTAGTAGTTAAAATTCATGAAAAATATGAATTTCATTTCATTTGAATTGGTGAAGATAAGGAATCATTCCTACCTAGATTAGTATCAACAATGATGATGAATTTAAGGAAAGATACTTGTTCATATGGACAAGTATCAATTTCTTATCTCTAATGTTATTTGATGTAGAACCTAATGGTATCAGTCACAAGTAGGATTTTTTTCCATATTCTTCATAGCATGTATGAGTTATATATCACTTCCCATATAGATCCTCATATAGTGCCATATGAATACTCATGTGGAAGCTGTTTTGGTATAATAACACGACTAGTTGGAGATTTTGATCCCATCCACCATTAAATTCAACTAATCATGTTATCAACAAGTCCTCGGGTGTATGAATATTTCATTAAGATTTTCCATCAGTTTGGGGGTGATAGGCCATATTAAAATTCATTTTAGTAATCATAGTATTTTGTATACTTCATACGAATTTAGAAATGAACCTTGAAACATTATTAAGGGTGATTGAATTTTTCACCTCAAACAACCTTACCACATCATTTACATATATCATGGTATGTTGTTGAAGAGAGGAAACTACCCAAATAGTGAAGAAATGGGTAGTCTTGGTGATTCAATACACTATAACACGTATTTTATTGTTTCCTTTAAATTTTCTTGGGATACAACTGATAAATACCATATTGAAATTTTCCCACATCCATTTTTTATTGTTAGATATTGTAATAACTGTCTAGGATGTTGTTTATCTTCCTTCACATTTTGATGAACCATGAACCTTAATGTGTAGTGTGAAATATACATTATCATATTATCCTAAAAATAATGATCCCAAAGGTCCATTTACATTTTAGAGAATATATAATTTTTATAGAATGTCTATCTATTAGCTTCGTCCATCTGTTCTTTCTTAAAGTAAGGTATAGACGGGGAATGTAGCCTTATATAAAATTTCAATACACCTTATTGAACAAAATTGAACTTGAGAAACTACCAATTATTCATATCCTGAATAAAATTTTCTAAAAAAGTATATTATCTTTGATATTTCTTGATCTTCTGTTATAATTATGGTTGCTAAAAAATATAGGATAGTGTAGATTATGTTCTATACCTTACAATTACCATGTCTAATTTTTTTAGGTCCCCCTTCAATGGATCTATAGGAATCGTTGTCATTGTCGACACAGAAGGGTATTTTCTACATAATGCATAAATGATTGTTTATACAATTCCTGGTGATAAAAAATTGAATAGTTATATCCTTTATGATTTCCCAATAGTATAAACTATCTCATGTAAAATTCATTATTCATGAAAATATACTTTAAACATTGATGGGGTGTGTGTATATAACATTTATCTTTAAAAAATATCATTCCTCTATATTTTATAAGAAAATATAACTATAGCTAACTCTATGTCATGCGTTGGTTAATTATACTCATGAGGGTTTCAATACAATGATACATAAGGATCCACCTAACAATATTCCATTTGGATGCACCCAACACCATTAAGAGATGAATCACCATAAATACCACATCCTTCTTCGAACGATTATAGAGTTAACACAAGAGTAGTAACCAATCACTTCTTCCATTATTGTAATCTTTTTTCACACTCTTTTCTCTAGAGGAAAAAGCCCATGTTGAGGTAACATAGTAAAAAGAACATAATGTCGTGAATATTTTTCCAAAATATATCCTATAATATCCTATATTTCCAAGGAAACTATGAATATTAGTTACTGTTGTTTGAAAATGACACTCCTCAATAGTTATTGTCTGGTAAGTGTCAAATTATATTCCATCATTGGTTACTATGTTCCCCATGAATTGATCATTTTTTAAATAGAAATAAAATTTTATGAATTTTCCAAAAATATTCTACTGCCACAATGTTTTCAAAATGAGCCTTAAATGTTCCTCATTATCCTTGTGACTTTTTTGATATATCCGAATGTCATCAATAAATACTACCATAAATTTATCAAACTATTCCTCAAAGACTCTTTTAAAAAAATCCATTAATTTAGTAGAATAATTATTTGAGACAATGGGAACAACAATAATCTCATAATTCCCTTATACTGTTCGGAAGTAAGTCCTTATAATATCTATTTCTTCACCCTTAATTAATGATACACAAATCAAAGGTCAATCTTAGATATGAACTGATCACCATGATAATGATCAAAAAAATCATCAATCCTTTAGAAAGTTTATTTATTATACACTATGATATAGTTATATTATCTATAATAAATGCATATACGCGTTGATCAATACTTATTCATTACAATGTGATCATGTGCCCCACAATGAGATACACTTGGTAAGATAAATCCCTTCAATAAATGATCTTAATGTTAGTTCAATAGTTCCTCTGACTACATATTCTCCATTCAATATGGGGTTTTATGTCTTACTGGATCCAGTTATGAGTTTAATAGATAATTGTACCTTTATTTATGAGGAGGATCTATTTAGTACATTGGAAAATAGGTAAATGTATTCTAGGATGATGAGTACATTTTCTATCATTATACATTCATTTCATTCTCCCTCTTTATTTATAATCTCTATAAAGAAGGATATTGGAGGTGATTTTAGTAAAATATTAGTCCATGATATCTCTACTTTGAAAATGAATATGGGTTATCTATTCAAGACTACTAAAATATCCCTTCTTGTACATTTTATTTTAAAATTATAAATTTAGATCTATTCCATCCCTAAAACATTGTGAAATTCCACCATGGGGATGGCTACTAGATTTTAGATGAGACTGTACTCTTAAAATTTATGGTTTTAGTTTCTATACATCATTTTTTCGTACATAATACCTCTAGGAGTCATGAATGAAGACTAAAAATCTATTAGTTCATTAACTTATAAAATATTCATTTCAAACATGGAATAAATAATTAAATGATAAAAACTAAAATCAAACAAATTACTTGAAAGGTATGAGATCACAACGATTCTACCTACCATTACATCATTGGAAACCTCTACTTTAGTCATTGTGAGTGAAAATTATCAACCTTCCCCCTTTTGCAATAATGAAATTCATCGTGGTTCCCCTCCATTATCCTTTAATTCGAAAGATGACTGTAAAAGTTCCAAAGTTATACACACATGAAGAAATGAACTTTTGGCTGGGCTTAAACAATTAATCATTTGTTATTAGTATTGATAAGTAGAGAGTTCACCTCAGCACAACAATTACAAGATATATTCCCATCTCTTCCACTATTGTATCACATTATTCTCCCATGCGATATATTTCCCATATGATTCTTCCCATATTTTTTGCATGAAGGATAGTGAACATTTCTTGCTCATAACATGTATTCAAAACTCCTCCTGGAGTTTGGCTCTATTTTTCTCTTCTTTTAATTCATTATATGTGAACATTGAATCTCTCTAAACACCAATTAAACCATAATAACCATCCTCGCTATCTCTTAATAGCATTCAATGTGTCAATTTTCTAGATTCATCCACAAATGGGGTCCCATTCTACCAAAGAATCTCTCATAATTTCCCTTATTATCTATAACCAGGTTAAAGGTGTATGGAACATGTCTTGTAATTTTAATCTCAAAGCTTATAACTGAATAATATTCTTTATGATTCAACTCTAGGATTTCCTTCCCCATTTTAGTTTTCATAAAATTTGATAAATATTTCTTTAAAAAAATACCCCAAAACTCTTCCCACACTATATCATCAATATACCTTATTTTTTTATTCTTTATAATCAAATTTCACCATTTATAAGATTCAATTTATATGTGAAAAACTTTCACATCGACTTTACCATTATATAGAAAATAGAGTAAAAAATGATATCTTCGATAAATCTTATTAATTATTGAGTAAATAAAGGATAACTAGATCCACTAAAATAATATAGTCATTAAAACATAAATAACTAAATTAAAAGGCGCTGCCTTCAAGGTTAATCTAGTCTCTAGACTTGATTCACATTGCCATTCATGAATCGAGTTATTTGACTCATCATCACTATGATGTTATCCATTATATCTTCCATCAGAACTTCATTAGTGCATATTTCATTACACTAATCATTTAGTAAGTTCCACTAATTTCCTATAATTTTTCAAAATGAATAAATGAATAGTGAGAAACGTGTTTCTTTTACAAATCCTATATTTATAATTGGATTTTATGTCCTAAAAAATAATTATTAAATATGTAAAAAATATACTCTAAACAAATTCATTATTTATATATCATTCATAATTGTTTATAAAAGCTTGTGATTCACCAAACATATCCATTGAGAGTTTCAAAATAGGTGTTCTATAAGTCCCGTCATCATTTACCACTTCGTGATCAATTCTAGCACAATGAGATGTTTTTTGGTGTTACAACAACGTACATCTATTATAGATCCACATCCACATGAGGTATCTGAACAAGGATATGATTTTTTAGTAAACACATTCTTAACAAACACAAAAATATAATGATGTTTTATTATATTTATACATGTCCCTAGGGTTATTCCTAATTTTTAAAATTCATAATTTACACAAAAAACGAAATTTTCTTTTGAGACCAACTATGACATTCCACCTTTTGTTGTTTAAATTTTCCTTATATGATATATATTGAGGACATTTTAATGTATACATTTCATGAAAATAATGTACATAATACATGAAAATATACTACATTATTCTAAATCAACTTGAAATAGATCTTCATGGTCTCCCCATAAGATACATTTACTCAATATTATATTTTAGGGACATATATAGAAGGAAATGGTTGATCATGAAGCCCAATACGGGAAATTGATTGGTATAAAAAAAATAGTGTTATCATGAGACATATCAATAATAACATGAGGCATAACAAAAGTGTACATACAATAAGAATAATATAATAAGAGAAACCTGAATTGTAACTTGTAAATGTGGATATGATATTTAAATGAAACATTCAAAAGAATATCATCATGGTTTATCACTAATATGTTGTAAATAAACATTACCAAGGTTATTCAACATCTTATTGTAAAACATTCCATCTCAAGATATTAATTTTTTTACCCAATGCATTAGAGTGGTATCAGGGAGCACTATTAATGTGTGTTAATATCATGGAATCTATATAGATAAAAGTAAATCATTTCATTACTAACACACAGAGAATAAAAAATAGATATATTATTAAAATAATTCCATATAAAAGATAGTAAATAAAGTATTATAATATCATTTTTATACTCTCATGACTAGTGCCAATGTGATCTACACCACAAATCCACACGCCTTTCCCCAATTGGATAGGGTCTGGTGACTATCATAGAGTAGGAATACCACTATAATGGGAGGCATTGTCTGTGGAAATGTAAAACCACACACACATATCCACGAATATAAAAATTATGAAATGTAAAAAAAAATACTCATGCATATAGACATCTATATCCCACAAACCACAGTATGAATAAAAGTAAAGAATGTAAAATGGGCCAAATAAAATTCCACAACAAATAATTCTATAACACTAGTCTATCTTGAACGGAAAGGTAATAAGACTACTATATTAAAGCCTTGGGAATATTACTCGGTATTTATGGTCTCACAATTAATCTTATGTAACTAGTATTCCTAGGATCTTGATTATTTTTTGATCATTTTTATAATACATGACATGTGTGGGAAAAACCCATGCATAAGTTAGTATAACAATTCAATGTATGGAACGCAAAAAAACTACAAATCATATAATAATGGTTATTATAGCCATCTATAAACTAGTATATCCAGAAAACACATATAATAAGAATATAATTATATTCTCAATATAAGTCAAATTTTTTATTGGTAATAAACCCTTGTAGTATACCTGCCTTGGATTGTAGCTCGAATATTCCATTGAGAACTCGTCTAAGAGAACACACTCATGGCTCCGATAACACTGATGATGTACATACAAAAGGTGTTTCTCATTGGTTCACTTTAGGAGAGAGTATACACAACAAAATATATTAAGAGAGAAAGATACAAAAAATTAGAATCACATCCAAAGCCATGGGGTGATTCCAATAACTCAATCGGGATTAACTAACTATGTAGAGGATTAGCGCCGGATTAGATTGGCCATGTGGATACTCAAAACACCACCTAGGGAGAAACAATGAATATATTATCTCATATGGGGCCTCTTAGGGGAATTCAAACAAAACTATCCAGTTATTATAGTGATGGGTTCATTGTTTTAGGAGTTATAAATATTCATACCAACCATTAGGGAAACGATAAGGGGAATTAACGCTAATTATTCTTGTCCAATACTCATAAGACGAGAGATATAATACACATATGAAAAAGTACACATAAAGTAGATGGGATACACATCGTTTACCTTTACCTCAGGTTCATCCAATTTAAATGAACAATTTTTTTAAACGGTGTCCATAGAGTATATTGAAGTACAAAGAATTTAATGGGATACATGCCATGTCCTTGTACACAGGGTCCGGTCTGTGTATACCATTGTTGTTCCAATAAAAAACATCAGACTGTGTACCCATTCCCATGTACCAATACATGGGGTAGCCAATGTCCATGATCCCATCCTCATCATGTGGGTGAGTGCCCTATGTTTAGGTAACCATCCTAATCCACCTCATGTACAAGTACTTATTTAGGTACATATAGAGTTATTCATTTGGTATACACAACGTGTAGCCAAGGGATATATGTTGTGTGTATTGTGTTTTTCTAGAAACCCTTATACTTCCTCCAGCACACATCCATACCACCGTCCCTTAAAAATATTGATACAATCACACCATTAACGTATAATCATCTGGGATGAATCTTTTAATCATTTGAAGAATCTATTATAGTGTATAATCCATTTAGAAGATGGATCTATTTATCATTTGTCTTTTTATATTGATGATCATGATATCGGGGATCCATCGCCTTATAAATTCCTCAGTCAATATCACTACCCCTCCTTCATGTCATGTTGATCCCAGATCTACGATCATAGATCATTGCAACAAGAAACGAGTGTGCAATGATTAATTAATCAATATTTGGCATGTCTCATTCCAATCAGTGAATGCCCACAAGAAATGCTGAATTGGGAAGAGGAAAAAACTCAATTAATTGGAATATACCTCAATCAATCTATGTGACAATCTCATTTTTTATATGATAATGACATTCAAATAATTCAATAAACAGAAAATTAGTTCTCCCAATAAATCCTCACAAATAGAATCTTATCCCTCAATCTTCACTATCCAAGAATCAATCCATTATTTGATAGATTCAAAATCATCCTAGAACAACATAATAGGGTATAAATTAATCAGAGTAAAAATCCTACCTTGATTTGGATCGATCACTAATGATGAATGATTGTTAGGTCATATTCTTCATCGGTATGATCCAGGGAATCAATTTTACGTTGATCATTGATACATGATCCTCTATTTTTAACCTCAGACAGAATCCATAAATCTCTCTGCAATTTCTCTCTAACATTTCTACGGTTTTTATGAAATCACTTTAAATTTTCCATAACAATATATTTAAATATTAGTAGTCCTTTGATTATCACAAATACGATAATTTATTTTTAAAATTAATTTATTCTTTTCAATGACCATGATGATTTTTCTATAAAATACAAGTGATGACTACTTTTAACTCACACCTAGAGTAAACCACATATTCATTTCTCAACAGTGCCCTCATATTTTTTATGCGGGAAGATGTGTAAAACCAATTCCACATTTTTACAAAAGATGAAGTTCATTTCTATTTAATATATTTGAAACAATTCAAAAAAGTATTCTGGGAACACTAGGCCTTAGAATTTCAGGTTGTCTCAACATGTGGTATCGTAAATAATCTATATAATATATAAAAAATCTACATGCAACACCTGAGGCATTATATTCTCCCTACTATGGGGATATACATCCCGGAAAAGCTAAATAGAGGGCTAGTCAAAATGATCTCGGTACTAAGGATGGATCTGAGCCTCCCACACCTATGTTTTCTTTTATAGATTCAAATAAATAAACATGACATGAACTACAAGAATTGATTTCCCATGAAGGATCCTCTCCAATATCCTCTATCTCCACTAGGTTCTCATCAAATTCATCTCTATCCTCGATGCCCATCTCCCCCCTAACGATAACATGCGATTGGTAATGCATGAATCACCTCAACAAAAGCACGTTAAATATGTCATATAACCATTCTAACACCAGTGGTAGAGCTATGTGGTATGCTACCTCATAAACTCTATGCAGTATATTGAATGAGCCAACGAACCTCAACTATTTCTTGCCACCCTAGTCAAATCTCCATAATCTACATCGAGGTGAAACACATAGGAGTATATAGTCCCATATTTCAAACTCCAAGGGACATCATTTCATATCAGTATAAGAATTATGATGGAATTTTTCTATCTCCATCCATTCCTGGATGAACTTTACCTTCTCTATTATTTCCCACACTAACATTAGGCCAATCAGTGATTAATCTCCTTAGTTAGTCTGAAAATGTTGGGACCTGAAGGGTAACAAATAAAAATATATGAATTGTGTCATACTATTGATGGAATGGTAGATTTTGTTTTAATAAATCTCATCTAGTGGTCAGTGATCCTACCAACTATAGACAAAGTCTATCATGGAATCTCGCAATATATCATCCAAAACATGAATGGTCCACCCATTCATGCCATCAGTTTGGGGGTGAAACTCTATAATTAATCTTAACTAGGTCCCATTTTCCTCTTATAATCCTTTCCACATTTAGGATTTAAAAAGAGAGTTAGGATTATATTCAGTCATTGATGGGACTCAATGGAGTAACACTCTCTCATACATGTAGAGGCATCCCAAGTTCTCTGTTGAACTCTTTTCTCAAATTTATATGATGTTGGACGAAATGATGATTTGTTAAATGATCACTCATACCGAATCATGTATGATGCGTCAAAAAGGTAAACCCATCACAAAGTCAATATATATCCTATCCCACATTCATTTTGGTGCATCAGGGGGTTCGGTGAATCCTGCTGGAACCTGCTTCTAACCCTTCACTTAGTGGCAACTAAGGCATCGAGGTATGAATTCTGTAAATCCTATCTTCATTCTTGGCCACCAAAACTGACATTAGAGGTTCTTGGTACAACATTGACATGCCATGTTGTACCACCATAGGATATTTGAGAAATTCTCTTAGAACCTATTCATATAACATCACTAGTAACATTCCACGTCCATTGAAAATATCAAAGTACTACCCACCATTTAAAAATCCATCAGGACCATGGCCTATAGAAATACGAGCACATAAAGAATAGTAGTGGGAATCCCCTTGATTTTCCTTTATGAAACACAATAAGCGTTGTGGTGGGAAAACCACCAACTGTATGTAGGATTACCTATCTCCATCCACAAAGGATAACTGCATTGAGACAAAGTTATTTGATGCCTCATTCACCAATTGAAAACAATATCCCCTGCTAAGATCATCTAATACCACGTTCTCCTTCCCAAGGGTATAGAAAATTTCAAAGTCTTGATCATGGAGGAACTCTATATATCACCTCTAACTCAAGTTGAGATCCTTTTAATAGAATATTTACATGATACTATTGTTGTTCGAGTAGATGTTAACCCACTAACCTATCTAGTAGATTCACCTCATATTCAATGTGAAGACTATTTCTAATAAATCTAGATAATGGGTCATGTAGTTCTTAACATGTGGGGTGAAATGGAATGAACCATCGGCCATCACCACTATTCTCTGCATTAGTACACAACCATTCATGGTTCTTGATGTATCAATGAACACTACATACACAAAACCCTCCTTTGAAATTATCATGATGGGAGAACTTTTTAAATTATTCCTGACATGCTGAAAATCCTATTAACATTTTTCTATCCACATGAATGGCCGCCCCTATTGATTAAAAATGTAATGGGTGATGATACTCCTGTGAAATCTAGTCTCAATATCCAATAATATCCTACCAACCGAAGGAATATCCTCAAAATCATCATTTTCATAGTTGATCTTATGTTAACATTTCCTTGACTTTGGCTAGGTCCACGTCCACTATATCTACTAAGATAAGTTTTCCCAAAAAATGGACCTCATAAATCGAAAACTAATAATTTTGGAGATTTATATAATAATGGTTCTCCTAGAGTATGTCGAAGAACTATCCATAAGTGTGTCATAGGATTCTCCTAGTACACTGAATAGATAAGGATATCATTTATGAAGAACACAATGAACCTTTCTTTGAATGTCTATAATATCTGATTCATGAGTCCAATGAACACTGTTGGGTTGTTCATCAGGCCAAATCATTTCACCAATTACACGTAGTGACAACAGTGACATCATAATGTCATTTTTATTATATCCTCATCCCATACTAATAACCGGTGATAGAATGATCTGGGTTCAACCCTAGAGTTCCATTTCACCCCTCTAAACAATTCAAAGATGTCATTTATTCTAGGAAGTGGATACTTGTTGTTCACAGTCCCTTAGTTCATGTACTGGTAGTCTACAAACAGCACCAAGATCCTATCTTCTTTATTTTAAATCAAAATATGGGATACCTAGGGTGAAACCCTTGGTCTCATGATTCCCTTACACACTAATCCCCATAATTGTACCCTCAACTCATGAATATCTTTGGGATCCATTCGATAAAGTAGTATAGATATCATAGTTATCCTACGATGTAGATCAATGTATAAGTCTATATCTAAGTGGGGAGGTAAACCAGGAACATATTTTGGAAATCCATCTTCATTCACCACCACTAATGAAGGAAACATGGAACTCATAATATCCACAACATTAAAGGTTATGCTATCAAACTAATGATTAATTAGCTTCACCATCCAATGCATGAGTTTATGTTTCATTCCTTGTGTTTCCTTTACACCCAAATAAATACAGTTCCATCATTGTGGACACACAACACACCACTGCTAAAATATTAATCTAGTCAAGAAGTCTAGATAACTGTCCCATTTCATGAATGATTTCATAAGGCAACAAAACATCTTCCAAGATATTCCAATTGAAACACTCACCTCCAAGGTCCAAGTCACACAATATGAACATGTGTGTCACCACTGTGTCTTCTCCAGTATGAGCCTCCTTATGAAAGGTCATATTCAATCGACCAACTGGAATCTATAATTATCGAACCTAACATGTGGTGATAATGGATTGACTAAAAACCATTTTTATCCATAATGAATCTATGGTAGAAAATATATAGATCATACCCATAATCATTCCTATATCACTTAAGCTATAAGCCTCAACTGCCTGAAGCAATCCTGACCTCTAACCTAAAGATCTCTAAGGCTAGTACAGACCACTTGGTGGTGGTTGTAAAAAGTTGAAACATCAACCACCTATTTCTTCTCTCTCACATCATCTTCCACAACATCAGCCATGTAGAATTTTCTTCTCTTATAATTGTCTATCCCTTAGAGTCCCATCTGTGGTATTTATGTCAGCTATACAATGGGTTGGAAATATCAGGATAGATGTCCCATGACATCACATTACTAGCAAAAAATCTCTATAGGCCGACAGGACCCACCCTATGAGACATTTAGTATATATCGTATGTCTTAATTCCTCCTTCAGAAACATCTCCCATATCTAGGTCTCGGAGACATACATTAGCTACCTAGAAATGAGGTCTTTACACCTGCTTTCCCATAACTGATAACCACAATTTGTATATTCTCATCCAAGAAAAATTTTACCACCAAAGATCTCTCTAGAATCCCAGAATATTTAGGAATGTACATAGGGATAATTCTTACTTAGATGTCAATACACAGTCCTTGATTAAAGGTCATATCCTTATTGAACTGATCTCAAACCATATCCATTGAGTACCAAGAGAGGTTGGGAAACATCGATGAATAATCACCCACTATCATGCAACCCAACTGGTTTTAGAGAAGATCTTGGATACATACAACCCTCAATTTAGCTGGTGTGAACTTTTATATGAATAAAAAATCAAACTATATACACCTATGAGTCTTCTAATTATAATACATCATAACTGAATGACCCCACTACCTTGATAATCCAATAAGAAGTATCACTATGAGGACCACCATCTACTCTATTTGTGTCATGACTAGATAGAAAATATAGGTCATCAGCTCATGAAAATACTCATCCACCAGTGGGTCATGCTCACATGAGAACGTAGTGGGGGTCTATCACTGAAATTTATTGAGTGCTCTTGGAATTTGATCCCAACCCACTGGTAATTTGGTTACCATGTTCTTCACTACAGGTGATGGTATAGATAGAGCACCACATGGACATAACATCTCGATAACTGGTCCTTCTATCGAATAATCCTCATTGAGGAGATCATCCTCGTTATTGGGAAACTGGATCCTAGATTTCATATAATGTTGGGTAAGTCATAAAGAAACATTGTGTAACATCATTATTGAGTATATCTAATGATATGAATCAAGAAATACATTGAAATAAAACCTATTACTATACAATACATGTACCATTGTTTCCATAAACCATTCTCATATAATCTTATTTCTAAAGTAGAGCCAATATGCCTCCGATACCACCCTACCATGACTCGTCCCTATGGGGCCCATGCATTGACTCCCAATTCTCACCTCCAATAGGTCGGCAGTTGGTGGCTAGTGCCATGTAAGCATATCACTAACATGGGTGGAATTTCCTATGTACCTATACACATGAACACATTTACCACCCAAAAAAATACTGAAATATAATAATAGAATGACCAACAAATTCATGCATTTATTTCCCCAAAACACAGTATGATAGGAATTAATGAAATTAAATAGGGGAAAATACAATCCCACTACAAAGAAGACTATAACACATCCCACATGAAGGTAATGTTACTGAGACTACTATTTGAATGCCACAATAACACACCTTGATCATTATTGTCTCACAAATAACCATATGGTTCTGATCCACCTAGGAATTTGTCAAAAGGTGGATCATCTATATTAGAAATGAAATTTGTTGGTAAAACCATGTAGGGGTGAGTACAAAAATACTCCATAGGACCCACCTAAATCCCACTATGAATATATTAAAGATAAATTCATTCATCTCTACATAGTTATACATATATATAATATATAATAATAATATCCATATATTCTCAATATAAGGAACACATTTTATAGGTATCCCACACTCATAGTATACCAGCCTTGGATTCTATCTAGAAGATCTTATAAAGAAGTTGTCTAAGAGAACACACTCCTATGTTTGATAACACTGACGATGTCCATTCGAGAGGTACTACTCATCAGGTCATGTCGTGAGAGAGAATACACACTAAAATATATAAAGAGAATATGATACATAAATGAGGATCAAAACCATGGCCATGGTGTGGTACCAAATACTCAATATGGATTAACCCATTATGTAGAGGAACAACACCCTGAATTACTGGTCATATCGATACATAAAACTCCACCTAGGGAACAGAAATTAATAGAGGATCCCACGTCAAGCCTCTTGGGGGAATTTTAACAACATTATTTCGGAAGTGCTATTAAAGGGATCATAGTCATAGATGTTGGAAGTGGTTCATTCCCACTTGAAGGGAAATGATAAGGGAAAGAAAACCTAAGTAATATTTTTGATGATATAAAAGAACAAAGAGCTAAACCATGTATGAAAGAGTATACGGTGTGTATAGGGGATACACACCATATCCCATGACCCTAGGTTCTATATATGTAAAAGGATTGTATCATTAAAACCATTCCCATTTTTTATATATGATAACATGTTGTGTAGAGGTGTTACACACTATATCGATGTACATTGTGTTACATTTGTGTACTATAACCATGTGCTAGTACAAGACGTTAAACTGTGTACCTATTCCCATGTCCTAGTATATGAGGTATCCCATATACATGATCTAGGTCTCATCGTGTGGTGGACTACACTTAGAGTAGAGAACACAAGTATACCACCCAATGTTTTTGTACTTACTTTACATTCATTCAATGTTATTAAAATGGGATATATGTCATATATCAAAGGGATACATGTCATGTGTATTAAGTTTTTTCAATAACCATTCTTCCTCCCACTAATGTCCATGACACCTTTACTTCATAATTAAGATCCAATCATTCTATTATCCTTGGAACTTATTCGTTAATCCTCACCATCACTCAAACTACGGATTTTGTGTCCAATCAACTCAAAAATAGATCTATTGTTTGTTCTTCATTACGCACTAACAAATAATTATGAGCATGAGGTTGGGGATCCAATATTGTCTAAATCACTCCATATCCATCATCATGCCTCTTTTGTGTCGTGTCTATCCTTGATCTATGATATCAGATCGTTCCATCGTGGAATGTTTGTGTAATGAATGATTGGTTGAGCCTTTTCATTCCATGGTCAAATGAAGAACAGAAGTGATCAAAGATGAATGGGGGAGAAGAAATAACAAATCCACAAAAAGTAATGGACCTTTATCATTACTCATGTCGATCATGGTTCATTTTTTAGAACTATAGTAGATGATAAGTTGAAAAAATTCCACAAACATCAGCCAAAAATAATTTTTTATTGGCGTGTTCGTTTGGTCACAAAAAAATTTTAAATCGATGCTTACAAAGAGCTCTACGCTCTTTTGTCTTAAGGGAACTCAAGGTAACATGTTTTAAGTAAAAAGTCCTAAAATTCCACTAAAACAGATGTTTTGGTCAGGGTATCGGAATTTTTTAACATTCTATGTAATTTCAATATCAATTAAGTGGGTCTTATTGAATTTTTTGGTGGGGAAGAAATTTATTCCTATAGATTTCACTCATATTGATATTAAGGTTTTTATGTTTTACCGTTTTTCGTAATGTAGTATTATTTATAATGATACAAATTCATATTTTTTATATTAACATATAATAAATCACTTATATAAATACATATAACAACATATTTATGTAGAAATTTATTTCTAATTTTATAAACTAAATATTTTAATTAATTTCATTTTAAGTAAAACATTATCCATTTTATTTACCATACATAAATGCACTAGTTTTTATATAATAATTTTTCATGTAATGTTTTTTTATAAACATTCTTGTGTCAATAAATAAATAAATATATGTATGTATATGTGAATTCAAATATAATAATATAAACACATATTTTATAAATTTATATAAAGAAATTTAAAACCATTTTACATTATAAAATTATATATATATTATTTACATATAAAAAATATGATTATTAATAAAATTATATATACTTATATTATATTCTTGTATATGTAAATATTTATTATACGTAATATATTAAAATAAATAAAAGTCAATATATCCCAAAAAAAGATATATTTTATAAATTTATTTAAAAATAATTATATAATATATTAATAAATAATATATACGTAAACATGTATATGAATATGCATAAATATCCCTAAAAAGGAAAAACAACATGGTACAGTGGTAAAGGAATTCAATATTCAAATGAGGGTTTGGGTGTTCAATTCAATTCATTCTCTACAGGCTAGAAATTCAAAATGCTCTAATAAGGTGCTTATTGTTTTTAAATAGTTCATGGATGTATTAATAAATTAGATGACCTCATGGAGGTTAGAAAAAAATTAATTTTTTCCTTAAATAACACTAAAAAAATGGATGTCAAATATAGAATTTAAGAGGACATTTTTAGCACTATTAATAGGACCCATTAATATTCATTTTTTTTATTGTTGTTAAAGTCTACCCATAAACACCACTTTTGTAGAATGTGCTTTTTAAGAATAGTAAAATTTGATTTAATATAACTATTAAATCATTGTTTTGTAGTGGTGATGTTACATATCATCTATTCATAGAGTCGATGCTCTTATATTGTTCTAGGTTTTATGTCCTCCATACTTGTAGTTTAGGCAGATTTGGTACTAATTTATGATACCTAGGAGTGGGACCCCTGTCTAGGGTCATCAATCCTCAATCATCTCAAGGTGTGGATCCCCCATTACAAATATATTGGTTGAGTGGTATTCCCAAGATGTATCATGGTGTGATTCCTCTAACTTATTAGCAGTTACCCCTACCTTACTATAGTGTGGGACCTCATATATGGGGTGGTACTCACTCGTCTTTGAGAAGCGGTGGGGTGTGTGTGATCCATATGAGTAGAGGCTTAATTGGTTGTAGAGAACAACTATATGGAGGGGTCTCTTCCACATACTATTTGTGACACCTGGTTTGGATTTAGTGCTCCCTTGATGCGGTGAGGAATTGGTATCTCTTTATAGGTACTTCAGTAGTATCACTGGATGGATATGAGATAGTAATCCATTGCTTGTGGGGTATCAGTGAGATTATGGTAGCCCTTATCACTCTTTAGATAATATTTTCATGGTGCATTGAGAAGATTATTTATCCCTATAATGTATATAGTGGTGTGGAGTGATCCTCTAAACCTGGGTTCTTATGAGCATCCATGGGGTGCAAGATAGTGGTGACATGAAGTTTGTTTTTCTATGAACTACTGTTGGACATTTAGTTGTTTTTAGTGGATCGTGTCACTATAATGGGCCATTAGGGATGTAAGGATTCTTAAGAATGATCAGATCTCTCATACGAGCTCCCTTTAGGATAGAAGGTCACATGGAGTGTGTTCTCCAGGGTGTGTGTTTCCTTTACTACCTCAATATAAATCATGTGGATTACAATGAGGTCAGAACCCTAAGAGACATAGAATCTATAATGAGTATATATATGTTATTTTAAGAGTACCTCTAATGACGTCACAAGAAATGGTTGGAAAACCATGTGGACTAAGTTGACAAATTATGTATTGATGAGGATTGTTGGAGATGGGATTTTTATATTGTGTGGGTTTCAAGTAGTTGTTCGAGAATTCTATTTCATTTCAGTTTCTCACTATTCATTTTTATTTTTTGGAGGAAATAATGACTATTTTTATACTCAGTCCTACAGAGGCATTGCCTTTACATTTTTATCTTTTACAAATGACAGACCTTTTTATGGAATCTTTGGTTTACTCGAAGCATGCAGATCTTAGTGAGTTAGAGTAACCGAGGTGGTCAACTGTTCTTGACCAAGTAGCTTTCTTGAAATTTATATTGATAGTGATATCCATATTTCGATAAATATAGAAAATTTTATATATTCTTGTGTCCTTTTATTTTTTCCAATTCATAGTTTGGTTTTGCTCTAGTTGTTGATAAATATATATATTTACCTCTATTTTCATCTTATATTATCTCTACAATATTTCTTTTAGATTTCTATGGGTCTGTGTGTATAGGTAATATAGTCTATGGCCTCCATTTGAGTGACATGACTTCTGAAGTATAGATTCTATCCCATGAATTATTGGAAGATTGTTTGCGGTGGTCGTAAAGAAATCCTTGTTGTGATGATTCATGATTATAATTGTTACCCACTACCCAGGATAGATGATCTTTTCATCAAGTTAGGAGGAGCTAGTTAGTTTTCAATGATCGATCGACAATTAGCATATCACATTTTGAGGGTGATAGATTATGATATATATAACTTTTCATTTAGATGTAGGCATGGGTCATTTCAGTTTTTTTCATGTCATTTATTGTAATGAATGCACTAGTAGTGTTCAAGGGGGTTATGAACTCAATGTTGTCTGAGTTCTTGGATGGGTTCATTGTTGTATTCATTGATGACATATTATTTTACTCATAGTTATAGGAGGAACATTCTGAACATCTTAGAGTTATCCAATATTTCATTTGGTAGAACTATATTTATTGAATATTGTACAAGGGTCTCTTCAGGGTGAGATAGGATGGTTTCCATGCACATGTGGTGTCATGTTAAGGTTTGGTAGTGTACTTTTTTAATTCTATATGCCATTGTTTCATAGGTATCACCCATGAATTTGGACAAATATTATACTTTCCTTGGAATTTTAGGTTATTAATTGAATTTTGTAAATGATTTAACATTGGTTGTAGCCCCTTTGATAGTGTTTAGAAAAAAGTACCAAGATTCTATGAGTTTTAATGAGTGAAAATAAATATTCAACTAAATTAATAGGAATTTTTTTAGTGCTCATGTTCTACTATTTCCAAAAGAGGGCATTTTGTGTGAGGTTTTCTATAACACATACCATTTGGGATTAGGATGCATGCTGATGTAATAGAGAGAAGTGATCTATAGTGTATCCAGGAAGATATTTCCATGTGATAATAACTATGTCGAACATGATCTCAAGTTGGGGGTAGTTTTGTTTCTTCTAATACTTTGGTGGAATTACCTCCGCCGTGAGTGTTCTGTGTTTTTCACATACCATAAGTTCCTCAGATATGTTTTCTCACAACATTACCTAAGTCCTCAAAAGTGGAGGAGGATGTAGTTTCTTCAAGATAATGATTTTGAAATCATGTAAACCCCATGGAATGGTAATGTAGTTTTTGATGTGATGAGAGGGATGTACCGAGTTGATGTATCTCAGGAGTCCATGGATGTTTTTAATTGGCCAGTGGTGCATTCAGTTATGCATCTTGAATATGTAGAGTAGTAGTTGTGTCGATAATTATTAGATAACTATCATTTCATTTTTAATTTATTATGTGTAAGGGTTTTATTATGAAGACATGGAGGAATATGTGATGTGTTATTGTGTTGTCCATGTAGATTCTCCTAAAGGGTGGTCATAGTATCTTTGTAACTGAGTTTTCTTATAGTAATTACTGCTTTCCCAAAGTTTATTCAGGATGGTGTAATCAAAGAGAATCATACCTCACCACTAGCAGTGAATGTTTGTGTGAAAATGATGTATCATTGATTGGGGATACAACTTATGTTGATGGTGGTGAAATGATAATTAAGAGTGATTCTAGAATGATGTCGGGTTTATTAGCAGGTGAATGTGGAGAACCATGTTCTGGTAGGTTTTTTCATTCCATGGGTGAACCCAACATGAAATGGAATAAAATATCAATATATTTTTCTAACAGGGATACCCTGAGTTTAGGGATACTATGATGCGGTTTTGGTGATAGTATGCCAATAGGAATAATTATATAACCTTCTAGAGATCTGTGAGTTGAGAGAAGTGGATGTTTTAGAGATCCAGTGTATGGGGGATGTACTCAAGATTCTCAGGGTGCCGAGGACCATTATATTTGATAGGTATATTCATTTTTCCTTGCATTTATAGAACATATTTAATCATGATTTTGGCACTGAGTTATGCCTTATCTCTTCTTTCCACTCTTATATAGATATGGTGGTAGTGAAGATCATACAGAAAATTGGGGAAATGTTGTGGGGATGCATGTTATAATTTTATTGATCATGGTTATGGAACCTAAATATCATCGAGTTTTCATAAAAAAATAGATATAAATATTCTATTTGAATAGCTCTGTTTGAGGATTTATATGGTCAGATGTTTCGTTTTCTATTTTACAATACTGAGGCTAGAGAATCAGAATGTCTTAGTCCCATTGTGGTATAAAGTATAACTGAGGATATCTAGTTGGTTCGTGAGAGAATGAGGGTGGTACATCACAATTTTAGTATAATTTTGATCATAGTAATATACACCTAGGGTTTTAGGTTAGAGTCTATGTATTATTTATAGTATCCCCTCAACATGGGAAATAACTATTTGATAGGGGAGTATGATTTCTACAGGATTAATTTTTACCTTTTTAGTGTTGATACAAGTTTTTGAGGTGGTTTGTTAGTTGGAATTTCCAAAATTGTTGGATAATATACCTGATGTCATCAACATATCCCATCATCATCAATATCATCACGATGACACCACAATTACTTACCAAGGATTGTTGGATATTGTGGAAGATGAAAGAGTAGTGGAGTGGATAGGAGTGATCCTGGATAATTAAGAGTATGTGTTTTGTGTTTGGGAAATCACAGTGGTCCACGTGTTATAGAGTCATGGTGTCTTGGAGTAGAGTAATGGGTTGTGATAGTAGCCAATGTGTTCTAAGTGCACGATGCTTTTTTAAGGGTATCTTAGATCAATTATTTTTCTAATGTGATGTTTATATCATGATATGTTATGATAGGATTCATTTCACTTAACGTGTTATAGTAAAAATCACCTAACTTATGGAAAGGGGTGGACCTAATTCCTAATTCAGAAACATTAACAATGATGCAATTAAACCTATCTGGGTTTGTCAGTGCTACCCAGAGTGGATACTATCATGACATGGAGGATGGAATTACCTAATTCATAAGTTTGGGGAAGTGTGGTTTGTGGGTTTTGATGGATGTTTATATGAAAATTGTGAAATTTTTATGGTTGTGCGGGAGGTTGATTTGTATTACATGGCTTGTGGATGGTATTATATGTTTAGGTGATGTGGTTGTGTAATTATGAGCATGAGTGAGATTTTTTCCAGCCATTTGGTTTCATATATTTTGTTAGTAATAGAGTGAGGAGTTATAGAATCCTTGATAGGTATATTTTAGGATATTTTTTAGACAAAAATTATTTCAAGGATAGGTTCTTCATTCATGAGGGGGAGAATCATTTGATTAGTATCTAATATTACATTATATATCATTACTCTTCATTATGTTTGATATTTTAGTTGTCCGAGGTATTCGTGGGAGGCTTTACAATTTTTATGTAGAGGATGGAGTTGTAATAGAATTCATGTAAGAAATTCACACTATGTAAGTGGAATACATGTTGTGAAATAGTTGTTCATGGCCTGCGTAGCCCGTTCATTCACATCTAGTTTCATAGATATATATAAACTATGATATAGATTATATTTCATGTTAATATAATTGACTAAATATAATAAATTATTATTTTGGATACTAAATATTAATCCATGTGGTGAAATTATGGATTATCCAAGGTTTATAGGTTTTATAAATGTTATACAACCTAAAACCAGTGGATTTTAGGTTATTTTATGACCACAATTATACTTTATTTCTCATTTAGATATTTGTATTCTATCTCATTATTTTCCATACCTTATCAATTTTGGGGGAACATTTAGTCATCTTCCTCCTGCTCCAATCTATTTGTTCTAACTGGTCCTTGTTATAAATCTATAACAAATTCACCTCAATCATTAGTACATTTTCATTCAATATTCTCTTGGGTAGTCACTGTGGAAATGTTGTTTTTGATTTCAATTTAGGTTTGTCTTTATTTTGAAACTCATTTAGTATGGTGTTGGTTGATAATCATGTTTCATGTGTGGTGGTGGTTTTAGTGCTTTTTTTCACCCTTCGGTGAAAAAAAATATTGCAATTATTCTCTATTATAGGTAATCCTCACTCTTAGTATTGTAAATTATATTTATGTGATCTTCATTTTTTCATAATTTTAATTTTTTTTGAATTTGTTTTGCATTTTTTTCACCAATTCAAAAAATAATCCTTATTGGGATTCATTCTTAAACTATAGTTGTTATTATATGATAACTTCTAGTCTGTTATTGAATGATAGCACCTGAAAAAAAAATTAGTGAATAGTTATTTTGATAAAAATTGGTTTCACGTGGACGTTTGGTTTGTGTGATAATACCAATGCTAAATAAAGAAGATATATAATAATTCCCTTAAATAAATATGAATGTTGGAATGTATGTCATAGTGTGTTCCAGTACATGTTGTGTTTCCCTACATGGGTTGGAGTATTTTGTCATGAAATATGTGACCATCTAGGTAGTGAATTTTTGGGGGTTGTGATTTGGAAGTTGGATGACAAGGATGTGTTGTGTGATTTGGTGCATTATGGTGTTGTGGTTGTTGTGTAATGGTTGTGTCACATAGGTTATGGAATCCGGGATGTGGAGTATAATTTTTGGTGAATATATTTCAGTGCATATATTTTGGTTTAGGGGTTTTGTTCCATTGGTTTTGGAATAGAGGATTTAGCATAGATGTTGGGGTTGATATGTTATCGAATAATGGGTTGGTTGTACTGGTTGTGGCATACTGGCTATGTTATGTTGTGGTTTTGGTTTTGATATTTATGATATGTGTTTTTGTTATCACCGATGATGGAATGGGTGATGATATGTGATAAAGATGTTCAATATTTCATTTAATAGTCGTGGTTATGTGTGTATGTCCTTTTTAGGGGTGTGGTTGTTCTTGTTTCCTGAGATGTAGTGGAATAAATAAGTACTATGAATAAAATAAAAAAATGAATGGGGTTTTAACTGAATATAACGAAATGAACATGGTTATCTATTGTAAATTTCTTAGTAAATAAATGTGGTAAAAATTATAATATGAAAATGTTAAATTTTGTGTGGCATCTATGGTGAGTTTCATATAGTCGTGGAAGTTGTTGAGACAAATAATTTGTTACATGTGGGGGTTGTGTGGGGTGAGATATTATTGATTATGTGAAAACCTATGTGGGGTATTTTGTTCATTATCAATATCATTTATGTTTATGTTATTTTATATTCACACCATCTATGTTTGATAACCTTTCACGAGCTTATGGTTTCAGAGTGTCATGTGTTTTATCTGACATCTTGGATGGTATTGATATGGATAGCTAGCTACCTCATCTCTACAAATAATCCATTAGAAGTGAATTTTTGTCCTAGAATTATATGGGAGAGATTAGTTGTATTGGAATGGGTTTATTCGGGTGAGATGAAATGTGATTGGATCGGTGTTTTCTAGATCCATGTAAAGTGGTGTGATGTGATATATGGCGGAGTTCATGCATCGAAGTAGGAGGAACGAGGTTGATTTCCATCACATTAATGATACTATACATCTTTATTTTTTGTTATACTACTAATTTTATTGCATGACCTAGGTGTCTTCGAGTAGGATATGATGTGCTGTGATGTGATGAGATTCCTAGGTCTCAAAGGTAGGATGATATTTGATGTGATTTGATATGTGTAGAAGGGATGGGGTCATAGGGCATTTGACATTAGAGATTAAGAGATAAACATGGTGGGGAAGATGCAGTGATTCACATTTCGTTATTTTGATCTTGATGATTTATTATGATATTGGATGAGTGATTTGTGGAGTGATCCATGGTTAGGATCTATTTAGTTAGACGCCCTGTATAGGATCTTCTAGGTCATGTTATTTCTTCACTAGTGAATTTTAATTATGCTTTTTAATTTTAACATGAGGCATTAGATATGTCTCTATTAATTATACGTGATAGTTCACTATATATATAGAAAACCTGTTCAGTTATCCATAATGACTTTGGGGAAGAATCTAAAAATTATAAGGTTATTAGATTCATAGTTGAGTTACTATTTAAGACTGGCCATTTAGGAATTTACTCTAGATACTGTTATATTAATCATAAAATAAATATAATCATGACATAAATATAATTATTATACATTCATTATATCATAAAATACAACCATAAAATATTGCTATGACAAATGATCTATTTTACAATCGTGGGGATAATAGGTTATATGTATGTATGAGTAATGTTTGCTTTTTTTAAATATCATTATGGAAGAATAAATTTATTTTTTATATATTTTTAATTATATAATTTATATCATAATATTTCAATAAATAAACTTACATATATAATTAATTTTATGTGCTGATCAAAAACTAATTGCATCACCCCATGGAGGTGGCGATCCACACGTATAGAGGGACAACATTATCAATTTTTATTAGATGGAATGATATAAATTTAGATGAGAAAATATATCTTTATAATTTTAAATATGTTTTTAATATCTTATATAAACATGAACTCCGTTTTTATGACCAGCCGTGAGAGTTGGTGGTGGAAGACAAATCACATCAGTTCGTAATGTGGTTTTTTACCATACACACAAAGGGAAATTTCATTTCCTATTCAAGGTAAGATGATATGGATATAGTTTTTAAAATTAACAGAATAAAATCCAAGTATATGTAATATTATTTTTTTAATTTTATCTTGTTTTACTAATAATCCAAGGAGGTAGAAGACGAAATAAAACTAAAATGTTCGGATAAGAACTATACATTTTTCAAGCAACATCCATTATATTTAACATTATAATCACTACTATTGGTATTATACCCATAGTAAAACCTCTATAATGAGGATAGGGATATTAATAATGTAATTTTATCGGGAATGACTGATCTAAATAATTTTATGTGTGAATAAAGTAATAGAAGAGGAACCCTTTTATAAGAGAGGGAGGGGATCCTTTGGAATTTCATAATGTATTAAATTAATTTAAATTCATTTTGAATTTCCAATTATTCCATAATTGATATAATTAAAACAAAATATGTTGATGAATAATAATTTTCTCATAAAATGAAATTTTGACCAGTATAGAGTATGTTTTCCATTATCTCGGTTTTATCACACTTTAGCACTTTTTTAAAATTACAATGATAACAATTATTTTACTCATTAAGGGTCAATTTATTTATTATATAGTATAAACATACGATAAATGGATCATTTTTGGTATTATAAATCATGTCCCAATAAATTTTCAGAATATTTGGTTTTAATTATTTTTAAAATATTTAATGAAAAATGTATTAAAAAATACAATTAATGTTAATTTTTTATCTATTCATTTAATTTGAATAAAAACAACCATAAAAATGAATGAATTCAAATAAAATTCTTTAAAACATCAAAAATAATATTTTTTTTAATATTATTATAACATAATAATTTTTTCAATTATATAAATTTTATCATATAGAAAAAATTATTTCCCTTTAAATAAATAAATAATTTTTTCATATTTAGTATGCAATTACGATAATTATTTCATCACTAAATAAAATTACCATAAACAACATTAATTATTTATTCATATTAATATATATAACAAAACATATCTTCTTTTTATCCAAATTTTCTTTAATTTAAAGATAATAACATTAAGAGAATTATAGGTTTTACTTATCTTTACTTAAAATATTATAAATATCAATATCATGTTTCAATTACAAAAAAAGTAATATATTTGATCTTAAGATTATTATTTATCATATATAAACTTAAAATAAAAGACTTTCATGTTTTAGGGTAAACTTTTTGTCCTTATCATATAATTTTTACCCTTCATTAACCCATTTTACCACTGTAGTGTTGAAAATTATTTATTATGGTTACTATTCATATTGACCAAAAATAAAATGGAACTATTTAACAAATTTAGATCTATGGAATATATTTTTCTTCATTTAATTTATAAAATATGAATAATATAATTTCAATTGAGAGTAACAAATCATAATGAAAACCTGTATTTCAGAAACCCCATCTTTAAGAATAACCATGTTTATATTAAAACTTGAGGTATAAAATTAATTATAAGGATAGAAATTGGACTATGTTTAGTCAAAATTATCTACTTAAATTTAAAAAAATTAAAAATATAATTTTATTTAATACATTTAATAAACAAAAAGACATTATTCAGTAAAAACAATATTTTAATCTTTTCATTGACTGATCCATCATTTCATAAAAATATAAAAACTTCCCACTAATATAATTCTGATATAAGAAATTTAAAATTGAAACCCTATTTATGAAAGAAATTTTTTAAAATTTTTAGAAACTAATTTTATTATATTCACATGAAAAGTGAATATATAATATTTGAAATGAATAAATTTTTGAAACATAAAATGTATTTTTAAAAACTTCTCTTATTCTTTTCAAACAATTAATCAGTATATATGTATTGATTAATAAATTTTTATACATTTCATTAATTAGTTAATTCTACTAATACCCACCAATTTGAAAAATATTTTATAATAGTCATATTTATAAAATATTTTCTTGTACGTTTATCCTCTGATTTTTTCATCCATTATGATATAAAAAATATTTCTTTTAGGATATTAAGATAACATAGTGAAACTTCATTACTATCATCAAAATTAATAGAAAAAATTCTATTACACTTTTAATAAATAAATTTAAAGGTGAACCTTCTATAAAAACTATATAACGATTCTATTAAAATTATTAAATTTCCAAATATTAAATATATATTCCTTACTAAATTATCTGATTAATAAAAATGAAATTTTTAATGCATTTATGAAAAAATTTGATGTGGAAGAAAAAAATACCCAATCAAAAAGAGGAATAAGATCAGAATTTATTTTAAAAATGACTCTTAAAAGTGTTACATGAATTTATTAATTAACCATCATTATTAAATATATATTCAGGTAAAAAACATAGAATGATCATTATATACATCTCATAAAAATAAAGAGGTGCATAATTCAATATATTTCAAAAGGGACTGAAAATTAAGTAAAAAACCCTTAAAAATATCATACTATTGAAGTTATTAATATTAAATAAATATATTATGATTAAAATATTTAAATACGTGGAAAATATATTTAAATATTACATAATAAAATCAAAATTCATTTCACATAACATTTTGAAATAATATACTCAGTGAAGTAAAAAATATAACATAATTAATGTAAATTAAGTAAATAAACCACTTTCCTCGGGTTTAAATCATCAAGTATGTTCATTATAATAGTAAATAATAATATAATTTTAATTATTTACATGATTTATAATAATATCATGTTTATTTTTCATTTTTTTTATTTCCATGATATATTATATATTTAATCAATAATGTTTATTTTAGGAATTTTGATGATATTCAGTTCGTATTCCAAAAATGAATATGATAGATTAACTATGGTCAATGAGGTAATTATTTAATCATCTAAAAAATAATTATCCTGATATAAATATAATTTTTATATAGGAATTAAACTTTTATAACCAATCAATAACATTGGTAGTGAAAAATGAATTAGGCTACAATAATGGAGATGGTAGGATGTACATACACAAGTGTAACATTTCTATTTTTCAATGGTCATGATAGAATGAAATTACGGATTATTTAATATTTCATGAATATTAAATATATAATTAATACCAATTAATTGTTTAGTAAAACATATATATATAAGTTGGGGGTTTAGTGGTGAAAATGAATCGCATTCCATTTAGGAGTTGGTAGTCCACACATACACATGAATAGAATTATAATTATTGAATAAAATGAAAGTTAAGAAAATATGTGATAACATAATTTTTAAGACTAATAAATATTTCATTAATATATATATATACATTAAATTAGTCAAGATATCAGTCTTTGTGTGGATTTGATTTTAAATAAATTATATAGGCGCTCTAGGAGGTAGGATTCCATTCACAAAAATGAAAATGAAAATTTAAATTTAATTGAATATGGGATAGATATAGACTAAAAGATTAACAAATTAACATCAATCTATATGTATGATACTGAATATATGATATATTAATGGTGGAATAATTTTTTACGGAGGTGTAAGAAGAAATTATACAAAAACACCATGGTAAGGATGAATCTTTTTATTCTTCGGACAACATGTTTACGATTATACCTCAATCCTTCCAATATTTCTATTTTGATAAAAATAATTTGTTATTTGTGGACATTTGTAAGGAATATATTTTTTAGGGATTTACTGAACAAACATTTTTAAACTATAATGAAAAATAGGAGAGGAGGTTCCCTTTAATAACATAGGGTTGGTGTAATTTTGGATTTCATTAAATAATAATGATAATTAATATTTCTTTAAAAATGGACCTGAACTGATATAATTTAAATATAGAAAGAGTGTGGGTCAAAATAACATATCTAGTAAAATTTTTACAATTTATGATTACGTCATTACACTTATCTTATTGTTTTAACCACATAGTTAACCTTTTTGGGAATTGAAACAATATTAATGTTTTATACCATTTATAGTTTAATAATGATACATTAAAATAGAAAAGGACCTATAACTATACCGTGTTTTATATTTTCATCCATATCAAATTCATTTGGATGAATATCATAGTCTTTTAATTTTAAATTTTCCAAAAAAATATATTTATTATAAAATATAATTAATGTAATATTTTGACACTATTCATTTAATTGGACACATAAGGCATCAAAAAAGAGGGAATTGGAATTAATTACATTAAAAACATTTTATAGTTATATTTATAAAATAAATCATAGAATACAATAAAAAATACAAATTATAATACTATTAGTATTATTTTAACTAATTTTTTTTATTTTTCTATTATTAAATTAAATGATGTGATGATAGTTTCAGACTATTTATGGTAATTAATTCCTCACTAAGAAGTGAAATAAATTTCTATTATAAAAACAATCATTTATTTTTCTAATGAGTGTTTATATCCAATTATAAATTTTATTTAACCATATGATTAAACATATATATAGTAAAAGATGACAAGTGAAAAAAAATCATCATCCCTCACAAAAATTTTAATAGGGAAAACAATATTAAAATGAAAAAATGTTCTTATTATTGAATTTATGATGATTATGAAAAAATAGTCTCATAAAATTTAATTATGGGAAGTGTTGGGATGGTTTTTCAATCTTATAAAATTAAAATTTACTATAATTATCCTAATCACCCTTAATATAGTGGAAACTATTTACTATGGTAACTATTCATAATAGCCAAAACTATAACCCATATAATTAAAAAAATTGGACATCGAGATTCCAAATAGGGAATAAATTTTTAATTATTTAATTTTAATAGTTTTAATATTTCAATTTTTGATTATAACATAGATCATAACAATTACTTTTGAAAAATTACTTACTTACTTATAAAAATGTTTCCAAACCAAATTCAAGTGTAAAATTAATTTTGAAGAAAACATAGGGATTATAATGGATAAGAAATAACTAATAAAATTTTAAATCTAATTCATAATATAATTTTACTATATAAATACATTTAAATAAAATACTACATTATGAAAAATTCATTATTTGATATCTTTTATTAGAAAAATCTATGTTTATTAAAAGTATCTAAATTTCACAACAATATAATATTGATATTATTATTTAAAAAATTGATTCCAATTTTGTTAAATAATATTTCCAAAACATATATAAAATTTAATTATAATATTTTCCCTATAAAAATATCCATTTATCATGAAAATATAATTTTTCTACGAATAAAAAAAATTCACTGAAAATTAATTTATTATTTACATATCATTTACCATTAAATTTATATTGATTAGGATATTTATATATATTAATTAAAAATATTAATCCTACTCATACACAAATATTTAGCATCTTAGTTATAATAGTTATATTTAATAAATAAAAAATTTATTTTTCTAAACATTGTGTAGCATTTTTTATACCCTATCAAGAATCGTGTTCTTTTAAAATATTTGGGTGTCATAAGTACGGTCCTCATATTGATAAATAGAAACCAAGAGTTTTTATTTCACATTTTAAATTTCTGTATCACAAAGAATTATAGCTTACCATTTCTGAAGATCGTGTTCATTTAAGGGAGAGTACAATCTATGTATTATAGTTATCCTTATGATATGTTATGTGTAATATGTAAATATGAAATATTACTACAGTTGGGGAAGGTAAATGGGATTCGAATTTTCCATAAATTTTTATATGTAATTAGATATTTTGGTTATAATATGTGAAACACCAATTTCATTTTCTTCATCCTAACCCTGATGATGCAACATGCTTGTTAGTTAGATCTTCTTCCATGATGGTTATTCAAATGATAGTGTCCATTCATGATATATATCACACATCATACATATAATATGTGTTATCAAAGGTGATCTATGGTGACTATGTTATGGTCATTAATGATTGAACATGGTGTACAACAGTGGTTGATGTATGCAAATTATGGGCCTGGAATGGTGTTATGTGGCACTTAAGATATGGGTATTAAGTAGGTCCATACATCACGATGTATGGACATAATAAGGGAATTCAAGTGATTCATCAAGATAATGTTATAACCATATTCAAATTTGTTAATGGTCTATGTAGACATTAATACTATGAAAAAATACCATCCAAGGTTGGTATAGTTGGTTCTTATTGTATTTTGGTTAGTGGACAATAACAAAATATGATTTATTACATGCTATTTGATATTAATTTAATTATTATCAAAATAAATTAAAAAATTATTAATGTTTAATTATTAATATAAAATATTATAAGGTTTAGTAATCTAAATATAATAATTTATTGAAATATTATGATTAGATAATAATTTTAGAATTGTCATGAAAATTTTTGTTTTCCTTTTTTAAAAGTACACTTATTTTTAGAATAAAATTTAATATTTTACACATATCGATTCATATTTTCTTGATAAATATTCATCATTACTTATGATATAATTCATATAATAGGACCAGGGGATGAAATTTGAAAAACATGCCTAAAATTGAAAACTAATGTGGATAAATGTTTAGTTAGCCAGTTTGAACCACCTGTAATAATGTTCTGTAACATAATATAAAGAACTATAATTGTAATGTTTTATGATTAATTATAAATATAATTAAAAATACATTAAATTAATATTATGTTATTGTATCTTAATTGGATCGTTCATTTTATAATTTCAAAAAATTAAATTTTGTAATGAATTTCTACTCAGTATCATTATATTATAATTGAATTAATAATTATTAAAACATAGAATACATTATTCATAAAATTCAATTAATAATTGACGATGTAAAATTAGATTTTAATGGATTTTTTTGATTTTATTTTTAACAATACAATGTTTTTTTGTTAAAAATTTCAATTAAATACCAATCAACCCAACATATAATATTAGATACCATGTCTCCATTAACACCATTACATTATCAATTTATATCTTATTGGGATAAAATATTTACATCACATAGATTACTAAATTATTCAGAAATATATATAAATATATGATAAATAAATATTAAATATGGATTGGAATCATGGAAATTATAAGGGATGACTTCCAATGATGTCTTTTCACATTTAATTTTTTACTATCATATTATAATTTTCATTGTTATATTTAAAATTTATGATTTTATAGATCATTGATATCATGATCATTGATTATTTGTAAGAAGATAATATTTCACTAAAATCATGTAAATTATTTTACAAATAAAGTGACATGAATCAATATATATCTATAAATGTAGGATACATAAAATGGGAAGGAGGATTACACAAAGAAAAAATGAGGGCTTTTATGGAAATTAAAGGAATGATATGAAAGATTTTGACTTGTTTTATATTATATTTTTTCTTATTTTATATTATGATGAATCACAAACCATTATATTCTTGATATTATGTGTTTTATATAGAACAATATTTTCTTTTTGTATTTCATGATATATTGTATTTCATTATCTCATGTCAATCAATAGTAAATTGTTGTGGTTAATTTAATGTTAATATTATCTTCATCATTTCTAAACAGGGTATTGATATTATAAATAAATAGTATGTTGTTGTCACTCATTCACTAATCAAGTTCATGTATCAACCATCATTACACGATTATTTCATTAATTTCACTTTTATTAGATTTGATTGTCATACTGAATTACTATATGTGGAAATGATATTGTTGTTTACCCTTTTTAAAATTTTATTTTTATATATGTGGAAATAATTACAAATAATACTAAATGGTATTAAGGTACTATTATTTATTATTTATAATCAAAATAAGTTAATTCAATGGATGTTATTGAATTAATATAATAAGTGAGATGATATGAGATTACAAAACCTCTGAATAATAATATGTAAAATACAATTATCGCTAATGATTTGATGGATCCTTAATAAGATTCATACTTTGTATTTAGTTGATAAATCTCCAAAAACTCTTAAATTTTACATCTAATTCACGTTTATTAAAATAATAATAATATAATAATAGGTTATAATATTGATAGAGATTAATTATGGGACCCACTATGAGAAAACCTTGATCTACTAATATAAAATATTCATTGATACAATAGATTATATTTTGAAGAGTCCATGAAATATGGTGTAAAATTGATGAACCATTAATGAGGAGGAAATTTATGTTCAGTGATTTCCCCGCACTTTTATGTCAAAACAATCACCTTTAATTCAATTTAAAAATATTATATGGGATTCATTGTTAATTTATCATTCTATATTTAATGTAAAAAAATTTAATTTCAATGAAACCTAGTTATGATGTTTTTACATGTTTTATTATTGGTTTGATAAATATAAGGGGAAAAATGGTGACCTTAAGAAAGAACTTGAGTATTAACTCATAATTTCACTATCAAAGGAACTCGCTTTTATATTTGATCTCTCTCTATGATTTTATACAAATATATTATAACAAAAACTTGTTCTACACTATGGGGAAATTACTCATTGAATAACTATAAAATACATACAAGAAACTAAATATATATTTTAACGGCGATCCCTTATACTACCTTTATAGTATCTTTCCTAATTCAATCCATGAGTAGTAAAAGTGAAAAGATGAAATGCTGAAGAGAGATAAAATAATTGGGTCTAATGGTTGTATTCTGATTTTAATTGTGAACTAATTTACCTTATTTTTTGATTTCATAATTATTAAAATCATTGATATTCTTAGGGGTTTAAATGGAAATATACAAACATATGGAACGAAAATGGTGGGTGGATGATTCAATTAAATTAGTCATAAAATAAAATGTTTTATATAGTGAAAAATATTTAAATGAAAAAATTAAACATTATTGATGATTAATAAAATGACAAGAATCCATCTCAAGAAAAAAATCAGTTCTCAATGGACCACACAATTTCTAAATCTATTATCAAATATATAGATCTATTAATTTTTTTACAACCACTATTTTATCACCATATTAACAACAAGTATGTGAAAAAACTATTATACATTTGATATTATTACCTCATGGATAATATTCTATTGATTAATAAATAACAATAGGTAAGTTCTAAATCTCATAAACAACATTCCCATAAAAAATAGGTCACTTAATTACAACTATAAAGAAATAGATTGTATAAATTCAACAACTCTATTGATAAAACAATATTTTATTTTTACTATTCCTTTTATTAATATTTATATTTCGTAGTTTTTAGTTATACTGTTTGTTTTTATTTTTTATATATGTATATTTGAATTACTTATATAATAATAATGTTTTCCAGGTTAGATAAAATAATATGGTTATTTCCATCTATCATACATTACTTATTCTTTTCCTATTTTATTGCAACATTTGATTATTTGGATTTGTATGAGTAAAATTGAGTTAAATTCAAAAAATAAGTGTGGTGAAGATGATATATCAAATTTTATGTTGTTTCTATAAAATCACTCATCAATAATTTTTAAGTTAAATAGAATAGAAAGAATCATATTTACACTATGTTGATATAGTATATCCTTTTAATTATTTATTCCATAATGATATATGATTGATTTTGGATATTATTTTCTTATATTTTAGCATTTTATTAAAATAATATAGATGAAATTTGAAATTTTCAGATGTTCTCTAATGTTATGTTGTTGTATATAGTAAATTTTACATTCTTGGGTGATACTATAAGCCTTTTTAAAATAATAATTCATATTTTACAATATTTTCATCAGATATTCCCTTGATATTATTTTTATCCGAGATCTTTCAGGAGTTGAATTTACCAACTCATAAATTTGATAATTTTTTTATTTAAAATCATATATATATATAAACGTTATTTTAAAAAAATTTAGCAATTCATTTTTAACAAAGTTGGAATAAATTGAGGTAAACAAAACATTTCTCAACATATTTTTATTGAAAATAGATGTGATGAATCATTATAAAATTATATATATTTTTATATCATCAGAAATATAGAATAAAATACATGAAATACTACCACATTGGTTGTTTTTATATCTAACACATGATGAAACATCACTCACTTATGATGTATTTATTATAGCTATGAAGAAATATATATTTTTTTAAAATGAAATTATGAAATAGAAAAAAAAATTACGTTTTTGGGAATAAAATAAAAAAAGGTACACCATAAAAAGTTATTATTTTTTAAAATACTTCATGTTTAAAAATATAATTTTTATAATGTTCAAAAAAAAGAAACAATTTTAAGAGCTCAATATTATAGAATAAAAGCATTTTTTTAGTTGCTGATTGCAATTTAAAAACTAGTTTTTAAATTTCTGTTGATTTATATTTCATTTAATTTAATCTATTTGATTGATTTTAATTCACGCAACCCCAAATATAACTAAATAGTAATATTATACAACATTAGAACCATTATTTATATTTGTGAGTATGAATATGTAAAACCAATTTTGAGATTTATATGGATCATAAATTTATAAAATATATTATCTGTTTATATATAGATTAATAAAAAATATGTATCATATCAATGAAAAGTTAATAATTAAAAGACTATAATTTTTTATAAATAATGTTTCATCGGCCTTTGGACACATATTTCTAAATTTATATTGAACAATACTCGATTATTTATTTTTAAAAATTAACTTTATTTATGAAATAATAATTTTAAAATTATTTTCGTGTAAATTCCTAGGAATTTTAAGAAAAGGTTAATCATATGATGAACAATGAAATGTAGTAGTTTTTATTGATATTTGTTTTTCATTTAAGGAATTTAAAATTTAATTTTTTTAAAAAATTATAATTTAAAACATTATATAAATTATATTTTAATTTAGGTAATATGAATAAATTCAATAATATGTTTTTTTAAAACTTACTAATATTATTAAAATAAATTAATTTGAAAACATGTTTTTATAACAATTTTTTAATAAATTTAAAATAAATTCCACTACTACTGTGTAATGAATTAGAAAAATGGGCTTAGTATATTTGATCATAATAATTAGTGTTTCATAATATTTTAAAAATAATTTTTATTTATAATGAGGTTTATAAATGTTACACAATAATTATCAATGAAAAATATAAAAGCGGGTTATTGGGGTTGATCTAAAATGAGATGGGTCGAAATGACCAGAAACATTTCTAATTACAAATGTATAGCCACATTATGTCCCTATATCATCCATAAAATTATTATAATAAATTTATTAGACATTTTTAGGTGAAAAATATAGGTGTCAATTTTTCATTTCAAAAATTTCATGTGTGACCTCTCCCCCAACTATAAAAGGTCACCACCACTCTTACACTCTTCACATATCAAAATACATTTAGATTATAAAATACCTACAAAAATATATTAATAATATATCTACCAATATCATAATGTAATATAGTATATTATAAATACAATATTTTATATCATTATGAATAATCCTAAAGGGGTTTTTTGAAGAAGTGGTAATGTAATTAACCATGAATTTTTAATTAGTAACTATTTTAGCTCTATGGATATGATAATAATATGATAAAATAATAACAATAATGCATACACTACATCTATGTGTTATTTTGATAATGAAATGTAATATATATATATATATATATATATATATATATATATATATATATCACCCCACATTCAAAAAATGGGAAATGAAACTGTTGAGCATGGATACAGTGGACTACCACTAGACAAAGTGATGTAAATTGTATCGCATTATTGTCTCTCACGGGTGAATAAAACAATTTATTTAAAAAATATAAATTATATTTATATTATTTATATTATTATTTAATTATTATTTATCATATATATTATTACATTCGAATACATTGGAAAAAAATAGCACCACTCATGTGTACGTGTAGACTTCTATCCCCACATATCGATGTTAATGGTTTTTCATTTTTTTGACATGTATGGTAATAAGTTCATATTTAATGAAAATAAATGAAATTTATGATATAATTATTCTTCATTAATGGTGAAATAATATGTATATTTTTTATATTCCATTTTTTTGAAACTAGAAACTGGGTTTATGCGTACGTACAACCTACACCATCCTAGAATGGTGTTACTCATTTTCTATTACCTATACTTTATGGAATATTATAAAATAATTTTATAATGGTTATATATAATAACAATATAATTTTTAACATAATGTATATAATGGAGCCATGATAAATATACAAGTATTGAAAATACTAAACCAAGACATAGCAGGAAAAAACAATTAACTCTCGAAATTGTTATTTAAAAAATGAATTGTAAATTTAATAGTCAAAAAGAATATTTGTGAATCATATATGGGATTGAATATATTATTTTAGGTATGTAATGTATTTATAATAAATATATATTTATTATGGATGAGTTATATATTCATTAAATTGATATCATATATTAGGAAATGGTTTCTCCTATCAATTTTATATCCATGTGATGTATGAAAAATTCACCAACTTGTTATTTTTTATGCTGTTTATACTTCCACATTGATACTTAATATTAGGAATTCCATTATTTTAATGTAAATTAATGTTTTATTTGAATTTATTTATTTTATGGGGCTTATAATCCAATAGCTACCCAATTATTAAGGGGATATATTACAATCTCTCTGATTATCATGAATGAATGTGATTATATTTATGAAGATGAAATGTTAAGACACATATTTCAAGAAACTCTTGTATTTTCTTATATTATGGTCATTCATTAATTTTTCATTTCCTTTTACCATTTTCCTCTATTTTTTTATTAATTTAAAATGGAATACCTATTTAAGAAAAGTTGACATTATTATTCTTTTCAGTGCAAAATACTTTTTCATCAAGATCAATGTTTTATAAAAATATTTTAAAACAAGTTTATAATGAAAATAAAATTATTTAGTAAAAAAATTCCTAATAATGTTTAGTTTTTACAAAATTATTTGAATAGAATAATCATTTCATTTTTCAAATGATTCACTTGTTATATTTTTTAAAACAATGTGAAAGGATTGTTTTTAAAATGTATGGTGCTTGAGGAATTATCCATCATCATGTAAACACATTTATTTTAATGTTCCTTAAAAATTTTAAAAGGTTCATTTAAAATAAAATATAATTCTCAATATTATGGAAATTTATAGTTTTTTAAATTGATTTAAAAAAATGGAATATTTTTTCTCATCAAGTATTTTTTATAATGATCTTTATATAATATATATATATATACATACATATATATATATATATTAATTAAAAAAATAACAAAACAACTATTTAAATTTTTATTTAAAGTAGATATATTTTTATGATACTGTCCATATTATTCCTCAAAATATTTTTTTTATAATTTTGAAAGAGGATTAATTATTTTAGTACAACTCAACATAATATAATATATGGTTTATGATCTGGCTTATTGAATGTGTAATTATTTGGATTTTAAATGCTATTTTATCAATAACAATGTTTATTTTAATTGTGATTTTTACCTTTCATGTGAGGAATAAATTGAATATATTATGTTACTAAATGGTCCCATTATAACCCCTTGATTCATTAATATGTCTGATGAGAAAAACTACATTGGGAATTTAGTAGATGCCTTACCCATTTATCGGTGATGGATTTAAAAGATTCCTTAATGCTCTGTTTATGTTGTTTAAAATTATAAATTCCCTCATTATGAGATCATTTAATGATTTTAATGTTATTATAAAATTTTTTAGAATATCCATTGGAACGTTTCAAGTTTAGTTGATTATTTATATAGTATTATTTGGTCAAAAATTATTCAAGAAATTTTATTCCTCATGTTCTAGTATATGATTAATTTCTATGTGATTCTGTTGTTTACCTATCCTTCCCAATTATGCCTTATTTATTCATAGAATTAATTATACACATACTTTAATAGATCATTATAGCCCAACCATATCTTATATTTCATCTCCCAATGAAACCATGGTGTCTTTCAAGCATTACATGAAACGATACGATAATGGGAATAATAGTTTTATCAATTAAACTATCGTGATTTATTTTATGTCTTTAATTTTATTGTGATTTCTAGGTTTGTCTCTATTTTAACAAGACTATAAACCATTTGGTAATTTTTTATGTGATCCCATTTACCTTTTTCCAGTTTAATAATTTATCCACCGTCTCTTGGATACCAAGGTCGGGATATTTATAATTATTACTGGTGGAGGAATAGTAGAAATAATGGGAACCTGATATATAGAAAAATAAATTAGAGAACATGAAAATATTACTAACTTTGAGCATAAGTCCATGTATAAGTTAACATTTTAATTTTTATGTATGAAAGATGCTATATGGCCTTACAAGAAACACATCCCTATCTAGATATTTAAATTTGACATATTTTTAGTATAGTTGTATGTAAGGGTAATAAATTTGAAAAGAGATTATTATCATCTGAAATGATGTTCACCAAGATCATGAAAATAGGCCTTACTGTACACCTAGTTTGACACTCCTGTAGTCTATTATTGGGATAATTAATATTTTCTTTCTATTAAATTATGATGTCTTTTAAAATATTTTAATGATTTGAATAATTTTCAAAACAAACATTTTTTTATTATGATATTATATATGCGTACATTTTTCAATTTTTGTTACATGTTTCAAAGGTACTGGGATGATACATCATGATTCATAAAGTTATGGTCTAATATATTATATTCTATTATTTATAAATGGATCCAAATATAAATAATGGGATTCATTTAAATTCATGTCGTCCATATAGTCATTTCCCTCCATTAAAATATAATATTGTTGTATTTAGTGTTGTAGTTAGAACATAAAAAAAGAATAATCATTTTGTGGTAACTTACATAGTTTGTTATCAAAAACCTTACCAGTAAGGAGTATTATACAGATTTAACACAAAATATAATAATGTTCGACCACATTATGTGTCATAAACTTCTAAAATTCATTGGGAAAAAAATATCATTATCTAAATAATTTTTAAGTTATAAAGATAGGATATTTATTATTATAGGAGGTTATGAATGGGATAAAATATGCCGGTTAGAGTATAATATCTTATTGAATGAATATAAATGTTGGTAATTGATTCAAATCACTAAGGATGAAGAAGAAATAACAACTACGGAGTGGAGTAATTTTTTAGTACTATTCATGGAGAAATATTTTACTCCTGATAATTTAGTGGATATGTAAAGAAAATTGATCTTTCTAAGACAAAATAAATATATAATTGTATATATCTATGAAGACAACTTCACAATTTTAGCATGAAATTATGAAGAATAATTTTCTAATCCAATGATAATGACTGAACATTTCATTTTTGTGTTAATGATAATACATTGAATCAAAATAGCCACCCAAACCATGTCATCAGATAAGGATATAGTATCATGTATTATCAAGATAGATACGTAGTTATATTTTAATTATATCACTAAATATTAGAAATATAATAAATTTATGGTTGATAAAAATGGATTGGTGGAAGAAAGGAAAGAAGGGTTCTCCTACACATAGTAATTATGGAAATAAAGAAAATTGGAACTTTATTAAAGGGAAAATATTTTCTTTCATGTTTAGAGAGGAAGTACATTGGGGTCTTGATTTTAAGGGAAAGAAAGAAATATTCAATTTTTTTTCAACTGTATCTATATGGAAAAATAGTCAAAACAATTTCACAAGTGTGAAGTGAATACACCTTATAACTCATATTGTGATTGTGTTCAATGTTTTTTTAATATAGTGTATGTTGAATGATTAATTTTATTGTGTATTTGGATTCAATAATTATGTTTCTGAAATATTTTTACCAATTTTATTTTGTTTATAATAATCATGAATCATCTATGTATTATGTTAAATTTGGAATCATGTATTTTATCCTGTAGTATTAATATAATATTAATGGATACTATCAAGGGATTATAATTTTGAGGGTGATTTTACATTTAATATATTCATGTCCTTTATTGAAGATTTATGTTACGGGACTTTATCAAGATTAATGGTTTTTTTGGAGACATTTATGTCAATAAACTCTATTGGTTGGGTATATGATTTATTGAAAAAATTATTTAAGGAAAAATTAAATTACATTTTTTTTCATTATATTATAATAGGTATTTATAACAATAATGGATTATGTTATTATCATCGTTAAGGTAATTATAGTAAATTGAGATTATTTTAATTCAAAAAAATCAACATTTTATATCAAAAACCATTGTGGAAAAAAGTGATTTTAAGAGTAATTTTATATTTAATTATATTATCAAAAAAATTCGATGATTTCAAAACATAAATAGTATTATAAAAATGAAAACCTATATTTCATGTGAGAAATTTTCTTATCAGGCAAGGTTGTGGGTCTTGAATCCAAAATAAAATACTCACATGGGTCTAGTTTCTATCACTATCTTGTGTGATTTTCTAGTTAATATAAATTTTTTCCTTAAATGGTATCATGGAAAATTCTTATGGATAGGATTCATTTTTACCTTTTGAGTTTCTTTTTTATCTTTAAGGATTAATTTATAACATGTGATAACGTTTTTTATAAATATTTAAAGACTCAGAGAATGACTTGTCACTATTTTATGGATCAAATAATTCATTAAAAGTTACATATAGTTCATTATAAATAGAAATTATAAAAAATATTAATTTATTAAATTAACAAATGAAGTGGGAATATGTCAAATAATGAAATATTTTTGATATTTTTCTTTGGAAATAGAATGTTATAAATTTAGTTATTTCCTTTTATTTATAGTCTAGACGGTACAAGTATCCATCAATTATATGAATAGGATCATGAAACAAAATATTTATTATATTAAATTTATATCTAATGAATCGATCATCATTTTACCAATCAATAATTTATGATTTTTTTGTAGAATATCTTAAGATCATTGAAATTATTGTGAACAATTTACTATATTAATAATTATAATTATTTATTCTTTTATTCCATATTAAAATCTTCATATACCACCAATATCATCATATTTTGAAAACTAGTCCTGTAGAATTCGAAATGAAATTTTTATTTCCCATTCCCTTAGTAATTAATATGTTTTTTAATAATTTTTATGATGTGGTATTTCAATAAAAATATGTTCATATAGAAAACCATTAGTTTCTGAGAGAATTTTATAAGTTCAATGATAGAATTTATTGAATATTGGGAGAATGTAACACAGGGAGTATAAAAATATAAAATTCTATTTGAGAAGAAAAAACGAGATTAAATGGAAATTGAAATATATTTCATTAAATTTAATCACCTCGATGATTGTTGAAAACACAACCCCATGGTTAGATGAACTATAACATACAATAACATTATAACCGAGCTGCTAAATTGGTGTGTATAAATAGGACTAATGAATAATTAAACACATATTAATTTATCATGTAAAAATAATTTTAAATTTTTAGTATTGATTATATATATAAAAAATTCATTTGAAATAATAATTGTTTTTTTCTGAAAAATTTGTATTTTACTAAAATGTATTTTTATCATGCTTTTCATACATATTTTGAAAATAATTTTTTACCAATTTTCTAAAATTTATTTTAATATATTAATATATTATTTAAAATTTTTAGTTCCAAATTTTCTTAGAGTGAATTTATGATAATTTTTTGAGAATCTTAAAATTTTAATGAATAATTATAATTATAGGGGTTTTAATGAATTTAATTTGATTTAAGGAATTTTAAAGCTTACTTTTGATTTAAAAAATTTTAAAAATTATAATTTTTTCTATTATATATTAATATAGTAAATTTTAATAAATTTTATATGAAATTTTATGTTGAAACTTTCTATACTTATGAAAACTTTTTCTTTATAATCTCACATTTTAATCCCTTCTCTTAGAATGGTATTAAATTAAATTTTGAAACTTCTATGAAATGTTTTTTTAAAATGGATAGAACATATTGAATCATAATAATTAAGACTATTCAATAAGGTAAAATTATTTGTTGGGCATAAGTAATTGGGAAAAGATTAGAGTTTAATAACAATGGTTAATGTTAAAACAGGTTTACTGAGTATAAAATTAAAAAGATAAGGTTTAAATTAACCAATAAACATTTCTAATAACTATTGAGTTACCATATTTAGATCCTTTGTCATCCATGGATTTATAATGACCAATTTTGGAAACTTTTTTCATGTGAAAATACATGTTTTTCAATTTTTCATTTCCAAATTTCCATGTGTGTCGTACCAGCCACATATAAAAGGATATGTTCCTCTCCTCCCTACTTCACAATTCCAATGTCCTTTGATTCATAAATAATACCTCCCCAAATATCATCCTTACATAGCAACCCACATCATTTAGGACATTAGATGATCATGAATCTAATATTGGATTTCATTATGTATAATTTGAAAGAGGTTTTCTGAATAAGTGGTAATCATATTAACCATGGGAAACAATGTTGTCGATTATGTGTTTCATAGACAACCACCTCATAAACCAATAAAATTCATTTTACATAACATAATTCTCACATTTTGATATAATATTGTATTTAAAATAATCTAATTATAGTTTTGAAATTAATTTATTTATGTAATGATAATATTTAATTATCCATAATATGATATAATCTGTTGGAAAACAACAACATCGCATGGGCATATGTATAGACTATCTCCTCCATAATGAAATTGGGAATTTTTTTATTTTATTTTTACATGGATGTAATAATTTTTAATTTTATGAAAATAATTACATAATAGATATACTTTTGTCTCTCTGATAGGGATTTATTTATTACCGTTTATACATTCCAACTGTTGGAAAAATAGAAATATTGGTAATGTGTACGTATAGCCTACCACCTCTATGAACTTTGTTAATCATTTTCCAAAATATATGTTTTATAGAATATAATAAATTATAATATAATGATTATATATTATATTTATATCATGGTTAAAATTCTGAAGATAATGGAACTATGATCAATGTAAAAGGAACAAAATTAATAAAACAAATCTTATAGATAAATTAATCATTTATCACTGGAAATACTTATATTAAAAAAATATTGTGAATATAATGGTCATAAAATAATATACGTAAATTATATATTTATTTAAATATATGGATATGTTTATACAATAGATTTATAATAAATCTATATTTATAATATACAAGTTAAGGTTATGTAAGAATGAAATGCATCAATAATATTGGGTTTCTCACATAACTAAAACTTTTATGAGAGGCATGCCAAAATTAAAACTTAGTTATTTTTGTGGATTATGTACTGCCCATTTAATATTACATATCACAAATCTATTTATATTCATGGAATTTAATGTTTTATTTGAAATTATTTATTTCTTGGGGATTGTGAATCAGTATATAGCAATGTGGTAATGGTTTTTGTTACAATCTCATTCTATTTTAGGAATTTCAATGATTAAGTTCTAGATTATGCAATATTATGATCTACATTTCAATAAACACATTAATTTTATTCCAAGATGTCTATTAATTATTTTTTCATGTAATTTTGCCATTTTACTGATTAGTAAATATAATTTTTGAGAAGATTATTCTTATAGAATATTAATTTATCTCTCTCTTTGGTCGATAATACATTCTAAACAATAGTCAGGTTTTCAAAATATTTTTTTAAAAATATTTTTCTCACATTCTCTAAATGATTTATTAAATAAATTTTAATCATTTTTGAATTATTACAAACTTTTATAAATAGAATCTTCTTATCATGTTCTAAATTATTAACATTTTACCCTGTTAACAATAGTTAGAAAGGAATGTTTTATTATTATATATGGAATGTGTGTAAATACCCATTGTTATGACCACTCAGTTATTTTAATATTATTTCACAAGGATTCGATAATATTTGAAAATAAAATTTATTTCCCAATATTCTCAAAATTTTATGAATTAAAGAATAATTTTAAAATTTTAAAATGTTATTTTACTCGATGTGTTTTTAAGATCTTTATTTGTTATTTATATTCATCAATTATTATGCTCCACTAGGGATATGATGTAATGGTACAATACATATAATTATATTGGATGGTATATGATTAGTATGACTGGATATGTATTATTTTCAAAACATTTTCCATATTACACTATATAGTTTTTGAGTATATTTTTTATTAGAGTAATTAAAAACATTTTTTACGCTCTTCAGTCAATAAATTTATTTATGTGGATTATGATTAACCCCTTTCATATTATGAATTCATTAAACATGGAAAGTGATTTTTGGGGCCCTCTTTATCCCATTTATGACTTGGTAGGTCTCATGAGACAATCTATCTTGAGTATTTGGATGTAGCCTTACCCATTTTTGACATGTTTCATGGAATGAGACCATAATGATTTTGTTTTGATGTCTCGAATTATGAACATCCTCATTATGATTTTATTTTTTTATTACCATATGATTATTATATTACATAAAATATAAATGAAAAAGTTTTAAGCACTTGTGATTATTTATATGAATTTATTTTGTTTTCAATTATTCATTCCATATTATTTCACATCATATTTACTATTGATTAAATGGAATGATTTTCTGTTGTTTTATATTCCACATTTTTACCCTTTATTTATTCACAACTATCATGTTACACCTACACTTATTAGTCTTTATTTATCACTTCTTATAGACGATTCATTTCCCTAGGATTCTAAGAAGTATTCTATGATTGATATGAAGATATATGATAAAGGTTATAGTGGAATTCTCATATAAACAAATATTTTTATTTTATATTTTCCAAAGTATTTCAAAAATATATTTATTTGTCTTATTCTTTAATACTACTAAATTATACATTATTTTATGAAATAATAACATTTATCTAGAACCAATGTCATAAAATTACCTCCAAATCTAGGAAACTAGGGTCTAGGTCTTTACAATGTGATTTTAATTTACACTAAGATAGTAATAAGTAATCAAATTAATCTAAACACTGTTTTTAAAAATTCAGATGAAAATGAAATACATCATTTCATATTTTATAACTCAATTATATATCCTATAATACCTTTTAGCTATTAAAATACACTCATATCATGGAATTCATTTATCAAACATATTTTCAAATTTCATGTCTCACATCAATAAAGACACTGTCTACCATTAAATATCCATCATCAATAGTAATCCTTTCAGTTGGACACAAATATTAGGTCATAATAGGAATGAAATGATTGACGATCGATGAATTTTGGGAGTGAAAATATTTATAGATCATAGGGAATTGAATTTTATGGTTGCAAAGAAGAAAAATATTCATATTATGCCTTATATTTATAAAAGAGGAATTATATTTTTTCATGGGGTAGTAAAGGATATGTAAAAATTATATTTGGGGGTCATGAATGATTTTTTTACATAATTGTCACATATTTTTTATATTAATAAACATGAATGACATTTCTAGAATATATTTCATATCCTCTATAAAAATAAACTCCCTAAATTACATTGGAAAAAAAGTCTCATGTCATTTATTTATATTAACAATTTAAAAATAATGCATTTTAGTTTTCAATGTATATGATTAATAACCAACAAAAAAATTGATGATATTTTTTTCCACAACTATAGATGTAATTTATTTTCATTGAAATTTATTTTTTATTGGATTGATTCAACATGATGATTCATTTTTTATAAAATTTATCCATTTTGTATCTAATGATAATAAATTTAATATTTAATCGACATAAATAATGCTGAATCGAAGAATTAAAATATTTTATTAAGCCAAATTTTTACACCATTTTTCATTAACTTACATTCACATACTGTTTTCAATGATTTTATTTCTTCTTAAGTGTGCATAAGAGGTTAATTTTGGTATTATTGGCATGTTTTACACATTTTGAGGTTATTTATATATGTATTTATTTTTTATCATTGTATGTTAATGTTGTTTTATCAATTTATTATATTTTATTAATCCCATAGTAGTAAAAAATTATAGAAAATGTATCAAAATAAATGAAAAATGAAAAATAAAAAATATGAAATAAAATATAAAAGTGCTAACATGATATGAATAATTAATTGATCATCATTTTTGGTCAATATAGAATCATTGAATGAAATGTAATTCCATTATATGATATCTATTGTATTATATTATTGTGATCTACTTACCATGACATATAATTAAAAACATGCATTATTATTTAATGTCCAATTATCCTATTTTAATATTAATATATTAAAAATTATTCAAAATTTTTTGATCTATTGACGATCATTGTTAAAATTAAAAATTATTAGATTATCCCGTTAATCTCTTTAAAAAATGTTATAATTATATCACGACCTGTACCTCGGGCCCATATCATGACTACCCCAAGCCTTCCTTCCATAGGCCAGCGGTTGGCGACTAGCACCAAATGCGTAATTTCCCAAATCTAGGAAGGCTTCGCCTTTATAAAACATAACACACACAATAAAAGTACAAGAGGGAGAAAAAAACTAAGTAAAGTAGTATAACAAGTGTGCTGAAAATACAAATGGGTTGGAAATATTGGCCCAACAAAAAGGTAAAACTACAACTGAAAAAGACAAAACACTGAAAGGTGAACCAGCTCCTGGATCGTCCTCCGGGTTCCTACCTGAAAGGTAGGTACAGATAGACTCCTCCGTGCTCCACATCCATCCGTCTCTTCTGGGTACCGTCTCATCATGAGGTCCACCTCTAGGTACTGTCCAGTCCTCGTATGCTCTTCCTCGGGCGGCGCTGTCTGTCATCTTCATCCAACACAATGAGGTGTGGGCATAGCCCGTGTAGGGGTGAGTATAACGATACTCAGTAGGGAACCCGAGACCTTCAAGGTCTCACAATATCCAACAAGGATAAAGCACAAAGTATTATTTGAACAGATAACCATTACTCAGGTATATGCCCATACATATACCAAAGTTATCAAGTAACCCATCTCAATCATGAGGAAAGCACAATGATCATTGACTCAGCTCAAACCAGGATTTTATTCATGATGTCAAAACCACGTATGATAGAGAACTCTTCCTCTGTCGGGTACAGTGGGGCTGTCGCAACAACCAATCTATTCCCACTAACCTTGGACTGCTGAAGTACTCCACCTGCCGAGTACTGTGGGAATGCTACTACAACCAAGCGCTTCCCACTATGGGTCTGCCGCTATAACCAAGAACCCCCCTCATGGCCTACATAGGTTCTCCTTTTGTCGAGTACCATAGGTATGCATCTAAATCCAAGGGCTCCTCCGTCGTGGGTATACTGCTACAACGAGGCGCTTCCCACTGGGCCATCCGAATCACTCTGAGTTGATCGATCAGCAGTCTTCAGGTCTCAGCAAGCTACTAGGTCTCCGCAATCTGCTCGCTCATCACCAGGAGGGTCTGATCCACGAGATACAGGACAATACTCCAAGTGTCACTAAATCTCGTGAAGAAGTATCACAAAGTATCGCCTCGTCATAGGGGTCTAAACGCTATAGACGGCGCATCAATCAGACTCCCGATCTGTGAGTTATTGACTTTTCCGTTCCCGGGGCCGGATTGTTTATTAAGCTAAAACCAACCCAACAATACTTCAACTGCATCCAAACATCAAGTAGAGTATTCCAAAAGAACCATCTAATCACAAGGAATCCAACGTAGTTGACGACGCATCAATTGGACGTCTGGTCCTTACGTTATAAGCGGTTCCGCTCCAAGGGCCCGGTTGGTTTCGGTTTTGAACCAACCCGGTCATTTTTTGAAATTCATCCAAAACTCACTTATAGTATCGCAAAAGGGCCACCTCTTCACAATAATACTAGTGCCATAGATGGGGCATCAATCGGACACACTGTCGCGATGTTATTCGTATTTAATAGATACGGGCTCGGTCCATCAAGCCCGGTGGGATGGCGGGTGGGCCAGTTCTGGCTAAGCGGGTCCGACCCAGCTAAGGGTTCAGCCCATACTAATGGGGAAAGGTTCGGCTTTTGGCTGGTGTGGCCCGACCAGGCGGGGCGAGGCCCGGCCCGGCTGGCTGTTTGCCACGCCTCAGCCAGCTGGCCGAGCGACACGGAGCGGGGGGGGGGGGGGGGGGGGGGGGCGTCCCCACGTCTTCCTGAACCGGCGGCGCCGAGCGGAACCGCCCTTCTGCCTGGTCGACTTCTCCAGCGTTAGCAGCCCGCGGATGCGGGCTGCGGCCTCCTCCAAATCGGTCGGCCGATGAGCCTGCAAGTTCGCCAACGGAAGAGGCCCACCCTATGCGGGTCGTGGTTCTCCGCAGTGCAGCACCGAGATGTGTCGCGGTTCTCCTATCCAGCAGGCTATGGCCATGCAGCCTGGTTGCGGGCCAGGGTCTCCTCCGCCCGCACATCCCCTTGAGCCATGGTTCTCTAAAGATCCGGTGCACGACCACCATTATCGTCACTGCCTCTGATCGTTGTCACAAAAAAAACAAGATTTCTTTAGAGGGTCATTGGGCCATGTTTGTTTGTCCCACGTCCTCAGTGTTAGGCATTATCAATTGTCCATAAAAGATTAATTTCTTCCATCAATGACAAGGGTATAATTTTTTCAATTTAAATTATAAAAACACCCTACCTCATAATCGACGTCGCATGTTGACATGTCGCGGAAGACGAGCGTCGCGGTAGTTGGGCGTCGCGGAATATGGGGTCGCGGAGAACGGTGGCATCCCGTCAATGTTGGAGGATGATTCGTTGATGTAGACGACGCTTCTCACGAGTGGTGTCTTTTCCCTTGATGTACGGAAGAAGAAGGTAGGATTAGTCACGGAGCATTCTTCACTGAGAGAGAATGATGTTCGTCATGGAAGAATGAATCTCCTCTAAATATCCAACGGTTCCCCACCAAAATATTTGCTAAGGAAAATATTATAATAGACTTGACCAAATTTAAATAATTTCCATGCAAATCAAATTAATTCAAAAAATGGGTTCTAATTAATTAATAATGTTATTAATTAAATGGGATGGCATCATCAATGTTTGGGAGGTGGAGAGGCTCCACCATATTGAGATGAGGATTTAATTAATTAAGTGGGGTTTAAGAAAGTTAAGGGGAGATGAAAGGATTAGGGCTCTTGTGGGCACCACCACTCTAAATCCTCTCATGGGAGGTTATGTGGGTGTGGGACCCACCTTTAACTCCTCTTGGGTTGAAATAACCGCCACTAAATAATGAAATTTTGTAACAACAATTTTTTTAATTTAGTATGAATTCCTCAAAAAATAACCTTCAACCGGCATAAAATGCAACTTTAGTAAAGGTCCCCTTAAGAAAATACCAGTGTTGCAAGTTTATCGGTGTCCATGGTTTTCAATTCTGAGCACCTATTCAAAAGATAGAAAAACCCGTACGTACATTTACTGAATGTACATGAACAAAAATTCAGAAATTGATTCTGGTCACACCGGGCCTCAGAATCAGGCACCGTCAGAAAATGTGGACTCGTAAAATTCCAGAGAAATTATGATAAAAGTTTCCTTGAAATTTCTGGTTCTATACATTACCACCACCTCAGGTATTTACATCCATCTAAATCTACTACACACGCTAGGGAAACAAAGGTGTGTTCTGAGCTCGCATCTGAACCTCCCAGTCCCAAGTGCTCTCCTGGAGGTTCTCGTGTTTCCAGTGAATGCCCACCAGTGGAATTGACCATCCACTTAGGACCTGATCCTATCGATCCTCGATCTCCAACAGGACCTCTGTAAATGTCTCCTTGTCATCGATGTCCAGCTCTTTGTGGTCGATGATGTGGGACGGGTCGTGCACGTATCTCCTCAGTTGAGATATGTGGATGACGTCATGCATCTGCTGCAACTAAGGTGGAAGGGCTAGCCGGTAAGCCACCTTTCCCACTCTGTTGAGGACCTGGAATGGTCCGAAGAATCTTGGAGATTACTTTCCACCCCGGCCAAATATCCATAGACCTCATCGAGGTGAGACCCGTAGGAAAATGTGGTCATCATCCTTAAACTCCAATGGTCTCTGTCTCCTATCAGCATAGGACTTATGTCTTCTTTATACTGTCTTCATCCTCTCCTGGATGATCTGAAACTTCTCCATTAGCCTCATGATGGGTGCAATGGTCAACCTATGCCTCAGCTCCTGAAATCTCTGCTAGAATCTCTCTGACCACACGAAGGGTTTCCCCTTCTTTGTCAGTGCTGAAAGCATTGCCGCAACTCTGGAGAAGTCTGGCACAAATCTATGTCTGGCCGACTCAGGAGTGATCGACTGCACCCACTTATGCATGATTCCATCATGTGCTGCCTGAGGTTTCCTTTTCTCCAACCAAGGAATACTCATCCAAATGTTGTAGGTAAACCACAACCTTTTTGCCTAATACAGTCAATCTGTGTATGGACTGTGGTTGGCCAGTCCATACCCAAACTAACGCTGTAAGGCCTCGACGCTGCCACCAAGAGGTTCCAACCGAAACTCTCTCTTCAAGGTTCATATCACACCATCTGCAAAAGTGTGATTATCGAGTATCCTTCCAATGGTTCCTCTAGACATGAGGGTCAAGTCAACAATCTAACCGAAAACTCTTGGTCTGGGACAAGATCTGTGGTAGGAAGGTATAATTGGTACCTATGTCTATTGATATGGCAGCTAGTAATAGACATAGACCGTACCTCTAATCATTCCTAGATCCCTTGGGTCACACTCCTTGACCGCATACAACAACTATCTTCCCCTACCCTCTCTCCCCATGATCCTGGAGGGGACTACAAAGGTGGGTGGTTGTAACATGTCGAACTGTACATAACCACATGCTACCCTCCTAGCTCTGCTTCCACATCTACTGCTCTGTAGATTCATCTCTCATTAACCCTTCTTCTTCATAAAACATTTTACACGACCAAGTCTATGAGACTGGTGTTAGTTCCCTACTTTTCCACTGCTAACATTCACTGGCTTTATCCGTTCATCCAAAGAACATTCAACCATAAAGGTTCTCTCTAGCACCCTATTATAAGTAGGAATACATAGAGGAAAAGTGATGGCTCTGATATCCTTTAAACACACCTCATTCAATAGTCTAAGCCCCAAAGCCCTAATCGTATCATATTCATCGAGTACCTAGAATGATCGGTATGCCTTGATGAATATTCAGCTACTGACATGTCGTCCTGACGAAGCGGTATATGTTCTAGAGAACTCTCACCCACCTCCTCAAGATAGTCATCATCCGTCTTTGAGTCGGGCTCACCTTGGAACCTGAAGGGTATCTGATGATAAAACACATGTACGACACTGAGCCTACAAGTGTCCTCTACCGATACTTTTGGTCGTAACTACTGATCAATGGGTAGTGATATAGTTGTCACACTACCCGAAGGTACTATCTCAGGCATCGGTCCACGTACCGAAGCCTCATCACTAAGCAGACCAACCTTGTGGTCATGCACGGAAAACATCTAGTAGCTAAGATCACCATCTTCTCTACTAGTGTCTCAACTAGGAGGAAAACCCAAGAAATCGCCTCCATCTTGTCCTCTACTACCTGGTAATCAGTCTCATCTCAAAACTTCAGAGGCCTCTGCCACTGAAACTCGTGCAATGCGCTCATTCGGTGTGCAACTCATGCCAGTGCAGCTGGTGGTATCTACTGTGCAATGGGTGGTGGTGCTACAGGTACACCACCCAAAGGTGCCAACATAGAAAGAGGGCCCTCCACCTGAGCCTCGTCGCTCGGTGGGCCGTCATTAGTACACTCTCAGAACTCCAACTGACTGTCTGTGTGGAGGCATCCTTAAAAGATGTGACACAGTCAAAAGACTATACCTGGTGAGCTGACCTAGTTGAGCTTACATAAAGAAAACTTCTGAAGACACACACACAATTAGTTTTTTTGGGCACTGAGTCGGAAATCAGAAGTCAGGGTCCTAGTGTATGGATACGTCGGCCATCTTAGCAACACTGGACTCCCTTAACCGAAAACCACAATCAATTTCCTTAACACTATTTCTTCACAAAAATAAAATATCAAAGTCCTAAGTTCTGCGGTATAACAGTCTCCTCTAATACCAATGTTTCACGACCCATCCCTAGGGGCCCGTATCGTGACTACCCCAAGCCCACCTTCCATGGGGCAAGGGTTGGAGACTTGCACCGAAGGCGTAATTTTCCAAATTTGGGATGGCGTTTCCTTTATAAAATGTAACACACACAACTAGAGTACAAGTGGAAGAAAACACTAAGTAAAGTAGAATAAGAAGTGAGCTGAATATACAAAGGGGTCGGAAATACAATACCAACAAAAAGGTACAACTACAACTAAAACAGACAAACTGTTGAAAGATGAAGCAACCACTGGATATTCCTCAGCGTTCCTACCTAAAGGTTAGGTAAAAATAGCCACCCAGTGCTCCACATCCATCCATATCCTCCTGGTACCGTCTAATCGTGGGGTCCACCTCTGGGTACCGACCAGTCCTCATTCACTCTACCTTGGTCAGTGTTGTCTGTCGTCTGCATCCAACACAAGGAGGTGAAGGCATAGCCCATGTAGGGGTGAGTATAACGATACTCAGTATGAACCCCAAGACCCTCAAGGTCTCAAAAAATCCAACATGGATAATCCAAAAAGTAGGATTTCAACAGATAACCCTTACCTATGTATATTCCCATACATATACCCATGTTATCATGTAACCCATATTAATCATGAGTAAAACACAAAGGTCATTGACTCAGCTTAAACCAAGATTTTATTCATGATTTCAAAACCATGGCTCATGGAAAACTCCTCCTCTGTCGAGTACAATGGGTCTGCCGCCAAAACCAAGAGCTTCCCACTATCCATGGACTGCTGAAGTACTCAACCTATCGAGTACTGTGGAAATGATGCTACAAACAGGAACTTCGCACCATGGGTCTGCCGCTACAACCAAGTGCTCCTCGGCCATGGTTCTCCTGCTACAACCAAGCGCTCCCCACTGGGCCATTCAAACCACTCTGAGTAAATCGATCAGCAGTCGTGATGTCTCAGCCAGCTGCTGGGTATCTACAATCTGCTCGCTCTTCACCAGGAGGGTCTTCTGCACAAGCTACATGCTGATAGTACATGTGTCATGAAGTTTCATGAAGAAGTATCAAAAAGGATTGCCTCTCCATTGGGGTCTCAACTCCACAAACAATGTGTCAATCGGATACCCGGTCTGTGAGTTATTGACTTTTCCGTTCCAGGGGTCCGGTTGGTTTTTAAGTTAAAACCAACCCGACCATAACCAACTATGTCCAAACCTCATGCGGAGTATGCCAAAAGAATCGTCTCATCAAAAGGAATAAAACATAGTTTATGGAACATCAATCGGACGTACGGTACTTATGATATAAGATTTTCCACTCCAAGGGCCCAGTTGGTTTCAGTTTCAAACCAATCCGGCTATTTTTCCAAAGTCGTCCCAAAACTCACTTATAGTATCGCAAAAGTGCTTCCTCATCACAATAATCCCTCTTCCGCAGACGGTGCATCGATTGGACACACGGTTCTGATGTTATTCACATTTAAGAGAAATGGGCCCAGTCTGTGAAGCCCGATAGGCTGGCGGGTCGGCCCGTTCTGGCTCGTTGGGTCCCACCCAGCTAAGGAGTCGGCCCAGCCCGATGGCGCATGGTCTGGACCGTCGCAGACGGCCCGGACCACGTAGGGGCGACACCTGGCGGGGCACGGCCCGACCCAGCAGGGTGCGGCCCGGCCCGGCAGGCACGACCCGGCCCGTAGTTGGGCGCGACCCGGCCTGGCTGGTGTGGACCAGACAGGCCGGTTGTTGGCCACAGCTCGGCCAGCTGACCCAATGATGCGGAATGGGGGGGGGGGGGGGGGGTCTTCCCGAACTGACAGCAACTAGTGGCTCCACCCTCCTGCCCAGTCGGAAGAAGTCGGCCAGCTTCTCCGGTGCGAGCTGCCCACCACTGCGGGCCGCGGTTCTCCGCAGCACGGTGCCGAGAGGGGCCGCATAACACATGTCTGGCCTGCTACGACCGACCGGTTCTTCATCGGTCGTGCAGCCCAGTTGTGGGTCACGATCTCTTCCGCCTGCATGACCCCTGGAGCTGTGGTTCTCTAATGAGCCGGTGCGCGACCACGGTTGTCACCGCCTCCTCCTATCTTCGTTTCCTAAACAAACAAAAATTCATCGGAGGGTCGTCGGGCCGTATTTGTTCGTCCCACACCCTCCGTGTTAGGCATTATCAATTGGCCATAAATGATCACTTTCTTTCATCAACAACAAGGGTTTAATTAATTAAAATTAAATTATACAAACACCCTACATCATAATTGATGTCGCATGATGACAAGCCACGGAAGGCGAGCGTCGCAGTAGTTGGGCTTCGCGGAAGTTGGCATCGTAGAGAACAGTTTCATCCTGTCAACGTTGGAGGTAGAGTTGTTGAAGTAGTCGATGCTTCTCGTGAGCGGTGGATTCTCCCTTGACACGGAGGAAGAAGAAGGTAAAAGAAGTCCTGGAGCGTTCTTCTTTGAGAGAGGATGACTTTCTTTGCTGAGAGAGTATGATGTTCTTCATGGAAGAATGAATCTCCTCTAATTCTCCAATGGTTCCCCATCAAAATATTTTCTAAGGAAAATATTATAATAGACTACACCAAATTTAAAGAATTTCCATGCAAATCAAATTAATTCAAAATAGAGGTTCTAATTAATTAATAAGGATATTAAATAAATGGGTTGGCATCATCAATGTTTGGGAGGTGGAGAGGCACCACCATAATGAGGGGAGCAGTTAATTTTTTTAAGGGGGGTTTATGGGAGTTAAGGGGAGATGAGATGATTTGGGCTTGTGTGGGCCCCACCACACTAAATCCTCTCATGTGAGGGTATGTGTGTGTGGGCCCCACCGCTAACTCCTCTTGGGAGGAAATAACCACCACTAAATAATAAAATTGGGTACCAACAATTTTATTAATTTATTATGAACTCCTCAAAAAATAACATTCAACCCGCATAAAATGAAATTGCGGTAAAGGTCCCTTTAAGGGAATATCGGCGATGCGGGTTCATCGGTGTCCTCAGTTTTCAATTCCATGAACCGGTTCAAAAGATAGATAAAACCTCACGTACTATTACTGAATATACCCGAACAAAACTTTAGAAATTGATTCCGGGCACACCGGGCCTCACAATCAGGCGCTGTCAGAATCTGTGGACTTGTAAAATTCCAAATAAATTAAGAAAAAAATTTCCTTGAAATTTTCGGGTCTTTAAAAATTATATCTTGGAAAAAAAATCATCATTAGATTATTTATAAAAAATCCTCATATCATTATTTATTTATATAACTAATATTTTTCCTCGTAAATTTTTTTGATGAAATAAGGATGAAAAAAAATTGTATGGTGTGTATTGGTCAATATAATCCATGATAACTAAATTCATATAGTATGTAAAATACCAATTTTTCTGAAAATTATTTGGAATTATTTATCACTATTGACCTTGACATATAAATCTATTTAGATATAGAATACATCATACAATGAAAAAGGACGTGAATTTGGGAATATATAAATCCAAAGTATTATAAATACATTATTAGTAAAAAAGTATATCATTTCCCAATCTAACACTAAATATAATCATTTTATTCAAATATATAATTTGATCATAAATTTTATAATTTTTTGAAAATTAAAATATTATATTTTAAATGAACAAGTTTATATAAATATTATTTTATGTGTAACATTATTTTTTGAAAATTACTGATATATAATTTTTCATTCATTGTGCAATAATTATTGAATGATGAGAAATGGATAAATCAAACAGTTAGAGGGACATAAGTGAAACAAATGTTAAGAAGAATTTGGTAAGATGGTTTTAGTATAAAATAATAAAATTTAAAATGACATGAGAAATAATGGTCTAATTTGATTGAATCTACTAGAATTGGGAAGGTAATTTAATAAGATAATATTGTAATGAAAATTGATGAAAAAAAAGGCTTTTGGTATTTGATTTATTTGAAGACCATGTATTTTTAATGATTGAAAACCCACCTTCCTAACATGTCAATTGACTTATTTTATAAACTATACTATGATATAATTTTCAATAAAAGAACAAAAACATGATAGGGTATCCAGGTAGAAATGGATTCAATGTTTTCATAATAAGTTTTTCATATTTTTTATCCTAGAGGATGAAATGGTTGTGAAGTATATATTAAACCAACATGTCACATTAATTAACTTTTTAATTTTAATAATATTACATTGTCAAATTACAGTGGGTTAGTGTAAAATATTGAATGATTTTATAGAATTTTGAGACACAAAATACATATAAATCAAGGATCCACATTTATTCATTATGATAAAAAATTTCAAAAAGGTATGAATTATTATAATGGCTTATGAGGATGAAATTTTTAAAGGAATATTAATACATGACTTGTTATATGATATGGACATGGATTTGACAATAGATTCTAATTTATTATATTAGTTGATTTAGAATAATTGGTATAAAATCATTGAAATTGAAGACCAAAGGAAGAAATTTGAATAAAAATACATCTACAAAATTATGAGACATAATAAATGAATGAGGTTATAGGGGGGATGAAGGAGTGATGTTTTATATAAGTAAAATAGATACCATTGATATATATTTCATTTTATTATTTTCTATATCATTAACTGAAATAATATATGACTAAATTTTCTATGAATAAATAAATGGAATTTGATATTATATAATGAAATATTATTCTATTAAAAATAATACTATCATACATTATCATAGTTTGGTCTATATAGAGTTATGATAATATAAATTGAAATTTTAATTCCATTATCATGGATTACAATTGAATTTATGGTATAATTGAGGAGTTATGATATATATCTTATTCTCTCATAATGTTCTTGTCACAAGATTCTTCAAAAACAATTCATTCATTTCCATTTCATTTTTTTATCATGTTGTGGATGTGAAATTTTTTATGTGAGTATAATAGATGGAAACTAATATATTATGAATAAAGGACAAATAATTCTCTTTGTTTATAGAACAGGATTACTCGTTCAATAATTATTAGATGACATAGTTTAATAAATAGTATCTAGTAACTCATTTGGTTAGTTGATTCAACATTAAATAAATTTTTATAAAATAGTTGAAAAATTTAGATGTCTATAAATATTGACCATAAACGTACGTAAATTCAATCATTTTCATTTAGTAAATAGAAGATGACATCATTTACTATTTTTATCATTCTTATGAAAAATCCAGAAAATTCTGTAACAATTTACTTGAAGGGAAGTGAGTGATTTTGGGTATCCTTAAATGAATTTATATACTGACAATAATAAACTACTCTAATTTAAAATAATTCTATTTTATCATGTATAAAAAACTATATAAATTATTTTATACTTACATTTGGTATTTATAATGATTTATTGAGGTCTATTTTGATGGTTTCTTGCTAATTTTTATAATTTCACAAAAAAATTCATAGGGGTGGATACTAAATCCTAATACAAATATAGGTTTCAAAATTTATATAGGTAATTATTATAGAGTCGCATAATTTTTGCTATTGAAAAGTAAAAAATATTGTCATGGGATTATGTAGAAAGTTGTAACAGTACGTTATTTTAGGGTTTGTATTAATTTTTTATGATTAGTCTATTAGGAGATCATTTAGGTGTTTTTGAAGTATGGAATTTATAGAGACTATTTACTATGGCATAAAATCTATTTTATTGTGATGGTTTCTTACTAATAATAATTACAAGGGAAACTCTAATTTTCATTGTGATCACGGATTCAATAAGAGTTACCCATTCATCATTTCCAATTATATTAAGGATATATTTTAACTTATATTAGATATAGACTCATTCATGTGTTATGTTGTGTTTGGTGTATTGTGGGGAATTTTTAAGGAATGATAAAAACACTAACACAATTATTGATTTGTTATATTGATTTGGTGAATAAAAAGGGGTTTCAATGAATTGTTTCATTGTATTAAGATTTATGAATTTTTTATATCAATATAGGACTATTTGAACTCTATGATTTTCACTGGGCTTATGATTTATAAAGAACTATTAGTTGAGATTTACAGTTACCTTTAATGTGGTGTTATGGTTTATATATTTTTTAAATTAAAATTAAAAAATGAGTTACATTTTGTTTACTTGGTAATCCTATTGGGGTAGGCTAATTAATTAAAATATTTTTTTTATTTTCAATTTGTTAAATATTTGATTTAAGAATATTCAATGGACTTATAGATAATATGTGGGAAACTCTTAGTTAGTGGGTCTGAGAATTTGAATCTTTTGGTATGGATTTACCATTTAGGTATAATTATGAAAATGTATTAAAATTGAATGGGAATTCATTATTCGTTAAAACCCCATTTGAGTAAATGGAATGAGATTTGTAGTAACTTGGCGTTATTAAGTTGTGATGTATGTAAAATGTTAATGATTTTATGATAATATTAAAAGATATGATTTTTTATATTCATAGACTACTTTTGGGGATATATAAATATGGTGTTTCGATGACATCATAACAACTCGTGAAGGGTAATATCTTATAAAGACATTATTATCCACCTAACAAGGTTTAACGTAATGTGAAACCCAAATTTCATGCCCCTATTAGAGCTTTACATGATGTAGGTCCTATTCCTTTCCCATTAGGGAATTTATATTTCACCTCCTCCATAACTGAAACCTTTGACCACATACTTAAGAACCAACCTTGAACCATTATGAGTACTAATAATCCATTGGAACAATCGTAATAATAATGTTTCCTAGTTTGATATTAAGCATATAGTCTTGGGTTCATGTTAACAGGAGGGAAAACATAAATCCACAAAGGGAAAGGTATCTTACACTATATATGCAATGCTCTATGTGGTTCATAAAATCAGGGGTTTTCATTTTTTTAATCCATGTGTTGTGGTCTATAATGTTATCTTATTCTATGCTCAATTATGGGTTAGTTAGATAAAAAAGGCACCTTTTATGTGACAATCCATTAATGGAATTTATTCATATACATTAGCCCATACCAATTTTCATTAGCCAAGTACCTGACTATTATGTGGAAACATGTGGTAGGTACCATTCTTGACCGACTGGGGTTTTATCTCAGCATGACCAAACCCTGAGCCCAGTACATTAAGAAAAAAAAATCCCTATGGGAGACAACACGAATAAATACCCAGGATTATAAAAAATAAATATTACATCATTTTATATAAATATTCAACAAAATACAAATATAAATTCTCGGGGATAGTAATAGTATAGTGTCTTTGGAAGCATGGATCACTATAGCATCTAAAATTGATAAACCTCACCAAAGACCCCCATGAATATCTTCCCCTTTAGTACTCCTACAAACAACATTTCATCAGAAATTGGGGACATGAAACATAATAATTTTTAACCATAGATCCAAAGTAAAGTTAAAAAATGATGGTTCATAAGAATAATCATGTGTGTAATGGTATGGAAACAGGATCATAGCATTAGAATATCATTCCATGCATGTCACAAATCATATTCAAGATTCGTGGAAGAATTATTGGTGGTTCTTTTGGATTGTGTAATAAGATAATGAAAAACATTAACCATGGGAGCATAACATTGTCATAACATATAGATTTTTGGAATAAACATTAGCTTATAACATTGTAAACATGTATAAGAGAAAAAATGATCACTCATTATGTTAAGGACAAGAAATATGGATCTCACATAAACTAATGGGCATGACACTATTTCTACACAAATAATTTTATCCTGTAATCTGGTTTACATATAACATAATAGTATTCAAATTCACTACTAATAATATTATCAAAGTGGATAAGGACACAATTGTTTCATATTGTAAACTAGGAGACACCTGTTTCCCTTTTATGGGCCAGGGTACAACTATTTCCTATATTGGATCCAAACACACCTATTACCCATTATGGATTAATCCCATCAAAATATATCCAAAAATTATGGTATGAGATATAAATTTTCAACCAATTTATTGTATGTAGTTACATGTACCACTAGTAAAATAATGAAATCATACATATGTGTTCCATATGATAATAAAAAATTCACAATATCATGCCAAAAAAATATATGGGTTTCATAAACACTATATCATAACCCATGATGTCAAATGGGAATCATAAATTTTTTATCATATATAAACTACGGAAAATAGATATGTTTCATAATAATTTATTCATAGAAAAACATAAGAATAGAAGTAGGTTTCATAATCGTTTAATCATGGTATAACACATTGAAGGGAAACAATTTTTATAAAAATATTGTTATATAAAAAAATTATATAAAGAATAATAATGTTTCTATTAGATCATATCCCTAGTAAACTAATAAATATTTTAAAGGTTGTCGTCTTACATAGGGAAAGAAATGAAAATATTAGTTGAAGTAATTCTTAAGTTTAATAACCTCTCTTTGGAAATATTTTTTTACACATAAAACACTTCCAAACTCATTTAAAATGAAAAAGTTGAAGAAAATATAAATAATCTATAAAAATAATTTAAAAGAATTCTTGAAAAACTATTCTTCACATTTTAAAAAAAATTAATAAATTAAATGTTTTAAGAACCATATTCATAGAAAAAATACATGAAAATTTACAGTGTTATTTTTGAAAATAAGTTTTTAAAAATAAAAAAACAAAAATTATTTATTTAAAATAAATTTCTAGTAAAATTATCTTATGATATCATTAAAATTTATTATAGATTTTTTTAGAATATATGGTTATTGAGTATAATAGAGTTCCGGCCAAAGAGAGAATTTTTTCGGAGTTTAATAGAATAATTATCATAGGTATCTTTATTACCAATGACTTTTAAAATGTAAAAATTATATGAAGTTATCATGAATAAATATTAGATAATAATTTTAATGATATATCATTATAGATGGATTATATTATTTAATCAATAGAATCATAATCATAAACTATCCCAATAAACAATGAGATTTTAGTAAGAAACAGTTACCACATTGGTGACATTGAATCGTAATCCCCATGAAATAATAACACTATGTAAAGATTAATACTTCATAAAAATAATAATTATCATATATTATGTGTCATAGGATAGTATATACTCCTCAAATAATTATATAGTATCTTAACATGGTATGTGTCTCAAAGAAGGAAAATAATACAACATTACATTTCAAATTTGGGAACTTTTGAACCACAAACCCAATGAAATAAAATTCATAAAATAAATACTTCTATAAAAGTATTTTTTTTCTAAAAACATCAAAAAAATTATTTTAATTATATACACTATATAAAATAAATTAGTTGTGAACTAGGTATATGTATCGGGGAAATAAAAGTCAAACTATAATTACACTTACTACTTGAGTAACATTTGATTCGTGATCCATGTGAATGAATAAAATCAATTGAAACATTAAATATTATCAAATAAATAAAATTCATTACATTAAATTTCATAGGTTATTATATACACCGATAAATATGAATAAGTGGTGAAAATATAATACATCTTATATAAATAAAAGTGTTCTGAAAAACTCTTACCTTAAGTCTTCACTTTCATTATACTCATTAAAACCTCCCATATAAAATAATATTATAAATCTATCAAGTAAAAATATTATTATATATAACAGAAAGTATTATTTGATTAAGACCTTATATTATACATTTATTGACATGTTCTTGTTAAAGTTACATTTCAGTTAATAAACTATTTTTTTCACATGTGTCATTATTTGTTATATTTTTTTGTCTCCTTCCTTATATCATGATTTAATAAACTAAATAAAGATAATAATAAAATATTTATCATACATATTAAGTGTAAATTAATTATTAATAATCTATACCATATATAAATTTTAATTCCATATACATCTCTGATCTATTACATTCAAAAAATCTGGTGTTTGAGGTGTTCCAGGAAGTCAAGGTTACTTTTCCCCACCACTTTTCAAAATTTTCAGAATGGTGAGGTTCCAATGGTTACCAATTTCCTTTGAAAAAAGTTGAGTTCATGAAAAATGTTTCTAGCAAATTTAGGTTCCAACTGTGACCTCTTTCCTTTTCCAAATTTTGAGTTCATGAAAAACATTTTCAGAACAGTGTGGTTCTAATGGCGACCAATTTCCTTCACCAAATTTCATGTAAATGAAAAACATTTCTAGATTCCTATATTTTCACCCTTTTTGCATTTCCTTTGATGTAAAATTCATTTGAATCCTCGTTTAATGGACTCTATGGCTGATTTAAAGTCCGTAACTCCTATATTGATTTCCATAAGGATCAGGATACTTTTACTTGGTTAAAATGCGTGGTTTAATGCAATATGTTTTTAAAGTAAAATCCAATGTATCTTAAACCGCTTCTCCATTCAATCTTCTATAGGGATGATATATCTTCCTCCCTTGTTCTTCTTTCTTGTTCTCAGCTGTGAGACATTGATCCTTTCATTCCATCCTGCAGGAGTTACACAATCAAACATTTCTCCTTGGATTGGTTCCACTCTATTTTGAAGCAAACAAGTAGTATCAACCAACCTTCGAGATAAGGTATGATCTATAGACATTCCATTGGTTTCATCCCCTTCTATTTCTCCTTTACCTTTTATAGAATTTCACCCCCATGTTCTTAAATGGATTTTCATGGGTGATGGCCGATGTGGTGGTGTCTCTGCGTCATCGGGTGAATACTATTGTCATAAGGGAGAAGATTGTAAACAATTGTGTGGATCGTTATCCTATAAAGATCATCAATAACAATTTGTAGTAGGGGATTCATTGATTCAATTTTATTTTTACATGAAACTGTATAGTTATCTTGTTTTATCCCACTGGATCACAATGGAATTGACATAATAAATATTTGAACCAGATAAATAAATTGATATCGATTGAATGTTATTGCCTCTTCTTTTTCTGGATAGTGTGATATCTATGATTTATTTGTTTATATTTTTCTTCGTGATGGAAATTGGTAAGGAACGTAATTCCTGAATTAATTGATAATTTTTTGGATAAGGATATAGAGGCATGAAAATGAATTTGGTTATTCTTATTGTACTTTGTTGTCACTAAAATTGGTGTTGTAATCATGTTTCATTATTTTTGATAGCCTACTGTTTAGGTTTTCCTAATGTTGGAACCTTTGAATAATAAATCGATTAATCCAAGATGTATTAAATAACTAGTTGTTTGATAAATTTCAATTTCTTCAAGGGTTCTAAGTTACCCTATTTATTGTTTATGGGCTAAGAGCCCATTTGGTATGATGATTGTTTTCCTATTTCTTGTGTTGTGATGTGAGTCTGAAAGGCTTCTGTGATATGTGGGGACAGAGAGGCGTATTGGTTTTGGTAGTATTTGATGCCTAGAGTGGCGAGATACATCAGTTAATGCATGATGGTGTCAGGGAGGAGACCGAAAATGATGGAATGGGTTGGATATGAATGTTTGGATACTTTTTGTTCTTGTTGGTTGTTCATCTTCATTACATTCCACACTGCTCAACGAATCTGTACTTACTTACCCTTCTTCTGAAAGGGGTGAAGATGCACAGGGTATTGCACGGGCTTTCCCTGTTTAGCTTCTCAAGGGAGGAAGGGTCTACGCTCTAGCTATAGGCGGAAAAGACTTCAATGGGTAGTTTATCTACTCATGGTGTTGAGCCTCCTTGTGTTTTGTTACACAGAATATTTTTCTATAATTCTTGGGAATATGGGAAAGTAGTTTTGTAATTAAATAATTGAATAAATGATGTTGTCCCATGAGGTTGGAGCTTTCTGGGGAGCAATGCTGTGGATAGTGGACATTGGGTGTGATGCTAATGAAATTTAATTTTGAATTTATAATGGTTAATTAATGTTTCATTAATAAATTTAGGTTAGATAAAACTGATTATAAGGAAATTAAGTAATGTAATAATGTTCTTTAAATGATTGAGTGATTATTGGATACTTAGTCACAGAAGTGGTAGTCGGGAGTCCGAGAGACATTAGGTGAATTTGTCTCTAAGACTACGTTATTCCCATAGTGTGGTTTTGAGATATAGTATATTCTATAATTTTAATGTTTCTATATGATACTCCACCCCATCAGTTAAGGAAACTGACATCCTAGGGATTTTGAGCCCTGGGGGGTGTTTTTCCCAACATTCCAGTGGGAGGATGGATTGATGACTACCCCCTTTTGTCCCCTCTCTCTTATCTTGGTTAATACATGTGTTGGTATGCACTATGGTTAGTTTTCCCCATATATGTGTGTAGTGGGAGGTAATGGATTTTGGTTATTCACACTCATATATTCTAGATACCATTTCCTATGGACTACCATATGTATAACATGTAAAGGCTATGATGGATTGAGGATCCTTACTCCGTGTATTAGCTGTAATGGATTGAGGTATAATACTCGATGTATGATACACATTATAGGAGTTTTGGTGGCTCCCATAAAATACCTGGTTACTTTTCTTACATGGACATGGTGGTTTTGTTGGATGAGGTTCATGTTGTGCTACTTCGCCCAGGTGTCTGCAGAAAATCCTTTTGGGAGAGAGACACTTAGGACATGCGACGTTGTGAAAAAGGGGAAAATTAGTGGGGAAGTAGTAGTTGGGTACCCTTGATATTCATTATTATATTATATAATCTTTTTTTCATTACTTGGGGAGAGTATCCATGGTGAAGCTGGGAACATAGTATTCCTTTTTAAGTGACGGGTTAGTTTCACTTTTTTATCACTATGATTTATTATGCTTTCTTTAGTATTGCACAAGTGGCTTCAAGGAGGATCCAACTAAGTATATTGTTATAATCACCATATGTTTATATAAATTGTTTTTCTAGTCCCTTGGAACTGGTTGGAGATCAGGATAGTTTTTACTTGTTTGGGGTTATAGGAGATGTTTGGGATTCGTGGTAGCTGTTGTTTTTACTTTATTTGGGGTACATACAGATTTACCCTTTCAGTTTTAGTAGTTTTTCATGACATTACAAATGTGTACTTGGGATTTAATTTATATGGCTTTCTGTGTTGGATTTGGTTAGTGTGTATATTATCTATCTCTTTTGAATGTTCTCTCTTAGAGGTTAATTCCTCCCATTTGTGTTTTTACTATACCCTTGGAGAAAATCACCAACCCGGGGCCTAGTGGAGGCGGGACTTAGGGTTCATTATAGTTTTTATGAAATTGTTCATCCCGAGAGAGGTACACTTTGTGGGGAGGGGGTCACTCCAAATTGGTATCAATGGTATGGTTGAGAGAGAGGATGGAGGTTGGTGTTAGGCACATGTGAGGTTCCATGGGTTGGTAGTTAAATAGTGTCTTTCAAGTTTAGAAAGTGATAGAAACAGTGGAGACTGGTTGAGACATAGCATTTAGGGCACCAATGATCTGATTCATAGACCTTATAGTTTGCAGTGGCTATTACATAAGGTGATACTAGTTTCATGGTAGAGACCTAGGAATGAATCATGCATAATTCTTCATTATGCCATAGTTTGAATGGGTAGACATTGGGATCAGTTAACCTAAAACTAATAAAAGAAAACAATTTGTTAATTAATGTTGATCCTTCCATATTCTAGGTTTAGGATCTATGATTATTTTTTAATTTGCAGGTATGGATCCAGGTTGACATCTTCATTAGGATCACATAGAATATATCCACTAGGATAAGAAACTAGATCAATACTGGCTAGAGGTTGATGATGATGACACTTGGAGGAGAACACTCTAAGAGTTTCTGCGCCAGAGTCTTTAGAAGTATGAGTCCTCCATTTCAGAAGCAATCACAAAATAATGGTTGGAGGAGGTCAAGATAGGATTCAATTTGATTCGAGCTTGGAAGGAGCATGAGATTCCATTGGTTGTGACGATGCTATGTGGAGTAGAGAGGTAATGGTGGTTCTTGTTCCTTAGGGATCGCGAGGAGCCACCGATCTCTTGGGAGGAGTTCCAAGACATGTTTAGAGTTGAGTTTCTTTCTTTGAACACGAAGGCTTCCAGTCACCATGTGTTCCATACCCTTTGATAGTGGAGCTCCAGTGAGCATGATTTTGGAATTCATTTCAGGATCTTTTTAGGATATTCTTCGAAAATGTTGCTAGATGAGGAGCCCAGGATGAGGCATTATGAGGAGGCATTGCGTCCGGGGATCCCGTGCCAGGTCACCCCATTTATGCTGAAGACATATCATGAGTTAATGGAAATGGAAGAGGTCATCGAGAGAACATTTTCTAGAACCGGATAATCAAGATAGGGGTGTCTTCATGATTCCTCATGAAGCAGAGCTGTGGTCCAGGTTTCCCAGTTTTTAGGGTAGAAGAGTTTCCATTCAGCCAGGGGCAGGTCCCACCCCTCCGCATCTCGTTTCATTGGATGGAGTAGTTCTGAAGACAATAAAAAGGAATCAAGTTCTTCTTTTTCTTGTGGTGGTTGAGGTCATCTGAAGTGAGAGTGCCTGACCATTCAGAGCAGTCATCATGCACTAGGTGATCTGCTATAGGTTCCTCCATTGTGGCAGTTCCAGCTGAGGTAGTAGCGTTAGGTTGCACCAGATTTGGATCAATATAGGGTAGATGGGTTAGGCAGAGGATAAACCCATGATGCTACTCATCCTTAGAGAGAAGAGCGCGGCAGTGGTGGTGGTCATCATCATGGTCAGAGAGGCCGTGTAGGAGGTCATGGTTGGCATCATGCTTTAGTGTTGCAAGTGTCAGGAGAGACATACATTGTTTGATGTACCCTTTACTTGTTTTCTACCTTGGATTATGCCTTGTTTGATTAAGGTGTAACACAATCCTTCATATCAACTAACATTTTCCATGCTTTGGGACCTGAGGTGGAGAGGCATCCTGTGCCCTCGGCGTTGACTAAGACAGTTGGAGGTCGAGTTGAATTTTTTGAATTATGTAGAGACTACGAGCTACTGCAGGGTCATCAATGAATTTGACGAGATTTATTATGTTTACGAATACAACCATATGATGTCAGTCCTGGAATAAATTGGTTTTATTTTGTGTAGGATATTGTTTATTGCTTCAGTTGGAAGGTTGTGTTCTTCGATGCAGATGGAGAGCCAGTTGTGTTCGTTGGTGAGAGAGACCATCATATGGGTTAGAGGCATGTTATGTCCTCATCATCCATGATGGTTGAACTGATGTTGAGTTCTTCAGAGGATCAGTAGTTGGAATTTCCTATGGTCATAAAGGAGTACCCAGATTTCTTTTCAGAAGAGGTTGTAGCATTACCCCCTTGATGATAGATTGAGTTTGGAATCGGGCTACAACCAAGAGTGTCTACTATATTTATGTATTCATATAGGGTGTCCCCTTATGATTTAAGAGGGTTACGTATATATATTGATGGTTTTTTATAGTGCAGATTTGTTCAGCCGAGTCTGTCACCTGGGGTGCACCAATTTTGTTCATGAAAAAGGATGACAACATTTTGCTGTTGTGTGTCTATTATCATCGCAAAAACAATGTGATAGTGAATTATTTCTATCCTTTTCCACATATTTATGATGTATTAGATCAACTAAAGGGTGAAATTTGGTTCTCAAAGACCGACATGAGGCCAGGATATCATCAGATGTGTGTGAATGATTAGGATTTCATGAACACTACATTATGTTGTCATCATGGGCATTATGTATTCATTGTAATGACATTCAGTATGGAAAATCCTCTAGTTGTGTTCATGGGATTGATGAACGCTGTGTTCTGTGAGTTCCTAGACAAGTTCATGGTGGTATTCATTAATGACATCCTTATGTAATCCACGTCCGAGGAGGAGCATGTAGAGAATCTACACACTGTTTTTGGAGTTATTTTACAACATCAGTAGTTTGGGAAGTACTATAAGTGTGAGTTTCCTAATCGAGATGTCCGTTTCATGTGGAATTTTGTGTCCCAACAAGGATTAGTTGTGGATCCATCGAAGAAAAAATCATTTGTGTCTTGGGAATCCCCTATGACACTTTTAGAGGTGCGAAGATTCCTTGGTATTGTAGGCTACTACAGGAGGTTCATAACCAATTTCTATCGATTTGAGACTCCTCTGATAGCTTTGACCATGAAGGATCAATCATTCATATGGACTCATCAGTTTCAAGGAGCTTTCGAGTATCTAAAAGATAAGTTATTAATTGATCCAGTTCACTGTCTTCTATAAGAGGGAGTTCAGTTTGATGTTTTCTATGATGCTTCACATATGGGGTTAGGTTGTGTTCTAATGTATCAGAGATCATTTGTTTCATAAGGGTCTCGGTATTTGCGTCCCAATAAACTTAACTATTCTACCCATGATCTTGAGTTGGAAGCCATGGGGTTTTCTCTGAAGTTGTGGATATATTACTTCATTGATGAGTTCTTTTTGGTTTTCATAGATCATAAGAGTTTGAGGTATGTCTTCTCCCAATGTGACATTAAATTATAAAATCATCGATGGGTAGAGTTATTACAGTAATATGACTTCGAAATATCCTATAAACCTGGAAATGGGAAGGGTTTAGCTGATGCGTTGAGCAGGAAGACACGTGGTGATGCAATGCATGAATCTGGTTATTCATGGAGAGTAATGGAAGAACTGTCAGCTTTATATCTCAAATGAGAGAAGATGGGGGTAGATGTTGTCTTTTTAAGATGATGGTGCAATCATCTCGAGTGCAGTAGGTGAAAGAGTCCTAGTTGGGGAATCTTGAGGTGGAGATCTGGAGAGACCGATTTGTTTTTGGTGAGGCCAATGATAGTTGGTTTCAGGATGAACAACATCAAATGTTGTATAACGAATGGATTTTGGATTCATTGGTAATGCATGAGATAGTTCTCAGAGTGTTCCATAGTTCACCTTTTATGGTAAATTGTGGCGTGAAAAAGATGTACTAAGCCTTGAGGAGTCAGTTTTTGTTTCCTAGGATAAACCATGTAGTTTTGGAGTTTCTGTCTTGATGTTTGTTCTTCCAGCAGGTGAAGGTTGAACACCTTGTTCTTGTTGGTCTTCTTCATCCATTATATTTTCCTCAGTGGAAGTGGGAGGACATATCAATGGAGATTGTTACTTGTTTACATAAATCCCAAGGAGGACATGATTCTATTTGGGTGGTAGAGGATGATTTAACAAAATCAGACCACTTTATAGCAATCAAGGTGTCAAGCTCAGTGGATGTTTTCTCGAGGATGTATCTGGGGAGGGGGTGAGACTTCAAAGAGTTCCAAGGATGATCATTTTAGATCGAGATCATCATTTTACCTATAGGGTGTTGAGAGGTCTACAACAAGATTTTTGTTCTCTGTTGTACCTTAGTAGTTCTTTTCATCCTCAGATGGACGGTCAGCCAAAGCTGACCATATAGACTCTTAAAGACATGTTAACATCTTGTGTCTTGGATATTGGAGGTTTGTGGGTGTGGTGCGTACCCTTGGTTGTGTTCTCTTACAAAAATAGTTTTCACTCCACTATCGGTATGGAACTATTTGATGTCTGGTATAACTGGCCTTTCTGTTCTTCATTGTACTGGACTGGGGTCGGAGAGTTAGAAATTCTCGATCCGAAACTAGTGCAGAATACAACCGAGATGGTTTAGGTCATTCGTGAAGGGATGAAGACAACACATGATCATTAGAAATCATATTCCGTTCAACGGAAGAGACCATTATATTTTGATGTTGGGGATCACATGTTTCTGAAGGTGACTCCTCATCGTGGGAAGTGAAGGTTTGGTCGAAGGAGTAATATTTCTCCCCAAATTTTTGGGGCTTTCGTGGTGTTATATCATGTTGGGATTATGGAATATCGAGTAGAACTTCCCCCATAGATGAGTCAGATAACTGATGTTTTTCATCTTTCACAGCTCCGTGATTATCTTCATGATGACTCTCATTTCATCGATTGGGGAGAGATCGAGGTTGATGATGATGTGACCATTGAGGAGTGACCTTTGGAGATCTAAGACCACAAATAGAAGATGTTTTTAAGGTGTTATATCCCCTTGGTTCGTGTCTTGTGGTGACAATGTGGCATGGAGGAGAGTACTTGGGAATGTGAGTTGTAGATACGTGCTTAGTACCCAGAGTTCTTTGATATTTACATCTTTTCATGTAACGATGACCCCGTTGTGGTTGTAGAACACTCATTTTTTTGAGATGTCTTTCTTCTGTGGCTTATTGTGGCTTTATCTCTTTTGAGAGGTATCTTGATGGGTGGTTTTTTGGAATCTATTTTTGTTTCCTTTTATGTAGGTTTTGAATTCTCAAGGACGGGAATGCTTTGAGAGGAATCTTATGCAATGGCATGAACCTCTCTGGTCTATTCTATTGAAAAACTCCGGTTTCTAATGTGTTCTGGGTGGTCAAGTTGACTGATCCCCATAACTTTTCCAAATTTCCAGAATGTTGAGCTTCCAACAGTGACCACTTTCCTTTGCCAAATTTTGATTTCATGAACTATGTTTTTAGAATGGTGAGGTTTTAACTGTGACCTCTTTCATTTTCCATATTTTGAGTTCATGAACAGTGTTTCCAGAATGGTGAGGTTCCAATGGTGACCAATTTCCTTTTCCAAATTTTAAGTTCATGAATACTGTTTCTACAATGGTGAGGTTCCAATGCTGACCTCTCTCCTTTTCCAAATTTTTTGTTAATGAGAACTGCTTCCATATTCCTACAGCTTCACCCCATTGACGATTCCATTGATGTAAAATTCATTAAAAGCCTCATTTTAAAGACTTTAAGGCTGATTCAATGGCCATAACTCTTATATTAATTTCCTTAATACTGGAGAACCTTTTACTTGTTCAAACCACATGGTTCAATGCGGTCCTCTTTAAATGGAAAATCTAAAATATCTTAAACCACTACTCTGTTAAATCTTCTGTAGGTAATATATATCTTCCCCCTAGTTATTCACCCTTTTTCTCATCTATGATATGCTCAAACATTTCATTCTATCCTATAAGAGTTTCACAATCCAACTTTCCTCTTTAGATTCATTCGACACTGTTTTGATGAAAACAACCATTATCGATCAATCTTTGATATACGGTATGATCTATATTCATTCTTTTGGGCTCATCTCCTTCTGTTTTTTCTTTACCTTTAATATAATTTTACCCCTTTGTTCCTAATGGTTTTTTCGTGGGTGTTGACCGATGTGGTGGTGTATCTACATCCTCAGGTGGATACAATTTTTATAGGGGAGGATATTTTAAACCGTTATGTTGCTCATTGTCATATAAAAAATGTCAATAACCATTTCAGTTTGGGGATTCATTTCTTCTCTTTTATTTTTATGTGGAACTGTATAGTGAGCATGTATTATCCCACTAGATCACAAAGGAATTTACATAACAAATATTTTAATCAGGTAAATAAATTGATATCAATCTTATGTTATTGATTCTTGTTTTTCTAGATAGTGTGATATCTATGATTTCATTGTTTATCTTTTCATTCATCATTAAAAATGGTAAGGAACGTAAGGCCAAAATTAAATGATAATTGTTTGGATAAAGATAAAGAGGAATGAAAATGAAGTTGGTTCTTCTTTTTGTAATTTGATGTTAATCAAATTGGTTCTGTAAGAATGTCATATTTTTTTATAGATTTATATTTAGGTTTTCCAATGTTGGAACCTACAAATAATAAATCAGTTAATCCAAAATGTATTAATGAACTGGTTTTTTGATAAAAGAAAACTCTTTTAGGGTTATGACTTACCAACTTTCATTTTTAAGGGGCAAAGCCCAATTGGAATGATATTTATTTCCCTATTGCTTGTGTTGTGATGTGAGTATATAAGGCTATTGTGATATGTGGGGGTAGGGAGGCTTATTGGTTGTGGTATTAGTTGATGCCTTGAGTGGTGAGATGAATCAGTTTATGCATGCGGGTGTCAGGGAGGACACTGTGGATGATGGAATGGGTTGGATGTGAATGTTTGGATGCTTTCTGATCTTGTTGGTTGTTTATCTGCATTACATACCCCACTTCTCAAGGGTACATGGTCTTTCTTACACTTTTTATTAAATGAGTGAAGATTCATGGGGGATGCCACGTGCAATTTGTTTTTAGCTTCTCAAAAGAGGAGGGGTCTACGCACTTGATATAGGTGGCAGATACTTGATGGGTTTCTCATCTACTCATCGTGTTAAGCCCCCAATGTTTAGTAGCATAATTTTTTTTCTAGAATTCCTTGGAATATGGAGAGGCAATGTAGTAATTAAATAATTGAAAAAACTAAGTTAAAAAAATGGGGTTGGAGCTTGTGGGGATGCATTGTTGTGGACATCAGACTTTGGGTGTGATGTTAATGAAATTTAATGTGGAATTGTTAATGGTTGTTCAATTTTTAATGAATTAATTAGCATAAAGTGAAACTGCTAAAATTTGAATGAAGTAATGTAATAAAGCTCTTTAAATGGATGTGTGCTTATAGGATACCTAGTCTTATAAGTGTCAGCTAGGAACCTAAGAGACGTTATCTGTAGTTGTGTCTAAGTCTAGGTTATTCCAATAGTTTGGTTTTGAGCTATAACATTATATGCACTTTTTGTGTTTCTATATGATACTCTACCCTATCAGTTAATTCAATTTACACCCTTGGGATTCTGAGCCATGGGGTTGTTTTCCCAAACATTCTGATGGGTGGATGGATGTCTGACTACCCCCTTTGGCCCTGCTCTCTTCTCATGGTAGTTACTTGTGCTGGTAGGCACAACGATTAGTTTTCCTCATATATATGTGTAGATGTATATAATGGCTTATGGTTATTCAAACACATATATTCATTATATAGTTTCCTATGGACTACAACAGGTATAATGCGTATAGCCTGTGATGGCTTGAGGATCCTTACTCAGGGTATGGGCTGTAATGGATTGAGGTATAATACCCAACGTATGATACTCATTATGTGAGATATGGTGGCTCCAAGAAACTACATGTTTACATTGCATACATGGATGTGGTGGTTTTTTTCATTTGGTGCATGTTGTGGTGCTTTTCCCAGGTGTTTGCTGGAAGGCCTTTTGGGAGATAGATTCTTAGGACGTGCAATGTTGGGGAAAAGCGGAAAACTAGTGGGGAAGTAGTAGCGGGTACCATTGATATTCTTTATTATATTATATACTCTTTTATGCATTACATGGTGAGATTATCCATGGTGAGGATAAGAAAATAATATGCCTTTTTTGGTGATGATTTAGTCTCACTTGTTGTTCACCGTGCATTAGCATGCTTTCTTTACTATTGAGCAAGAGGTTTTGGGGAGGATCCTATTATGTATATTGTTATACTGAACATATGTTTATATAATCTATTTTTCAGGTCACTTGGAGCAGGTTAGAGATCAGGATGGTTTTTACTTTCATGGGGATGTACGAACTATTTGGGCTTCTTGGGTGCTATTGTTTTTTACATTCTTTTTGGTAATTGTATTTTTCCAAATTCAGTTGTAGAGGGATTTCATGACATTACATATGTGTACATGAGATATAATTTATGGTTCTGTCTGAGTTGGAGTTGGTTGGTTTCTATCTTATCTCTCTCTTTCGAATGTGTTCCTTTAGAGGTTAATGCCTCCCATTTGCATGTTTACTATACCCTTGGTGCTAGTCACCAACCCAGGGCCTACTAGATGAAATACTATGGGATCATTATCTATTTTCCCACATTGTTAGCCTAGGAGGGGTACACATTGTGGAGAGGGGGTCATGACATAAATATTAAATGGAATACACTATTCATAGAGACAGTAGACTATACACACGCATTAATGATGTATATATTTTCATGTCAGATTGAAGGAAATAAATTAAATTATATATATGTACATATATATTATAATTTAAGTATAATTACTATGTCATATATGTCATATAATATTGAAAAACAAATCCTTAATACATTCAATGAAATGTGTCAATGATTCACATTGCTTTGAGGATGTAGTAGTCTAAATGACCACAAATGAAGTTTTCATATTCCAAAAAAAATTGAATACATGAATGTATGTGTTATATAGTAATACTAAAATAATAAAAAAACTAAAAAAAATATATATCAGAAAAATTTGTAATTATATAACTATTCCAAACCTTTAAAGGTGGTAATTTATTAATGAATGAATTCAGTTCATGATGTAGTAATATTCCATAGATATGAATGATTATTTCATACCATATTTGATGGAAGTGCGTATAGGTGTAGGTAAAAAAATTAAAAGCAAAACATATAACTAAATTTAGGATAGTTATGTTGTTATATAATTATGTACATATAATATTTTGTGGGGTGGATAAATAAATTAAAAAGGTTATTTTGGATGTATGATACTTCTCATTTGGGTAATTCCTTCTGGGTTTAACCAAAACACTAACATGGTTTTCATTCTACCTAATATGAGTTTTTTAGGATGAGTGTTGTGATGTTGGGAGCCTATTTTGCATGTTATTCTATGAGAAAAAGGGATTTATAGGTTTGAAAATGTGATGTTTCTGAGTTTTCCTTTATATTGTAGGAGTAGTGCTATTATTGTAAATATAAAAAGGAAAATAGTACAGAGAGGTATCCCTTACATCATGTGTAAGATCGTAGAATTTTTTAAGGTATGTTTTGTTTATATTTTTGTTATAATCCCTTAAATTGGGAAAATTAAAAATTTTCTGGGTGTATGAGAATGTCCGAGGGTGTTTTGGGAGTTCAAGACAAAAGAGAAAGGGGAATCAAGGCATTTTTTTCATGTTACCCGGTTTCTGAACTATTAGTGAAAACCATGCAAGGGGAGATAAAAAATGTTCACACTTGGATAGAGGATATTTTTAGCATTGTTTTATAGTTGGTCAACCCATATCAGATTCATATTAAATCATGTGGATTCAAACCTATTGGACAGTGGCCATTGCACTTTTTACATACTGTTTAGCAAGTCGTTCAACCTAATCGTGAACCCCATTAAAATGCGAGAAATTACTAATCCCCCCTCAGGATTTTAATTTTCTCACATAATTTTCCCCACATTTCATCATCCACTATCCCTAGTAATGAAATAAGTCTAAAAAATCTCCTAGGGTCTAATACATTCATTTATAATTCTTTTTAGCATCGTTGGGTGTGGATCAAAGCTTCAAGTGTGTCTAACTATCACGAACCAACCCAGGTCAACCCCAAAACGGTCACACGAGCTAGTCCGCAACATGTCCTAAAGGTCATTCCCAATCCACATGGGATGGAAACCAGTGTCAGGAATCAATGTATACATGAGGGAATTATTTAAGACCAAGAGGTAAAACTAGGACCATATAAATAAATAGAACATATAGAGCACACAACAAAATGACAACTTAATCTTAAATAAACAAGGATCCTATCCAGATACAAAGTACCAAAAAAAGAGCAAAATTGGAAATAAGAACCCACTAAAATGATCTCTGTGTGACCCCTTGGTCACTTCTAACCAAAAGACCAATATTTCTCTCACACGAGAAGCCAATGTGGAAAGCCTAAACAATAGTTGAACCTATAACTGAAATGGTAAAGGATAGACATGAGCACAGTAATTCTCAGTAAGGATGTCAAAAGTAAACCACTGAATCCATGTGTTTCCTTACCTAATGTTATCTGATTACACAAGTTTGGAAATACAATTATAAAAAAATGTTTTCCAATTTAAAAAAATATAACATCATTCCCACTATGAGAACCAACTCATGCCATATATTATTCCATAAATAGTTTTACATTTTATAAAAAACCAAAAAAGTAATAACAAGTTAGTGGAAAAAGGGGGACAGGTAAACAATTCAAGCTGAAAATAAACTAGTGCAGCAGAAAAATATACAAGAAATACAATCTGTAAGCATGGGTGATCGTGAAAATCCCTAGACAACCCTTGGACACAATTGGTTCGAAACCACCTGCCGGCGTATGGTGAAGTCCCATAGTCTATTACCCACTGATCACCATCACAAAAAAATCAGCTACAATTCCCACATGGACTCTCTATCTACCAGGGGGCACCAACTCTTCTAATCGGGGTTTTTGAGCAACCTTCACTTGATAAAATATAAGATTCCTAGGTACCCATGGTGATTATATTAATACTGTTTATGTAGAAGGACCGCGCACACATGACTCATATCACCACATTTTCCTACCCCAAACATAGACACCAATATATAATAACCCCTAAGGTATATCCCACATATAATGGTGGATCTAATTTATATGCATACATTTCATATCACACGAAGGTGCCAACTAGGCTGATATAACATATAAACATTAAATCATTTCAGAAAACGTTTAAGATTTCGAACCGGGGACACACATTTATTCAAAATATCTAGCAAACACCAATCCTATATTAAAAAAGCTAAATGGACCCTTATGTTCTAAACACACATTCAAACACTTTACAATTATCAAACATTCTTTCACCCTTTTCCGACCCACACCAAAACATGTTTCAAACTGAATAGACAAACCTTAAAGAACACATTATAAACAATTATTTCCAAAACACATAAAGAAACAACTTACAAAACCACATTGAAAATATTGTTTAGAAAAAACTCAATGGGTCTAAATATATATGAAAACTAAAATAAAGTTTTAAAACTAAACTTCAATGAAATCACCAATTAATTTAAAACCATAACTGACCACCTATATTATTTATAGAACATAAAAATATCCAAAAAAAATTAAAACCTTTACATAATTTTTTAACATTTTTAGCGTGCTATACCAACATCATACCACACACACCCAAAATCCTCTTTTGAAATCAAACACACACCAAGAAAAAAAATGAAATCCTTTACCATAAAATCACCACATACCAACATTATTTTAAATGAATACCAACTAAAAAAATTGATTCCATTAAGCCCATTCAATAGTGTTTTAACACAATAACCAAGACATAACACAACCAAACCATGATCATTAATAAAAAATTCCATTGAAACATAATAATGCTGATACATTTCATAAGGAACCAATTCCTTATTAAAGAAACATAAGCAATTCAAACAGGTTTTCTAGGAATCATAAAACTATGAAATTTACACCAAAACTCATTTAAAACCAAATTTTGTCAAATAAAATAAATTCCCAATTGTTTTAATAATTTAAACCAGGGTGTTATAGAGATGTGAAACTATTTTATAAATTTATTTAAAATATAAAGGATCAAAGGAAAGGATTTAGGAAATAAAAACCAAGAAAGTCGTACCGAAACCTCATGTGATTGGAATGAAACTTCATCGTGAGGATGTTGGAGGCCTCAAAAACTAATCAAATACCCAAAATTAAAAGTAAACCATAGATACACATTAAAACTAACATTTAGGTTCACCTAAGGAAATCCCTAGAAATTAATTGAATAGTGAAAAATATGGGGAATAAGACTCACTGGAATGAACCGTCGGAGGGAGTAGCAGCCGCCAGAAGAAGCGCCTGAGGAAAGGGTATTTCAAGGGAGATAATATGGAGGGGTATGTGAGGGATAATATAGAGATGGAGGGGAGATTTCATGAGGGGATATAATAAAAATATAGGTTAACATGGGGATATTTGGGGTGAGCTCATTAGAAAAAAGAGATGGGGGTGATTTGAGGGATAGAAAGGGAAATTAAGGGAAAAGACGGGGTGTTTGGAGAATAAAGGGATGTTGGTGATTTGAGAAAGAAAATAAATTAATGATAAATTATTTAATAGAATAAATAGGGGGGGTGTGTGAGTAATAAATGAATGTGGGGAGGTGAGTGGAGATAGGTAGTGCGTGATTGGTAAAATAAAGAGGCGGGAATTGATTGAAGAGGAGGAATAAAAAACAATGAATTAATGGTGGAAAGAGGGGTGAGTGGAGAAAGGGAATAAAAAACAATTAATTAATGGTTGAAAGAGGGTTTAGTGGAGAGAGGGAGCGCATGAGATAAAAAAATAGAGGAGAGGATTGAGTGAAGGGGAGTGGGGTGTGTGTTGGGGTTAATGTGGATAGTGGTGTGAGTGTGATAGATAAAAAAGAGGGTGATGATTACAACCCATAGAAAATTAATATCAATAAAAAAGATATTAATAATAATTAGGATAATAATAATAATAATGATTATGACAATAATTATAAAAATGTAAATACCAATAATAATAATAATAATTTAATGACAATATTTAAATAATTTGAAAAATTATATAATCATAACAACACCATTAATTTTCTTAATGAAAATTATAATAATAATAAAAAATAATCATAATGATTATCATAATTTTATTCATTTTCTTTTAAATAATATCATAATTAATAACAACCAACTAATAATTATATTTATAACCATTATAATGATAATAAGATCATTAACAACATTAATTAAACAATAAATTTTATATACACACCAATATTATTATTATAATATTATAAAAATTTAATTTATTTCATTCTATTAAAGTTTTACTATTCTAATTAATGGGTAACCACAGGGGCATACGATCTGAACGCACGTTTACTGTAAACCGTGTGTTGCCCATGCACCAATCTCAAACCCACCAAAAACATCAAATGTCATCAAATTTAAACATGCACTCAACCCTCACCTTGACAAGACTTAACAAAACTTAGAATTAATAAAATAAAATTATTTAAAAGGTTGGGGTGTGTCAATTCTCCCCACCACAAAACATTCTGCCCCCAGAAAGTCACTTAGCTAAAAGACAACCAAAACCCAGGTCAATGCCTGACCAAAAACCATTAGAAAGAATAAAATCATCAACCAGGCTATTCACTCTACAAGTTACACCTAACTGACTCAAATAAAAACCATCGCATCAACCAAGGGGAGAACATGAGAGGGTTCTCCCCACCATAATAATTCTCGTAACATAAGAATTTAGAACTCAAACACACCACCTAGTGCGGGCAATGTGGAAACTCCCAACTGAACCAACTGACTACTCCACATGAGTAGAATAGGACCGTTGAGACTTGAATGGAAAACCACTAAAAGGCCACCCAACATACTATGGTACCGGAATATGGAATTCCCTTTAATAACACCATCAGATCTAAGAATTCCAACACTGATTTGAAACTCTCCAACACCTCACATATCTAAAGGATCACTAATAAAACCAAGACCAACCTAAAAAACGAACAAAAATACTTTTATGAATAACTAAAAATTCTTGAGGTCACATTCATAATAATGCAACTACTATGATCGTGAAAGGATATGTTTATGAAACGATCACCACAAAGGATGAACTTATAATAGCAGGGAAATAATAAAAGGGGAACCCTGAATGTCTATATTCCATGATGAATGATAAATAACCAAGAAAAAGTCTCCCAAGCCTCTGACACACTGACTATGTGCAAGCTTCACCTCGAGACGTCAAGTTGGGGATTTGTTGGTTGAAGCATCATATACATCAATGTAAGATACTAGAATCCCCTGATCAGAACTCCTTCCTCAAAATATGCTTCCCATAAAACATCCCCTGGTGACCTGAATGACCACAACGATGATAGGACTTTAGAGAGATTTGTCCTGAACCAAAAAAATCAATTTCCTGACCAAAGGCATACTGATGAACTAGGTTCAAGAATCAACGAAGATAACCTCTTAGGAAAGGTTTGCTCTTTCACACACTCATCTCTATATAGAGAACCGTATCAAAACCCAACTATCACTAACTACTCCCCAAAATCCAAAATGATAAGACAACAAAATTCCACTGGTCCGAAACTGTACTCTTAAACAAACCTGAAACGACATGAAGTTTACAACCTAGGGAGTTTCCAACCACCCAAAGACACACTATACCTCCCTTAATTCATTTAACCACCTCTAATAGACCTCCAACACCTCAATGGGCGATGAAACTTAAAAGAAATGAAATCATGGCATGTCTCATCAAAAACACTAGGAACCTTTCTGGGTGTAATATTATAAACAACACCAGTACCACAAAACCAAAACTCTCCTAAAGCCAAAACACAATCAAAAAGAACACCCCAAGTCAAGACAACTATCCTGGAATCCAATCAAAGTTATACACCATTGAAAGAAACACCCCAAGCTAAGGGTAACCAACTGATGAGTCAAACATGTACAAACATAGAAAAAATATACTTTTCAAAATACCAAAACCCACTTTTCAAGAAAAACCAAGTCCTGAAATCATTTTTTTTCAAGTCCATTTTCAAAAAATCAAGACAAGCCTGAAATTCCAAACCCCCACCAATGGTATACTATGAATCGCCACATAAGATTTCATCCCTTTCCACTCAAATCACCCATACATATTTGTCAACATGCACCACTTTTCTACCCACGTATATGTAGATGATCCTAATGAATAAAATGGGCATCACTTTCTATTCTATTACTAAATCCAAACAGAATCCAAATTTTCCAAATCAAAATACTTTCTCGTTAAAAAACCACTTCAAAAGATTCAAAAAAATTAATGAAATACCCTTTTTTTATTAGTTTTAAAACCACTATAGAAAGTTCCCATTCAATTCGAATTCACCTTAATTTCCAAAAACATTCTAAAACAAACCTAAATCATGAAAAAGAAAAACTAACAATGAATAAATGGAATGAGAAACTAGTTTTTATGCACAAACCATAGACATGGTAGTGAACCATTCCCCAAGTAAGACATAACACCAGAGTGCCTTGAATAAGGATCTTGGGCTCCACATGGGTCACTATTCCATGTGGGGTTACAATGTGATGCTGATTCACCTCTATTATAATCCCTAAATACAAAAAAATGACAAAATACTCAAAACTCATGCTACCCCTGGTAACTCCGGTCTCGTAACAATCGGTGGTGATCATGCACCAACCCTTAACCAACCTTATGAACCCCTAAAATCATAATCTCCATCTATAAGACACCTCGAATAACAAGAACATCCTTTGATATAATTTTTTTCATGAACCAACCTAGGTCATCTCTGAACCGGTCACTCGATCTGGTTCACGAAATGTACCAAAAGTCATTCCATATCCCCACGGGATGGTAACCAGTTTTGGGAATCAAAGTATACAAGATTGAATGATTTAAGCCCAAGAGAAAAAACTAGGACCAGATAAATAAATAGAACAGACAGAGAACACTGCAAAATGACAATATAATTTTAAATAAACAAGGAACTATCCTAGATACAAATTACCTCTAAAAAACATGAAAAAATAACCTCCTACAACGATATTCATGGGACCCCTTGCTCACCACTAACCACAAGCACAAAATTAATCTCACAAGAGAAGCCACTATGGAAAATCCTGAAAACAGCTAAACCTTCAAATGAAATGGAAAAGGATCGGCATGATCACATAAATGATTAGTTGTGATAGCAAATATAAACCACTGAATCCAAGTGTTCCCTTACACAATGATGTCCGATGACACAAGTTTGGAAATAGAATTATAAAAAATAAGGATTTCTCAATTAAAAAAAATAAAACCTCTTTCCCACTATGAAAACAAACTCATGCCATATATTATTTCAAAAAAAGTTTTCCATTTTATAAACAAAACCAAACATGTTATAACTGGGCAGTGTAAAAATGGAGACAAGTAAAAAATACAAGCTAAAAATAAACCAGTGTAGTTGAAAAATAAAAAATAAAAACAATCTATAACCATGGGAAATCCTGAGCATCCCTAGACAACCCCTAGACACACTCGTTTCAGAACCACCTACTAGAGTATAGTAAAGACCAATAGTCTATAACCCACTGATCACCCTCGCGTCAAAATTAGCGGAAAATCCCACATGACCTCTCTATCTACTAGGGGCAGCAACATGTAGAATTAGGGCTATTGAGAAACTGTCACTCAATAGTCTATAAGTTTTCTAGGAACCCACAGTGGTTATAGTAATACTATGTTAATAGGAGACCTTCGCACACGTGACTCATCTCAACGAACATTCCTACCCGAAACAAAGACACAAATATACGATAATCCCGAAGGGATATCACTCCTATAAAGGTGCATCATATTTATATACAAACATTTCATATCACACGAAGGTGCCCACCATGATACTATAACATACAAACATTAAAACATTTTAGAAAACATTTATGGATTCTAACCTGGCACACTTATTTCTTTAAAATATCTTTCAAACACCACTCTTACCATTACAAATTTAACATTCCCTTAAGTTCTGATCACACATTCAAACACTTAACAGTTATCAAACATTATTTTACACTTTTCTAACCCACACCAAAAAATGATTCAAACCAAATGGTCAAACCATAAAGGAAAAATTATAAACCATTAATTCCAAAACACATAAATAGACAATTTTAAAAAGAAAATTTAAAATACTCTATAGAAACCACTCCATGGGATTAAATTTATTTGAAAACTAAAATCCATTTAGAAAACTGAACTTTGAAGAAATCACCAATTACCATAAAACCATAACTGGCCACATTCATTATTTATAGAATATAAAACAATCCAAAAAACATTAAACACTTTCCAAATAATTTTAAAACGTTTAGCATTCTATACCCACATTAAACCACTCAGACCCAAAATCCTATTCTGAAATAAAATGCACACCAAGAAAACAATTTAAAGCGTATAGCCTAAAATCACCACTTACCAACATTATTTTATAGGAATACCAACTAAAAAAATTTATGCCATTAAAATATTATAGAATTGTTTTAAAACAATAACCAAGAAATAACACAACCAAACCATGTTCATTAATACACAATGTTATTGCAGCATAATAACGACGATACAATTCATAAGGCCCCAATTCCTTATTACTAAAAAATAAAAATTTCAAAAATGTTTCTAGGTATCATAAAACTATGAAATTTACACTAAACGACATTTAAAACATACTTTAAACAAATCAAATAAATTTCAAATTTTAATAATAATTTTAAAAAACGGTTTCATAGAGCTTAAAAACTATTTTAAAAATATATTTAAAATTGAAAGCATCAAAGGAAATGCTTTAGGAAAGAAAAACATGGAAGCACCCGTGGAAACATCATGTGATTAGAATGAAACTTCAACGGGTGGTAGAACGAGGGCCCATGGACAAATCACACACCCTAATCTCAAAGTAAACTCAAGATACACATTAAACCTATCATTCAGGTTTCCCCCAATAAGAATCCCCACATGGAAATCCCTATAAATTGAGTGAAGAGGGGATAATATTGGGAATGTGACTCATCAGAAATAACCACCAGAGGGAGGAGCATCCACCTAAAGAAGTGCTAGAGGGGAGGGCTGAGTGAGAGGGATAATAATGAGAGGGGGGTGTGGGGGGGATAATCGGGAATGGGAGGATAGATTGCATGAGGGGATATACAAAAAGAGATTAACATGGAGAGAGTGGGGGTGTGCGTATGAGATAAAGAGATGGGGTTATTGGAGGGACAAAAAAATTAATGGGAAAACATTAGGTGCAAGTATAATAAAAAGAAGTTGGTGTTTGGAGAGAGGAAATCAAAAAGAGAAACGGATTAATGGAATAATGATGGGTGATGCATGAGGTATAAATGTATGTGGGGAGGTGTGTGGAGAGAGGTAGTGCATGATTGGTAAAATAATGAGTGGGGAGTGATTAGAGAGAGGGAATAAAAAAAAATGAATTAATGGTGGAGAGACGGAATAAAAAAACAATTAATTAATTTTGGGAAGAGGGGTGAGTGGTGAGAGGGAGCACATGAATATAAAAAATTGAGGGGAGGTAGGAGAGAAGGGGACTAGGGCGTGGGGGTTAATGGGGAGAGTGGTGTGAGTGTGATGGATAAAAAAGGGGGTGATGATTACGACCCTAAAAAAATTTATAAAAAAAATTAATAATAATAAGGATAGTTATTATTATTATTATTATTATTATTATGACATTAAAAATTATAAAAATTTAAATAACAATAATAATAACAAAATTTTAATGAAAATATTTTTAATAATTATAAAAATTATGTAATCATAATAATGCCGTTAATTATCTAAATGATAATAATAATAACAAAAATAAAAAAATCATAATCATAATCATAATTTAAATCATTTTCATTTAAATAATAAAAAAATTATTAACAACCAACAAATAATTATAATCATAACCATTTTAATGATAATAATATCATTAACTATTTTAATTAAGTAAACATTATTATCTACCAAACAATGTTATTGTTATTATATCTTAAACAATTAATGTATTTAATTATTATAATGTTTTTTTATTTTGTACAATGGGTAACCACATGGGAATTTGAGCTGACCGCATGGTTACTGCCAACCGTGCGGTGCCTGTGAACTGATCTGAAACCCACAAAAAACATCAAATTTCAAAAAAATTAAACATAAACTCAACCCTCACCTTGATGAGACTCACAAAAACCTATAAATAATACAATAAAATAATTTAAAAGGTTGGGGTGTGACACTAACAATTCTCTTTTATCACTTTTTTGGATTGGAGATTGTTATCCTAGTCTTCTTATTCTTAGTAATTAAAACACTATTTTTTCAAAGTATCATAGGTTGGTACATAATATGGTTTATGAATATAGGTCTTAGGATTGTGTTAAGGGTGTGTTATTCTTAAAATTATTGGTAGATGTTATAAAAGATAAATATAATATTCATGAAGTAAATTCATGTTGCTGAAGTTTTGTTAATGGTTCCATCATTCTGATTTTGATCTCAATAAATAGAATTGGTAAAATGGTTTGGTAAAAGTTTAATTTAGGCCCTCATGATCCCCGTGGAATGAATTGAGGCTGAATATAAAAATTTATGGCTACCCATGAGGTGTTCAAGCATTCTTGAGAATATAAATTTGATATTTTATGTATGGAAATCACTTGTGATAAAGAACATTCGATGTTGAACTTGTTAAAATTTTAGTTCCATTGAAAAGATAATATTTATATACATTTATAAACATTGATAATTGCATAAGGTAATGTTTAGATTCACATGAAATGGGTTGGATGAAATGATGTGATTACACTAAATGAGTTTTTAATTCTACATGAAATTCATAAGATAGTTAATGCATGAAAAAGTTATGAACTTGTTAAATTGGTAATTAATGGTTAATTTATGGTTGTTTTAAATGGGATAACATATGAGAAATTGATGAATATGTTAAATGGTACAATTTATGTAAATTTTTTATTATGTTGATGTGTTAAGGCATGATAAAGGATATGGGTTATAAGATATGAAATGTAATTGGTACTTAGGCATGTGGGATAAGGATTGATGTTAATATTCATATTTAATGATTATGAGACAAACAAGGTATGTGTATTTCTTTTTGTATGGTTTGTGATATTTTTATATATGTTAAATGATTAAAGAATAATGTGAAAATTAAGCAGTGGTGTGGTATATAGGTTTAACACTCCTCCCATGTGTTGGGTCTGATTGAGCCCCCAAAAAGGACTCTAGAGTGTATGGATTAGGGAGTCAGAGTGAGGATCTATGCACCTAATGTGTGAATTGTATGAGACTAACTAGACCGAGGTTTCAAGGTAAGTGTGATTTTTTTTAAACATTTATCACTAGTGGTATATGGAACATGGCTTATTCCATTATTAAGGATAATTGACTATCTTATCCCATTGTGTAAATGATGTAAATAACTAACCCATGTAAAATGTAATGAAAATTAACATGGTAATGATGATGGTATAAGTGATGAAAATAGGATTAATAATAGAGAAGGTTAAAGTTAATATATATAACTAATGGAACCTAAGATATCATTTTTTTTATAATTTTATTGATTTCATTCTTAAAAGAATTGTATATTTAGGATCGATATTTTCTAATCACCATTGGTGGTGGCCTCTTGAGTTGTACTCAAACCCTTCTCTGGGTACCATTGTATACCTGAAGAGAACATATTATTATTTTTCAGGATAAGGGAAAAACTCCCAAGACTTGGTTGTTGAGTTGGGATGGGGATGTGCACAGATGATGATCTAGAGTTGATGTTAGGACCAACTTTGGGGATTTCGATGTTCTCTTTATTTTTGTTTTTCATTCACATGTTTAAATGGTAGCATTATATAAACTAATTATTGTTGGTTTTGGAATGTACCCTATTTTGGGAAATGATTATTAAAGAATGTTAGGTTTTATATTTAATGGTTTCATTGGTTTACCATGATATCTATTATGTATTACTATAGTAAATAGTGTATAGTCTATCTATGTGATTAATTAGACCCCCACATCTAGTTGACAACCTATGGAATATGGGGAGGCATGCTTGAGGTCATGTGGCGACCCAACTCAGAGCACCAATTTAGTGGATTCTAGGTTGGGGATGTTACAAAGTGGTATTAGAGTTGTTAACTTTGGTGCCTTAATATTTGGTAATTTTATAAAGAATATATGAAAGTGTCGGGCCTTGGAAATGATCTGTTCATATGATTAACCCATGTTTGAGGGAAAACCCATGTACCGTAGCTAGGAATTTTTTTTTGATATATGTTGTTATAGTTGAATGATATTTCACAATTGGGTGATACACATATTGTGTCATGTGGATATTTTATGATATTTTTCTCATGGACATAATAACATATGGTTTTGCCTTTATACATCAGTATAGGTACCTTGGGATATGGTTGGAATGAATCCTTGTAGGAAAAAACCTGATTTGTGTTTGTGATGTGATGTGTAGGATGCATTATACCCTCTTCAAAATGTTATTAATATGGTGCCTAATAAAGGTGTTACAAAATGATAAATGGATGGAATGAAAATGAATGGTTATAGAACAATTTTATTAAAGAAACATTATAATCAGATTAAAATTTTTTCTCATGATACAATTTAATTATGGAATTGGGACCAAAAATAGAATGAATTGTGTTGTTATGGTAAAATGGTTAATTAATTGTTCTTAAAGAATGTTTTAAATGAGTTAAAATTTTTTTTGTAACATGTTATAAAATGGGGAAGGCTCCTATAGGGGGAATGATTTTCATTGTGAAACTGGAAATGGAATTAAATAGGGATTCTAAGGAATGACTTGTTTTCATGTTGGTTGTATAACCTAATGTTGACCATGACTCATGATAGGAATGGTTTAGGGTAGTATTATTGATATGATCACATTCATTGGGATCATGTAAGGATCATCTTGATTATGAATGATAGTTTATTTTCAATTGTTTTTCTATACTGATTGATCTTTCCTGGAAATGTTTTTTGATGAATATTTTTCGAAATAAGAATATGAATAATAAAGGGTAATTAGAATTCTAGGTAAATTGAACATTCTAAAATCTGAGAAATTTAGTATTTCTATATCATTTCCCTTGTATGGGTGGTTTTAAAAAGTGAAATTTCCCTTTGAAAACACAATTAAAATATGTCTGGAGTACTTGATGTGTCTGGATGTGTGGATGAAGGGGTGTTAATTGTTTCTATTTTGGTAGGGTTGTGACCTTGAGGTTTTGAGATTTTTCCTGATGATGTGAAAGTGGTGACCCTTGTGTGTACCAATTTAATTTGTTGTATGTTGGACATAAGAATGAGTGTCTTGTTTTTAACATCATTAGTGATAGGTGTTTTACAATGGGTGTGGTGAACAATGTGGGTTTAGACCTTGAATGTTTTGTTTTGGGCCCTATTGTGATGGTTTTGGTTTATGGTACCAGCGTATTTGTAAGTGAATGTTGGGTGTGAAACTTAGAGTGAACGTTACTAGTGTTCATATGATTCAATGCACCAGAATGGGTGTAGGAGAGAAACCTGTGAGTATACTCTTGTAGGAATTTTTACATATGTGTCTTCAAAGAGGGGCTAATGACTTTTTACCCTTAAACCTATTGGTGATTTTGGTATATATCGATCCAAGAGAGTAACTAATTGGAGTGTTCATACATATTTTCAGTTCTCTTGGGTGCTAGAGGCAGATGTGGATGTTTAGTATTTAGACAGGTGTAGATCAGACAAGAGAGATTAATGACATGTTCAATGATTTTTGGAGGTGTGACTTGAGTTGTGGTGATGAGTTTGTAGTCTTGGGAAGAATCAATGGTGACCATGATTGAATTCATTCCCAAATTTGAATGTTCCTTTTAATATGATCCCTGGGAGATGAATATTTGGTTTAATAGATGCATAATTAGAACCATCATGTTTTGTTGAATGGTATGGTTGTTCATTATTTCATAGGGTTGCACACTTTGTATTTCAGAACCATTTTTTAGATTACAATAATGGAGGAATAAAAACTGATTTTGGGTGTAATTTAAAAGGGTGACTAAATCATGGTTAGACAATTACGTTATGAAGGTTATCCATGAGGTGAGGGTGGTCATGTGTTCAAACTCAATTTTAGGAATGGTTCTCTTGACTGGTGATATGATTATTGTGTCTTGAGGCATAAGAGGCTAATAGGACAGGATAAAGACTCATGTGAGTGCATGGATGTTGGGAAAGGCTATGTGGCATTTTCATTGTGTAGTGTGACGTACATTTTAGTTTTCTGTCAGAGAAGTGTATGACCTTGAGGACACTAATGAGTTCTATATATAGTCACATACTGGTAAGGAACTGGTCCATTTAGGATGGTAAAATTGGTGGCTCAAGATAATCTGTTATTCTTCTATGTGGAACCTAATTCAAAATCATGGCTCTCTAAGAGACCATGGTTTTTGGATTGGTCTTATGGGACTACGAGTCTAAGATGTTCATTGCATGTTTCATGAAATAATAAAAGGAGTTGTGTGGTGGATGTAGTACCAATGGAACCATTCGTTTAAGGATTCTTATTGGATGTTCATTGAGGGGGGGATATTCTGGGTTGGTAATCACTCTAGAGAGGTAGTGGTGAAGTGATAATATTATTTGTGTGGGTATGGAGGTGTGACATTAATGGAAGGACATGGTTTCCCATAGTTCGTGGTGACATTAAAGATGGATAATTTTTAATGGTGTTTTTCATCAATTTCATAGCATACATTTATCTATCAATGATCATGACCAACATTTTGAACATGTCCTGGGTATGCAGAGAAATATCTAGAATTATGCTATGTTACATGAATGTGTTTTAGATTGATATGGTTCATCAAGTAGTTTTCACACACGGGTGGTGGGATGTACAAAACATATCATCTATGGGCTAGGGCTTGAGGTTGAATTAGGTGTCATTGAATGCTAAGGGAACCCTTCTTGGAAGACAAGAACAGGTCTTGGGTGATGATTATTTTTTTCTTCTAGGAAATGTTAGACGACCACGTTCACATTTTGGGGATTTAATCTATGTTTAATGTATGAGGAGTGGTGGATTTAATTCTTTGATAAATGTAATGGTAATGAAACTTCTATGGTGGTGTGTGATGAGTCAATCTTGGGTTGGTAGAGTAGAGAATGTAATTGATGTGACAAAATTAGGATGAATATAATAAACTTATGGGTTGTAAGTTAGATTTTTGAAAAATGATAGTTGAACATTTAATTGGGAGTTTGAATAATCAAATTATTTTCTTGGGGCTCTAGTTAGTTCCAAGTGAAATTCGAGATTGCATTTTAAAAACCATTGAAGGGAATTCTAATACATGATTGTGATTTATCTCATGGAATATTGGGTCCTAGAACCATGTTGGAGACCTGGTAGGTACTTTGTTAGTTTTTTTAGTGAATTTTGTGTTTCCCTAGGAATTATGGAATCTTGGGAATCAAAGGTAACATCATAAAAATTGTTAATCTAAGAATTCAGGGGGAGAGTATGTCAGGGATATCTTGACTCATCTTAGAGAAAATGATCGATGTTGGAGTTGTATCCCCCCATTAATGGACTTTTTTAAGTGAAAATCACATTAATATTATTTCAAAATTTGTTTTGATTTATAACCTAGATTTCTTTAGGCAGTGTACGGATGGTGGGAGTGATTGTGTTAGGAATTTGGAAGGGTTTAGTAGAGCCCAATGATGGTTTGGAGGGTATTAGATGTTGTGATGGTGAAGTTGTACCGAAAGTTAATTAATTACCCTTATAGATTAGTTGGGTGATGTTGATAGGCCTTATGTTGGTAATCATCCATTCAAGGTGAAAAGCGGTAGTCAGACAATAGTGGAAGATGGATATTCTTGGTTAATCTAGTTGAGTGTGGTCCGACAAGAAATGTTAAAAAATAATGGATGTAGTAAGTTGTGACCCACCTATGGGTTTGTGTTTATAGTAGAAAAATATTTTCATAAATGAAAGAAATCATGATAGAGGTCAAGTAGTTGTTAGTATACACATGGTTTGTTTAGGGATTACCTTGATGGAGCTTTCGACAACAAGGATGGATGAAAATAATTGGTGAAATCTTTATGGATGTTAGGGCATAGTGGGTAAGGAAATTCATCAGGTATGTCGTGAATGTGGAGTTGAGGAATCTGTGTTCCACATTTTATAAATGATGTTCCAACCAATGGAATGTGGGGGGTATACAAAGGTGTGTGGCGGGGATCACCATAGTGTGAGAGGGTTTGGTTTTTTATGTTGTTGATGCTTTTAGTAAAGGGGAATTGAATATATATGATATTGGTGATTTGTACTTGATAACCATATTTCACTTTTGTTTGAGTAGTTTGGTTTTTGTGTGTGTTTTGGATGTTCAAATAGGGAAAGGAACCTTTGGGACTCTATTTATCGATCGATGTCTGTTCATATGTGTGGTTGGTTAAACAGAGAGTTTTAGGTGGTTCCTAGTTTGGGTTACCATTAGTGTTTTGAATAAATGGAAAGAATGACAACAAATGACTTAGGTCATGAGTTGAGGTGAGGATAGAGATAATTGGGGTTTAATTGGATATTCCATGATGGTATTATACTATGTGTGACTCTTTCTTTTGTTTCAATTTGAAAAAAACCTTCAGAGGATTCCTTAGGTAGTTCTTATTGATGGTGTTTGGAATGGTGATTAATGTGTCCTATGAGAAGCATCTGTTTAATATTGTGGATCACTGTGATAATTTCATGCATGGAAATATTGTTTGTTTTATGCAAGTTTTGTGGAAACATGGTATTTTTCAGGATGAAACATGGTAGAGAGAGAAGTAAATGTGGGATAAATGGAATGATCTCTCTTCAATTGAAGCTCATTTATTCATTGAATATTGGATTGGGGATGATACATTATAACATGGTGAGGTTTTAAGATTCAGGCATTCGTGAAATTAAATTTTTCATTTAAATTTATGTTTTAATCACTTAAAATTCAATATTTAAAAGTTTATTAGGTGTTTGAAGAATCTCAAGGGTGTTACATGGGTTCATGACATGAAATAAAGGGGAATGAGTCAAATTTTTTTCTTTATTTCATGTTTTTCACATAGTCATTGCAACCCATGCAAGGGGAGAAAATCCGTGAAACCTTGGACAGGGGAATTTCACATGTTTGGAACACAGTTGATCATGCTATATGGGATTCTAAACTATCCACGGCTCATGGACCTTCTTGAATAGTGTCTAGCACATAGTTGTGGCATTGTTTACAACACCACGAGCCGCATTAATAATTTACAATTTACCAAATCTCCCCCACCTGTGTTTTAATATCATCATCCAATTTTCTCCCAAAATTTACTTCCTCAAGACCTAGTGAAGAACCACGACTCCAAAATCATTTTGAGGGTATCTCTACATCATTTTCAGGACATTTGAGGTATTTTTCAGTGCATATCGAAGATATAAGAGAGTATAACACTTCTCTTTCCTCTCTTTTCCATATTAGGTATTTTAATTTTGTTCATCTTCTTAAGAATGTCTATAATTCTACCTTTTCCATAGATCATATGTTGGGGTTAAAAAATGTTCTTGAATCTATATCTGTTGATAATATTATTCTTGATTCTATATTCAGATTCAATGTAGGTTGTCTACATGTTATATCTCACAGTCATGATGTTGATTTCATTCAAGTGAGGTTGTGTTAATGGAATCCTTAATTTTTTATTTTGATGCAATTAAATGGATTAGGAATAATGGTTTGATAAATAATTAATTTAACCCCTTATGATCCTTATAGTGTGAATTAAGTTTGACTAGAACGATTTAGGCACACCCATGTGGTGATAAAACATTATAGAACATAGAAATTGGTAATGTTATGTATAGATTTGACTTTTGATAATGTATATCCCGAGTTGAACATATTGATATGCAAGTTTCATTAGAAAGGTAATATTGGTAGTCATGTATAGACTTTGATATTGTAATAAGGAATTTTTTGGTTTAAAATGAAATGTGTTGGATGAAATGTAGTGACTACGCCAAATAACTTATTAGCTATATTTCAAATGAACGTGTGAGTTAATGCCTAAAAAATGGTGAACATTTTAAATGGTTAATTTTTTTTGAATTAATGAATGTGTTAAGTGGGATAACCTAAGATTGATTTTTGTTTATGATATTTTTATCCCCTATGAGAAAAGGAACTTGAATTATCCCCCTATGTATAATAATTGATAAACATAGTCCATTGTGTAAATGATTAAAATGTATAACCCATGGAATATATTTTGAAAATTATCTTGTTAATGATAATTGTATAAGTGATGGAATATGAATATTGGTGGAAATGGTTAATGTAAATGTTGTTAAATAATGGAATCATTGTTTTATTTTGTTTATCTAGTCATTTATTTCATACTTGCATGCACTATCTACTAAGACTAGGTATTCTGTAGACACCATTGGTGGTGGACTATGGAGTTCAAATCACACCCTCCATGGACCTCCTTTGGGTACATGAGTAAACTTAATTTTTTTTGGTCAGGACAAGGGAAATAGACCTCAATATGGATTTGAGTTATGGTTGGGATGAGCATAGATGGAGATCTGGACATGGAGTTAGGATGGTTTTGTCGATTTACTTGGTGTATTTCTTTCTAGTTTTCATTCACATTTGACATAGTTATCATGAAATGGAATTCTATTTATTCTTCATGGTTTGCACCATGTTGGGGAAATGATTTTTTTGTTTTCTGTTTCCATTATTTCCTAGGTTATATATTGTGTTTTTATATTTTAATGTGGGTATAGTCTCCCCTCCTGATCAATTAGACCCTAACTTCTAGTCGACAACCTCCATCATATGAGGAGGCGTGTTTCAGGTAATGTGGTGACCCAACTCAGAGCACCAGTTTAGTAGCATTTGTGTAGGATAAGTTAAATCATTTTTCCCCATTAATAGTAAATTGTAGCTCCATTGGAAGATATGGTTAAACTGTGGCAATAAAATTGATTTTGGACACATATCTAGGTTATTTGGACACTAAAATTAATGTTGAACCACTAAGTAATCTTTTTCCTCCATTAATCCCTATAATTAAATTTAGTTAATTTCATAAATATTTTTTTTCAAAAACTAAGTAGAACAAAATAAAAACTATAAATTATTATGATTTAAAATATGGAATATATATTTTTAAATAAAAAAAATTCTAGAATTTAAATTTAAATTAATCTTATAGAAGGGTTGAAACAACAAGTCATTAAACTAATATTCTAAAATGGTATGGAATGTTTTCATATCTAATTTCCATGTGAAATTTATTCTGATGTATTAAATTTTATTAATATATGTATAATTATTTTAAATATAATTTTTTTATAAATTTATATATAATTAATCTAAATTAATTTATTATATGAAAATGTTTTTTTAAATTAAAAATAAGTTTTTTTTAATTCTTAATCCATTAATTAAGCTCCATTGAAAATTGAAAAAAAACCTCCAAGCTAATTTTGACATACAAATTAAAAATAATAATCATTTTACATAATACAATTTATAAAAAAATAAAATTTAGATTTCAAATCATTTTTATGTTAAAATCTAGTAAAATTATCTTTTAGATAAATATATATCTTTATGTGTATAATTAATTTTTTTATCTATTGTCTACAAAACACATAGTATGAACGTTATTTAGTATTAGGTATAAAATATATTTAATATATTTCATTAAAATAATTTATAAAAAATTGGTTTAATAAATTTATTGATGTAGAACAGGTTTGATGAAATGAATAATTTTTTCCACTAAAATATTTCCAACATTTTAAAAAGGGTTTCATTTTTACTTATAGATAATTATTCACTACATAATTATTATTATAATCATATGTAAATTTATTTTTATTAATTTAATTAAAAATAGTCCAAAACTCCACTCTAATGTCTTGGTAAAAATATAATAATATATTAATAATTTTATTAATAATATATAGTAGTTTTTTATGACTGGGTCTTGAATGTAATGTAATCTATAGTAGGAACGCTGCATTGTGTGTAACATAATAAAAACATACATCTGAGTGTATTGAAAGGTAATATATGTTCTATGTTTAGCAAAATATTAACATGGGTTGGCATACAAAGAAATAATGTCTTGGTTCTATCATTTAAAAAATCAATATTCAGGGATAAATAAAATGAAAAATATCAAAAACAAAATTAATTTTTTTTAATCACAAAATATAGGGGTGTCACAATATACCCCCTTAAGATTAATTTCACACATGAAGCTATTTTGTGTTATCAATGATATGATATTTGTATGTTCATTTTATAGAAACCCAGAAATTAATAATCAATCCAAATACATTATTTTAAAAATTAATGTTTTAACCTTAGTGGTTACCCATAATAACTCAAAACTATGTTTCCTCATATGATAACATATACTGGTAGAAAATATGGGACTTAGAATAAAAGAGTAAATAACTATACAGAGTGATAAATATCAACGATCACAAGAAATCAATATACCAATGAATAGTTGAGGGATTCAAAAATAAAAAACATGCATAATCAACAAGAACATCACATAAATAGAAGTGACGATATTAGGATAAATATTTTTCAACATCATTTTCCGATAGTTGAATAATTTTTCACTAGAAGGTAAAATAATAGGGTTTCATTTGTATTCATAAGAATTTTATCACCCTTTGGTTTTTTGATGAACAAATTCCATCATCATCTCTTAGCCCATGTAATTAAGGTGAATTTTTTATTTATGATGAACAATTTGATAATGGGATCCCTAAATAGAATGATAAAAAATTTCATATTTCATTAGTTAACATCATAAAAAATTGTTATAATATGTTATCAAATTTCCATAAGTCTTTATATATATATTGTATATTAATATCTAAAATACTCATTTTATGTTTAACATAAACCCTTCGATAAATAGTTTACCTTGTAACCCTTCAAAAATATGTAAATTCCAAACATTCAAATGATGGTCACTAAATTTATCAAAATCACCATAGAATTTTCCCCAATATATCATAATTTATCTCATGGTTGTAATATTCCAAAAAATATGTATACCATTATGATTTATTCTCTTAAATAATGTTAATAATCTTAATTAAAATAAAACGTTATAGAAGACATGCATTTTTTATTATTCAAAAAGTTATTAGATGAATTCATTAAATAAAAATTTTGTTTAAAAATTACAATTAAAAATAGACAATATTTTCATGTTGATATGTAATTACCCATTTATTTATGTATAATAATCTTATAACACATTTAGGAGAATTATATACACCAAAAAAATAAATGAGTATTGAAGAAGGCATAAGATTCAATGAAATTATATTTAGACTAGAAATCCTCTTACTTCACGATTAAATTTTGAATCATGATACCCATTACAGAATATCATAAATTGTAACATTTAATGTCATTAAAAAATTATATTCATGATATATCATTTGATATTTTAGTATATACATCACATAATATTAATATGTTGTGAATATAGCATATATCTCATAGAAATAAAAGTGAGACGAGAAAACCCTTAACTAATGTCCTGACATTCCTCGTAACTGATCTATCCTCCTCTAAAGTAAATATAACTTTATTATACATATACATATTAAAAATTTTCCTATAAAAATATCCATATATTATTTTATTATGACTTCATATTACCCATTTATTAACAATTACATGTTAATGTTACATTTTGGGTAACAACCACTTTGTTTTTCACATGTGTTTTTATTTGATATATTATTTAATCTAAATTATATCATAATTTAATCAAATTTTGAATGATAAAAATGATATAAATATAATTTATTTTCACTATATATGTATTTATTATAATGTATAAATATATTTAAATTAAATTGAATACACCATTCATGGTGTCGATAGGGCATACATATGAATGAACGCTGTTTCCATTTACGTGTTATATCAAAATAATGAAATTAAATTAAATATAAATATATAAGTATATTTATATATTAAAGTATCATGAGTATTTCATATATATAATATATATTTATAAAACCCATATTTAATTCATTCCATGTCATGTGTGCATAAATCACACCACATTAATGAGGCTATAGTCCACACATCAAAAATGATATTTTCATATTAAAAAAAAATTGAATTCATGGTGTAATGATTTATATAAGAATTATATGATAATTTATAAATCCTTAAATTAACATATATCATATAATATTATTATTTAAATCCTTATTCCCAAACGTGAGAGGTTGTAATGGTATAATGAATGAAAATTTTTCACGGGTTGATAATCCGCCCGATGCAAAAACAATGATTATGTATCCCATTTGATGGATGTGTGTGTTAGAGTAGGATGAAGCAATAACAAAAAAACATCATAGTATATTTATTCTTTTTTGTTTCTTATATAACCATCTAATAATAATAATTTAGGCGGTATATAATGAAATCAAATAAATGTGCATTTTGAAGGAAGATACAACTTCTTTGGGTAATTCCTTTTGGATTGAATAAAATAATAATATGGTTTGATTTAAAAACAATGTAAATATTATAGGATTACAAAACTAAATTTTAGATCTTGTATTTGAAGGGTTAGGATGAGGAAAAATTATTCTGAGGTGTGAATAAGTGTTGTGGGTGATTTGCCTTTTATTGTTGAGGGGGAGGGTCATCCTTATAAATTAAAAAATGTAAACACTATTGAGAGGTATCCCTTACATAATATGACTCCAATAAGGGTTGATTTTATTTAAAAAAAGTGGATATGGTTGAAATATAGACATCAAATTTCTTTTTTAATTCTGTTTAGGTTATTTTGGGACTTATGTTAGGGTTTATCCATTTAGTAAACTCATTTTAACCTTAATTGTCGTAATAAGTTTTAATTTGTTTCACTAATATTATTCATGAAAAAAAGTTTAACATTATAAATTTAATAAATTATTTTCATTTCAAATTTTTAATCCACTTTTACAAACATTAAACACATATGTGGTATAAATAAATTTGAAATTAATCTTGAGAATGGGGGAAACAACAATCTTTTAAAGTGATAGTGTTCAAATGATTGTAATGTTTTTACATCTAACATCAGTTTTGAATTTATTAAAGGTACATAAATTTTAATAATATTAATATAATTAATATAAATAAACAATAACAACATTTTTAAAACTATTTATATTATATAGATACATTATAATAAAATGCATATTTGAATTAAAAATTAGTTTTTTCACTATTCATCCACAAATGAAACTTCTCAAAAAAATAACAAATAAGAAAGATAAGATAATTTTGGAAGTTAATAATTCAAAATAATCATATTATAAAATATAATTTATAAAATTTTCAGAATTTCTATTTCAGATGGGTTCACCATTATATGTTTTTAAAATTATCTTTTATAAAAAATGAATTTTTTGCTTAAAATTGGTATAATTATTATCTCTTATCTTGATAACACAGAAGATAAATGTCAATTAGATGACTGAATATAATAAATATATTTCCTAGAAAAAAATTTATCATAATATTTTTAATTGATTTATTGATGTAAAACTTGTTTGATATCATAAATATTATTTTCCCGATAAAGATTACGTATATTTTCGAAAGAATATTATTTTTATTTATATTTAATTGGTCATCAATTAATTATTATTATATAAATGTGTGATCCATATATTTTCTATCTTTATTAATATTATTCTAAACATCTATTATAATTAAAATGTGATAACGATACTGATATTTTAGTTATAATATTAATATTAGATTTTAGTTTTGTAAAACTAGTTCTTACATGTAACTTAAGTTATATAAGGAAATTGAAATTGTGTGTAACATAAGGAAAGAATAGGGTTGGGTGTTCCAAAATTTAATATATTTTGTGTGTGAATTGAATTCTAATAATGGTGTGCATAGAGAGAATAAATTACTTGGTGATTTCTTATAGCATAAGCCAAATTTAGTGTTCAGTGAAATGAAAAATATTGAAAAGTGTTGATTAATTAGAAAAATATATTTCAAGAAATATCAATGTATTATACATTGAGTACAAAAAAGTCAGCATCCCAAAGTTACATCACTAGAAATACTACATGAACAACCCATAATATTTCTATGAAACATCTTCCCCTTACTCCCAAGTGTGATTCTCAAATTTTTCATCATGTCATAACGTCTAGAAAAGTTGTATCATCATCCCTATAAGGATGTTTTTTCTTTTTTCTACTAACTATAAAATGAGGACCTCATAGAGTTCACTATCTACTAGAACAAAGTCTTCATATTCCACAACTTGTGAAGAATCAAGAATGAACCTATAATCCATGAGATATGAAATAAACCACACATACCTCAACAATCTAATTGAAGAACTAGACGCTGTTAAACTATCCTAGCCACTTATGTGACCACTATGGATACAAAATAACATTGAGGTTACTCTCCAATCCTCCACAAAATTTTGTGGGGAAATTGAGGTGTCACCCTCATGAAAAATACATCATTTACATTAATATCCATAGGTATTCCCCATTAGCCTGTAAAAGGCCTATTTTTATATCGATATGTGATCAAACTGTTGTGAAATAGTTTCACTATATCTGATGTTTTCTGAATCAGACATGGTCCCAAAACCACTACATCACTGACCATGTTTTAGAAAATTTGGAATTTCAAGGACTCTAAAAAAGATCCTAATTAGATTATATATATAATAATTACTTGTAACTATAGTTCTATGTAAACTAAATTTGTGTTAAATAATTATACCACACACCACCAGTTTCAAATACAAAAGCCCATATAACATCATCATATATACAGATAGTATACATTAACATTAAATAAATATAAGGATGGTTTACTTTGCACAATTTCTGGTGTTTACCAACGTAATTCTATATGCATGTCCAGAATGTTAATGTAAAACATGAGACTCTTTTAGATACAATACTTGGGTTACATTAAGTAGTAATATGATCTTACATACATTATTATTTCATATCTCATCTATTTTGTGAGTCTCATGGTTCGATAATAAGTGATAAACCATTTTAGCTGATAAAAAATCTATAATAGAGTTACATGACACCCTGAGATCATTGAAAAACCAATCAAAAAGTCTTTGTTGACATCCTACCACTTTAAAAAAATTAATAGAAAATGGCTTGAGTATACTACCATAGTGTTTCTTAACATATTTTATCCTATGAAAGGTTTTACATAAATTGAAAAATCAAATAATTTACCTTTATATCCAATACCAATAACATATCCATTAGATGTCATGGTATATCATTATTTCTCTTGAATACACTTCCCACCAAGAGGTATTGAAGTCTCTCATCATTTCTCCCCAAATGTATGCAGGGACTACCAACCTACCATGTAAAAATGTTCACATCGACGACATCCCGTGACAACCTAGGTAATGATTAAACTCATATATGTTATTCCCACATCACATCAAACTTATTTTAAGATTTTTGATAATCTTCCACACTGTTTATAGGATAATATGTTATCACTAAATGGTAAAATTAATCAATCCCATGTACCATGAAACATCAATCCTAAATTGCGAAATAATATTATCAGGAACCACTAATACTCCAGATGCCATTATCTCTGTCCTTTCTCTACCCGAATCATATGTATATTGTAATCTACAACAATGTCATATTTTATTGGTGTTTATGACATCGTAATGTAAAATTTATTCAGGTACGATTCCCACCTATCCAGTGTAGATTGAGTACCCACATTATAATGATATTAAGGATGTTTTTTTTCATATATATAGACAAAAAAACCTCACTATGAATAGATTGTGTCACAAACACATCATGGAGTTGGACATTTCAACTAGATCCAAGTCATGGTTAGGATATTTTATCTTGTAATGTCATAGATAACAGAACCCATAAGCTACTATACACTCCTCCTACATTCACAAAACTCCTAAAAACCCTCCTCTCTCTTTGTAGTTTAGATTATATCAAATCATAGGAACAAGAAGGATTAATAATTAAGTTATAGTCAAACTTATATTTAATTTACTAATTATCTCAAAATACTTTCCCATCAATAATGAATTCACACTTTATGAAGTTGCCCATGTCTTATAGATCCAAGTCCTGGGATCTAATACTATCTGGAACATTTGATCCCACAAATGTCATTCTCCATGATTTTTCTGTTCCTAAATATTTTGTATATGCTAATGTACTAGAATGTAATATTTTGTTGTTGTATATTCCATCATTATTTAAAATTTATTCAGGTACTCAGCCCACCCCTCCATCTTATATTGAGTACACACTGTGTAATGAAATTGAGGATGTGTTTTTCATACATGTTGACAAAAAACCCTCACTCTAAATAGATAGTGTCACAAAAAATTCATGGAGTTGACCAAGTCAACTATATCAATGTCATGGGTTGGATAGTTCATCTTGTAATGTCACAGATAACACAACACATTAGATACTATCCACTCAAACTACATTGAAACTACTCCTAAAAAAACTCATATTGCATTGTAATATAGATTATATCAAATCCATGGAACAAGAAAGATTTATAAAAGGTTTATTGTCAAACTCCTATTAAAATTAAGATTTACCACTACATTCTCAGTCGTTAACAAGAAATTCACACTCTTCTTCTTTTGAACAGACATCAATAGTATCTAGATAAACAATTAATCATGATGATATCGTACACATTTATGAAATGATTCATGGACATGACCTTCTCTAAATATCTTTATTCATAAAATGTACTATTCTCAAATATGGCGTTCACCATGAGTCTCACTACTTGAATCTAGAAGTTTCACCTCAATATCACGGTGTAATGTGAGGTGTTGGAAGTGAACTCGAGTCATATAAAATTTTCTAGAAAATTACTCATGGTTTAATGGGTGGATTAATATGTCATCAACATATACTATAAAGAATATGTCATGGTAAGATTGGTGGATATTTTTCATGACACAAAAATTGTATTGATTGAATATTTAAAACAAATAAAATCACCATGAACTCATACATTCCATACCTTCTCAAAATCTGATTAAATATGTCATCCCATTTAACCTATAGCTGGTTAATTCTCAATAATCGATTAAAATTGGATAAAAACATGGCCCCCTAAAAATGATCAAAAATGTAATTGATCCTAGTTAAATTATACCTATTACTCACCATCACCTAGTACAGATTAAATAAGTCATCATATTGTTGATTAATACCATCCACCATTATGGAGAATAGGATTGGTGAACCCCAATGTGATGTACTAGTACAGATAAAACACTTATGTTCTATGTCCACAAGCTATACCATGAGTTCTTTCAACATAACTACGGATATATGATAAGGTATTAACAAAATGGGATACAAAACTATAATGAGTGATATATCTAATTGAAATCCTTTATTATGGCATGGATTTTGATGTCATCGGGAAGGACTTCTTCATAAGGATTCACTATTACACAGATAGGTGAGGGGGAACCCACTGTCCCTTCTAAATTATCCAATTAAAAAATCATTATCATGATCATACTATACTAGTCCATGATATGACCAACTATATATGATTCCATCTCCAATTCACCTATCATCAAGGAATTATCACTATTAGGTGTTGGAAATTATTTATAAACACGATTGAAATAAATATGAGATTGAAATTTTTTTATCCATTTCCGGGTGCAGATCACATTGATAAACAATATCTCACGAATCATGAAGTATTGTAGATGTCCATATCTTGAATAAATTATATAAATATGTATGAATCTATAAATATTTTCCATTTCTTTCCCAATAGCGTATCATGGGGAAGTAAGATGTATTATAATAGGGCCTTTGATTCAATTAAAACAATGACTTGTTCATATATGAATGGATGGAAATCATTGATATAAAATAAGGTCATGAATAATATAGGATTGATTTGATCCGTACCAAAAATATTTGATAGTCCCTTTCACCATCCACTGAAGCCCAATCCAAATTATAAATATAGACTACCAGACCATTATAACCCTATCCATATGTTTCATGATTTGACAGATTCCTCAGAATCAAAGAATGCTATTGAGGTCTTTGAACAAGTCCATGATTCCTTGATGATGTTTGAATCGATCCAATATGAAACCCAATACCAATATTTGAAGATAGTAATAGTTATAGATTATTTATCTATCAATATTGATGAAAATGTATTGAAAGAACTATTGTACACCATGTTTTAGTGACCAACCATTCCATAATTGAAACACTGCGTATTTACTCTAGAGTGGAATGTAGAATTTATAAAATTATCTACCTCTATAAAAATGATTTGATGTATTTAATTGTTTTCTTTTTCTTGATATGATAAGTGTTACTCATAGTAGTAGTATGTGGACCACCTAGTAGATAAATGAATACTATAAAAGCACAAACTACTCAATCCTCTTCTAATACATTCTCAATGAATTAGGTCTAAAACAAAACCATTGGTTATGATGACAAGTAAAAAGTCTAATACATTTATCTAATGATAGTATATAGTATGGTATCAATCTACATATCCTTTTGAGTCTCATATATAGGAAATAGATGAGAATAGTGATGAATCTCATTGAATTGAGTAGAGTATACATAAATAATCATGGACCATGGTTATATATCAATGAACTCCATCATTCGATTAAGAATTTTTGTTTTAGGGATTAATTCTTTAATTAAATTGTTATTTAATGTCTTCTAGGAGAGAAAATCATACAATAATACTCATCCCATCATTCCTAAACACCTCCTAGTGGGTTTTTGTAGCATGTAACCTAGTAGCACCCGTTTCCAATCCTCGGGTGTCTCAATGTGGTTGAAGAAATAAACAATGATGTATAACTAGTCATTTATATCTTGTGGTCAACTGGTGTCCTGAAAGGATTCTGGATACAAGAGTTTTATTTCTCTAGAATAGTATTCTATGTACATTAGAAATCCTCCATCCAAGTATTTATTAAGCAAGATAATTAATAGAAAAGGTAGTGCTATTACATATGATATTGGAGTAGGTTTTTGAGTATTCTCTGCAGAAACCTCCTGCACAATAGACAATGGAATTGGGAAATTATAAATTTTGGGGGAACCTCATCTAACATCAGCTGGTTGTTCAATCAATCTATTTTGGGGATTCAAATTATGAAATCCGATGTAGTGATTTGAATCATATAAGGTGATTGTAACCATTTTATTGTTCCATGCAAGCAATTCCCTTAAAGAACACAAAAAATCCATGTTATGTGTATCCTAGATAATCTTGAGGATCCCCGTAAAGTTTCTTTAGTCATAGTCATATATAGATAAATATAACAACATTATTAGGTTCTGATCACATGTTACAACATAAATATATCTTAATAGAAAGATAAAAACACACACACACACATATATATATATATTAATAATAGATAATAGAATAATATCTCATAAATTTATAAAAATTGATAGTAATAAGTTAGATAATTCATATAAATTACCACAACTTATATATATATATATATGAAATTCTATTAAACATTCCTACACATAATGCAATAATACTCCCAAGATTAAATTAGACAATAAAAAATCCAAAAAACAAGAGCTATGCAGGAATATGGTAATTCCCCTACCCATTTCCCAAAAAATAATATCCCCAGAAATAAAAATATTTTTTATGTGAGAATAAATTTTATTTTCTCTCTAATTATTCACAACACCATGTCAATCTTACGCAACATTCCACACCGAATTATCTTGTGTTACATGCAATACTAGGTTTTAACCAATTTTAATAGTGCATATATTTTAAAACGAAATTTTAGAAATTTTATATACATTAACTATAAATATTAATTTTTTATATTTTTTAATGTCAAAATTATCATAGGGTGTATTTTTGTATAATTCCAGATAAGGTTTTGTTTAAAGAATACTGAACATTACAACATTATAGTTAAAAATGTAATTTATTTTAAATATTTAATTACGTTAAATTATATTTAAAATTGGTTTTAACGTTAAAATAGAAAAATTATTAAAAAATTAATCGAATTTATTTAATTAGAATTGATTTTAAATTTAAATTAGATATAAAAAATTATTTGACTTTTGAATGTTTCTACTTTAAAAATGGGCTTTCTCTCCACATGTGTGGGTTTAACGTAAATATTAATTTTCCCACTTATGTGATTTTAATTTTCAAAAATAAACATATAGAGTTTTATAAAGTAAAATATTTTTGTTCTAATAATATAAACATAAATTTTGACCAAAATTAGAATTAAATTTTATTAAAATTAGTTATGGTGATTATAGTGAGATTGAGCTTAATAATGAACTAAACCATAATATTATGTACCATGATTACCTGAAAACATGTCCAAAACCTATTATAGACTCATAATTAGACCATATCTACCCTATGATAGAATTTTATTGGTTATTGGGATATTATTAAATTGAAGATCACTATATAAAATGCTATGTAAGGAAAAGTCAAAAAGGGATATTTTCTTACCTTTGACATATACAAAAAATATATATATGTTACAAAAATAATTTTTTTGGTTGTATGTATCCTTTCGAAAAATAAATGGTTTATTTTTATCATAACAATTTATAAATAATTTTTAGAGATGATTTATTTACTTAAAAGTATTATGAAATACTACCATAGTGAAATTTAGTTTATAACCAACTAAAATATATCATACTACATATATTAAAAGAGATGTGAATAGATTTAATTATTTTAATTATTTGTTTTTCGAATGAATATATCATGTTTCACAACTATAAACTTAATATATTTGACTTATAAAATTGTTTTGATATTCTAAATTTAAAATTAAATAATATCAAAAGTTACATTATTATTATTATAGAATAAATAATATTTAATTAAATGATATAACATTAAAAAAATAATACGAGCCTAAAAGTGATTTTTAAGTGTAAATAAATATAAAATATGGCCTATTTTTGAACCAATTAATATTTTATTATTAAATTATTTACTAATATATTGTAAAAATATTGTTAACATGGTCCGGGTTTAAGCTGTGTTTTGGCGCATCACATGCGCTTGATTTAAAATTAATTTCAAATATATTTTTTTAATAAATAGATATAATTTTAAATGTTAATTAAATTTATATTTTCTAAAAATTAACACTTTATTTTATTACTAATGTTCAAATTACTTGGAATAGAAAACTAGATTCTTTAATAAAAACCAAAATGATAAAATTGGGTAATCTTAGAAGTTATAGAACAAGATTTTTAAAATGGACATATTATTCTATGGATGAGGTTTTAATTAACAATTTCCCCCATTTAATAATTATTTTTCAATTTTGGATGAACATTATTTATGTTATTCATATTATTAATGAATACCTTTTTGTATTATCAAGACTGCTACTCCCCTTCACTGTAAAATGGATGGAACTCTACCCCTTACTCTCACTTATGGACCACATTGGATCAACCAATATCATCCAAAATAGATCCCAAACATAACTTCAATAATCTTAGAATCACCCCCCTGGTCAGAAATAAATCCATGGAATACTGTTGGTGCAGACCAAAAAGAGTTTCCTTGTATAATATGTAACTAATTTCATTACGATTTTTTGTTTTATTTCTATTCTACAATCCCTAAAAATTATTATTTAACACCTATATAAAAACATAAGTATCCATAATACACTATTATTTTTTATACAAATGATTCGACCTATACCCACACACACTTCCATCTTATGGGTAATTAACATATTGTTTCTAGGTACAGTGAGCTACTACCTCACAACATGATGATTGTTAATTAATCCATTACCACCTCTCATAGTGGACATTATGTAGTAATTTATGTTTATATATGTTATATATGATATTTATTATGTCATTATTCTTATTTAATTCTTATATAACACATACCATTGTACTTTCCCTTTTTTATAAATACAATACAATCGTTTGTGGAAGTGTGGCCTACCGCCACAAAAAAGCAACATTACTCCTTCTCACTATAAATGTAACATATTAATGATGATATAAATAATAATATATAACATATGTAACATAAATATGACAATCGAATAATAAAACACACACACACACACAGACATATACATCTCATTATTTTTAATATGACAATGAAATTAATGTAGTGTTCATGCTTACATAGGACCTACTATCTCCATTAACAATGAGTTTCATTTCTTATATCCAAACATTATTCATTTTTATAAATATAAATTTAATGAATATATTTTATTATTATGTCTGGGATTAAATTACAGATATAATGAAATAATGATCTTATTAATATTATTGGGAATCTATAAGTCAAAACATAGTTGTTAAAAATAGGAATTTTACACCCAAATTAGTGAAAATAATGAAAGAGTCTCAAACGAAAAAAAGTAATAAAATATTAAAAGAAGACAATATATGATACTGTAAGAATTATCATTGTTCTGTAATAAGTTATGAACATAATTTAAACTAATATACGGGTGGATAATGACCTAAAATCAAATAAAATATTAAGGTATGATATTTCATCTCACTTTACATTCTGTTGAGACTTATTTTTTGTTATGAACAAATACAATTTTATATGGTGTTTATACATCCAATTGACATGTGATATCACAAATATGAATAATTTAAGGATACTATATGTTTTATTCTATTCCTTCATGGGCATTATAATTTAAAATTATCAATATGGTATGAGATATTTTGGAATGTTTAAATATTATTTTCTTTAAAATTGTTCTCAATGATTATAATTACAATCTCACTTTATTTTATGATTACTAAATTTAACATGTAATAATAAATTAATTGTAATTATTTTTACTTATAAATTTTCATGAATATCCATATTTTTATATTATTGATATTATTATTTCGTAAACCTTATATTAGTATACATAGGTGTTTACTTTGACAACTATTTGATTAATTGGGAAAAGTTGATAAATATGCATCTTTCATTTAATACAGAGATTTCATAAGGAATATGGATTATTGATTAAATTGATTATTCTAAATAAAGAATTACTAGGATAGTAATGACATGGTTGGGGCTCGTTCGTAGATATATCGTTAATATATTGGTAATCACATGAGATGAAATAGTTGGAAAAAATAGGGGGGGTTACCCAATAGCTAAATCATCTTTTGAATGGTCTAGAACATAATTGATTTATGTAACTAGGAAACATGGAATCCTAAAATTAAGATTTTCCCTCATTTGTTTTTAGATATTATTCATCTATGAGATTTTGCATCAACATATCAATATATACATTTAATTTTTAGTTTTTTGATTAAATGTATTGGGTTTAATATCATAACCTGTCATATTGAATTTTACATATCTAGTTTTGAATGGATTGTGTTATTAGTCATTTGACTTTTTAGGTGGGTTTATTTAATTTATTCCATATTTTTTACATTATATACACTTATTTACTATTTTAGGAAACGTTTGTCATGTTTCCATTTCCCAGTTTTTGAATTAGAAATATTTGAATAAGAATTTAGGGATTCAGTTTATTTCATTTTATTATGTATCTTGATTTTATTTCCTACTTCCAAATGTATAATGGTCACTGTTATCATTAATTTAATTTGGATTTACCAGCTTTGAGCTTCTTGGTTCGAGCTGAAATAGTTAGTATCAAGTGGAGGTTTAGTAAAAACCTTGGATACTTGATTTAAATAACATTAAATTGGGAGAAACAACCTAAGATATAAATTGAGGATAATTATAAAAGAACATCCAATAATTTTGTTAAGGTATAAATCTTGTGATTATCTATATAAATAAATCCATGTATAGATACTATTAGTGGGCTTGTTTTTGGTTTATATGTACCGAAGAGAAACCACTCCGACAAGGTGTGTCGAGCCTGACTCAGGGTAAAATGGTGCTCGATAATTAGTCGTACTATACACCATGGTTCACCCTCCTAGGTTATACTCTTAGTATAGTTCTCATTTTTTACCTACCATTGTAAAGCATCTGAAATAAATTATTACCCCAATGTAACCAATGTTTATGATTCTGGGATTCAGGATTCAAAATTTTATGTTATGTGCTATAAATTTTTTAGAAATATTCAATTTTATGAGGTAATCAAGTATTTTCTATTACTTATAGATGGCTGCTGGAAGGACACTGGTTGTTAATACTTGTGGAAATTATAAATATTTACCTATTGAGAAAACCAATATAACTGGTATAATATTGGAGAAAATTAGGGAAATAATAGTTAAACATAACCACATTATGAAAAATAAACTTCTTGAATAGAGAATCCTCTTCCACAGAGATTATCTCATGTCATAGGCCACATTATGAGATAGAATCCTCAATAATTAAGTGGAAATACTAATCCAATTGTATATAATAAATGGATTAAGTATTTTGATAAGATATTAAGGGCTGTAGGATGTGGTAAAAAGGAAAATGTTACATGTGCATGGTATTTTCTCTAAGGTGATGATGATCTATGGTAGTTCTGGATCTAGAATACCAGTGAGGAAGAATTAACAAAGCTCATTTAAATAAAGAAATTTTTTGTATACAGTATTCTAAAAAATAAATCCATTGAGATAAAAATATAGATTTATATGATGTTCATAAACATAAATAAAAATTAATAAGAGGGTGTATAAAATTCGGAATCTACCTTGACAAGTTTATCCAATTTTCCTACGGATTATATACCCATAGCAGAGTGCATTATAAACCACTTCACTTATCGTATTAGTCTAAATCATTGAATGGAACTAGTTTCACATTATTTTTTATCATATCATGAGATAGAGTTTTGTTCCATCATGATAAGAATTGATTCTAAATATCCTCTTTATTAATTGGAATCCATGATTATAATAGGTCCTCTGAACACCAAGAAAAATGGAATGTATCAAATAAAATAAGAATTTTGAGAAATTATCATTGTGTGAGAACTATGGAAACAATCACCCTAAGAGATTCATGAAATGAATGAGAGTTTATTTTAAGGGTGGTGAAATGGGTAACCGTAAAATATAATATAAAGAAAAGAATAAATTGGATACTATTCAGTGTTACATCTTCAAGGATGTAGGTCACTATGAAAACAATGTCGTGAAATTTCCATATAATAATACCTTAGAAGAAGATAATTAATCATGGTCAGGAATATGTCATTAACACAATGGAAGTGGAATAATTAATGTACATCTGCATTTGGATCTATGAAATATGTTTAAGAATTATATTTCTTATGATGTTCACATTATAAGATTTATAAAATATGTAAGGATTGTACTGAAATACTTTTTCATTAAGAATTTGAGATCATATATTGAATGGTACCATGACAAGTTATTGAGTATCAAGTAAATGTTTTTGGAAAACACAATATTAAGGGAATAAAACCATTAATATGTTACTAATGTTAATATAATGATGGAAAAAGCATTTATTTTTATATTTTATGACTAACTTATGAATTATTTAATGATTTGTGAAAAAAATGGTTTATTCTATCAATGGAGGAGTTTAAAAAAATATTAAATTTTCAGAAATATACCCAATAACATGTGTCTTTCATAAGGAATAATGGAGAATGAATGTTCCCAATATGGTTTTGTTATGATTCAAGTCATTTACATATATAAAGAGGATACATGATGAAGTTATTCACATGATTCGAATGTGAAAATTTAGAGATACTCTATGTTGACTAATGGCTAATGAGAATATTATTTTAGAAATATATTGACCATTTTTCTAATGTGTTGGACCATAATATTTTGGAAAGCATAAACATTTATAAAATAGTTTGTGTTTTAAATTCAATATGGTTTTGGAGATTATTATATTATATGACAATATAATAAAACTTGTTCAAATAGATGAAGTATAAATTTTTTAAGACACGACCAATGGATAAGATTGTATTTATGTTTATAAATTTGTATACTTTCTTATATTACTACAGATTTAATGAATCCATCCACATTCAGAATAGTATCTTAAAACAGAAGAAAATTCATACAATAATCCTTACTTGATGACATTTATGACTGTTATTCATACCTTTATTTTATGGTTTTTTGGTCTACTCCTTTTAGTTGAACAAGATCCCTATCAGTTACCATTAAAACATGATAGTTATATTTCTATTCCATATCAATTTTCAGTAATGCTATACAATTTGAAATAATTTTTTTTTGCAATCACTGCATTTCATTTTACCTCTTAATAAGAAGAGTTTTTGTTTTCCCTATTTGAGATGTGAATTTTTTCAGTAATAATATTTTCAAATATAAATTCCAATATTATGAAGATCATGTCTAAATTGATAGGACACAATATAATTAAGTTGGGGATAATGTTACACCACAAGACATTAAAGTATTTTATTTTCAGAACATATATATTTTTTTGAGTATATACGCAACACTATATTATGACTATTCTACCAACTAGACTAAGTTTGCTCGTGTTACATGCATGACTAGGTTTAACCATCATTTAATGGCGCACCAATTCTCAAAATTAATTTTGGATGTTTTATTTGTATTATTTCTAAAAAAAATCATTTTTAATTCATTAATTTAGAATTTGGATTAGGTTTTATATTTGTTAATTTTCAAAGAAGTTTTATTTTTTGATTAATAGTTAAAAATACTGCACGTTTGTAAAAAACTACAATTTCATTTAAATAATTATTAATGATAAATTATATTTGAAATATTTTTTATAGAAAAGATAGATCAAGTATTAATATACTAATAAATTTTAGGTTTTTTTAATATAATTTTTTATTTAAATCTATAAACTTATTGAACTTTTGAATTTTTCAACTTTAAAAACTTGTTTTCTCACCATGTGTGTGGGATTGACATAAATCTTAATTTTCATAATTATGTGATTTAAATAATGAAAAATATATATACATGGTTATAATAAGATCAATACTTCTTCTCAAATGAGATCAACATAATTTTTTTACCAAAAATATTAGTGAAAGTGATTAAATTTAATTACGGTGAGTAAGGATTGATTTAGCATTGTAGGGGACTAAAAAATAATCATAAGGACCAAAATGACCTGCAAATATTTTCTAAATCCATTTTATTCTATTAAATATACAAAATATCTATATGGATGGATTTGGATGGGTTATTAGAATATTATTAAATGGAAGTTTCCTATATAAAAGTTATGTATAGAAAAGGAAAAATGGGAACTTTTCATACCAATAACATTTATAAAACAATGAGATAAGTAAAAATAATTATATTTTTGGTAATACATGTCCTTTTAAAATATAAATTTTATTAATTTATCATAATAATTTACCAATAAATTTTAGATATGGTTTACTTACATAAAAGTCTTATGAAATGCCTACATAGTGATTATTTACTTAATAACCAACTAAAATAAATGATACTAAAATTATTAAATGTGAATTATATTAATTGAATTATTGGATCTGTTTTTATATGAATATATAATGTTACAAATCATTAAAAAAAATATATTTTCATTATAACATTTTTTTGGTAATTTAAAATTGAAATTAAATAAATAATGTCAAAATTGACATTATTGTTATTTTATAATAAATGATTTATTATTAAATGATTTAAAATAAATAAAAAACCTGTATTCATCGTAGTTATTTTTAGGTGTTAATAAATTCTATATATGGAATATTAATGGACATATTAATATTTTATAATTAACATATTGACCAATATATTGTAATAATGATGTTAACTGGTTCGGGTTGAAGTAGTATTTTAGCGCATCACATGTGCTTGTTTGAAAACTAAACTCTGAAACACAGGTTATATATTTTTTATAAATAATAAATAATATTACTAATTATCCCTCTCTATATTTTATAATAAATCTCACATTAGTTCATTCTTAATGGTTTAAATACTAATGTTAGAAAACTAGATGATTTAATGAAATCCCAAATGATAAAATTGGAGAATCATAAAAGATAAGGAACAATTTCAATAAAATACACATATATTTGTGTGGTGGTTGTTTTAAAAGAACATTTTTCTCATTAAAAACATTATTTTTCTAATTTGGAGGCACGTTTTGTAATGTAAACTTCCCATTAATGAATAAATTTCAGAAATTACAAGAGTGCCACTCCCCCTACAGTATTAGAATACTAGAACATTTACAATTACTCACACCACTCAAGACACCTTTTCTCAACCAGGCTCTTCCAAAATAGATCCTAAAAATGAATAACCTATTCCTATAATCCTTCTATTTTTCATAAATCAATCCACATAATCACTTTCCTATAATACAAAAGGAGTTACTCATTTACATGGTAATAAACAACCATAAACTTTTAGTTTTATTACAATTATCCAATCCCTCAAATATTATTATTTAATTATTTTATAACGAAAAAAGAATCATAAATATATTAAAATTATGTTATGTGATGAGTTATTCCTATACTTAAACACACTAGTATCTGATGGGTAACGAACATACGGTTTCTGTGTGCGGTAATCCCCTAACTCACGAAATGATGATTGTTCAGTCTTTCTTTACCACCTCTCTTGGTGGCCATTATGGTGTACACTATATATATATGTGTGTGTGTTATATATGTTTTTTATTTTTTATTTTTTCTTATTAAATTATTTAATAACTTATACCCATATACATTACATTTTCTATAAATACTATAGCATCATTTGTGGATGTGTAGACTATCCCGTCATAAATGAAATGTGACTCGTTTAAACTATACATGGAATGTATTAAGGATGATTTTTAAAAAATTATGGATCATATATAAAATATATATGATATTTGAATTATAATAATACATATATATATATATATATCATTTACTTATCATTATTTTAATATGAAAAAAAATTAACGTAGTGTTTATGCATATGCACAACCTACTATCTCCATGAATGGTGGATTTCATTTTTTATCTAAAATAAATAAATATGAATATAAATACAAATTTAATGCATACATATATGATAATAAATACATTTTTTGAAAAAATATAATATGAAATCATGATCTAATATATAGGAACAACAAATTACATGTCAGAATATACTAGAGAAAACTAGGCAATTAACAACCAAAGTAGTGAAAATAATGAATGTGTGCTAACAAATGGGTAATGAAATATTATAATAATATATTAAATAATATTATAAACACGATTATGGTTATGTTATAACTTTTTAATATATTTCAACCCACTATTATGATGTATAAATACCCCAAAAAAATATGAATATTAAGAAATGGAATTTCATATCAATTCACATTCCATCAAGACTTCTTTTTGTTATTCACCAATTCACTTTTATGTGGTGATTAACCTACCATATGACTTTTTATGTCATGAATTTACTTAATATAATGAAAATATACGTTTCAATTTATTCGTCAATTGGTATTACTATTTAAATTTCCCAATGTGGTATGAGAAACATTAGAATGTTTCATGATTATTTTTCTCAATAATGAACTTAAGGAATATCTTGGCAATATCAATTCAATTTTTAATTTTGAAATTTCTCTTGAAATAATATATTTAGGGTAATAATTTTTATATATAAATTCCATAAAATATTCTTATTTATTATTATAGATATTAAAATTTCAAAAATCATATATCATTTGACAAGTTGTGTTTACTTCGAATGTTATTTCATTAACTGAAGAATAATTGACAAATCTGTATCTTTCCTTCAATATGGATATTTTATAAGGAATATTTTTTATTATATAAATTTATTATTATATATTAGGAATTACATGGATAGGTATGATATGGGTGGGGGCCAATTATAGATATCCCATTGGTGCATCAGTAATCTCATGAGAAAAAATAGTTTTCCAAAATAGGTGGTTTTTTAACCGATAGTTAAAAATTATTTTCAAATTCCATGAAGTTAATTGTTCCTTGTACATAAGATACATGTAATTATAGAATAAATAATATCATAATTTTAGTTTTAGTTATTATTCATCTATGATTTTTTTCATCAATATATTCATGTTTTTAAATGTAATGTGTTTCGGTTTCTCACATTTCCATATTGAATTTTCCTTATCTAGTTATATGAATGGAATTTCCTATTAGTTATTTACCCAATATTTTTTGTAATTAAATTTATTATTTAATTATTCTACTTTACTTTTTTTATATAGCATTTTATCTATCCCTTACCATGTTTTCTTTCCCATGCATATAGATAAGAAATCTTTGAATAAGCATTCGAGGATGTAGTTTATTTACTTTTATTATGTATCTTGTTTTTATTTCTTATTTTTAAATGTATTATGGGTACCATATATATAATATGGATTTCCAAAACTACTAAAATTATTTGTCCTTTCCTATTTCATTCCTTGTGATCATTTCAATGTAATTAAATAATCCTTCATCTCTTGGCTTCAGATGTCAGGGTGCTACAAAAAAAAGATGTCTTCATTCTACCTATAAGGACTCGCCCTTATTACATACATTATCTTGAATTTAGTGAATAAAACAATTAATATCACATTTATGATCTGTTCATGTTTATATATTTAGATAATTGGCACATAATACATTCATAACATTTCACATTATTATAGAGTGAATACCATAAAAACAATGTCCATTTTTTTAGAAATTAAAAACATTAAAACCTAAAACATGATTCCTTGAAAATTATTCATCATTTATGAATGATTAATTATTTTTCATACACATACATTAACTTGTGAAAATCATTTAAAACTTTGGATCAGCACAAAAACACTGTAAGGGATAAAAAAGGAAAGAACACCTGAGACCATGGATACTTGTAACATATGAAATCATTTTCAAAAGACATACTTATCACCTATATATATATACACTTTATTTATGAATCATGAGATTTAAAAAATACATAAAAAACTATTTAGAACAATAAATGTATCTTGGGGACTTACTTACATAATCTTCTATCCCTCTCGGCTACCTTATAATTTGCAACCCTCCCAACTACATAACTATTTATGTAACCATCGCTGTTACACTTGGAGTAACCATATATCCAACCTCAAACGTACACATATCCAATGAATTGGAGGCAAATACAAGTCCCAAAATTAATCATAAATAATTCCCATGATCCAGAACATAATCATAAAACATGAATATTATCATAAAAACATTACTTTTGAATTTTGAAATACATAATTTTAAAAGAAGAATTTAAAGGAAGATTTTAAAAGAAAATTCACTTATAAATATCATAAAATTGAAGTGAGACATAATAGAGTGGATGGAATATGTATATACTCTATAAATATACATAATTAAACATAGTATAATCATAAGTAATCGCATAAAAAATTTAAATACCACATAAATAATGAAGAATAAAGTTAACCCAAGGATGGCAATCGGGTTAAGAATTCCCTTACCTCATGCTTGTCTTACATAAAACGTGATTAAAATTTCTGTATAATATTTAAAAAATGTTATTAGTATTTTAGAAAAAAAAAATTGTTTATAACATCTTATATCATCATTTCATAACATCATTTCAGCCCTTAATTTTTAGTATTTTGTTCCTTGCACTATTTTGGGTGAGTTCCTTACATGATTTCCACGACCAGTTCATGATGGATGTTCTAGTCGGTTGGTATTGAAACTCCATAATTGGTATAGAAATGTATTTAAATATTTACAGTACCATAATTTTTACCATTTATCATTTTTATGTTTTCTATGACGATGATTCATAAGTTAACACCTTAATGATGTTCGTTTAGATAATTTTAGTGGTTCTTTGATAATAACAACATTATTTTGTCATATAAAATAAAACCATGAGTACAAAAAAATTCCAGAACCATGTATAATGAAAAATACATAAATAATAACCTAGTTTTACCATATAAAAGGTTTCATGGATAGAGTTGAAATAATTAATGGAAATTGAAATCACATTATCCATGATGTCGGTAATTCGACACATCACATACAATGTTTTTTTATTCTTTGAATAAGTGGGATAGGAGAAGAATAATGATGATGAATTTTCCATGAACATGAAAAAATCCATAATATATATGACTTCTAGATAATTCATTCATCCTGGAAAATAATGGATGATGAAAGAAAAAGAAAACAAATGAACTCAAAATAAAAGAATAATTGAGAAATCCATTACGAATATTCGGCAGCATAACGACTATGTGACATGGATTTAAAAAATATAAAAAAGGGAGGGGATAAGAGACACCATTATATAAATCAATATTAATACAGAATATATCAATAATAAGATGTAAATAATAACATGGTATGAAAACATGATAGTTGTACATCATAAAATAGTACTTGAATGGAAGAAGAAAGAAATAGAGAATCTTCAAACCTTGTAGAGTAACTCCTAGAATGAGAATGATACGACCTTGTGAGCTTGGGGAAACCTTTTTAGGGATACTATGGAGGTAAAGAGGTTATATATACATTGATGCGTAATTTGGAATGACGTTAATGAATCAATGGGTGGGTATTTACAGAAAAAGTGAATGATTATTTTATAATGGTATAAGCCACTTAGAACACTTCATAACTTATTTTACGATACACAAGTCAACCAGATTTAAGACATCATTTTTAAATCATTAATTATTTCATTAACACATTAAAACTCAAAACTGTATTTTATTACTATTCACTAAAAATTCATTTGTTTCAGAAAAATCCATAAAATTTACCCTAACCATTTATTGATGAGTAGAATTAGAAAATAAAGTACTTTTTTTAAAATAATTTTTCTAAATATTTTTCATTTAATTTTTAAATAAAATACTATTTAATTCAAAAATAAAAAATTTAAAAACAATAAGTGCTTTAATATCACATTTAAAAATTAAACAATAATTAATTATCTTAAATCCTTAAGAAAAATATTAATAATAAAATTTACTATTCATTAGGGTCATATTAAAATTCATATTACTATTTATAAGGGTATGCTACTATTCACAATAAAAAAGAAGTTGGTTCTAATAGACTCTAAATAACACACTGAACACAATTTTAGATTGCCATTTTTTGAAATTAAAAACATAGAGTAAATAAAATTATGTTTTAAGGCTACTTATAAATATCTAGATTAAACAATATTTCAAGAATTTCAATTTATTTTTAAAAAAACCTGGGGTGTTACACTAATATTCTCTAGGATAGAAAATAATAATAAATTTTATCTCTAATTCCATTTAATAATGCCTAGAACTGAAACACCAGGTACATTTTGGATAGGCATACTACTTAATGGGTGACACCACATATGAAAGAGGCGGTCGACTAACAGTGAGGGTCCAATAATCATAAGTATGATGACAATACGCTTTGTATCATGTTATCATCATACACATTATATATATATATAAATAAAAAAACAATCATAGAAAAACATGTGAAACTATTAATATGGAACACATGTCATAAAATGTGTAAATATGGCTCCCATTATGGGAAGCTAAATTAATGTATTAGTTAAATTATAATAACTATATAAATTAATAAAAACTATGGATTCCACTGGATTCTTTCATCATATGTCAAAAACAACAAGCATCAATACTGACCTATTATCCCTGGGCCCCATTACATTACACCGACCCTTATACATGACTTCTGCATGAGCATCAACATGCACAAGCAGGTTTGGAGTATTAAAATCAAGTATCAAAATTCCACTACAACATTAAAAGGTTTAATAATTTACAATATTTCCATTACATGAATATAATAAAGTTGGAATCTATCATTAAATTAATAAAGTCATGTACTATGATTTCATGCACTAATGAGTCGCCATAATCCCCTCATCATTCTGTCTTCAAATCCATGAAATGATGATAAATGAAGAAATGTCAGAAACAACCAAACCTAGGTACAAATCTATTGTAAAAGTCTCTCATCATCCACCTATAACCTTTATTACATGATATATAACATAACAAAGGAATCAAGTAAGTCAGGCTACTTGACATCCACTAAATGTCATGTGGCTTTCCTACATGGAATCCGATTAGTATAGAGTTACTACGGAACTAGAAATCCTATAGGATTTGTGTATATCATCGAAAACTTCTTCTATTACATCATAATACCTCTACACTGTTTTCAGTTCCACCTTCATCATGATTGAAATTGGTATTCACATTCTCTATAAGGTACAATATGGTAAAATGGGCTACATACGTCCAAAAATTGGAACAATACCTGGTAACAAATATAATCGGCATAGAATAAAAAGAAATAATATCCTCATGAGTGTAAGATGAATCATATATTTAAATGGGATCAAAATAAAACAAGATAAAAAAAGTTACATATAAACCTAATGGAATCATTTATCAAAGTGGACCGCAAAGAAGATACACACAAACTTATCTAATCATAATCAATCATTGTCATTTATGAATTAAAACAAAATAATTATATAATGATTGTAACAATATGTGAGAGACGAAAATGGTATAAAACATCCAAACATAATAATGTCAATATAAAAATAATTTTCTTGCAAAGGTTTCATTTTCCAACCCATATGATCAAAACAACTAGAACATTCTATCCATCAATGAGCTCCTAGAAGTAGTTTGAAACCAATTAGATTATGTTTCTTGAGTAGTAAAGAGAAGAATAAATAAAACAAAGGGATAATAAAAGAAAATTCAACAATGAGTGACGACAATGTGAGAATCCAAGATCGAGGATGAATAAAGAAACAAATTCTCATGGATTGATTAAAGAGATGATATTACCAACAAAACATCATTCACATTATTGAATTGCATTGATGATTAAGAATTCCATAAATCTTTAAAAACACCACTGATCGTCATGGACATAATCAATGGTCAATAATAATTTATATAGAAAATCTCACAACATACTATATTATATAGCACTATGTAATTTCATCCAATATATAATGACAACAGACTGTGATAAAAAATAATAAAATATGAAAAATTTCTGAGTATGAAAATTGGGCCATGTATGTGCTCCCAAAATTTACCACTGAATCATGTTTCAACAAATAAATATTAAGAAAGGAATTGGATAAAATGATGGAAGAATTAATCAATATAAATAAGGAGGTATTTAAGGATTTGTTGAATATAACTATATGTGACGAAATTGTTCATCCATGTGTCTAGGAAAATCACAAAATAAAAAAAATTATTCACCAAATCAAAGGCGGTGATTTAGTTAATACGTGTATGAATTGATTATTAACCAAAGAAAGAACCCATAATAAGTATTTCAAATGTTTTACCATTTAATATATCATGATTTGAAGATATATAAATTAAACCATTATGTTTTATATAATCCTAATTTTAAAATGGATTTCACCACAACCAAGTGGTGGTCATGCTGTTTTATGCTCTCAATGGGAGTGAAACACCCCTACACCTTTCCCTAAATAATTTTGTTTTTTTATCCTCACCATCATTTTAACCATTCCATGGAGTGGTTTCTATATCCATTCCAAAAAATTTCACTACTTTTTCACCATGTCTTCTCCATAACTTTTCCATGAAATTTTCATTGGTGATTTTGGTTAGTAAGATATCCAAAAACACATTAATCAATATCTATATCTTCTCAAAGTCTAGAATCAAACATAAAATAATTTATTCCCCTAAAAATCAAAGATGAAAATAATAATCAAGTACATTCATAAATAATAATATGTTATGATAATTTTTTTTCATGATGCATTGTATGACTCAGATTTATGGTATTTTGGCAGTGTGTATAGATATAAATATATATTTTAATATTATATATTATAATTGGGATTCCTTATTAGCAAATTTATGAAGACATTTGTGTGATTTATTCTATATATAAAGGTTAATCTTAAAGTTATTTCACGTTTTTAACAGATCATTGTTGGATAGTGATGACATTAGGTCGTAATTTTAGTGCTTGACCGATGGAAAGTAATTGGATTTCATCTATTCAAATTTATAATATTCAAAGAGAATGACAATAGGGAGATAAGAATATCCTATAAATTATTTTTCAAAATTAAATTATAATTAAATTAAAATATTTTTTCACCAAATATTATTATTTTTATTTATCAAAATCAATTCCACTCTTATCATAGCATAATTGGGGAGGAGAATCTAAATGAGGATTCTATTACTTGTATACATTCATGCACATATAATCTGGAAGAAATACACATTGTATTTGGAGTTATTATACAGTGGAACCAAGTCATACTTTCTTCTTACCTTTGTCCACAAAGAATGTGTCTCTTATTCTATCTTGTTCTTTTGGGGAGTGGAGGTAGATATTCTATCCAAGAATTATGATAATTTATCAAAAACAATTCACGCAAACACACTAACTACATTATATATATATATATATTGGAATATATAAATATGTCTACTATTCTATATTTATTCTAAGTACCTTTATCATATATTTATTCAATCCTATTCCCAATTAAATATTATTATTATTATTATTATTTCAGGCCATATTATAATATAATTACCATTTATTAAATAAATATTTACATATTTTTTAAAATGATATTAAAAAAATTCATCTACATCAATCCTTTATCATTGATCATATAACCTATTTTTAATTTATCAAATAATGAATAGTAAATTGTTTAAAAAATATTCTATATTATTTTAATAAATAAATAAATATGTTATAGAATAAACTAATGAATAATATTTTATTTTTACATTCATGTAAAAAAATATTCATATTAATATGTTAAATAAATTAGTGATTCAGTAAATAAATATTTATTATTATGTGATTTCTAATGTTGGGGTAATATTTAAATGACATATTCAAAACATTAATATGTACTCAATGAGTATATATTAAAAACATTAAAAAATTGTATTCAATGTGTATAGAGTTATTTATATTCATAATTATAAATATAGTTGAATTTAATTACATTCTAGAAATAAATAGTGTGAGAACCTCTAGGACACTATATAGATGTACATAGTAGAACATAACTAACATCCAAGATTAGTGTGAAAAAAACGTGTCAATGAACTCATAGTGAATGAAAATAATCTTGAAGCAACCACTACCACAAAAATAGTTTTTCGCAGCACCCCGCCCTTTATCAGTGCTAACGAAAAAGAGCTGATAAAGGTGGGTGCCTTTATCAGTGCTAAAAAAAGGGCTGATAAAGGGTGCCTTTATCAATGCTAAAAAAAGGGCTGATAAAAGCACCCCTTTATCAGCCCTTTTTGTAACACTGATAAAGGCACCCCCCTTTATCAGCGCTTTTTTAGTGCTGATAAAGGGACCCCCTTTATCAGCGCTTATTTAGTAGCGCTGATAAAGGGTCGGAGTCAAAAAAAATTAAATAAAATATATTAATATATTAATATATAAATATAGTTATATTGATATATAAATATAATATATAATTTTTAAATATATTTTTGATAAGTAAAAATGTACATTTACACTTATTATACTTAATATATAAGATATTTAGTGAAAATGGTTTCTTAAAAAATTAAAAAAAAAATCAATTAATAATTTGCTAGTAATTATGGAGTAATAGTCATTTAATAACAATTTGAAGACTAATAAAATTAAAAAAATTAAAAAAAAGATCCAAAATATGTTGAAAACGCAACTCAAACTTCAAACGGCCATAACTTTTGATCCGGGTGTCCGTTTGAGCTCTACCACATATCCAATCAAAGCCTGCGATGAGCTCTATGTCAATGTTCCTCAGGGGGACCATAGTCAAGGGATTTTTCAGGCCAAAATAGGCCCAGAAGGCCTCCAAAACTGAGTTTTTTGTCGGGGTACCCCGATTTTTTAACATTTTGTGGATTTTCAACCACATTTAAGGGGGTATTATTGGATTTTTTTTGGTGGGTTCTGAATTTATTCCAAGGTATAACATTCATATTGATATTATGTCTTTGAAATTTTATCGATTTTTATAATGCACTGCTATTTATAATCAAATATATAACTATATGTACATATTTTTTATATATTCACACCTAAAAATTTAATTATAAATATAAATAATAAAATATATTTACATATAAAATATATTAGCTATATCTAAAAAATAACTAACATCCATTTTATTTAAAATAAAAATATATGAATATTTATATACCTATATATTAATCTATCTATATATTTATATATTAATCTAACTATATATATATATTAATCTAAATATATATATATTAATCTAATAACTATATATATTAGTATAACTACATATATATGTATTAGTATTACTATAAATATATATATATTAATATCACCATAAATATATATATTAATATCACTATATATATTAATATAACTATATATATATATATTAATATAACTATATCTATATATATATTAATATCACTATATATATGTTAATATAACTATATATATGTTAATATAACTATATATATATTAATATAAATATATATTTCTATACAAATAAATATAACTATATATATATATTAGTATATATATATTATAATATAACTATATATATATATTATAATATAACTATATATATATATATTATAATATAACTATATATATATATTATAATATAACTATATATATTATAATATAACTATATATATATTAATATAAATATATATTACTATACGAATAAATATAACTATATATATATATATATATAGATATATCATGAATTGAAAGACAAATCAAAATATAGTTGTGGAAAAGGCTTAGGCACGTAGGGGGGAGGTCTCGAGTTCAAATCCTGGGGGAGGTAGGGGCACGCGTGCATGAGGGAATATAGCATCAAGCGATGTTCAAGGGTGAATGAGGTGTGTGGGGTGTGTGGGGTGTTGTATAGGGGTAGAAAAGCTCTGTAAAAGGGGGGGGGGGGGGGCTCAAGCATTATAAAAGCCCCCCCGATTGGCAGTATTTTTTAATTATTTTTAATTTTATTAATTTTATTTTAATTTTTTTAATTTTTTAGAACTTTTATCAGCGCTTTTTTAATAGCGCGAATAAAAGGGTCCTTTATCAGCGCTAAAACGAAAGTGTTGATAAAGGATGTGCTGATAAAGGGGACCCCCCCCCTTTATCTTCGCCGGCTTTATCAGCGCTTTTTCTAGCGCTGATAAAGTCCTTTTTTAGCGCTGATAAATGCCATATTTGTAGTAGTGAACCCAATCATCATATAAATAATAATATGTATTATGTGGAGTCTATAATATGATGATTCTATTTGTTGTAAGTATGTATTTCAATATTTCTTGGGTGACATGTAATATCCCAATGAAATAGTATACTAATGAAAAGCATTAGTGATAAAGAGTTATATTTAAAGGGGGAGTTTAAATATTGAGATGAATATTATTGTTTACATGATTAGTGTATGTAATATAAGTTATTGATTATACAAGGATAAGATCATCCATGTGTTGTAAAAGAAATATACCTGAGCTATTTCCATTATGAAAGTATTGATGAGAATATGGAGTTTCTATTATTAGTGATTAATGTTCTAATAGGTACAAATTCATAATAAACCTTATACAAGAGATGATTTCTAAAGGGAAATTGAAATAATTCAATTAAAAGTGTTATTGAATTTATAGAATGAAATGCGTAAAAAAGATTCATGTTTTTGGAGATACCATCTACTAGAAATAATGAAGGGCTGTGATTATGGAAGAAATATTATTTTTGAAAATGTAAGAATCCACTCATGGATTGAATATAATTATGAATATTATAACAAATGAATAATATAATTTAGGTTATGGTGGAAGAAGGATGACTTTAAATATTGAATTATAGATGAAGTTATAAAATATTAAATAAATAAATTATAATTATATTTTAAAAGGATTTCAAAGTGACGATTAAGATATTTTGTAAATATTCTTGAAATTTTAAAAGTCAATAAATATCCTTTTTGATGATATTTGAATGGTCGGTGAAGCCTTGTGAGGAGGTGAATAAGTTCTATGTAGTTTTTTAAAATATACATCATGTTGTTGAAAAAATGTATGGAATGACCTCAATTAATATGCCAAGGTACCTCAACATTTTTCATAATGGAATCTCAAAATATATAATTAGAAAATTATGGCATCTAAAAGAAATAAAAAATACAAATCTTACTAATATATAAATGAATATACGAAATAAATATTATAAATTTGACATGGGAAAAATATTCAACATAATACATATGAGAAACAAGAAACCTAGAAAGATGAAATGTGAAAAAGTTAAAATACAAATTGTGATATATAAAATTATGTTATATATATATATATAAGTTAATGTGTCAAATGTAGTTTTCATTCTCTGAGTATGTTTGAATCATCATAGTGGACATATTAAAAAAATAGCATTATTCTTGGGGATGCTATGATATTAAGTGTGGGATGCCAAATGTGAAATGGAAACTCAATGTGATGTTTTAAAATTATAAATTTCCCATGTTATTCTATAAATAAATATTTTGTAAAATTAATTCATGAAGGGTAATTAATGATATTTATAGGATTATCCCAATTTTAAATTTTAAAAAATAACCTCAAGATAATGGTATTACAAGTTAAATAGGATGATGGTATATTATAAATTAAAGATCACAAATCAAAATTAATTTTTGATTAATCATTCATTGATGAAAAAATTTATATATTAGTATAGAATAGTTTTTTCCAAGAATTGAAAAAGGATTATATGAAATGAACTTGATTAAGGATAAAAAATGAGTTGGTTCTATTTTTTGACATGTTGTAAAAATATGAAGAGAGGACCACCCTAAAATTCATTATAATTGAGGAAATTTTTCTAGTGATGAATATATTTTTATTCAACGATGAAGGAATGCATTCCATGGTGGAATTAATTTTTTTTCAAACACGTTATTATGGGCTTGATTCACAACATGTAAAATGTTTCTATGATGATACCATGAAGAGAAAAAATGAATTGTTCATCAGGATGTGAATTATTATATAAAAATAATGAAGATTCGGGTTTTCAATGTAGAGTTTGAGATAAAATAAATATTTATTTTTTAGAGAGAGAAACCATTGAAAACTCAGGATTCATGAAGAGATTGATAAAAAACGTGTTCCTGTGAATTTTTAGATTCCATTTGTGATTGATGTAACGTCCCAGTTTCGGGTGCCACACAACGGGTGCCCCAAACCCGATTCGCCGCGTGACATCATGTGCATTCCCCCAAATGCCAGAGGCTGCCGACTAGCAACGAGGGCCAAGGTCTGATAGTGGGAAACTATTCCCTCATTTGTCAAAGTGTAGCGCAGCGGAATATAAATAAACATACAATAACAGTGGAAACAGTATAACATGCTCGATTGAAATAAACAGCAGCATTGGATATAACCAAAAGTATATAAATAATGATGTTACATGTCTCATGTTCTATGAAAATAGCCCGAACATATTATACATCAATACAGTACAATTGAAAGCAGGGTACAGCGAAACAAGAAAAACAGATGGCGGTGACATCGCGAGCCTAGGCTCGGTCCCATGCCCTCATACTCCTCACCAACAGTCAAGTACCTGTATAGGGACTCTTTCCCCTATCCACACATGCAGAAAAATAATCTGTTTGGGCTGAAAAGTGTGACCCAAACAGGGTGTGAGAAATATATCTCAGTAGTCACCCACTATAGGCCCATGCCCAACTGCAGATAAGCATACAACAATAGTTTTCAATAGAAAAATGAAATAAAGTAAGCAGTACTGAAAATTAACTAACATAAAAATGAAATTTCCATTTTTATTATTAATTTAATCCATTAAATATTAGAAATCACCACAGTGCATTTCTATGTAAACTGTCCACGTCCTCAGACAAGAAAAACCTTACCCTCAGGTAAGCAGAATCCCACCCGCTGGTATAGCCCTCAGGCGTAACTAAATGTTCCCCCAGACATAGGAAGTGTCGCCCTCAGGCATAGAAGTCAAGCCCTCATGCACGAAAGGTTTCCCTAAGGTGAAAAAAATACATCACTCAGGAAAAATAGTGCAGTGCCCGCAGGCTAATCACAACAACGCCCTCAGGCCCAAAAGGTAACCTGGCCATGCCCAACAGGTAAACAAGCAGTAACAAGCAATTCCTCTCAAGGAAATTCTACAATTACTACTTTGAAGGCATACCCTCTAGTATCCTGGCCAAATGGCTAAACAGTGGAACACACCCCCGGGGTGGTTCCAGATCCAAGAAACGATTCCAAACAGCAGTTTTAAAATTTATTTAATTACCTACACTGTTCTAGGTCGTTAAAATAACCACGGCCTCAGCCACATGACACCCCAACATGGGTTCGTGACACAAAAATTCACAAAACCCATGGAAGTTGGAAAACCAAACACCAAGCCGTCTACATTATATGCCAACGAGCGCTATACACAAATGTCGGTTCCAAAAATTCCCAAGAACGACGTAGATCTGACGAAGAGTAAAACCCACTCAAACGTAAATAAATCCTGTTAGAAAAAGAATTGGTATGAACTACTTAAGGAGAGCGGAGGGATTACCCGTGCAGTTCCAACAAGATCGTCCGAGGCGGAAACAGATTCCCAACGAACACCCATTGGATCTCCGAAGTTCCGGCCATCCTCTCCCGAGCCTCCTTCCCGTTCTAAGCCTTCCCTGTGAACAGGGGAGGCTACTGCCCATTTTTAGAGAAAAACAAGTACACGACATGTACTTCTAAGTACACGGTGTGTACTCCCCATTTTTAATTGTTCCACTGGTGGCTTCCCGCCAACGTGGCACTGTTCACCTGACGACATGACTACATGACATGTGATTCCCCACAGCTGGCCACCGCCTTACTATTAGCCTGCCGATAACTACACGGCATGTAAAGGACGACTACACAGCATGTAGTCAGTTCCTACACCCTTCATCCCTTTCATGACCACACGCCATGTGTACTTATACCACATAGCCAAAAGTACATGGTGTGTGGACAAATTACAAGGCGTGTACTTTCCAAAAATTGGAATCTTCCCCATTTTCCATATTTTCTCAAAAACTCTTAAGGAAAAGAGAAATGAAGAAACCCGTACCTCAGAAAAAATAACTGGGTTCTTACAAAATTCCCCCATTAAAGAAATTTTTCCCCGAATTTCCCTTCCAAGGGTGGCGAAGATATAGTTGTGAAAAACTCTGGCCACTGAGCACGTACATCGGTCTCCCTCTCCCAGGTATCATCCTATAGTCGGCCATGCTTCCATAGCACCTGTAAGAGAGGAATTGACCAGCCTCAGAGAACCTTCATGCTCTTGTCAATGATATGAATCAGATGCTACTCAAAGGATGCATCTAACACAAGCTCATTCTCATCGGGCTAAAAAACATGAGACGGGTCTACATGATAACGGTGAAATTGAGATACATGGAAGACGTCGTGCATGGTCTGGTACCTCTGCGGTAGCTGCAACAGATAGGAAACCATCTCGACTCTCTCAAGAATCTTAAATGGACCCACATACCTCGGTGAATTTTTACCCTATCTCCGGATCTGCATGTGTCCCAGCCTAGGTGAAACAAGCAAGAAAACCTGATCCCCGACCACGAACTCCAAAGGTCATCTGCTGAGATCAGCATATGAAATCTGACGAGACTGTGCGGTAGCCATCTGCTTCTGAATCAACTAGACCTGCTCAGATGTCTCCTGTACGAGACATGGTCCAAGTAAAGCTTCTTCACCTGCCTCTGACCAGCAAAAAGGTGATAGAATGAGGGTCCCCATGAAAAAAGAACGATCTCTTGGATATACAGCCTTCCGAGCTCGTCAACACCGAAGGTCCCCTTGATCGACAATATGTGAGATACCTTCGTGAGTCGGTCTACAAAAACCCACACGACATCATTTCCACGAGGTGACCTTGGAAATCCAGTCACGAAATCCATCGCGACATCATACCATTTCCACTCCAGAATGGGTAACTACTGTAACAGTCCACCTGGTCTCTGGTGCTCTGCCTTCACCTGCTGACAGCTGGAACATCTAGTAACAAAACAAGCTATATCTCTCATCATACACGACCACCAGTACTGACATCTCAAGTACCGATACATCTTGGTAACCCCGGGATGAACTGCCCATGCTAAAGCATGATACTCCCACATCAGCTCCTCCCCTATATCCTCTGGAACCCATACGCGTCCATGAAAATTCAGAACTTCATCATTTCCTATCGTCCAACTAGGAGGAGGGTCCTCACTTTCCCACCGACTCCCGCTGAACTAGGCCTTCTAAATCAGATAGTTTTCTCATCCTCACTCTATCCAGGAGGGTAGAGGTCACAGCTAAAGATGAACGATAAGACTGCCCCTGACTGTCGTGCACCTCTTAATGCATCTCAGAGAACAAACCCATAAGATGCCACTCACCACTGGCCTCCTGCACCGCCTGTATCTGAGTCTTCCTGATCAGTGCATCAGTTACTGCATTACCTTTCCAGGAGTATAGGCAAGCTCAAAATCGAAGGACTGTAGGTACTCGACCCACCTTCTCTGCCTCAGATTCAGGTCATGCTATGTAAAGATATACTTGAGGCTTTTCTTGTCTTTGAAAACCACAAAATTCTCTCTTAATAGATAGTGTCTCCAATAGTGCAATGAATGCACAACTGCATCCAACTTGAGGTTATGCGTCGGGTAATTCCTCTCATGTGGACTCAACTGCCGAGACCCGTACGCAACTACTCGATCTCCTTACATCAAAACTTCTCCAGGCACAATACCCGATGCATCACAATAAACTGTATAGTTTTTCCCCTTCTCTAGCAGTATCAGGATCGGTGCTGATTTCAACCTTCCTTTCAAGTCTTGAAAGGCTGTCTCGCAAGCTTCTGACCAAGAGAACATCACACCCTTCTTAGTCAGGCCTGTCAACGGTGCTTCTAAGCGGGAGAAGTCATGTATAAAGTTCATGTAGTAACCAGACAACCCTAAGAAACTCCGTATCTCAAACACATTCTTAGTATTCTCCCAGAAAACTACTGCTCTCACCTTATCTGGGTCTACAGAAACTCCTACCTATGAGATGATATTACCCAGTAAGTGAATCTGGTCCATCCAAATGTGGAACTTTGAGAGCTTAGCAATTACTCGATGCTCTCTCAGTGAACTCAATACAATCTCAAGATGGGTGGCATGGTCATGTCGAGTGTGAGAGTACACCAAGATATCATCCACGATTACTACCACAAAATAATCTAGATAAGGATGGAACACACGATTAATCATAGCCATGAAAACTGTTGGTGCGTTTGTGAGTCCGAACGGCATAACCTTATACTCGTATAGACCATACATGATCTTGAAAGCTGTGAGAGATATATCAAATGGTCTAACGTGCATATGATGATATCCAGACCTCAAGTCAATCTTCGAGAACACTCGTGCTCCACGAAGTTGATCAAAAATATCATCAATCCAAGGTAAGGGATATCGGTTCTTGACCGTCAGCTGGTTCAACTTCCGATAATCCACACAGAGTCAGAGAGTATTGTCCGCCTTCTTTGCAAAAAGGACTAGAGAACCCCACAGAGATGTACTGGGTCAGATGAAACCCTTTTCCTGTAACTCCTATAACTGCCTCTTAAGCCCCTGAAACTCAGGCGTAGCCATCCTATACGAAGGAAGGGACATAGGTGATGCCCCTGGCATAAGATCAATAGAGAAATACACCTCACACTCTAGAGGATGACCTGAAAAGCCATCTGGGAAGACATCCATGAAACGATCAACCACTATAGGGAAATCCGTCTGACAAGTCCCCTGGTCTTCCAGATATAAGCTCGCAATATGGGCGGTGATACAACCTCGCCCACGATGCTCTGGTCCAGCTCAACTCACCATAACATTTCATTCTTCCTTGTATAGATACTCTTTACCCTCTGGTGACATGAAACGCACCCTGTGACGATAGTATTCTACAAAGGCTCTAAAGGGAACCAACCAGTCCATCCTGAGAATGACATCATAAGCCGCCAGCTCTAAGACATAGAGGCCCCAAAGGAAGTGACACACACCAACCTCAGGGGGCACTCCTTGCACTGACTCACACCAGCCGTTCAAGTCTCCAACGGTGTGTCTAGCGTCATCATATCAGAAGAAGTACAAACACTGAGCCCATGGCTCTCCACAATGGGTACAGATATGAAACTATGTGTAGAACCCGTATCAAAAAGTACTGAAGATAAAACCGAAGCTACTAGAATAATACCTCTATCTGTAAAAGGTCCAGGATCTTTCTCCTGCTGGGTCTGTTGCACTGCATATGCCTACCCAGTGCCGCGGCCCTGCGACGCAGCCTAGCTACATTGAGTTGTCCCGCTCTGCTACCTCTGAGATCCTGGTGTCTGGCTACCACAGCCACGACCACCATCTCTGCCAGCATGCCCTGAGGTATTCCAGTTCCCTGACTGGTAAGAAGCTGCTGGTCCTGCCCCCACACAAGAAGTTTGTACAGAACCCCTATCATTGGCCACAGGTGGAAACGCCCTGCAGAATCATTACAGATAACCCATATTGTCGCAAGCTCGGCACTCCACTAGGTCCCATAGACACTGCGGTCTCTTCTGTCCCTCTCTACCACACTGGTCGCACCTGATCCGGCCACCTAAAGAAACTACCTGGCTGGTACTGCCACCTAGAGAGAATTCCATATGTCTCTTCCTGTTGCCAGTATAAATAGTACCAGTAACTGGGACTAAACCGCCCTGGCCCACACCACCAGATTCCTGCAGGTTCCTCTCTATAATCAGCGCCTGATTTACAATATCATGTACAGTAGGCAACCTGAAAAAATTTACCAGTGCTTGGATGTCATAACAAAGACCATCCTCAAAACATCTGGCCCTCAACGTCTCATCACCCACAAGCACAGGTGAAAAACATTGAAACATGGTGAAACGAGCAGAATATTCCATCACTAACATAGGTCCCTGCTACAGATTCATGAACTCTCGAGCTCTGTATGCCCTCAGCGTCTTGGGAAAGAATAAGTCATATAAGAGTTCTTGGAAATCTTCCCATGCCATGTCCTTGTCATGCTCTAACTGGGTGGTAACATCCTACCACCTCTTGGCAGAATCACGCAACATGTAAGTCGCGAGCTTGACCCTCCGCCATGGAGGAGTCTCAAGATGCTCGAAAATAGTCTACATCGACCCCAACCAAGAATCTGCAGCCTATGGTCCGCAATCCCATGAAACCTTCTGCGGATGCTGCTGCTGGAATATATGCATCAGCTCAGCCATAGATGTAGAATTCGGTGGTGCTCCTTGAAAGGTCTGCATAAATTTCCATAAGCCTTCATAGAACTACGCCTCCACACCTGTGTCTGGTATAGCAGTTGGTGCCGCATCTGACTATGCTGGGGGATCAACTGGTACCCCATGGCCCACCATCTCGGGAGTATTCTCGTTTCCGCTCTCCTGGCGAACAACGTGCAGTCATCTAGGTGGCATGACAATACAAAGTCAAAAACACGCATTAGTTATAAGATTATCAAGGACCGAAAACGAAGAAATCGAAAGGGAACAAGACGAAGAAAGCATTTCAAGATCTAAAAAAAAGACTACACAGCGTGTATAATGACTACACGGCATATACATAGCTTCCCTTCCCCTACCCAGGTCCTTCGACACAGCTAAGACACACGACTCCTGTTTGAAAAAAAACTACATGGAGTTTATTTCATTTACACGATGTGTATGGTGTTATTTCCAACAGCTCGTGTTGTCTGTGACACGGCTGACTACTCGGCTTGACACTACATGGCGTGTTACGCCCGCACACAGCATGTACACTACCCCCATTTTAAAGTCACACGGCTAAATTCACACAGTCTGTCCTCGGACCAGACTACACGGCGTGTCCCATAGATACACGGCGTGTTCAAGGAGAGGTGACATAGACCCGTGTTGTTAGTTACATGGACGAGTCCCCAGGTCACACTACACGGTGTGTTAATCATTGAAATGACGTGTTCTGTACAAGATTTCACCGACCCATGTTGTTAGTTGCACGGCCAGACTCCAGGTCAACACTACACGGCATGTACAGAAGCTACATGGAGTGTTCGCCCCAAGGTTCTCCCTTCCCCGTGTCGCCGCCCACACAGTTCGTGACACAGGAATAGACCACACAGCGTGTACTCAGACTACACGGCATGTACTTAAAAAGTTCATTTTTCTTCCCGAACAGAAGGCCATACACGGCGTGTGTAAAAATACTACACGACGTGTATACTGGGTTTCTGAATAGTATGCCTCAGAATCATTCCCAGAACCCAGAAAACCCAGAAAAACAACACCTAAGTGCCAATTTCAGACTTGTGAGGGCCCATACTTCCCACGAATCAATGTTTGACAGCTTATATGTGTTATAACATAATAAAAAGTCAATGATCCACCAAATTCCGATCAATGGTGGCCCATAATCCCCAAAAAACAAAGTTTGGCGTCCATTCTTTTAACCGTCTCATACCAAATACCATATCACACAGCAGGTATTTATCAAAGCTGCTATCACAACAACATTCTTTTACTAGCACAATAACTATCACAAAAACATGTCGTTTCTAATGCACCTACATGGCATGGGAACTATGCATGGCATGTGATTTCTAGAATGTGCCCAAATGATGCATGAGATGGCATACCCTCATCTCATCGGGTTGCAACTAAATAGAACCCACAGATAAAATATCAACATCGCAATAAAAGTGTGTCACCCTTCGGTGAAAATCAATTAAAAAGTAAATTGAAAAATCAGTAAAATTTCAATACGAGGTAAATTGGCTTTTCCCTTTACACGGGTTAGCTACGCCCAGACATAGATTATTACCAACTACCATTCCCATCATATCTCTGAGTAAGGCTCAAAATAGTATGTCAAAGAAAAGAACTCCTCTTATACCACTTTGTAACATCCCGGTTCCCGGTGCCACACAATGGATGCCGCAACCCTGGTTCACCAAGTGACCTCAAGCGCATTCCCCTAAACACTAGAGGCTGCTGACTAACAGCGAGGGCCCAGGTCTGATATTGGGGAAACTATGCCCTCATTTGTCAAAGTGTAGTGATGCAGAATATAAATAATCATAAAATAAAATAGAAAACTGTATAACATGATCGATTTAAATAAACAACAGCAGTGGATATAACCAACAATATATAAATAACTATGCTACATGTCTCAGGTTATAAGAAAACAGCCAGAACATTTTATACATCAATACAGTACAACCAAAAGCAGAGTACATCAATACAAGAGAAACAGCTGGCAGCGGCATCGCGAGCCTAGGCTCGGTCCCATGCCCTCCTACTCCTCAGCAACAGTCAAGTACCTGTATAGGGACACATTCCCCAGTCCACACATATAGAAACATAATCTGTTTGGGCCGAAAATGGTGACCCAAACAGGGTGTGAGAAATATATCTCAGTAGGCACCCACCAAAGGCCAGTGCCCAACTACTTATAAGCATGCATCAATAGTGTGTAATAATAAAATACAATAAAGTAAGTAGTATTGAAAAGTAACTGACTTAAAAATTAAATTTCCATTTTTATTATTCATTTAATTCATTAAATATTAGAAATCACCATAGTGCATTTCTAAGTAAACAATGCACGTCCTCAGACAAGAAAAACCTTACTCTCAGGTAAGCAGAATCCCACCCGCATGTATATCCCTCAGGCATAACAGAATTTTCCCTCAGGTGTAGGAAGTGTTGCCATCAGGCATAGAAGTCAAGCCCTTAGGCACGAAAGGTTGCCCTCAGGTGAAATAACTACAGCCCTCATGCCAAACAGTGCAGTTCCCACAAGCTAATCACAACAACACCCTTATGCCCAACAGGTAACACGGCCATGCCCAACACGTAAACAAGTAGAAACATTCAATTACTCTCAAGGAAATTATTCAATTACTACTTCGAAGGCATACCATCGGGTATCCAGGCCAAACGGCTAAACAGTGGAACACACCCCCGGTGTGGTTCCAGATCCAAGCAATGATCCCAAATAGCAGTTTTTGCAATTAATTAAATTACCTATACAGTTCTAGGATGTTAAAATTACCACGGCCTTAGCCACACGACACCCCAACATGGGTTCATGACACAAAAACGCACAAAACACCCGGCAGTTGAAAAAACAAACAACAAGCCACCTACCATATACGCCAACGAGCGCTATACACAAACGTCGGTTCCCGAAACGCCCAAGAATGACATAGATCTGAAGAAGATTAAAACCCACTCAAATTTAAATAATTCATGTTATAGAAATAATTGGTATGAAAGGATTAAGGAGAGCGGAGGGCTTACCCGTGCAGTTCCAAATAGATCGTCTGAGGCGGAAACGGATTCCCGACGAACGCCCAATAGATATCTGATGTTATGGTCTTCCTCTCCCAAGAATCCTTCCTGTTCTAATCCTTCCCTGTTAATAGGGGAAGCTATTGCCCATTTTAAGAGAAAAAACAAAGTACACGGTGTGTACTTCCAAGTAAACGGCGTGTACTCTCCATTTTTAACTTTTCCTCTGGCGATTTCCCACCAGTGTGGCAATGTTCACCTGCAGACATGACTACACGGTGTGTCTTCATGAGAACATGGCGTATTCTTCCCCAAAGATAGCCACCGCCATACTATTCGCATGGCGACTGACTACACGGTGTGTAAATGACCACTACACGGCGTGTAGTCGGTTCTTACACCCTTCATCCATGGCATGACCACACGCCCTGTGTACTTATCCCACATGGCCAAAAGTACACGACGTGTGGACAAAGTACACAGCGTGTACTTTCCAAAAATTTGAATTTTCCCCATTTTCCATATTTTCTCAATAACTCTTAAGGAAAAGAGAAAAGAAGAAACATGTACCTCTGAGAAAAGAACCAATTTCTTATAATTGATTAATAATGTGAATTAGAAATCCAAAAAAATAAAGTATTTAATATCATGGAGATAACATTCATATTTTTTTATGAATATATATAAAGTGAAGAAGATAAAGAGGTTATGCATTCCGACACTATTATTATCAGATATATTATAATAACACATAAATGTAAGATATGTAATTTTTTATGAGATTATTATTCATGTACATTGTTGAAGACAAAGTAGATTAGAGAAATAATGTGTAGCGGCTGGGGAGACATGTCCTATGATTTTCATATATCATATAAGATGTTTGGAATACCATATGATAAAACATATACAATGTAATAAATTTCAATACAACTGTTTATATTTGAGGAAAAAGACGCTATAAATTATTCTACAATCAATGCATTTTGTTTATATCTATATTAATTGAAGTGAATATGGATAACATGTGTATATTAGTGTTAAATAAATATTGGTAGTCAAAGATCAAATATTTTTGTATAGTATCCCATCTCTAGATGAAATAAAATCTTTCACTACATGGATTTTTTTTAGAATTCCAAAAAGAGAACCTTTTATATCTATAGTTTTCTTGCATTTAATATTGTTACTAGGGACAAGATTGAATGAATTTTATGAGATTTTTTCTCTCATGGCATAATTTTTGGGAAAATAATGTTCATTACGAATAGACTAGTTTGATTCATTCCACACCCTTGTAAGCATTGAGATTAATAAGAACCCTCTCCTTCTAATATAATTACAATTTTTTTATAATATATTTTTAGAATCCACCCAAAAAACAAAAAATATATAATTATATTAATGTAAAACATTTTAAAAAATAAGTGTGTTTTCGTCTTTAATATATGAATCACTACATGGCGTGTTGGTTGTTGAGTGAATTTAAGTATACATGTATATATTTTCAAAGCTAGAGGTTTGAAAATCATTTGGGATAATAAAAAGTAAATAATCTATTGTAAAAAGAGTTACAAGATTCACCCCTACCCCAATTTGGTAACTGTGTAATCCACTAATTCAACCATATTTTCTTATTGATTACATAATTTTTCGTTAATTGGATAAATACATTCTCTATTTTATCTTTATAAATTTTATTTAATGTGGAATTTAATTATGGAATTGATTTTCCTAAGATGATAAATATAGTTCTTATCGCTTTCAATAGAAGTGTAGAGGTTTGGCCATACCCTAAAAAAATATAACAGTGAAAAAAAGTTATCCAAAATAAAAGAATAGAAATAGTGGACACCAATAGATGAAGGTAATCATAGTTATTCATTACATACTAAATATTCTATTGATTATAATGAATTAATATCCAGATATGATGCGTAAGTGTTTCATAAATACCTACGTGATTTTTATTATTATGTAATAGATTATATCAAAATGAAACCTATTAGTGTTTTAATATATATATATATATATATATATATGTGTGTGTGTGTATTTTATTATTCTTTGGGAAGAAAAATAAAAAATATAAATAGGCTTAAAATTTTGGATTAGATAATGGTTGTGAAGTTATATGTTAGTGATAAGTTTGTAAATTATGTTGAATCCAATAAACCGAATTTATTTTTCTACAAATAAAAATATACCATAGGTAAATATAATTTTGAAAAATGTGATGAGAAAGGTGAGACACATAATAATTGAGAACAATGGTTCAATGATTTAAACAAAATTGTCTAGATATTATTGATCTCAAGAGTTTCCAAATAGAATTCAATAATATATGAATAAAATATAAAGAATATTTTTTGAACGAATTTTGTAGAAATAATGATATTCAAGTTGAGAATATAGATAGTGAATGGGAAACATTTTTGAGATAAGATACTAAAGATAATATTACCCAAAAAATGAACCTTATTAAATATGTTGTTATTTTTAAAAATTCAGGTGATGTTTGATAGGATGATAATTATTAAGTTAAGAGAATATGTATTTCAATTACAATGATTAATAAACATATTTCTTCCAATAATACTTAAAGTAGTTCTAAAAATGGATTTTCATCTCCCAATGATCAATCTGGTAAAATTTTATAGAAAATTATGACCCATCTCTATGAAAAAATGTTTCAATACTTATTTTGTTTTCCATTCTAATATATTCAATAATTTTATATTTAGAGAAATATCTGTGAAATAAATAATAAAGAAAACAGCATAACATCAAAGGTGAATATATGAATGTTTAAAAATTAAATCAACGAAAATTATTCTCAATTGATGATAGTATTTTCTAAAAAATAGTGAGGCTCACAAGCTTTCTAAACTAAAAAATAGAGTAAAAAATTGGTTTTTCACGGATGGCTATACAGAAAGAGTGGATAAGAGTTTTTTTAATGGTATTAACATATCTCATATTATAAAGACTACTAAATTCATATATTAACGGGAAATATGTGTGAAATATGGAAGTATTATATTATAATGAGGAAATATTCTCAAAATGGATGAATTTTTTATTCTTGAATAGATTTAGGATCCCTAATTTTTTTTAAATCAAATCAATTTTGATTATAATAAAAATAAGTGTCATTTAAAATAAAATAAATTACAACGCGTGCACTAATGATAATTTATTAATTTCTAGGAATATGATTAAAACAATGAATAATGGTCAGTATACAATTAGACACATTTAAATGAATTTCTTTAAGAAATTACTCCCAAGAATATTTATTAAATGGATATGCTGAGTGGAACCTTAATCTACTCAATTTAATTTTGATTTGATAATCATAAATATGTCATCCCATTATTTCATAATTAGATTATTATAAGGATAAATTATTGAATTATTTTTTACATAATAATTTATTGTTTTTAATTATATTGATAATTTAAAGAATAAATTTAGTAATTATAATATCTCAAAGAACTATAATATTTTTAGTAATTAATGAATTTTTTTAAAACATGGATTTACATTAGAATAAAATAAAGATAATAAAATTATTTTTTATCACATAAATTTTTATTTAATTTTTATTTTATTAATTTTTTTTATTCATATTAATTACTATTATTATTAATATAAATATTATTAAGTTTATTCTTATATTCTACTAAATTTCAAGTAATTATGTATGGAATTCTACTATGTAAATAAATTTGATTTCTTATTATCCAAAATTTATATAAGTATAAAATTAATATGAATATGTATTCTAATTTCATATAGGATGGATTTTTAGTAATTTCATAAATCTTGAAATCAGATGAAATTTTATTTGAATGTCATAAAAAATGGTTTTTGAAAATGTTTGTTTATATAAAAGTCAAAAGAAATGAAGTGAAGTCCTGTGAAATAGAGTGATTTCATATGAAGATGATTGAATTAATAAAAAATAATAAGTGTCTTATTTGATTTTTAGGATTCATATATTTTATCTAGGGAATAAGAAATTGGTTTTGATATCATATAAAAAGTTTGATGTAATATTTTTTCTAGAAATTTTCATTTGACATTTGAATTATTTATAAGAATTTGAAAAATAATTACACTTATAATGAAATTTATACATAAAAAGAGAAAAAAAATTGTACATCCATGATTATTATTGGGATGGATACCTATAAATAATTTCTTTATTTCTTTAAAATATAATGGATATTGAGTTTATTATTTGAATGATCTAATTTTTTTCTGAATAATTGTATGTTATTCATAAAAAATATATTTTTTATATTATCTTCTCAATTATTTTTCATTAATATCTCAATGCTAGGAAATATGATTGAGGATAAATTTTTATCATTGGAATGATAATGAAATTTTATAAATACAATTCAAATAAATAAGAACTAAAAATGGATTTTGGAGGATATAATATTTACATGATGTTTATGATGTCATGTTGTTACTTCGATACATCTGTTATTATATATTGTTGTATTACTATTTACAAAATATTTTTGATATTTATTTTAGATAGAGTTTAAAAAAAATATTAGTTATATGGAATGTAATAATTTTTTTTGATTGTTTTACATAGATTTTAAAAAATATCAATGCAAATTGACATTATTTTATGAACTAGAAAAATTATATTTTCAAAATTATAATATATTTATTATGAGTTTATTTTCAATTATTGATTAATATATATAAAATAATAGACATTAAAAATAATATTCATATATATTTTGATGATTTTATTTAGTTTTATTAGTTTTAAATATTAATTAAACAAATTTAATCGATGTGATTAAAAATACAAACTATAAATAATTTGATGATATTTACTTGGTTGAGATATCTAAATATATTAGAATGAAATAATTATTTATCAATATGGTAATTTTTTATATTTTATTCATTCTATATTATAATTAGTAATATAAATTTTTGGTTTTTCATTTATTTATATAGAAATAGAGTGTTATTGGAAAATGACTTTTCATGTTTTAATAATTGAATTTTTTAACGTGGTTACTGGTTTTTTAAATTAGGATTATATTAATTTTCACTAGTTCTATTTAATGTGACTAATGATTTTTAGTGTGAAATAATGGTTTCATGGTTGTATATAGTATAATCAACATGATATTAATTATTCAATATTCCCAAGTGATGAATCTGGAAGGAATCCATCATTAGAAAATTGTAACAGAACATTTAATGATTTTCCCACGATATATGGTCCACATAAAAAAAGTCTTGAAATCAACTAGTACTAGATGTTTTTATCTCCACTAACATCAATTCATTGATTTTATCAGCTAATTAATTTATTATAGAAAACACTTTTCACTATGAAATCGATTACTTGTAGACATTTCTTGAGGTTATAATACATTAAAAATTCATATCATATTTAGGTTATTCTATAAGAGTATTTGGTTCTACTAAAACCATAATATTTTATAGATCATATATAAACACATTGATAGTACCAAGTATATATTAGCCAAAAAATTACAATGGTTAGAACCAAATCATTAAAGTATATATTATGACTAATAAGGAAAAATTAATTTTAGCTTTATTCACATAAAATATCGGATTCTTTCTAAATCTGTAAAATACAGTAAGTCAGGATTGATCCTGAAATAGTCTATGTTGGGTCTTCTCTAGTAAGGGGTGGACATTTATTTGAACTCTAAATGACTTCAGGAGTAGAGTTCTGGCTCTTGGTGGAAAAAATTACGATATAAAGGGTAGTAACTCCCAATTAAGAGAAAATATTCTTAAGTTGAATGTCATTCCACTCTATTTTTGATTTGTTCAAAGAGTATATGTATGATAACATTAATCCAAATAATAATAAAAATTATTTTTTATTCATAATCTTAAAATATTTAATTTCAATTTTATTTTATTCGTTTTAGATGATTTTTTAGACAAATCACATTACACATTTTCCTAATACAAGTTTTTTTGAAAAATAGAAGACAATTAAATCCCTAACTCAATTCCATTTGTATAAACCAATTTGGACATCATGATTCAGGAAATTTTTTAGATCTTATAAGGATATATTGTGTTTCATTTGAATATTTCTATATCATGTGAACTAATTTTTTGCGCAGTCCATAAAAACTGAATAGTAAAGATAATATTATACTGCTTGATTGAGAATATGTTTAAATGATAAATATTCAACTATTTAATTTGAAATTAGAGAACACGCATTTCTTGAATAACTAAAAACAGAATGCTTGAGGTTGAGTTTTATTAAAAGGGAATAAAATTCACATACCTACTGATCAATGAATTTTTTCTAACTAACTTTTCATATTTAGCATCCAAATAAAGGAAAAACACTGGTAATATATGATTCTGGGTAAAATCATCTTTGGTATGTAAATAATATTAATATTTAGATACTTATAATTTTTATTGAAGTAAATATTACAATGATTAAATAAAAAAATATTCATTATTAGTTTAATTAAATTATTGAAATTATTTACTATATGTATCTGATAATATTGAATTAATATAAGAGCGCTATTGATGAAAATATTGTTTTACCTCTACAAAATAAAAATATAAAATTTTAAAAGGGTGATTATAATTTATTAAATCCAAATAATGAGCCAATGATGGGATTAATGGGGTTTTCGAAAAATAATTATGATCAATAAAATAGATGTAATTTATTATTTATTGATATGTCTAAAGATGAAGAAAAATGATAGAATATTTCTTGAATGAAAAAATTACTATGAAATTTTGTCTCATACTATAAAGACCTGGGATTTCCATGTAAGGTTTTTAAATATATGGGAATTTTACGAGTCTGCGAAAATTAACAGCGCGTGATTCTGAGGCCTGGAGTGCCTAGAATGAATTTATGAACATTATTTCGGGTACGTTCAAAAAACATGCAAGATAGTTTTTATAACTTTTGAACTGGTGCTCTGAATTGAAATTCAAGGGCACTGTTAAACTCATTGTTCCAATAATCGATGAAGGAGACTTTCAACTAGATAGTAGATGGTCAAGGGTGAAAGTTAGTTTTTGGTTTTTTCGTAGAAATAATAAATAAAATAAACACTATATATTTTTTAATTTTTGTTGTAACCACCCTCTGTATGGATGTTTCGTGGTGGGGTCCACTATAACTAAATCTCCTCTTCATGTTTAATTATGGTGGGTAGCACCTAAGTTTTTAATAACCTCCCAATTTAAATTTAGTGTCGGGGACCACCCAACCCCTATTAATGGGAGGAGAAGGAACCACTCAACCACCCTCTTTAATGTGGAGGAGCCTCTTAAGCTTCCTCTAAATTAACTACGCCAACACACCTTAATTAAATGTTCCAACCTAGGTGTTTAATTAGGCTATTTTGAGTTTTTTTTCAATGATTTAAGTAGTGGGAAACACATCAGTTGGCCATTTTCTTTTTGGTGGACACTCGAGAGAAAATCTCTCAAAAGAAGAACTTTTTCTCCGAATAAAGAACGCAATCTTCCAACGAAGAATGCCGACCCCGACGTCAGCCTTCTTCCATGAGACTTCTTCCGATGTAAGATGTCTTTGGCTATGATGAACCAACCCACAAACTGACGATTAAGGAAAATGCCGATGACAGTGACGTCTGTCTTTTTCCTAATGATTCACCTTCTACCCCATGACTCCGTCGACATATCAACCCGAGGTAGGGGTTTTATTTATATTTGATTATCTCTTCCCTTGTTCTCCCCATCTAATTGTTTTGCGGGATTGGGAATAGAGATTAACATGGCTTGTTAGAAATGATGTTTTAAAATGTCTTCCTTACACGTTCATGTTTTTTTATTTGTGAACTGCTTTCTATCACTTTAAACGTGCAGGGTGTAGGCCAAAAAAACATGGCCCGAACCCTCTTCCGTTCTTCTTGATGTGTTCTTCAAAATGGCGGAAGGCCACAAAGGTGAAAAATGAAATGGTGCCACCACTCACGGCCTCTACGACCCGCGCCACCCAGTGGCGCTTCACCCTCCTAGCCAAACACGCCCTTCATCCGTCCTAGACACCTGCAGCCGGACCGAGCCAGCATGCCGCTCCAGGCCAAACCCCCTCGCCACGTAGTCGCCCTGCTGGGCCACTGCGCCGCCGCCGCCCTCCGTGCCGAGCTGTCGTGGCACCGTACCCCAAGTCTTGCTGCCGTACGAGTTGAGCCAAACACTGCACTGCCGCCGTGTAGAGCCGTTGTGCCATTTTCGTCCACTGTGTTGAGCTGTCGCGCCACTGCCCTCTGAGCTGTGCCACTGTCTGGGAAGATCCGAGCTGCAGGAGCCACTGTGACCTCGTTATGGCCTTGCGAGCCGACCTGACCCGAGCCGGCCTGCATTGGAGCCGTTCCGCGGCCGAGAAACCCTTGCGACACCTTATGAGGCTCTGTCGCCTCCATATGCCCTCACAGTAGTCAGGCCAAACCCAATGGGTCGGGCTTCCCAGTGGGTCGGTCCGATTTGGTCTGACCTGGTGGGATCGGTACCAGGCCTACTACGACACATTTACTTTCTTTTGACCATAACATTGGCACCAGGTGTCTGTTCGACGAACCGTTAGCGGTGCTGGAAACCTTGGAGTGAGTCAGTACATTTGAGAGATACCCCACTGTGTTTTGGTTTATGATGGGGAACAATCAGGTTGGATTGAGCATTAATCCATTCGGGCCCCCAGGACTAAAAGACTAATAACTCACAGACCGGGTGACCGATTGACACGCCGTCTGTTGCATTGAGACCCCTATGACATGGCATAACTTTGTGAAACTTCTTAGTGGGACTTCATGAAAGATGGAGAATCGACTAGTATCTTTTGGAGCGTATCCTCTCAGAGACGAGAAATCACAGTGTAGAGACCTAGTTGCTGGTTGAGACCTGACGACTGTTGACTGTTTTGACTCAGAGTGACTCTACTGGCCTAGTGGGGAGTGCCTTGGTGTTGCGGAAGACCCACAATGGGGAGTGCCTTGGTTTCACGGCAGTTCCACGATACTCGACAGGAGGAGTACCTCAACATGATACGAGGGGGAGCACGCTTGGTGATGTGGAAGACCGGCAGTGGGGAGCATGCTTGGTGACGCGACAGATCCACGATACTCTAAAGGAGGATTACCTCAGCATTCCAAGGTCAGTGGGAAGTGCTCTTGTTGTCGCGGTATGCCCAATGTACTCGATAGAGGATGAGTTCTCTAGTAGACATGGTTTTGACAATGTGGTTGGATGTTACTAGATATTACCCCTAATGTAAAATATTGGTTGATCTAAGTTAGCTTTTCTGTGTTTTCCTCATGATTGAGATGGATTAATTGATAACATAGTTACATTTATGGGCATATATATAAGTAAGGTTATCTATTGATTTCACACTCTGTGGATTATCCTTGTACGATTTTATGAGACCTTGAGGGTCACGGGGGTCCCTACTGAGTATCGTTATACTCACCCCTTCACGGGTTATGCCCGCACCTTGTTGTGTTGGTTTCAGATGACAGACAATGCTGACGGAGTCTAAGAGTACCAGAACTAGAAGGTGCCCGGAGTTGGACCATACGGCATGTCGGTACGTAGAAGAGACGAACAGATGCAGAGTACCGAGGAGGATATCTGTACATACCCTTCACGTAAGAATCCCTACGGACGATGCAGTAACTGCTTTTATTTATTTATCATCAGTAGTATTTTTTCATTTGTACTTGTACCTTTACTTTTGGGCTTTAATTCTGGACCCTTTTACTTTCAGCGCACTTTTGGTTATACAGTTTACTCGTGTTTGTATCTTGCTATGTGTTTTTAGAGGTTATAAAGGCAATGGCTTCCCAGTTTTAGGGAATTACACCTTTGGGGATAGTCGCCAGCCCCTGGCCTATAGAATGCGGGCTTGTGGTAGTCACGACATGGGCCCCATGGGAAGAGTTGTGACAAATTATTTGTCAGAGGAGTCAGTTCTACTGAAGAACTTAGGACTCTAGTCATTTTTTTCATTGAAGCAATAGTGTTAAGTGTAGTGAGTTTAGTTTTTAGTTCAGGGAGTCCAGTGTTGGTGTAGAGGTCAATGTATCCATACAACAAGACCCTGATATCGGATTTCTGACCCAGTACAGGAAAAAACTGATTGCATGTGTGTTTTTCAAGAGGTTTCTTTAATTCAGCTCACCATTCCAGCTCACCAGGTATAATTTTTAACCGGAGCACACCTATTTCCATTCATGATTCCTGCACATAGGCAGCTGTCCATGGTTTTAAGAGTTGTATACACTGATAGCCCACCAAGTGAAAATGCCTCGGTGTAGGGCCCTTTTCCAACGGAGGCACAAATGGTACCTTTTCCCATTGGGACACCGATGCCACCAACCCTGGTATCAGAAGGTGCATTCTACTTGAGAACATTGAATGACTTCCAGTGCCAGAGGCCACCCATGATCAGGGGAGAGATGGACCCACATGCAGATGAGGATTAGATGGAGGCTGTGGTGAGAGTTTTTCGATTGGTAGGGGCACCATCTTATCTCATGGTGATCCTTGCCGCCATCCATCAACAGGAAGTAATAGGAATATGGTGGAGGTTGATGCTCCATGTCCTCTATGAGGTAATGCTTCTCCAAGAAGACTTAAAGATTTTATTTCGGGAAGATTTTGTCAAAAAAACTCTTCACGCAATGCACATACTTGAGCTACTTCATCTGCTGAACGAGAGCATGAATATAGCTCAGAACTCAGCGAGGTTCACTGAACTCTTGTGCTACACCATAGATATTGTGCAGGACCCATTATTCAGGGCCCGAAACATCAAGTAGGGACTTAGGTCGGAGATCAAGGCTTCAGTGATCTCACTTAGCATCCCGACGAAGGTGGGGGTGTTATAGAGAGACCTCTTGGTGGAGAGTTTTCTCATTGATCAGTCACCAGCAGCGAGACCCAATACAAGTCATCACGTATTGGAGTCTTCTGTAGCTGGCAGCAGATAGATGTCACAAAGGTCCAAGAGGAGCATACCTACAGGTGGATGACCGCATGACTCAGGATCGATTGTGCAGGGCACCCATAGCGGAGACACACATTCCAGGAGTGGGTAGTGTTTCACATGTAGTGGTAAGGGTCACAAGGCTCATGGCTATCAGACCCGTTGTTCGGATGATCAGTATATGGTCGAAGGACCACCTAGGAAGAGACATAGATTTGATTGAGGTGGTCCATAGGGAGCAGGCGAACGTGGAAGAAGAGCTAGTTGTGCAGCTGATGGTGGGAAATGATTCAAGATATTACCGCCACCACCACCAGGAGGTCCACCCCGAGTACAAGGAGAAGGTGGACAGGGGAGAGATAATCTCTAGGCAGCTGAGGCTTACGATCATGGCACTCCGGAGATGATTTGACTTATGATCTATGTCTACTCTACCTTAGTTGTAGTACTTATAGACATAGGTTACAATCATTGTTTTATTTCCAATACCCTCATTAGAAGCCCGGATATTCAGACGGAGCCGTTGGTTCGATCTTTATTGCTAGAGAATACTACGGGAGAATATTCGATGATTATGAACTAGTGTCAGCAGTGTGATCTTACTCTAGGATGCGGGAGCTTCAACTAGGATCTCTTAGTAGCGGTGTTGAGGCATTATAACGTCATCCTGGGTATGGAATTGTTATCTATAGTCCATGAATAGATTGACTGTATTTGGTGCAAAGTGTGCTGTGTCTGCATGAATGGGACCAGGTTTACCTTCAGCGGCGAGAAGGGAGCCTTTGTAGCATAGGATGGACTTGCTCAGTGGAGACTACAGATGGCCACAAATCAGTAGGATAGCCTTGCCATCGGAGTTGTTTATGTGGAGATTCCAAGCTATCATATAGTGGTGGACCAGTACACGGATGTTTTCCCTAATGATTTCCCAGGTCTACAACCTCACAGAGAGGTAGAATTTTACATTTAATTGTACCCTGGGACAACACCGATGTCTACACCAGTATATCGGATAGCACCCGCGAAGCTTCGTGAGCTGCAGGAATAGCTGCTGTACTTACTGGGGAAGTGATTCATTCGGCCAAGTGTTTCTCCCTGGGCATCCCTGATTATGTTTGCCAAGAAGGAATATGAGATATTGAGTCTTTTTGTTGACTATCGGCACTTGAACCAGGTGACCATGAAGAACAAGAACCCACTCCCGAGGATTGACAAACTCTTTGATCAGCTAAAGTGATCAATGTGGTTCTCGAAGATAAACCTCAGATTAGGCTATCACCAGCTCAGAGTAAGAGATGAGGATGTGAAGAGGGCATCCTTCACGTGTCAGTATGACCATTATGAGTTCTTGGTTATTCCATAATGTGTAAGTAACGCTCCTGCAGTGTTCAAGGGGCTCAAGAACATGTACTTTCAGCCATACCTTGATTACTTTTTTGTAATCTTCATTAACAACATTCTGATCTACTATACTATTGAGGAGGTTCATGACTATCCTTTGTAGGTAGTATTGGACACACTCCGAGATCAACAACTTTATGGTAAGCTCTCGAATTTCCAATTTTGGATCATAGAGGCTCACTTCCTGGGACATTTCATATCAGAGGTTGGAGTTGTAGTGGATCCAACGAAGATTGAGGTAGTATTTGTTTGGGATCCACCCAAGTGTGTGATGGAGTTATAAAGATTCATGGGTTTGGATGGATATTACAAAAGGTTTGTGCCAGGATTTTCAAGATTTTCACCACTACTATCAACATTGACGAAACAGGGGAAACCCTTAGGGTGGTCGGAGAGATGCTAGTAGAGATTTTATGAGATGAGGGAGAGGCTGACTAGTGCCCCCATATTGAGGCTTCTAGAGGAGGGCGTATGGTACACAGTTTATTGTGACACATCAGGGATCGGGCTCGGATGTGACTTGATGAGAAGCAAGTAGTGATTTCATATTGTTCTCAATAGCTGATAAAACATGAGAAAAATAATGCTACCCATGACCTGGAGTTAGCAGCAATGGTCGTCACATTGAAGATGTGGTGACACTATCTGATGGGCGAACACTTTACATAGTACTTTAATCACAAGTGTCTCAGGTATTTCTTCTCTGAGAAGCACCTAAAACTGGGACAACAACGTTGGATTGAGTTCCTCTAGGACTATGAATATGAGGTATTCTATACTCCATGTAAGGGGAATTTTGTAGTAGATGCACTTAGTAGGAGAACTGGTATACAACTTCTAGGTGAGGCAATGGAGCAGCTGGCAGCTTTGCAGATATCCTTTTTGGATCGTCATGGAGTATCTTTTCTTTAGTATCTTACGGTCACTCCCCCACTTCTTCAGTGAGTCAGGGACGCGCAGCATGGGGACACTGACTGTGAGACACAACGTGCTCAGATATCGATTGGGTAGGAACTCGATGGATTTTATGAAGGTGGGGATCAAGTTATCTTCTAAGATGATGTATCATGGTACCAGTGTCACTTCAAGAGAAAATGATTAGGGAGTTCAAAACATCCCCTCTAGCGGTACATCCAGAATTGGAGAAGATGTACCAGGATCTCTGATGACAACACTAGTGGCTGGGAATGAAGATGGGAGTAGCAGATTTTCATTCTGAGTGCCTCACTTCTCGGCAAGTGAAGTCAGAGAATCTGGAACCAATAGGCTTGGTTCAACCTTTAGAGGTCCCTGAATGGATGTGGGATGATATACCCATAGAATTAATTATAGTAAATCAATGTACATCTCAGGTACATGACTCGACTTGGGTGATATACAGACTCACCAATCGACCGACTTCCTACTGATCAGAGAGTATGGTTCATTAGAGAGCTTGGGAAGCCTCTATGTGAAGGAGATTGTGCGGATACATGGAGTACCTTTGAAGGTTATCTACGATTGTGATTCAAGATTTACTTCCTGTATATGGAAGGGGTTGTCGGAGGCTTTCGTGATGTATCTTCGTTTGAGTACTGCCTTCCATCCGCAAACGGATGGTCAAACTAAGTGGACCATTCAGACCCTCGAGGACCTAGTTCGTGCTTGTGTCATCAACTTCGGTAGCAGATGGTAGGATCACTTACCTTTGGTTGAGTTTTCATAAAACAACAGCAATAACTCCATCATTGGGATGACACATTCGAGGTGTTATATGGGCGACCGTGCAGACAACCTTTGTGTAAGACTAACCCATGGGAGTCAGCACTAGTTGGACCAGATATGGTATGAGTAACCACAGAGTTGGTGCAGATCATCAAAGAGAGGATGAAGACTGCACAGAGCAGGAAATATTCATATTACGAGAGGAGACAGAGACTTATAGAGTTAAAGGATGGCAACCATGTATTTCATTGGGTCTCACCACGACAGAATTTCCAAATATTTGGCCAAGGCGGCAAGTTATCATCGAGGTTCATCGGACCTTTTCAGGTCCTCAGCAGAGTTGTGGAGGTGTCATACCGCTTATCTCTTCCAGCTCAGTTTCATTGGGTGCCTGATGTATTCCACGTATCCCAGTTGAGGAGATACGTGCAAGACCCATCTCACATCATCGACCATGGTGAGATAGATGCCGATGATGGGGTGACATTTACAGAGGCTCCAGTAGATATTGATTATCGACAAGAGCCTGTTCTTCTTGGATGGTTGATACCTCTGGTGTGGGTTAACTGGCAGTAAGAAAACCTCCCAGATAACACATGGGAGCGGTAGGCTCAGATGTGTGCTCAATACCATCACTTGTTCTCTTAGTTTTGAGTTGTGGCTTATGGGTCCGTAAAGCCCTGAGGTGGGGAGAATGTAAAGACCTGATATTTCCATGTAATGTTTTTTAAATATATTGGAATTTTACAAGTCTATGAAAATTAACAATGCGTGATTCTGAGGCATGGTGTTCCCTGAAAGAATTTCTGAACATTATTTCATCTACGTTCACTAAACGTGAGAGAGGGTTTTTCTATCATTTCAAATGGTCCTCCATTGAACCCACAACACTGATATTCACTTAAGGAGACATTCACCTCGATGACAGATGGCCGATGGAGAAAGTTATTTTTTGGGTTTTTCTTGGAAATAATAAATAAAATAAATAGACGATTTATTTTATTTTTGTTGTAACCACCCTCCATGTAGATGTTCAGGGGTGGGTTCCTCCAGATCTAAATGTCGCATTCATGTTTAATTGTGGTGGGGACCACAAAGGTTTTCAGTAACCTCCCAATTTAAATTTTGGGGCGGGGACCACCCGACCCCTATTAATCTGTGGGGACAAAACCACTCAAACCCACTCATTAATGTGGAGGAGCATCTTGAGCATCATCCACATTAATTATGCCAACCCACCTAAATTAAATGTGCCAACCTATTTGTTTAATTTGGATATTTTGAATTTGTGCCAGTGATTATATTTGGGGGAAACGTATCAGTTGGCCATTTTTTGGAGGATCCTTCGGAGAAAATCACTCCAATGAAGAACGTTTTCTCTAAATGAAGAATGACTTTTTTCCAACGAAGATCACTGACGAAGAACACTGACTTCAACTTTGAACTTCTTTCTCGAGAATTCATATGACGTAGGACGTCTTCGACTACAACGAACCGATGCACAAACCGATGATCAAGGAAAAATCCGATGACACCGATATCCATCTTTTTTCTCAATGATTCGTCTACTTCCCCACGAACCCGTCTACATATCAACCCAAGTTAGAGGATTTATTTCTATTTTATTATCTCTTCCCATGTTCTCCCCTTCTAATTTTTTATGGAATTGGGAATGGAGATTGATGAGGGTTGTGGGAAATGATGTTTTAAAATATCTTCCTTACACGTTCATGCTTTGTTCTTTGTGAACCGCTTGCTGTCACTCTAAATGTGGAGGGTGGAGGCCAAAAAAAAAAAGGGTCCAACCCCTCTGTCATTATTCTCAATGTGCTCTTAAAAATGGTGGAAGGCGAAGAAGGTGACGAAGGAAAAGGCACCGACACCCGCGACCTCCATGACCCACGCCGCCCCACCGCGCTTCGCCCTCCCGGCTGAACCGGCACCGCATCGGGTCGAGCCACCCCCGGCCAAACTGAGCCACTTCACCACCTCTACCTGAACCCCCTCACCGTGATTCTAATGTGCTGAATTTCCAGACATCCACCCTCCGCAATGCCGAGCTGCCACACCGCTGTTCCCCGAGTCGTGGCGCCGTCCGGGCCGAGCCGAGCTGTCGCGTCGAGCCGTAGTGCCGTCGTCGTGCCGAGCCACTACGTCGCCACCATGCCTAGCCAGCATACCTCCACCCGCCGAGCCGTGTTGATATCCGGGATGAGCCATCGCTGCTGTCGTTCCCTCGCCGCGGACCTCCGAGATGCCCGAGCCACCCTCATCGCGACCTTGCGAGCATCCCTGAGCCGAGACGACCCGCAACCGAGTCGTTCCGTAGCCGAGTCACCTTCAAAAACCCCTCCAAGTCTGAGCCACCTCTGAAGCCCCTCTTGGCCATCGATCAGAACTCAGCAGGCCAGGTCGCCCATCGGGCCGGGCCGGACCGGACCTGGGCCCACTACGACTCATTTATATTCTTTTGTCCATAACTTTGGTACTAGAAGACAGTTTGACGAACCGTCACCGGCGCTGGAAACCATGGAGTGAGTCAGTCCCTATGAGAGATAACCCACTATGTTTTGGATTATGATGGGTAATGGATAGTTTGGATCGAGCATGAATCCAACTGGGCCTCGAGACTAAAAGGGTAATAACTCACAGAACCGGCGTCCGATTGATGAGCCATCTGTTACATTGATACCCCTATGATGTGGTAGACCATTGTGATAATTATTTGTGGGACTTTATGACAGTTGGAGTATCGACCAGTTGGTTATGGAGAGGATCCTATCCGATATGAGCGAGAATAGTGCAGAGACCTAGTAGCAGGCTAAGACCAGACGACTGATGACTATTTTGACTCGTAGTGACACTACTAGCCTAGTGGGGAGCACCATGGTTTTGAGGAAGACCCACAGTGGGGAGTTCCTTGGTGTCGCAACAGACCCACGAAACTTGACAAGAGGATTACCTCAGCAAGATATGAGGGGGAGCGCACATGGTGACACAACAAACCATCAGTGGGGAGCGCACTTGGTGACATGACAGATCAACGGTACTCGACAGGAGGAGTACCATAGCATTCAAAGGTTAGTGGGAAGCGCGCTTGGGGTCGCAGAATCCCCACTATACTCAATAGAGGATGAGTTCTCCAATAGTTGAGGTTTCAACATTTTGACTAGGGATGTTACTTGATACTACCCCTAGAATAAAATCCTAGTTCAGCTGAGTCTATTTTTCTGTGTTTTCTTCATTATTGAGATGGATCACTTGATAACTCGGGTATATGTATGGGGATATTCCTAAGTAAGGTTATCTTTTGATTTAAATTTTTTTGGATTATCCTTGTTGGATTTTGTGAGACCTTGAGGGTCTCGAGGTCCCGACTGAGTATCATTATACTGACCCTTGCACGGGCTATGCCCTCAACTTGTCGTGTTGGTTGCAGATGACAAGAAAAGCTGACTGAGGATGAGAGTACCATGGCTAGACGGTGCCCAGAGGTGGACAATATGGCGTGTCGGTACATGAGGAAGATAGACGTAGAGTACCGAGGAGGATATTTTTACCTACCCTTCTAGTATGAATCCTGAAGGATGACCCATTAGCTACTTTTCTTTCTTTTTCTTCAGTTGTATTGTTTTCAATGGTATAACTACCTTTACTGTTGGGCTTATATTCCAGCCCCACTTACTTTCAACACTCTTTTGGTTATACAATTTAGTCATGTTCGTATCTTGATGTGTGTGTTTACAGGTTATAAAGGAAATTCCAGTCATTTTTTAGGGAATTACGCCTTTGGTGCAAGTTTCCAGCCCCTTTCCTATAGAAGGCGAGCTTGATGTATTAACGACATGGGCCTAAGGGGACATGTTGTGACACGTAACTATATATATTTTTGGTAATTTTATATTTTATAAAACCATAATAAACAATTGATATGTAAATTTTGTAAAATTAATGAATGAAAATACAGTTTGAAAGATAAAATCTATAATACATCTTCTTTAAAAATTAATTTGTGGAAAAAATATGTTTTTTGGAAATGTTATGATATAACCAATTGATGTAATTTTATTTATACAATCCCCCATTTTTTTAAATTAGTTTGATAGTTTAATGTCTACTTTTTTCGTTTAATTATTGAAAATGTTGTAATTTGGACAGTATATTTCTTTGTGTCCATTAAAATTTAGTAAATCCATCAATCATAAATGGAAAATATTTTCTACATATGAATCCATGTCAAAAAATATAAACCAAATATAGAATGGGACATAATATGTATGTATTTAAATTTAGTATAATTTAGTTCAATTGTTATACCCATGTTATCATTATTTAAACATATATTTAATATGGACACCACCCATGTCATTGTAGAATTATTATTTACATGTTTTCATGAGCTTTAGAAAATCAGTTTGGTATTTTAATATATCTAGCATTCAAAAATTGTATCATTTGTAATACTATAATGACCTTATGTTTTTATTGGTCTATTTTATCTTAATTCATATGTCAAATCTAATTATTTTATGGTTTACATAAATCAATTTTAATATATCTTGGTATAATATTATTCTAAAATCATATAGTATATTCATTAGATCAATTTTTTCTTAAAATTTTATATCTGAATAAATAACTCAACATTGTTTAATTTATATTCTATATAAAATGGATTTCTAATCAAATTAATTTTCCCAAATTTATTATAGATTTTCCATTAGATGTTTGAAATGAACCTATTGATAAGATAATGAATTTATAAAACAAGGTTCTTCAAGCCCTGTTTAAATTTTTAAATCTTCCTAGAGAGTAACATTATCTTAAAATATTTTTTATCGAGAAGAAAATTATAATTATTATTTTTCTTATTGACCACACCAAAACATCAATGTTATATATTTGTGCCAATGTATATTGTTTTATAATATTAGTTAATATGACTTAATTAATGTCAAATCAATATTATTTTTTTAAAATATTTATCATCCTTATTGAATTTATTAAAAGAGAAATAATTATATATTAGTATATATTTTATGAATATAGTAGATTTTACCAATAGTTTGAGAGGGAATATTATTTCATGTATAAAATTTTCAATAAATTACACAGTTTTTCTAAAAAAAATTGGTCTATAAAATATTACATTATATTAATAATAAATTTATTTTTTAGCTTAAAATTATTCAGTAAAATTAAAATACATATAGATATAATTTTTTAAAATATTACTTATAATCTTGAACTTGTTATTTTTGTTTTTAAAATATTTTCTCAAAACACAAAATATAAAACTTTTATAATTGAATATATGTTATAAAAATATGAATGTACTATATATGCTATTTTTCTGTAAATCAATCAACTAATTATTTTTCAAATTTAATTTTTTTAATAACTGTAACGAAAATTTCACTATGTTAGTACAATTTTGAGGGGATTTTGAATAAATATGATTAAAACTAGATATTCTCAATTTCATGGAAAAATATAATTTAAGAATGATATATAATTTATATTTTCCCCAATTATACTTTTTAATATATAGATTTATTTTCATAAAACCCTATATTTTTAATATCTCTTATCATGTTTTAATCAATGAATAGTTATTATTATTTTATTATTTTTTTTATAATTATTTGTGGATCCATGATTAAATTTTAATATAATTTTAGATCATTTTAGTTAAACAATTTACAATCGTAAAGAACATAAGTCAAAATATTTGTGACTTTTTCATATTTTAATCATTATTAATTTCCTAAAAATAAAAAAAAAATATTTCGTGTAAAGCATACTAGAATATATTTTTATAATCATTAATAATTATCAAATATATCATGTTTTTTATATAGTAAAATATATTGATTTATTATACCTTAATCATGATGTAGTTTATTGTTTTATTAGTTAAAACATATGTAATACTATATATTGTGCATCATGGTTTTAAAGAGTTGTAGATACTTATTATAAATATATATAAATTCAGTGTTTCATTGTCATAAATTTTTCATTATGTGTTTTGTAACATTTTTCAATACCACTGCCATTATGGGAACATAATGTGAATTCTATAATCATGATTTTATTAATGTTATATTTTCTTCTTTTAAAAAGAACCAATGGAATTTTATTAAATTTGGAATTTTATGTAAAAACTATTTGTTTTCATATTTTTCCTAATTAGAGTCATTATTTTACTCACAGTAGTTATTGTTTTTATTATTACAGAGATAATTGTACTAATCTATTTGATATAGTCATCATTTATTTCAATTTATTTATTTATATTTGTTTTTACCCAAAGCATAAGTAAATTTTTTATTTATAAAATAGATATTGTTTAGAATTTTTTGTGATGAAATTGTAACTATAAATATTCACCAATTTGATTAATTTAAAAATAGAGTGGAAGATTAGGAATTTTTATCTAGATTTATATTTATCAAAACACAAGAATGTTGAGTTTATCCATTATCTATGATATTTAGTTATGTTTTTATAATTACAAATTCACTATCTCATTATTTCATTATTGGACTACTATACTATGTATTTTCATTTTTTTTAAAAAAATTATTAATAAATTATATTGGTTTTATAATTAAATCAATTAATTGAGTAATTATAATTATTTAAAAATTTATTATGTCTTATATTGTATACGATTTTTCTTCAAACTAATATTATTTGTTGATGAAAATAATTGAATAAAAAAATTTATATTTATTTTTAAATGTCATTAATTTTATTATAATTTATTTAGCACTTGTTTACATGATTTATTATTGTTAATAAAATTATTATTATTATTGTAACTATATTCTACGTAATTTATTTTATCATATGCAGAATTCAACTTTATAAACTTGTGTTTTATGATTTAATTATTAAATATTCATACAATTAAAAAAATCATTAAATTGTTTTTAAAATATGTATAATTCTATATGTCATAAGAATCAATATTTTAATTTCATATGAAATGGTTTTTATAATATATCGTAGTTAATAATTCATGTGATCTAGAGTGATGTCATACCAAATTGATTGATATAATATAAAATCTTTTAATCCATTATGAAAATTATTAAATTCATAAATTTTATCTTATTAAAACAAAATAGGATGAGATTTCCAATTGAAATTTTGTTGTTATATATTTTCTATAACATTTCATATAACATGGGAAATTTTTTTATATCTTTGAAACATAATTATATTACAATTTTATTTGGATCATAAAATAAAACACAGACATCATAATTTCAGATACTTTGTTTGATGAGTATCTATGAACATTATTAACATATCTTTCCATTAAAAGGATGGTGTATCAATCGTTCGGATGCTAAATGTTTATTTTTAATTCCGAAATTTTTTATTTATAATTCTCTTATTTTTCAAGTACTTATTATTACTAAATATTATTAAAATATTGAAATGTAGAAATATTATTTAGGGATATTTTTATTATTGGAAATATATTAATTTTTTAAAAAAAGTATCATACTATGCCAGTTTCAATTATGATTTTTAGTAGCACTAATATTGGGTTGCAACATAAGATGTAATGTTATTAAAAAGAGACATTTTTATTCTTATTATTTAATATTTATAAATATTTATTATTTATGATCATTATTATTTTTTATTTTCTATTAGAAAATTAGTATTATCTATTGGGAAACTATAAGAAATTATTTAAAAAAATTGTATATTTAAATTAATATTAAAATTTGTTCTTCCTTTTTATATGAAATTTAATGAAGGAATTTTTAAAATATTAATATATTTGTTATGATTTGATTTTTTTGTTTTCACTCTTTATATAATAACAGAAAATGGTAATAAAATATTATAAATATTTTTTATGATCTTTTAATCTAGTTCATTTAGGTTATATATTAATTGTTCATATTTAATGTGTGTTACAGATAATTAATTTTTTTTTTATTTTTTGTCTTACATAAGAGAGTTATCATGGGGTATTCTAGGGAATTAATTTTTCTTTTGAATGGTAATATTTTTGGATGTAATTATTTTATAATAATATGAGTTTCATACAGGTTTCTCATCAATTTAATAATGTATTAAATAATTTTAGAACAAATCCATGTAACATTTAAATAATAGTATTTTTTATGATGCTTTGTGGTTTATAAGTGGTAGATTATAGTAATTGATGTTTGGTTTATTTAATGTGGTTGAATCATAGTGGTGTAAAATCAGAGATACATTGGTTTATAAGATATACAAGAAATATGAATCATTTTTCAGTTTAATAAATTTGGTGAATCATCAATATATTAATCATCAATACTTCCATTATAAAAATTTATCGGATTTACCAAGATACATAGTCAATATCAATAGAAGGTTCCTAAATCTTCCTGGTCTAGAAGACAACATTTCATTGTCCACAATTAGTTTTTTTCATATTATTATTTTATTACGGTATCCATATCTTTATTGTATCTTCCATCACATGTTCACCGTTCATGTAATTAACTACAATTATAAATCATTGGCGATCATTTTTTATATGTTTTGGGACACACATTCTACTTAACCCATCAAATATTAGATGACCTAGAAAAAAAATCAAAATCCTAGGCTCCCCTTAGCCTAATAAATAGCCACAGGTAAGACTGAACCTTGAAAGTATAGGTTAGGGAAACACTAATAAATGTATGGGTAAGGTTTTTACCCATAAATGAATATGTTTGATCAAGACCTATAATGTAATGATCCAGCAATTCGTATTTTCTTGAGAGTAAAATGTGTCATGACTAGGCCTTAAGTGATATCCCCAAGATTCACATGGCTGACAATAAATACATAATGGTTTCAAATACATGTGGGGATTATTTACCATTTATGAAATAAACCAATAAACATACCAACCAGAACAAGACATTTAAAATATGATTCAAGAACAAATGGAATAGAACTCAAAGACTTCATGTATCTCACAACCATATCAATGTAAGAAACAACGAAAGAATAACCATGAATAAAAGTACAGAACATATAGACCACACAAGACTCACCAAAGCCCTCAAGACTCCATGCTCCACACGATCCAAGCTCTAAAATATCTAAACAACCCATATATCATGAGGTAGTACTAAGCACGTGTGAAACATTACATTTTCCCTTGTCCTAGATGATAGTATCTGCAAAAGCACCAAAGTGCCAAAGCAGGGGTGAGTATAAAACTCATTAGTTTTTCCCCAATGAATTCCCTACTCACACCACTAGGACAGAAGAGTTAGCAATAAATATATAAAACAATTTATATAAAAGAAATTCCCAAAAATTAGTTTATAACTAAATATAAACATGTTTATAAAACCATTGGGCTGAGCATAAAAAGCTCAGTAAGGGATATACAATGAAGGAAAAACTTTTAGTTTTTCAAAACAATAGGTAAACCATGAATACTTTATCATAAGTAATACTTTTCACTTTATGAAGTGGTAAATACTCTTCACTGAATAAAAGATAATTACTTACACTTTTTTTAACAAAAATATTACCATAAAACCAATATAAAGAACACATAACATATAAAGGTTACTTGGGACATAAACATACTTAAATGTAATGACCATACGGTCGACTTCCACACATATAACTAAATGGAATAGCCATACAACCGACTTCCATACCAAATGCATTGGAGGTTATAATGTAACCACCAATCTTGGTTTATTACGGCACCACCCGTCATTTGGTTTATCACATAACCACTCGTCAAATGTCTTAGTACCATTATAAAATCATAAAACATAAAACAAATATAATGGAATAAAAACATTTCTACATTTCAATAATAATATATCACATGAATATATTGACATAACAAATCCATTATCAAATCCATTTTCAATACCAAAATACATAAAAGAGTATATTTTATTTATTTTCTTTTAAAAACATTTCTGCTTGTAGAGGAAGCCAAATATCAAATAATACTCGTGGCGGGGGAAAAAGTCATTGTCACCTATTATGTTAAAATAAACCTTCCATTTTATTGTTCATTAAAACGATTCATAGAAAAATATTCCCTTTGAAAAGTCAAGGGTGTTTATACAGTATATAAAATAATGTCGTGTATTAAAACAAAATTTGCCTCAATGAAAGGAGATTGAGATGAAGTACCATACCTCGTGTTGGACTTGACTTGATCATTTTTTAATCTCCTGAATAATAAACTAAAGTAAATTTCTACTTGCTTAAGAACCATTTTCATGGTTATTATTTCTTTTATATCACTTATTACCATGTTATAAACAATATGTAATCATTTATGTTAATAATTTTTGTTTTGTCGATATTTGGTATTTGAGTCAAAAATGGACTTATTATAATTACATGTTGTTCACGTGGTCAAAGGTTCATTATATCCAGAATGATATTCAGGATTTGGAAATCAAATATATCATATATATCCATCAAATACATGTATTTATAATAGTAAATAACATTTAGAGGTAAAAATGAAATACACCATTCATAGAGGTGGTAAGTCATACGTACGCTTGAACACTACTTCAATTTCTATTTCATATTTAATGGAATTAAAAAATAATGATACATAGTTGTATTATAATTATAGTATTGTATCATATATAATATCATTAAATCTATCCTTTATATGTACCACATTTGGTATGAACGGGTCATATCACCTTGAGGGGGCGGTAGTCTGCACTTCCTCCAATGAAATTATCGTGTTTAACCATAATGGAAACCATAAAGGTATGCTATTGAAAAAATAAAGAATCATAAAGAGAACATAAACATAATATATATCATATATAAATGCGGTTTCATCTTAATTTTCACCATGAGAGGCGGTAGGAGATAATCGAACAATCATCATTTTCTGAGGCGTTAGTTTTCCATCCACAGAAACATTATGTTCTTCACCCATTAGATAGAGGTGTGTGTAATTTTAGTTATAATACATATCATAACAAAATATGAATATATTTAGGATACTGGTGTTGTTACAAAATAAATGAATAAAAAGAGTTTAGGGGTTGCAGAAGTAAAATAAAAGAATACAATTTAAGAGAAACAGTTACCTTTAATTTGGGTAACTCTCTTTGGTTTGTAGAAAAGAACTTCTTGAAGTGCCTTCTATATAAGTTAAGGCTTATAAGAGTAGGAGAGATATGTATGGAGCTTAATTGGGCATAGTTTGGATGAGGGAAAAGGAATGATAATTGCGAGGAATTGGTTAGAAGTGGTCTCTTTTTATAAGGGGGAGGAGGGGCTCTTTAGAAAAGTGTGATAATATTCTTTTATTATATAATTATATTCGGTTTCCAAAGGTCCAAAAATAATTATAGTCGAATATAAGATGACTCATAGTATTAATAAAATCATCCAATCAGAATTGGATATGTTTTATATAATATTTTAATCATTATAATCTTATTTATTTAAATCATTTATTAATGAGGTAAACACTGCATCATTATTGTGTCATAAATAAGTTAATTTATTTGATGTCTAAACATTATACAAAAAATACCATGATGTAGGAAATATTTTTTTATTCCCAATTAATATTTATAGTTGAGAAGATTACTTCTATAACACCATATAAAAATTAATTACTAAAATATTTTTGTTTATGTCAATTTTTCCATTACTTTAAATTAATTTATCTAAAGTGTCATTATCATTCATAAGTGGATCCATGGGGTCCCAAAATCGACCCAATGATTCCCATGGTCATATATGTATCAACAAATTTTATTTTTACATGATTAAGAGTAATTTTAAATTCTTATAATAATATTTTTTACCTTTATTTACCTGATTTACCCATTAACCACGGTAAATAAAATATTTACTGAAGTAAATATTTAAAATGAATAAAAATAAAAGTTGCCTATTTACAGAATTTGGACAACATGATTCCAAATATTGAATCCATTTATCCAAATTCAAAATATAAAAGTGGCTTAAATTAATTTAAAATTTATTTTCACTGTCAAAACAAAAAGCATGTTTTTAAGAAATAATAACTATCAAAAGATTAACACTTGTTTGTGTCCAATTTCAAAGTGAAATTAATTTAAATTAACAAAATTGTATTAAATGGAAAAAATATATTTTAATTATCCTCAAAACCATTTAGAAAGACATTATAACCATATACATAAATTATATTAAAAGGAAATTTTGAATTAAAATACAGTATATTTCACTATTCATTAAAAAATGAACTTTATCAGAAAAATACCAAAAAAATACCCAAAGTAAAATTTTATGTCCCCATTCTAAATAAGGATTTCATATGGTCAAATATAATTTATTAAAGTGATAAAATCTATATTTAAATAGGGTTCTCCATTAAAAGGCGGTAAATTGACATTTTAATGTAAATTATGCATAAAATTTGATTTATTCACATTTTAAGCCTCTAAATTTTATTGGAAAAATGTAAATATATTTAAAAAAGATCTATAATCATATTATAGTTAGTTTTTTTCATTACCACCAACACAATGGCTAGGAGTTAACTACCATTTAAAATAATATTATATTATTAGTGGGCAATGTAAGATTTCAAAGAAACCCACTGTTGCGTATCAGGTACACTCTCAAACATAGAAACACATTTAAAGTATAATTAATATTTAAGTAAAAAATACTAATAAATATAAAATATTTCTTATTCTTTATTTACCTAGAATATTACACTCAAAACCAATCATTATATATATTCATCATTGAATTACAAATTTATATAGAGAACTGAAGGAGTATTTCGTCTGGGACATCATAAAGTGAATTATTATTGTGTATCGATATTTGTTCTTAGTATGTTATAATGTTATGTCTGATAGAGAAAGAACTATGTTGATGTTACAACCATCACCCATACTATAATGTACATGGGAATATTTTACCACTGATTTCTACATTAGACTCCCCTAAACATGTGAAGAACATATTTCTATATTTGCTGTATTTAATTCCTTTATAAATTTATTTTAATTCCTTTGGATTCAAGATAACATATTTCTTGATCAAATTTATAAGACATACCTCCTATTAGTGGATAAGTTTCTTATAGTACCACATTATTTTTCATTTTATTTTGATATGAGTGTTACATTGATGTTTCAGATATGATTTTATTAATTTATATATACAAAGTAGTGTTCTAGTATTTCATATCATCATAACATATGGAGGTAATAATATATGATAATTTAAACCCTATAGGATTCTATAAATTCATGATATTTGTATTTTATAGGGGGTATAGATCCGCCCCATCCTCTAATCTAGTTTTCTCATAATAATAATATTATCTCAAGAATTCATATATCTCTTCACGACTCCCTCTATGAGAAAATATACCTATGATGTATTTACATAAATTTGGATAAATAATCATGTTAATATTGTATCTAGTTGAGGAAATTATAATGATTTTTATATCTACTTAGTGTCACAACATGGAATCTCAGAGTCAAAAGAAAACATATTCTTAATTTTGTTAGTGATATTGAGAATTTAATATTGATGAGATGGTATTCCCATGAATTTATCCAATGAATAATGATTTATTGTCTAGAATAATGGTAATTTTGTGCCCAATGTATATTTGTTCTTTTTATATTTTTAATCATATAAGTGTTGTTTCTTATTTAATGGCACTCTCATGGAAGTTATATCACGTTCAAAAGGTCCTTGATATATATATAATAATAAATAATATTCCTGGTCCCTCATAAGTAATAAATATAAAGGTTATACCACATGAAATTTATATCTCTTATAAAGGAAAATAGTTGAAATCATTGATCATTGAGATAATGTTCTATATAAAAAGTCTTCCCATCCAGATAATGTTCATTAAAGGAATAACAAGTTAAATTAAGCTTTAGTTAAATCAGATGATTTGATGAATAAAATATATATTCACTTGTTTACATAAAAGTTAATGATTTTATAGGAGAGAATCATTTAAACGTATGTATAATGATAAACCCTTAAAAATTATATGTTTTTCCTTTCATATAAGCATTAGGTAATCGATAGCCTGTTTTTGTATGAAACCCCGATTCTATATGAAACATGATATAAAATCATTATAAGATATATATTAAATTTCTTATTATGAATAGTAATAATGAAATAATGAAAATATTTATAAATTATATAAAATGTGAAATTGTTTTCAATAATTTAAAATATATTAATACTCAGTTATCAGAAAAGTTATTTTTTACTTTAAAAAAACGTTTTCTTAAAAAATTGGTTTTAAAATGTTTTTTTGCATGATCATTATATTTATCTCTTACCAAATTTTGATATTTTATTTTCAAAAAATCCATTCATATTTTAAAAAATAAATGAAAAATTATATTATAGATAATTTTTCATGTTTCACTAAATAGATTTATTTTTCAGATAATAGTAAAAATACCATTCTTATAACTTCTGAATACTTTTGAATTAAAATTATTTTTTTTGTTTTTAATTTTATTATAAATTTAAAATTTATCATTTATTTTGAATAGCATAATTAAATTATTACGATTCAGCTTTATACTTTTTTTCGTATAACATTGTCATTGGTCTATTTGTTTCTAAAAACATTTTTTATAAACACAATGTGTTTTCCTAGTAAAGAATAAAATACACAATTAACTAACGGATTAAATGAAATTTATACATTATATTTTAAATATTATCTCATAACATTCGATTAATTGTTTTAAAGAGAAATTAAATGATATAAATGGTTGTTTATGCATGGAAATTAAATTTCATAAAATCTGTTTTACCTGTTATTAATGCGCTTATTAAAAAATTATGCCTCCTATAGAAATGAAATATAGTAAAATTAATAGAGTATTTGGAATCATTATAATTTAAATATTTTAATATGGTCAAAAAAATCACAGTTTATAGTAACAACTCTAAATTTTTGTTACCATAGTTAAGGTTTAAATAGGTGTACCATTGGATAAAAAAAGAGATAAGTATAAAATTTCCACCCACAATTGAATAATTTTTATTAATTAAAGAATGTCAAAAGTTATATTATCCTATAGAAATGTACCTAACAATATTTACAATCTATCCCTTGAACTGACCATATATAATTGAAATATTTTTTTAAATCTCATGTGTCTCCCTACCCTCACTTATAGAAGGGAACATCATCTATTTTCGTATTCATATCATTTGTGACTTATATATAAAGAAAAAATTTGTAATAAAAAATGTTCTTAGTTCCATTCACTTCATCCAAGAGCTTATGATCTTCTAATAAGAAAAATATTTTGAGTAATTATCGTTATGAAATTTGAAGAATCTCAAAGGAGAGATGTAGATTATAACTAATCTATTTCATTTTTAAACCTTATTTATGTTCTAATATAAATATTTTATCCTTTAAAAAAATATTAATATGGTATCATGAATATAATATGATGTTATTATTATACTCAAATTTTTTCCCCATCATAAAAATCATTTGAGTTATGAAAGTACCACTTGTGCGTATATGTGGACAACATCCACAATAGGGTGAGACAATTTATTTTCCATTATCCACATTCATGGTCGTTTATTATGATATATTTATTTTTTATGAATATTTTTTTTTTGAATAATGATTTTTTAAAGGTGAATAAATTTTTTCCTTTCATTCATTCTATCCATTGAATAATGTAACTATCAGCTATGTTTATGTATTTTTTACCATGTCCACATAGTGGGGTACTTAGTTTTTCACTACCACATTATATGAATAACCTCATTTTAATAATGACCACATATGCTTAAATTTTAGAATGATGAAATTCAGTGGTTTATCACCCCCATACCATATATTATTTATTTTACTAATGTTATTTAATTGGACCATATGTTTTTCTATCATTTTCGTCTATTTATTTATTCAAGAAACATAAAGAATATTTCTATGAAAAAAAACATTATTTCTCTCTTAATTCATATATAAACATGCTTCCATACTATTATCTTATGATATTTTTTCAATAATTTTGTTACTATTAAAAAAATATTTTTAAAATATTTTTTCACCAATGATTTTGTTTCTATAATCGCTTCTAAAATAAAACATATTTCTACTTCAAATGATGAACATAATTGTTATTACTAATAAAGATAATGAAATATTTATTTTAACAATCATTGAATAATTTTATTCTCTCTCTTTAGTGTCTTATATTTTATCTAATGCTTAATTCACATTCTAGAATGATTGTTTTTTAATGTAAAATGTCTTCCATTACATTTTGTATCTTTTATGATTTCAAATTTTCAGTTTTAAAATAAAAATGGTATTTTCCTCCAAGATATATTTCATTAATTTTATAATGGTATTTTCATCTATAAAAACATATTTTATATTTATTATGATTTACTGGACCTACAATTCAACGATATTATCTATAATCTATCTGTTAATTGTTTATGACTATTATGGTTCTATCATGATGAAAACCATTTTCATTTCCATAGGGTATCATTTTAATAAACGATAATTTTTTTCATGACCATGTGGAACATATTTAAATGGATTGCGATATTATAATGGGAGGTTATATAATAAACCATGGATGGGTGGTGACATTATAGTCCATGTAAAATTGGTTATGTATAAACAAATCACTGGTTAGTCTATTATATCACTCCCATGCATTGGGTTGATAGAATAGTTGACAAAATACAATGTAATGGAATTTTTAATTAACTTCTAAGAGATGATGAAAAAATCTAGAAAAAAATTACACGTATGATAATTTTGGAAATGACCAGGTATGATTTTCTGTTATGATTATTTTCCAACAATGATAGTCTCAAATGTAAACCATGACTAAATAAATGAATTTCATCATTTTTTTACTTAAAAATAAATTTATTTTTTATGATATTTTATCATGCATATAGATTTGTTATTAATGATTTCTCACTCTTATGTCATATGTCATCTTCTTTTAAAAAAATAGTATTCTGGGAACTGTGATTAAACATCTTTTATTGATTGTGTATTATTATTGTCGTTTTTAATCTTGTTCTTCTAACCCTGTTCATATAATTTGATCACATATTATCACTAATTTATATCTCTTATGTGTACACTTATATATAAAATGAGATCAACCCTTTGTATGGTTCCTTCTCCTCAGTAATGCTGAATGATTTTAACTATGATATCTTTAATAATTTTTCATGTTGTGAAGAACATAATATGAAATGGTTTAGATCATTTAAATACAATTATTTAATATTAATGTTTCAAGTTTTTGTTCCACTATGTTTATTATTATTTTATTCAATGGGGATGTTAATATATTTTTAATATTATTATTGAAATTATGAATGGTGAAGTTGAATATAATACCGTATTACCTTTAAAGTAGAAGGGAGATTTATATATTTCTATATTGAACAATTTGTGACTATATAGCCATGCATCCATTTTGATAATTGTTAAGCTAATTATAGAAATTAATGTGATAATTTTTTAGGGAAATAGAACATTATTTAGAATGATAAATAAACAAATATTAAACAACACTTTATGTGTGTTGCAAATAAATTATTTAATATGGGTGATGATTGAGAATACTACAGTTATTGAATATTATTTTCTTAGATAATTTACATTAGGTTATTCATTGATACATTAAGAATAATTATTTCTAGGATATATCTATTTTTAATGGCCTACATTTTTTGGGGTGGAACGATCTTATATTGGTTGGTCTATGGAATACATGCTTAATATTTGATATATATTTTTCCATAGAAAATATCTAAAAAATAGTAATTTGTTATCAAACCGTGGAATTAGACATAACCTATATATGTAGTTTCAATGTTAAACACAATAGGGTTCATAGAGGGGTATGGTGGTGTTATACCCTATCGATAGGAAGGTAAAGGTGAATAAATTGTGTACACTGGAAGATGTGGTAGAACTATAAATTATTTTCTAATAGATGATTTTTATGTGATTGTGTGTGTGTGTGTGTTTATTCATGAACATGTGATCCCAAAGAAGACATCATTGTAATAGTATATCAGTTGATTTGACTGAATTGGATACAATGTAATGTGAAATAGAGTAGAAATTATTTTATGTGATGAGTTAAGAGGGAATTTATTTATCCTCCCTTAAAAAGTATGAAATAGTTTATGGGAACTTCATTCCCCATGTCTTCCATAGGAGCAAAAAAATTTCTCTGTCTTTTCTCGTACTTCCACCCAACATCCACATGAGATACCATGAGATGTTATGATCAAAACTATTAAAAAATATATAACTATCGTGAGTATATTTAATAAATACATGACACTACAACAAATGCCGGTCGTAGCGGTGGTTTTTCCCATTTAGCGGCGGTTTAAACCGCCGCTATATTGTGTGGCGGCGGTTTACAAAAACCGCCGCTAAATTTGGCGTCGGCAATCTATTAGCGGCGGTTTTTTAGATTCCACGGCGGTTTTAGAAATGTGTTGTAGGTCCTTCATTTAGCGGCGGTTTCTCTTCATTTAGCAGCGGTTATATGGGCAGCTTATTCGCGGTGGTTTTAACCGCCGCTAAATTCAGGCGTTTGATGTGCCTATTCTGCGGCGGTGAATACCGCCGCGAAATATCAGCATAATAAATTTAGCGGCGGTTAAAACCGCCGCTAAATTCTGCCCAGTTCATCATTTAGCGGCGGTTTGAACCACCGCTAAATGATTCCTTGTTATTTAGCGGCGGTTAAAACCGCCGCTAAATGTTGAACTGGAAAAAAAAATATGTTGGATCTGCTCCACCACTGCCCTAAATTTTCCAAAACTACAGCCACATCTCACTCATCAGCCCTACATAATATCACATCCACACATATTTGTAATGTACAACAGCTTACAACATTATTACATCATCACCATTTCATATTCCATCACTAAAAGAATACTACCACAAACCACTACACACAAAAACCAACATCCTCATAATAGTGACCATAACATCTCTTACCATAATAAAAACCAACATTAAAAACACCATCCCTCATAGACAAAACCACACCATAAAAAGAAACATGTATCTCACTAACTGAACAAATACATTGATTGAACTACCACATGACTAATAGGAGTGATTGTTTTTATTCAAAACCATCCTCAAAAACCAACTAATTGATATCATAACCAACCCATGTAAACTAATGAAGGAACATGTGACCCAAGATTTAGATCATGAAATCTCATGATGGAATAATTGACTATACAACCAACATGAGAAAATTAATAATGGAACACAAGGCTTCATGACCAACTCAACTGAATACGTGAATGAATGAGAAACCACAATATGAAAACAAGAAACATAATGATGTAACAAACAAAAAATGACCAATTTAAAAGACGACATGATCAAACTAGTGGTCGAATGAATAAATAGGGAATCTATGAGAAAACCCATGAATGTTTCAATGTGAAATGACTCATAAAACCATATTGAAATATCCAAAATCCAATAAAACAAGTAGGTGGGTTTTATTAAAACTGGATATATTACCTAGGATACCACTAAAACAGTTATCATCTTCATGTTCCAATGAATATAAATGGTTCCAAAATAGAACCCTTGTGGGAAACCTCTCAAGGATAATATAATAATTTGATCAAAACTAATCATTAAATAAATAAACACATAACCATGTGTCATAACCAACCAATTAAAGGGACCATATTCATATTATGACAAACAATAAAATAGATTTACACAGTTACATTGAAAAAAATGAATGAATTAAAACACTTTATGACATTATTCATTCATCTTTGAATATGTACCAAAAAATATCTCCTCCAAACCACTATTCCACCATAGAAAATGATAAAATGGATTCACATTCCCATGAAGAGTAATATACAAATGATCCATGATTTCCATTGGGTTCACCAAATCATTACCTCATCCTCATCATCCAACTCTCTATATTTGAATATATGGGATGAATCATGATTATTTTAGTAATGTTGGGATACATGGATGATATTGTGAATTATTCTTATCAGTGGTTAGAGCTCCAACTGATATAACACCTCACCAATGTTCACCAAAACCTAAAAAATCCAGAACAACCTAGGAGAATCCACACTCCCTCACACAAAATATGCCTACACCATCATGGAAACAACCTCAAGAACACATGATCTTTGAAATATAACTACATGGGTCTACATCTATATTATACAGTGGTATTGAAATGATCCTGATCTTCTTTTATATTTTCTATAACTATTAGGATATTTTAAGTCATGCATTACACCACACTAGAAAAATATTTTTTTATTCCCTTACATAGACACATCACAATGTAAAAGTATACAACATCTAACACAACTCATAGAATATATAAACAAAAACAGATGAATGCTGTATATTTTTATCGGAAAACAAAAAAAAATTGGTGTTTTATTCACCCATAATGCAACTAGGTCAAAATTAATGTTCCCAAAAAATCCCACAACTTATGGAAATTCAATTCCAGATTTCCATCGATTAGGGGATTGAAAGTCATTATAAAGGGAGTTTAGGTAATGGATGGATTCCATATTCCTCCCAATAATGATGATATGAAATAGGAATTAAATTCTAAACAATTAATTATGGTATCATGGGGAGTCCTAAAACCTCATCCATGTACAATCATTCTTAATAATGTATTTAACTGGACTCCTTGATTTCTATATAATGTTATGAAATCATTATTCAATATATGATCACATATCCTCCCTAATATTGGGGATACATTGTGACCATCACAATATTTGACCCTCCACCAAAAGGATTTAATGATTGTATACATAAGGAAACATGAGAAATCAAGAAAATGTTAGGACATGGAAATGTTTGGTAGCAACTATGTGTCATAAATGTTACATATACAAACCAACTGTTATCATACTTGTTCAACACATCAACAATACTACTACTCATCATCTGATGCTGCATCGTCACCCTCTCCACCTTCATCTCCACCACCTGCTGCCACCTGTAAGAACATTATATTGAAAATTAAATATTGTTGCATATTTATAATAAAAATTAAAACCAATAAAAGTTTGCAAACTAAATGATTTTGATTTTTTTGTGATTTACCTGCTCACCACTACCAGATGCACTACCACCGGTGGCATATCTGCTCATATCCTGACGTATTTCAAGCAACTCTTTCTGCAAATCAGATATCTGATTCCCCTGTTGGTGAACTGTGTTTCGTAGAGCAGACATCTCCCTCTGAGCATCTTCAGGTATGAAATGACTATAACCAGGAGTAGATGAGGCCGAAATCCCTGATGGCATGCGAAAGACCTCAGATGGTACGGGTCCCAAACCCATCCCGCGCACTCTACCAGGATGCTCCTTCCCAAGGACTTGACCAATCGGGTCATCCTGGGAGACTGAGTAGGATTGCCCAGGATTGGCATCCCATATTTCTTTAATTTTTACCTATAAATCAAATATCAATATATATTAACACAGTAAAAACTGATATTAAGTTATTATAATAAATAATTGACTTCATACCCCAACTTCTCTAGCAGGTTCATTAACAAAACTTCCATCTGTTTTTTTATGAACATCCAGCCACAGTTCTGTTCGGGATGCTTCATGCCCTAAACTCTGTGACTGCATTAAACAAAGATAAATCATCAATCAAATATGATAAATAGATAATATTATCTTATAAATATTTAAACTAATTAAAAGATTACCAATGACATTCGGCTTATTGAAAAGCTTTTTGAACCCCCAGTGTGCGGGATTACCTACTTCGCCCGGTTTGAAGCATTCTTTCTTGAGAGATCCTGAAATAAATAAAATTCAATTTAACAGTATTGTATTCAATGTCTATCTCCTCTTCATGTACATGTATAAATGTAAAATGAGGATAATATAATAATATATATTTCAATACCATCCGCTTCTCATCACGATGTCTATCGACAAAAACCTTCCACTGTTCTTTCGGTACCCCACTGGGTATCTTCTCATACATATGCTGCACGGTCAACGAAGAATCGTTGACATCACACCACAACCTCCATTTGAAATCTTTCCATTTTTTTCCAAGATTTTTCAATGTCCACTTCCGTGCTATCACATCAGCAACGGTAAAGTGGAAGAACATCTGTATACAGAAATTCATTTTGAATATATTAGTAAAATGACATTCAATTAAACCATAAAGGAATAAAATTACCTTTATCTGAGAATCATAAACTTCATTTTTCCAGTTTGGATGCATATGCCTCCAATCATCATACGAAATAGGCAGGGAAACGGGCTCCGCTGCCAGCTGACCTATAATCTGACCAAGTAAACCTGTGGCGTCATCCGTCGGGACCCCATAAGAATCAAATGGCACCACTATCTTCTTGCCATGCATGTTCCAAACATCAGAACTTTTTATGTCTCTTTCCACGGTTTCATTGTCTTCATCTGCAATGAGCAAACAATTACTATAAACAAAATGCAATAAATTTATTTAATTAAAATTTGTACCTATGACTACGACCCTCCAGAATGTCCGTGATGAACTGGAGGGGGCGTGTCGCTGCCCCACTGCTGAAGCTCCTGTAGGGGGAGGCGATGACTCATCCTCTAATGAGGGATCCACTGATGGTGTCAGAGATGGTGCAGGGGGAGATGATTCTGTGGGGACAGACGGATCGTCATCTGTCGCAGAAGAAGAAGGAATAGTGTACCGCTTCTTCCTTGGCATTCCTGTCATTTAATCAAATAAAATTAAGTTCAGAATATATATTTCAAAAAATTTATGCTGAAAAAAAATTAAAAATGATAATAGATGCCCAGTATTAACAAAAAAAATATATATAACAATGATAATGAATGACTACAGAAATGAAACATGTAGTTGCTGAATGAATAAATAATTGTACATAAAATCATTTTCCCCTTCAATCATGTCGGTTTCCTGCTCCATTGCTTCATCCACTTCATTCATCCTTGCTAGACCAATATTTTCAATATCATGATGGACAAATAATTCTGCTTCCTGTTGTTGATGAAATTCAGTTGCAGAGGTCAAATCTTCCACTTCATCACCCATATCATACAAATCTCTTTGTATTACGTGAGTAACTACACTCCACCCTTCATCCACAACATCATTCACATAATATACCATTTTTGCCTATGATGCTAAGATATATGGATCATGTAGTTCACGATCACCAACATCCATCAAGCGAGAGAAGTTTACAAAAGTAAATTGCAAGGAATCTCTTTTAACACCTCTGATAAAATCGACCCATTTTCATTTGAATAAAACAACAGAAAAATGCCCGTGGTAGTTTAATTCAATAATATCATGCAGCTTTCCATAGTATTCCACTTCAGCAAATGTTAAAATACCACTATTCTGTGTTTTCAAACCCACTTCTCGATCGACTGTACGAAATCTAAAACCATTCACATTATAAGCGTTGAACTTTCTAACTTGTTTTATAGGACCTCTAGCAAGAAACTTCAAATCTTCTGAAAAGTCAGCTCGAGTATCAGTATTCATGATCTGAAAAAAAATATAATTTAATAGATTTTCAAATTGTATGTGTCAAAGTAATATTCGTATTTATTGCAATATTTATAAACTTACACGTCGTGCAAACCATTCTACCAGCTCTTTATTCACAGCTTTCGTTATATCTTTTTCATTTCGTATTCGGCTTCTCATTCGTCTCTTTGTTTGTATCCTCAACTCTTCAATAAATGGATTTGCAATTTCACTATTCAGCAGCACATATCTATGTGCCTGTAATAATTCCAATTCTGTTAGTGTCGCGTATGAGGTCCTCCCAACTTATCGGCCAATAGCAGGAAATATTTTTGATTTCTGATGCATTTGAGATTGAGTTGATGTGTCGTCAACACGTCCAACTCGAGTAAATCTTGTCTCAATATCATTCAAATATCTGGAACAAAAGGTGAGACACTCCTCGGCCAAATAGCCTTCAACAATAGAGCCTTCTGGTTGAGCTTTATTTCTCACGTATGCTTTCAAATGCCCAAGATATCTGTGAAAAAAAAAAATAATATTATGCATGTATTTAAATGCCAAAAAATATTTACTTAACTGGAAACATATAAATAAAATACCCCTCAATTGGATACATCCATCGATAATGAACGGGGCCTCCTAATTTAGCTTCGTCAACCAAATGCACAGTTAAATGCATCATGACAGTAAAAAACGATGGAGGGAAGATCATCTCCATTGCACAAAGGGTCAATACAAACCTCTCTTGTAGGTTGTCAAGCTGAAATGGATGTAGAGATTTCTCACATAACTGTCTGAAAAATGTGCAGAAATGAAGTACAACAGCAGTAACTTTTTCAGGTAATAATGTACGCAATGCCAATGGTAGTAACTGTTGTAACAGAACATGTGAATCGTTACTTTTCAATCCATATAACTTACGATTCTTCAAGTCAACACACCTCGAGATGTTACTCGAATACCCATCAGATACCTTCACATTCTTTAAAATTTGAAGGAACATATCTTTATCCCTATTTTTCAATGAAAAAATGGCCGGAGCATACTTTTCATTCTCATCTGGCCAGAGATCACGTTTTATGTTCATTACTTGTAAGTCTTTGCGAGCATTGAGATGATCCTTCGACTTTCCATGCTCATTAAGTAATGTGAAAATCAAATTATCACATAAATTCTTCTCAATATTCATCACATCAAGATTGTGGCGCAAAGAATTAAATTCCCAATACGGAAGTTTGAAGAATATACTTTTTTTCTTCCATTGTTGCGTTCTGATTTCACTTGACGATGCACTTCACACTCGTTTTCCGCTATCATTCAAATGATGAACCTTCACAAATTCTGTTTTAACATTTTCAATCTGTGTCAATATTTCAGAACCGGTTAACAACTTTGGAGGTGGTCTACGATCAATGCAACCATTAAATTTTGATTTGTTCAGCCGAAATCTATGAGATGCATCAAGAAATCTTCGATGGCACAAGAAGCACCATTTTCTACTGTGAGGTAGCCGTTTGGGCTCGAAATCAAAGTTACAAATGGGACAAGACAAACCCGTATAAGTGTTCCATCCAGATAAATTCCCAAGCCCAGGGAAGTCACTAATGGTCCACATTAAAGCAACATGCATTTTAAACATTGTTTTAGAAGAAACATCAAATGTCTCAACACCGTTGATCCATAACTCCTACAATTCTTCAATCAAAGGTTGCAGGTATACATCAATATCATTTCCAGGCATTTGTTTTCCAGGAATAATCATCGAAATGATAAAAGATGTTTGTTGCATACACATCCACGGAGGCAGATTATAAGGGATCAAAACAACTGGCCAAATGCTATAACTCGTACTCAAAGTCCCAAATGGGTTGAATCCATCGGCAGCCAATCCCAATCGAACATTCCTAGGATCAGCTGAGAAATCTGGATGTAATGAATCAAATGTCTTCCACGATTGGGAATCTCGTGGATGTCTCATTAACCCATCATTTTTATTATCTACAGCATTCCACTTCATGTGTTTGGAGGTTTTTGATGACATGAATAATCTTTGCAATCGAGGCTTCAAAGGAAAGTAACGCAAAACTTTTGCAGGTGTGTTCCTTTTCTTCTTCTCTGTGAAATTATGTTCAGTCATACTTCCAACATCACCCTTTGACTGCCATCTAGAAGAAGAACATTTCTTACAATTCTGTCTACTTGAATCCTCTCCCCAGTAAAGCATACAATCATTGAGACACGCATGTATTTTTGTATAATTCAGACCAAGCTTGTTAACAACTTTTTTCATATCATAAAACGATTCTGGGATTTTTTTCTTCAGGAAATGCATCACGAATCAATTCCAATAACATGGACATTTCCTTATTTGTAATTCCACATAGACATTTGATATGGTACAACTTCAGTAGAAATGAAAGATTTGAATATTTCAAACACCCACTATACAACTCTTGATTTCCATCGTCAACTAAATCATGAAATGCATTTTCCTCACTGAAGTTTTCCCTTACATTTGGCTCCACAGAATCAAGAGGATCCAATGATATGTTACAATCTTGATCTGCTTGTGTTACAGTCTCAAAAAAATCACTTGTCACGTTGCAATTTGTAGAACCCTCTTCTGGTTGTTCTGATATGTTTTGATGCTAATAGTGGTGTCTTGCAGTGCCGAATGCATCATTTATGAGGTTTTGCATTTCATTTTCCATTGTCGAAGAACTTGGGACCTCATTCTGTGGATTAACATCAGTCCTCAATCTTTCTGTATTGTTTGATTCTCCATGCCAAATCCAACACAAATATTGCTCAGGGAATTGCTTCAGTATTAAATGTTCATAAACTTCATCTCTCTTCAACCATGTTCTAAATTTACATTTAGGACATGGACATCTTATTCTCCCTTCAACGGATCGATTAGAAATTGCAAAATCTAAAAACCCATTCAAACCCTTAACATATTGAGATGTGTTCCTCGGTAATGTGATCCAGCTTTTATCCATGTATATCACAATGTGACTACACAAAATATACGATAGTGTAAGATTACAGAAACATAATATAATAAAGATGAACCATTGACCATAAAGTATGCATAATATAATAAAGATGATTCATTGACCACATTTACCATTTCAGACCAACTGAACAAGTCTGGTCCATAGGAGACAGCGTCAACACCTCATTGAGGAGCAATAAGAATATCGGGATACACACTTATCATAACACCATCGATGACACATTTATGTTGCCTCAAACAACACCCCTTTGATGTGTGATGGAAACTGATCATAATGCATTTTAAATCAAGTTAACTACATTCACTGAAACCATTTTCACAATGGGTAATGTTTGTTTTATTGTTCTAGGGAAATCTAAATGGCCACATTTAAGTTTTGGGGTTCATCTTGTGATGGAAGCATGAGACATGGTGTTTGATTTTCTTGAATAAATTAGTGATAATGACCCTCCTAAGGTGGAGAGAATTATGTTAGTCATGGAAATGTGGAGAAAACTGTAGAGTGGATGTGGAGGAATCAAGGTTCCAAATAGAAACCTATAAGGGACATGTTTGGGGGTTCTTAGAGAAGACCAGGTGGAACATCGATATGGTGTGTGAGGTAAATTAAGTAGGCCACCACTAATGGTTTCTAATGCATAATCTAGTCCATGAATATAAAACAAACAATAGTTGTTGTACCCCTCTCTCTTGGATTTTAATGATCACAATCATTCTATTTGTGTTCTAACTTTTTTTCAAGTGTTTTTGATGTTAGGAAAAAGATTTCCTAGGAGCTCGCCCAAGAAAGCTGAAAATGGATTGACTAAGTCTATCGGCCAACCGGTGGATTTCCACCGGCCAGCCGGTTCCTACCCACTGGCCAGCCGGAGGAGCCAGGCAGTAGGCCTTCCCATTGCCTAGTGTCACCGGCCAGCCGGTGGATGACCACCGGCCAGCTGGTGAGACACCACCGGCCAGCCGGTGTGCCCAGTCAATCCTTCTGGTGGATCCTAAACTGCGGAAAGTACTAATTATGGATGCCATTTTTCATTGCTACGATCCTGTGCTTACCACTGTGGTCGGACGTAGTGTCATGGATACTTTAGTTCTTCCTCAAGATAAAAAGCGCTTTAGCTGTAATGGTAAAATCTATATTTTATGCAAAGGATTATAGTGATTGTTTGGCACTTCATCTAATTTATGAGAGATGGAATGAAGTTGAAAATAAAGGATCAGTGTATGAGTATTGCTGGGAAAAAGTTTATCATGTGGAAACTTTAAAGACAATTCATGCTATTCAAAAGTAATATTTTAGAAATGCAGGACTGTTGGATAGAAATGCGGGCTAGTCACATGATCTTCGATAAAGCCTGTATGGTTTGTTAAGTCATGCTATAACCATGAGGAATGGGTTATCCATTTCCACTTGGTTTATTCTCCCCCTTTCGTTATTTTTTCATTGAATTTACCCCACCTCTTGTAAATCATGGTTAGGGAACACAATAACTACTAACTGGGCTCTGATCGTATTACTTGAGCTGGATAGGCACTTTTTCAACCTTTTGTGTCCTAAAAACCCTGGACACCCCAAAAACTGTTCATACATCCAGTAAACATTTTGATATCCCAAAATTATCTATTTAAAGTAAAATTGAAATGAGAAAGTACCTGAAAAAATCATAGAATATCATACCCTCCCTAACATGAAATGTCTTAGCTTTGAGCCACATTTCAAAGTATCACTAAGCTTTGTCAGAAAAGAGATTGAACCACTATGCCTACATATTCATCTCCCCTCCCATGTCTCTTCTTTAATGGTACTATATAGTAATAAAAGCTTTGTTAAAAAAGAGATTGGACCACTATGCCTACATATTCATCTCCCCTCCCATGTCTCTTCTTTAATGGTACTATGTAGTAATAAAACTAGAACAAAAGGTACAATACTTCCTTGCAAAACCATCCCATTGTGATCCATAAAATGAACTAGATTCTCTTAAAGGATGATTCGGCCTCCAACAAAAATTCAGCCGCATGGACTCTATAGAGAAGTCTAGGAAACATCACCTAAAATGAAACATAAAGAAATAATTCACATAAAGTCATACCATCATGGAATATCCAATATATTCCCCATCGGCCCGATCCTCTTCACAACACATTACTCAAAACGCTTGACACCATCTTACCATTTTTTCAAAACATTATCTCTAAACAAAAAATCACACGATAGAAAACTTACTTTGAAATCATGCTTTACACCTTAAAACACATTTTAAATGTTTAGGATAATTTCTATCAACCACATTGGGAGATACATTCCGAGAAATAAAACCAATAATATATATAAAAAGATATACAATATTCAATTGATAAAATAATGAATAACAGATTAAAAAACATCCATGCTATCATGGAATTAAAATAGTGGTCACATGAATATGGAAACTACCTAAAACTCAAGCCATGCTAAAATAGATGATGGAATCTCAAATTTTAATATTTTCAAATGCACACATATTCACCTTAACTTATATGTAATGATACCTAGTCCATATATACATATAAAGGTGTACAAATATGTATAAGGGATCTATACATATTTGACTATACTTTCATATACCCCTTTTCAATGATACACATATTCATTTTCATATACACATATAAGCACATATAGCCCCATGATATATATTAATACTTTCAAGGTTGAATATATATAAATGGAGAACTTATATATAGATTCTTAATTATGAAAACACATGTAATCCTTTGATGATGACAGCTCAAACCTGCCAAAATGAAGACCAAAACACAGTACAACGATATTTGGAATATAAAAATCACAATATCCATAATTAAAATGTGGAAAAAATAAAAATTATATATAAATAAACCTGAAAATTATGGTGGGAGGACTGAAATTATGGTGCGGGGTTGCCGGAGGCCGTGGGGGGTGTGGCGGTCGCCGGAGGGCGCGGGGGGCGTGGGGGGCACGGGGGCGCGGGGGTCACCGGTGGTCGAGGGGGGGTGCAGGGTTCGCCGGGGGGCTCGGGGGCCGCGGCGGCCGCCAGAGGGTGCGGGTGTCGTCGGAGGGCGCGGGTGTCGCCGGAGGGCGCAGGTGTCGCCGGAGGTAGCGGGACGGGGATCAGGGAAGAGGGGAGGGTTTGTGAGGGGGATCGGGGAAGACGGGTATGCGATAGGGGAGGGGAAAGCGTCGCGGCTTTTCAAAATAGATTGGGTTTCGCGGCGGTTTTTAACAAACCGCCGCGAAATCTTTCACGGATAACGTTTAGCGGCGGTTTTGTGAACCGCCGCCACAAAACCGCCTCTAAACACTGTTTATGTTGTAGTGTGAGAATCATAAAAATAAGTTTGACCATATGTTTTCAACATTTAAATCAACCATACATATTTCTGATGCACCCATCATGAAGGGTGGTATGATCAACCACATAATGATCATTTGAACACATATGTGACATAGATCAACTGGGTGTAGAATGTACCATGAGTGTTCTAAATATACCACCTGTATCTAACTAAAGTCATATGATGATCAATCAATACAGGCAACTGAGACAATCATACATGAGACAGAAGATCAGTTAAAACTTGTATTGGACATTCGTAGAAAACAAATGAAATTCATCACACCATTAAATTTTGAAATAACCATTGGAAAAATAATACATAGATATTATTTTTTTTCAAGATTAAAACTAATGAATCAATATTTAAAAGAATGCATATAAATGTTGATATCGGGTTTTTAGGTCGGTTTCCAAATAACCGACGTAAAAAAACCAATGTGCGGGGGGTTTTTTACATCGGTTATTTTATAACTGACGTAAACCCATAGATATCTCGTTTTTTACGTCAGTTATAAAATAACCGATGTAAAAAAGCAAAGCGCGGGAGCTTTTTTACGTCGGTATTAAAATAAACGACGTTATAAATTTAAAAAATAGTTTATAACGTCGGTTATATAATATCCGACGTTATAAAACTTTTAAAGAAAGTAAATCCCATGGACTGTCATTTACGATTTTTCGATTGACAGACCGCCTGCTCGCCTCTCTCGCGCGGTAAACCCTAATCGGCTTGTCGATCGGCCTGCGTTAAACTCATTTTGGCTTCATTGTTTATCTTCTTCACTCCTCTCGGATATATCATATCAACTCGCAACATTCAAGTAAGCCTTCCATGAATTTATTTCGTTTTTTTTTGTTTCGATTCTTGATGTAATTTGTTTGCATCAGATATGCTTTTCTATTTAATCATGTTGAGAATCTCGTGGAATTTTTTGCTGTTTCAAATGGTTATTTGTATTTTGTTGATATAACAGACTATGTTGCATTTATGTAAATCGATGCTGATTGTTGGTGACATTATTTAATATTGCTCACTATTATGATTACATTATGTGCTAGAACATGCTTATGGTTCTGGATATAAATGTTGCTTAATCTGAAAATTATTTCTTATGTTTTTTGGTTCTGTTTTGGTTGAATTAGTTTTTTTAAAGATTTTTGTTTTCTGTTTTTATGAGAATTAATATAAGCAGTTTGCGTTTGAATAACTGTTTAGTCTTGTAATTGCCAGGCTGTTCACTATTGTTGTTGATATTTGTTAATTCTTGGTGTTTATAATTTCTGAACATGTTTCCTATAATTAGAATTCAGTTTTTGTCCATGGTTGTTTTGTTTTTGTTTTTGGATTTTGACAACCAAAAAGAAACAGAGTTTTTAGTCGAGTTTTATTTTGATTTATAACCGTTAAAGATGAAGGCCAAGTACAAAATCAAATCCCCACAATATATGTTACATGGGATTAAAAAGAAGAAATAAAGGATTAAACCGAATTAGTGGGACTATTGTTATTCTGAGCAGACTAGTGTTGGACACGCTGGGCGGCCCTCTCAGCCTGCCAATGCAATTAACGATCATCAGAAACAAGAATGAGTGAATTGATGATAAAATAATAACATGATGGTAGACCTCTTTTTTCCAGTCACACAGAAGGGTGATAAAGACCAATATCAAGGTCTGCATGCCATTTAAAATAGGTTGTTTATCTAATATATTAAAACATCAAAACCGAAATCAATATTAAACTATGTAGGCATCATGGTTTTCTTCGATTAAATGATATTTAAAACTGTTATATCTAACTATATTTTTTTTTAAAATAATATTCAAGCATATTTTGTTAAATACCTATAGATTTGTTTTATATTTTAGATTGTTTTACATTCAAATAATGATTTTTTTCATATAAACATATATTTTTCTTATCTCAAAAATATATATTTTTGTTGATATTTGTTATAGGTAATAATGAGTCGAAGTTGGATTATGGCACATCGAATGAGAAATGAATTTGAGGAAGGTGTTGATGCCTTTTTGGAATTTGAAAAATGAAATTTTCCAAGTAGTGACATTTTTTTCTGTCCATGCCTGAAGTGTTTGAATATGAAGAAGTTGAAAAGTAGAGAGATAAAAGATCATATGGTTTGTCATGGTTTCAATCGGAGATATAGCCCTTGGATTTGGCATGGTGAAACTGAACGAAATGTCACTAATGATGATGATTCGCAAGATGGTAACTCTGATGGAATTGAAGAAATGATTCGCGATATTGTAGAAGAACAAATTGAGATAGAACCGACTTTTGCGCGTCTATATGGTGATACTGAAAAACCATTATATCTTCGTTGTACAGATTTTACGGTTTTGTCGGCAGTGTTAAGATTTATTAACCGGAAGGAGAAGCATGGATGGGGTGAAAGAAGTTTTACAGAGATGCTACAATTGATGAAAGACATTCTTCCAAAAGATAATGATCTTCCAGATTCACATTACAAAGCCAAGAAAATATTATGTCCGATGGGATTGGGATACAAGAAAATACATGCGTGTCTGAATGACTGCATTATATATAGGAAGGAATATGAATTTCTGTCAGAGTGTCCTAAATGTGGGACATCACGGTATAAGGTGAAAGAAAAATAACTGGCTGATGTAGAGATTAGAAAGCTCCCTTCAAAGGTATTTTGGTATCTTTTTATAATTAATTGTTTCAAACATTTATTTTCTAATTCACATGATGAAAAAAGGTTAAGATGGCATGCTGAAGAGCAGGTATGTGATGGAAAAATACGTCATCCAGCTGATTGTCCACAATGGAAGAAAATTGATGCGCATTATTCTACATTTGGAAATGAAATTAGAAATCTCAGACTAGGGTTGTGCACAGATGGAATGAATCCGTTCCGAACACTCAGTAGCACACATAGTTCATGGCCTGTTTTATTGAAAATTTACAACCTATCTCATTATGTTTGTATGAAGCGCAAATATGTCATGTTGAGTACAATGAACTCTGGTCCAAAGCAACCCGGTAATGATATTGATGTTTACTTGTCACCGTTGATTGATGATTTGAAACTGTTATGGGCTGATGGTATTAGGGTGTATGATTCTTATAAAATAGAATATTTTCATCTATACACAGAGCTTCTATTCACTATAAATGACTTCCCAGCGTATGGAAATTTGTCTGGATACAGTGTTAAAGGGCATAAGGCATGTCCAATTTGCGAACAACAGACGTCCTATTGTTAATTGCATTATGGGAGGAAAACAGTGTACATGAGTCATCGACAATTTTTGCCTATGGAACACCCTTATAGAAGACTAAAAAAGGCATTCAATGGCTCGCAAGAATTTGATACTGCTCCAAAGCCTTTTCCCCCTGATCTGTATTTTGAGAGGGTGAAAAACCTTGACGTGACATTGGTAAAGACACAAAAATCTGGTAATGATAGACATATTTGGAAGAAAAGGTCAATTTTTTTTTATGTACCATATTGGAGGTATCATGAAGTTATCCATAATATTGATGTCATGTACGTGGAGAAGAATATATGTGATTCTTTGATTGGAACATTGATAGATATTAATGGAATGAATAAAGATGGGTTGAATGCTAGATTAGACTTACTATCAATGGGAATATGTTTGGAGTTAGCTCCCACTCCTAAAGGAAGACGAACATTTCTTCCCCCGACTTCTCATACATTATCGAAGAGGGTGAAAATTAGCTCCTGTCAGTGTCTTCATGATACCAAAGTGCCTCAAGGTTATTCTTCTAATGTAAACATTTTTGTCTCATTGAAGGACTTGATGTTGATAGGTATGAAATCACATGATTGTCACATCATGATGCAACAAATTCTACCAGCTGCATTGCGTGGAATATTGCCCATTCGTGTCAGAAAGACTATAATGAAGTTGTGTTATTTTTTCAATTCAATTTGTAACAAGGCGATTGATGTGAATGCTTCGAACATTTTGGAAAAGGATGCAATTTTTATACTTTGTCAATTGGAAATGTATTTTCCTACAAGTTTTTTTGATATAATGGTGCATTTAATGATTCATCTAGTTCGAGAAATAAAGCTTTGTGGACCTGTATATCTTCGTTGGATGTATCCTTTTGAAAGGAATATGAAAATATTAAAGGGGTATGTTAAAAATCTATATCGACCTGCAGCCTCCATTATTGAAAAGTATATTTCTAAGGAGGTAGTAGAGTTTTGTACGAGCTACTTGTCTACGGCGCAACACATAGGTTTGCCTCCATCTCACTATGAACAAGTTAATAATGAGGGAAAGGGGATTTGCGGCTTGAAAGTCAAATCATTGTCAGCTGAACAGATGAAGAAGTTAGAATCATTCATCTTGAATAACATAGCTGATGCTCAACCGTATATCACATTGCATATTAATGAGTTGAAACAATGTCATCCAAAGAAGAAAGAAATGTGGATTTTGAATGAGCATAACAAAACTTTTTTGTAATGGATTAAAAAGCCTTTGCTTGGTAGATCAGATGTATCAGAGACATTAAAATGGACAGTGGATGGTCCATGTTTAAATGTGATAACATGTTCCGGTTATGACATTAATGGTTATACATTTCATACAAAAGCTCAGGACAACAAAAGTACAGTTCAGAATAGTGGTGTATTGGTGTTTGCAGAAGCAATTCATTTTTCAAGTGCTAAGGACAAAAACCCAATTTCTACATCAAGTGCATATTATGGAGTGATTGAAGACATATGGGAGGTTGATTACTTTAAAATTAATGTTCCCATTTTTAACTGTAAATGGTATAACGGTAACAACAGTGTCAGACACGATGAATTTGGAATGACACTTCTTAATATGAATAGATTGGAAGACACAACTGATTCTTTTATAATGGCAACACATGCAAAACAAATTTTCTATTTAGTAGATCAATCTGATATGCAGTGGGCTGTTGTTTTACAGGGGAAAAACAATATGTTGATGAGGATGAACTTGATGAATATGCTGATTTATGTGAGATCCCTACTTCCATGGAAATATTAACAGAACATAATGATGATAATGTTGAAGACATAGTTTGTGCCATAAGGAACAATCACGACAAAAGAATTTGGGACAACAATCCATTTGTACATTCCTAAAATTACAGGTAACATATGTTTATTTCTTGTTTACATTTATTTTTTCCATTAATATTAGATATTGTAAATTTTTTATTTATTAAAACATGTTTTAAAATAAAATAAGTATATGTTTTTGTTTGTTTAAAGTTTGTTTAGTTTACTTTATAATGTTTATAACCATTACATGAATTTTAAAATTCTTATTTTTGTTTAGTGACAATTACTTTACCATGTTTACAATGTTTACCAGGTTTACCATTTTTACCATTTTTACCATCTTGACCATCTTGACCATCTTTGTCATCTTTACCATTGTTTAACATGATTACCATATTACCAATGTTTACTATTATATAAATTATTACACTTTTCTATTTGATGATTACAGTAGTATTAAAATATTTGAATTTGTATATTTGTGAACTGGCATTTGTTTTTTTGATTTGAAGGATAATGACAGATCATTCAGATGATCAACCACATGATTCTGGAGAGGAGCATATTGCTGGTCACACCTCTAGGGATGAACATTCACTGCTCCTATTATGACAAAGAGTTCAAAGGTTGGTAAACGTGGGTGCACACGTTTACCAAAATTATCACTTTCCCGTACGTAGGATCAGAGGATAGTCGTTGAGTTTGATGATGATGATATTCCTAGATGTCTGAATGCCTAATATTTTAAGAGTTTTGTTGCAACTCAAGATAAGACCAAAGTAAGCATTCTGTATGATTATTGGAGAGGTGTGGATAAAGCAATTATCTCTTAGTTGTGGGAGACGATTTTGGTAAGATCTTTTGTCATTGTTTGACCATTATTTTAATGTTTCTAGTATATATAATATGTTTAACCTATTCTTTATTAGATGACATTTGATATTCCTGACACTAGAGGAGTTAGGAATAAATGCTTATCGTTGGCTGCCAGGAGATGGAGGGATTTCAAATCAACCCTCCCATCTGATTTCATTTATTGTCATAGCAGTCACGACAATCCATGTTGTATATTTCCTTTTATAGATGAAGACACATGGAGACAATTTTTTGAAAGTAGAAGAAAAGAGTCATTTCTAGTAAGGGCAATGTAAACTTTTATAAACTTTCTTATATAAATGATTTTATTAATGTTTTGTTAATGATTTCCTATTCTTAAATTACAGCAAACAAGGAATGATCATCAGGAGATCCAATCTAAAAATGTATACCCTCGTAGTTTATCTCGGGGAGGGTATGCATTATTGGAAGAAAAAATGATGGCGGAAAAATTTCAACAACTAAGAGCTGAGTCTTCAAGCTCTGGAGTGGTGGCCCCTCCATCCCCTCCATCTAGACATGAAAAATGGAAGAGAGCTCGGAAGGGAAAAAATGGGAAATATCTTTCAGAAGAATTGAAAATCGTAGCTGAGAGGATTGTAAGATATCTATTTAATTTATTTAAGTTAACTTTTTTCTTCATATAAGTTTCAGTCATTATAGAAATGTTCAATTAATTAATACAGGACTCTCTTGAGGAGCAGAGTTCAGAGGGGACATTTAGAGCTACTAGGAGGGAAGATATTTTATTTGCAGTATTGGGAAGGCCCGAACATCCTGGTCGTGTAAGAGGATATCTGGTAGGTGTATCAGTAAGAAAAGTGTTTCCACGTTCTTCAACTTCTAACGTTGTGGGGGTTTATAAAAAAATAGAATCCTTGGAGGCTGAAGTTCAAAATATTAATGCGATGATGGAGGACAAGATTAGAGAGTCAGTGCAGTCTATGTTTGCAGAAATGCAAAGACAATTTCAGACTACAGCTCGCACTCCTCCACCTCCCCCTACAAACCCCATTATTTATCCTCCACCTCCACCAGTAGATCCCACTCCCCCAACTCAGCATGCGGACCTTATTTTTTATCCTACGCCTCCACTGCAGCTTCCTACATATTGAGAGTTGTATGTTGATGATTCTCAACATCATATAGTAGCATACGGGTTGGTATATTTTATAGGAGATACAGTTCATCATCAATAATTAGAGGTAGAGAATCAGAGGGTCACTGTACAGGATGTTATAGAGAGATCAGCTAGGGTACCAATACCTACAGATGAGGTGGCGACAATTGGACAGAGTATCGGCCATTTTTTAGTTTGGCCATCCAGACTTCTTCGACTCATTTCCATAGAGGTATGAATGTTATATATTTTATTTTATTTGTTTATTAAAGTTGTTTTATCATTTGAAAACTACTATATTTTTCAATTTTTTTCATAGGAATACTTCAAAGGTAAAGAAATACTGTATAGACATCAGATACAGATTCCAGTGGTCTTGACAGATTTTCAAGATATTCACATTTGTTGTTGGGTTTTTATGAGTTTCCAATGGAACCTCATGTTTGTGGATGTGAAATAAGTGTGGGGATTACAAAAACTGATATCATGGAGCTTGTTACTGTAGATAAGTTGGGCATCAACGTTGTGCAAATTTTTTCCATGTAAGTCTTAACACCTTTTCCCTGCGTTATATTTATTAAACATTTATACTTTTGTATGTTTTGTATTAGGTATCTTTATAAAATTTGTGAGAGGAATGAGCTGACAGAAGTATATGGATTCATGGACCCGCAATTGATTTCCCCTGAAGCATGTGCATTGACTGAGGAACCAAGAATGGTTTATATTGGTGAAATATTTAAAAAGAATATAATCAGAAAATGTTGGATAATACCTTTTTTTGAGAGGTATGAAACACATTTCTCTCAAAGAGTTAATTATCTTTTAACATAAAAAACCACTAACATTAAATTTCCTTTTATCAGTGATCATTGGATGTTAGGGATTTTTTTCCCAAGGGATAAAACTCTTTATTGGATATGCTCTGTTCATGGTGATGTGCGGGAAAGTTTTAAGAATATATTGGAAAAGTAAGTTTCACTTTCTCAATAGTTTTATATATTATAATGAATTTTAAATTTACCCCATTCGTATTATTTTCTAACAGTGCATGGGTCTACTTTCGAAAAAAGAGAATGAAAAGAAATGCACAGATCAAAAATGTAAATGCGAAGGTACATTTCCATTTATAATTTGTACTTTTTGATTTATTACATAAAAATAATATATTGAATTTACACTCATTAAAAATAGAATTATCATGAGCAACAAGGCCTCATCGAATGCGGATATTATATGTTAAGATTTATGTATGAAATAATAACAACTGGGACAGTTGTGAATTTTGACCTGATACGATTTCCTCTTAAACATTGCCATAATATTTTAATTTAATTTATTCATTATACACGTTGACTATCTTCTTTTTCATTTGTAGCTTTTTGATGACCCTCAACCTTATACTGCTGAAGACATCAATCACGTACAAGTGGAGTGGTCAAATTATTTTACAGGTTTGATTGAATTTTAGTTGTTTGTAATGTAAAATGTAATTTTGAATATTGTCGTTTTAATTATGTATTTGGTAGTTGTTTAGGTTGGATTTTTTTTTGAAGTTGACAGTGTAAGTTTTGAATGTTATATAAGTGAATGTTTAATTTTTCTCTACTTCTTGTTTTGGTCTACTTTTGATGGTTTTTCTGGTATGGATTTGGGTCTGTGGGGGAGGGGTTCCAAGGGTGTGGGGGTGTGTTCAGTGGGGTTGGGGGGTGTCCAGCGGTCTGGGAGGGTTGTCTGGTGGGGTGGGGGGATAGTCCTGTGGGTGGCAGGGATGTCCAGGGGTGTGGGAAGCCGTTCCAGGGGTGTAGGAGTGATATCCAGGGGTGGGGGGTTGTCCAGGGGTGTTTGGGGCTGTCCAGGGGTGTGTTGGGTGCTGTCAAGTGGGGTGAGGGGTGAGGGGGTGCTGTTCAATCGGGTGGGGGTTGTCGAGTGGTGTTTGGGGGTGTCCAGGGGTCGGGGGGTCGGGGGGTAGTCCAAGAGTGTGGTGGGGGCTCCAATGGGGTGGGGGAGGGTTTTCCAAGGGGTATACATGAGGGTGGGAGCTCCAATGGGGAGGGGGAGGTCTGTCAAGGAGGTATACATGAGGGTGAGGGCTCCAATGGAGTGGGGGAGGGCTGTCCATGGGGTATAAATGAGGGTGGGGGCTTTCTTGGGGGTATGTTTTATATGTTATCTATGTACATGATTAATTTTGATGTACATCTGTTTTTGTGGTACGATTTCTTGATTTGTTTTCTGGTTGATTTTGGTGGAGAGAAGATGACTGCATTCTGTTTAAAAAATAATTAGGTTTATCACGTCGGTTATTAAATAACCGACGTGATAAAATTCCTGGAAAATAGTTTAGCACGTCAGTTATTTAATAACTGATGTGATAAAAGGCCAACATAATGGTTTATCACATCGGTTATTTAATAACCGACGTGATAAAAGGCCTGGAGAATGGTTTATCACATCGGTTATTTAATAACCGACGTGATAAAGGGCCTAGAGAATGGTTTATCACGTCAGTTATTGAATAACCGACGTGATAAACGGCATGGACAATGTTTTATCACGTCGGTTATTGAATAACCGACATCATAAACCGCCTCCCGCCAGTTTATCACGGCGGTTATATAATAACCGACATGGTAAACCCCCCTCCCCCGGTTTTTCATGTCGGTTGTATATGAACCGACGTGATAAACCACGCTCACCCTGGTTTATCAGGTCGGTTCTTATAGAACTGACGTGATAAACCCCCCTCACCCCTGTTTATCACGTCGGTTGTTTAATAACCAACGTGATATACCATTTTCCCGGCCTTTTATCACATCGGTTGTTAAATAACCGACGTGATAAACCCTTCACATTTTCTTTATCATGTCAGTTCTAAAATAACCGACGTGATAAACATCGCGATTTTATGTTTTTGACGTCGGTTTTTAAATAACCGACGTCAAAAACCTTATTTATAACGTTGCACCTATTAACATCGGCTAGAAACCGACGTAAAAAATGAAAAATAACCGACGTAAAAAACATTTTCTGCACTAGTGATATTTTATGAAATATTTATCGAATATTATTTATGAAATCATATCTCATAAAAATTAAGACCAAAATTTATTAAACTGTGAATGTAAAATTAGAATGTAGATATCAAAGAGGTTTATTTTAATAAAAAATAATTAACTTTCACAATGTTTAGATATAGAGAATTATGAGAACCTGATACCAAACAATAAGAGAAATATTGTTTGTGATTTGTTAGCATAAGAACTATTTATAATTTTTCTATGTTATAATGTGAATCACATAAGTGGGAGTAGAGGACCAATACCATACCTATTTAGCTATAGTGAGAATGGGGAATTGATCATTAATAAATGATAGGATGTAAAAATATCATCAAACCCAATGGTGGATATTTAAGGTAAGATATGATATTTCCAAATCTCTATTTATGGATGGAGATATAGCGGACCTTTGAAAACTATGAGATGTATAATGACCCAACAAGAATGTAGAGTGTGTATTTTCTAGATACAACATCAACTACATTGGGGAGAGTATAAATAACACATGATGAGATGGTCTATTAGATCACATCAAATCTAGTGCTTTTGATTATAGTATATTAGGAATCTCATGGTTTTTCTATTCAATAATTTGAAAATATATCATTTATACTTTATTCATGAGAAATAATATTGGATAATTCAGCTCACACTTATCTGGGTAATAATAGGCTACCATGTTCAGGTCGTACCATGTAAAACACTATGTGTTTGGAAATATACTTACAACATTTTTCTGGTCAAGTTTCAAGACACAAAAAGAGTGGATCAACGTCATTATTGAAAATATGGGTCATATTTAGAGGATAAAATTATTAGATCTAAAAAACCAATTATTGATTCACCCCACCCACTATAAGTGAACACAATAGACCCGGGTTCAGTAATTTAGGATATATATCCATATGACATGTCCAAAATCAGCCTCATTGTAGGTAATGTGGTATGAAACCTTTCACATGGTGTCAGCATCATGATATGCATTGTTCATTAAATTTCATTATATATTTATCTTAATTTCAATCTAAATAGAAGATCTCTTTAATGGTGTTCCACAAATGAGTTGTCACATGTTACGTTATATGAATACCTAGCGGCATTTCATGTAATATTCATTTTTCAATAAAAATTACAAGTCTAAAACATAATTATATACCACACGTGTGATATTAAAACTTTATTGGGGAGTATATTTAGTTGTGCACCAGGTGATTCCCTTTTTTACACATCTCTTAATGTGAATCCAATGCATTTTATGTAATTACACTAATTATTTAACTATATAAAAAAATATGATTTGTATAGTATCAATGCTATGTTGTAATACATGTTTTCTATTCCAAACTAAAGGACATGTGATGCTTTTAAAACTATAGATCATACAATTGAAAAATATGTGGTGTGTAATAATGTTTGTATTAATCCACATAGAATTTCCTAATCATTCCAGTATAATCCATTTTTGGATGAATGACTATGCATTGCCTATAATTTAGTATTTCACTATGAATATATTTATCATGTAATAAGAAAAATTATATCCAAGAATGTGTATATTCAATAATTGATTAAATTATCCATGAATGTTCTTGGTTATATGAATTTATAAAATTTAATATTCTCGAAATTTATATTTATAATGAAAAATTGGAAGTGATAACTAAAAAAATATATAAGAAATTGATCAAACAAATAATAAAATCAAATGAAACCACATTGATCCCACTGGAATGTTTTTGGGTGTAATTAAATTTGATTCCCAATTGTCAGTAAATTTTTATCAGTATAAATGGTTATAATATAATAGTAATGATGATGGAAACCTAAAAATATCTTAGATGGGTTCTTCAACATTAAAATTGTAATTAATTATAAACTAGAATTAACACAAATGTGAAAAAATATTAATGTTTAATAAGGTTGATATTATTATCATATTTTCCATGAAATTGAGAATCTATGTGACCATTCACATATCTTTACCCAAATATGATCCATGAACCTTCTAAAAATGATCACATTCTCCATTTTCATCGGTAGACGAACCTAGCCCATCAAGTTATTTGATATTGTTCACAATGATATGATTATATTATTAACTTATCTTCTTATAATAGGTTATGGTATTATATCACCATTATGGAATTAGTTGATTTCTTGATAGCATCAAAAAGTATCCCGAGGACAATTCAGTACCACTTAGAGGGGGTGAACCAGTGGACACATTTTTTACAAATTGGTTTTATTATAATTCAACCTATATGGTTGATTGAAACCATCACCATTTATATTTATTTATCCTTACATTGTAATAAATAATAAAAATGAATAAAACAAACCCCAAAATGGGTTTAAAATGGAAAAAATGACTAACTCATTGCTATAACTAGTTATAATCCCTAGTTAAATATTCATTACATTATGTGAGAGGATAAAACCATTTAAAATCACACACAAATAAATAGTAATTCCCATTTTTTCACATAACATAATCTTGCTAAATTCAATTAGATCCCATATAAAATGTGCTCCATAAAGAATCTCATTGTGTTCTCTTTTTATAAGAAAAATTATATGTTAAAATTATTTTTAATGTATGATCCACTATATGAATGATCTCTATTTAATTTTGGATTCTTAGGAACCAAATCGAGATGTAATGTTTCTACACAAACAAATCATATCTACAGATAATCTCAAGTGTACTACTTTATGGACCCCAAGAATTATTGACCATGTCTTTCTAGAATTTCACATTATCCACTGATCTTCAAATGATCTATATTTTCCAATTATTGAGGGACATTGATACTCGATTTGAGATGTATTTAGTGTTGGGAACTCAATATAAGTCATAAGTTAATGAGGATGATCCGGATGGGACTCTGCAACAAGCCAATTCACGCCGATGTGGTCCTCATCCAAATATTAATGGAAGTGGACATGATTACGTCGAATGGGCTACTACACATGGGAATGGATGAGATGATTTTTCTACTGCATGTGGTCGTAAATACTATAAAAGATAGAGCACTCCAAAAATTAAAAAGATCAAGGGGAAGTACTTTGTGATTATCAATCAGAGGAACTCACATTCATAGTTGTAAACTGCTGATTACAATGATGACTCATATCATGATTCTAGGAATAATCATCTTCTGGATTTGTATTTTGTTACCTTATAAGTGATTGAATGTCTATTTTTATTTGACTAAGTCCATCATAATTTTATCTCTTTTTCATCATTAAATTTTTCTAATAAATTATTCATATTGAGCCTATATGTCGGCTAAACCTTTTGAGTAGATTTCCCCAAACACAAAATACTAGATAATGCATGCTTACCATTTTCAATAAAAATTATTTACATATGAATGTAAAAAATTGGAATACACAATGCATCTTCCATCTACATCATAAATATATTATAAATATTTTAGAAAGGTTGTTTTTGAGAAATATTGAATACAATCCTCAATATACATTTATTTATTTAATAAAATTTATACAAAAAATTTATACCATCTATGACTCAAAAAATTAACTTTGTCTTCTCAAACACAGTTGTTATGAAATCCCAAATATACAAAATGGTATATTTCTGTCTATAGAACTAATTATTACAAATAATTTTGCATAAACGTCGTTTTTTCCGAAGATCAGACATAATTTCTTCAATTTTAAAAATAAAAATTCAAGAAACACTCACCCGCATGACTACTTTACTCCGTGATAACTGTGAAACAAAATTACATGACTAACATTTCATGCATTTTGTTCCTCATGTATTGGAGATAGAAAATATTCACTAATAATATATTCTTTTTAACATTAAAGTTCATATGGTGAAATATTCTTTAAAATTTAAAATAAATAAATTTTCACGTAATCCTTCATATTACCTTGAACGGACATGAGTTCAAAGAAAATAAGATTTAGATTAATGTTCTGAAGTATTATAATAGAATAACACTAACTCTTATGAAATCCACACATGAAACTATAATACTAAAAGATATCTATCATTATCTTTCTTGGATATAATATATTAACATCTTTTTAATCCCTTTAAATAGATAGTGTCGGGGTATTTATATATGAGTACCACTAAGTTACTCTACCTTATAAAACAACACATTAACAAATGTAATCATATTGTTTGAACTATCTCATATTATGGTATACAGATTTAGAAAATCACCATATTTGTAAATATTTTATAATATAAAATTTCAACAAAATTCTTCTAATTGTGTTGTATCATTTTAATTCCCTTTGTAGATATCCTCATAATCTTCCACTAAATGGTAGACAAATAAACTACAAGGAAACAATTGAATAGAATGGTCTAGGGCCATAAAACACACTATATCATTGACATGAAAAGACTTTTCAAAAAAAAAATTACACTTATAAACTCATTATATACTACTCAGGAATTTCACACTCACATGTAGTCAATACAAAGGAAATTATGATCTCTATTTTATCAGGATCACTAAAAATGTTATTTTTTTAGATTGTACAGAATCACTCTGATTAATAATTACAGAAGAGGGAATATATGATGACAATATGACTTTGGATAATCTCAAAAAAAATATTATTTAATCTATCACATCTTAAAGTGTATTTTTATTAGTCCTACATCACCTGGTCCCAAATTTATATATCACTTTTCAAGGTGATCATTAATAAGACACTAGTATCCTTTGTTCGATCAATGTTATTATCAATGTCTACTCTCGAATACTACACACACACAAAAAAGTTATTTCATCCTATACTTACATCACTTAATGTGTTCTATGTTCTCAACCATGTATGTCTTTTCTTAGAATCCACAATGTATATCCTTGCATGATGGCCAGATATAGACAAATGGATAGCTTTGCTAGCCTATTTTTAATAAGCACTCACAAACACTAGTAGTCTTAATAATATCGATATCAAACTAATAAAATATTCTTCTTCCACATATCAATATATAATTCCATATGTTTAATTTATAAAAACATACTTTATTAATTAATTTTAAAATAATCTAAGGATGCTTTATTCTCTTCAAACTCATCAAATGAAATAATCTCCATTTTTTAGAAATCAATGTGCTCATTAAAAATATAATTAATAGATATAATAGTTAGTATGAAAGAATATATAATCGTAATATGTAATTTGAAGATGTCTCCTTGGAAATATACCAAACACCAAAACTCAACGAAATATATATTAATATATTATCATAACCATGTATGTTAACATTATAAAAAATAAATATAATTCAAACAATATAAAACTCCATTTTTATTGTCACAAATAGTAAATCCTATAAAAAATTAATTTGAATATAAATATTGTGTTGAAATTAGAGAATTTGGAAAGGTTCCTTTATCAAATATCCTTTCTATACTATTATACATGTCATATATTGTTTTTATTATTTTTTTCTTGGGAAATTAGATAAATTATGTATAGTTTATTTATAAAATATAACAATGTTTTGTTACATGATACTAAATAATATATATCATTTTCTCAGGTAATTAACATTACTCTTCAACCATAGTTTATATTTATTGAACATTGATTAATAAATTATATAATTAATTAAAAAAATATAATTTCTATAAATGAAAAAACATGTTAATATCTGAACTCATGAATAAATATTTACTTTAATAGTCATAAAGTAAATAAGATTTTATATTTTTATATTATCTAGGATTGGGAAAAAATAGTTTTTTATTATATTTGAAATAATATATATGTGAAAAAATTCAGCTTATATATTGTAAACATGTGTATTTGGTTATTATGATCGTTAGATTTTCATAACATGAATAAATATTTCTCCACAATGTGAGGTCTATAGTTAATCTAAATGTTAAATTCAATGGAATTTTACATTATTCTATACTCACATTGATATTGTTCTACTAGAATACATTTTCAAAGGCATTAAGAGAACCTACCTATTGTCCTAGATAGATATATAGAAAAATAGAATGGATGTCACTTTTAGATAATTAATTTTTGTATTGAAAACAACCATTATAAAAATTATTCTATTTAATATAATCATCCCATATTGAAATATCATCATTTTATATGGACACATGTGTCTAAATATAGTATACATGACTTATATTTCATTTAATTTTCATAATTAACATGACAAAGAACTACTATATTCATGGATTTAATGAGAAATATAATTTCTAAATAAAGTTAAATGATATCTAATTCCATTAACTAAAAAATGGGAAATCCTTTCATGAAATATTCAGTAAATTCCATATCACTTGTGAATCAACCATTACATAAAACCTCATTGGAAGTATATTCCATCGTGGTTTTCATCAACATATTAAAGTACATGATTCCTGATATAAATAATTAATAGTTTCATGTGTACGGACTAAAACAAAAATTTTAACTATGAATATCCAAGGACAAAAAAATTATATGTAAATACTATTGGTGGGATGGTCCTTATATGCTTCCTATTTTAATCATTTACAAGTTTGAACATCCTGTTAAAATATTTTTATGTCATATAAACCTCTAGAACTAGATATATAGACATCAGTTTTTTCGTATTTGATAAACGTAATCTAAAAAAAATATATTTATTATTTAGAATGTGGTCATATTATTTTTATATTAAATTATTTTATTGAACTGTAGTAAACTATAATTTGGAATCATTGTACATTGATATGATCAAATTAATGTTAAGAATAAGAACAACCATCATGTCAAATTATAGTTTTTAATATTGTAGTAACATAATGTACAACAACTGTTCTTCTAATTCATGTTCTTTAATAGACGAATTATGTTTTTGAAAAACATGCAGAAGGGAGGTCTCATGTGTTGAATTTCTGGGTACCTTTTTTCTTATGACTATTGTTATTGAATGAATTGATTTATATTAATTAATAGATCATTTATCATATAATAAATGCATGGTTATATCAAAGGTAATATAAACCAAGGATATAAATGATGTGTCTCATCAAGGTTTTATTTAGTGGTATTATAGGGTAATATGATAGAGTATACCTACTTATGGATATGAAATCAAATGAAATGATGTTAGATATGAACTATTTCTAGGGTATAAAAATTTAATTTGGAAATAGGAGAGAATGTGTTCCTATATAATTATTTGAACGGTGATTTCATTTTTTATTGGGGAATTACATTTTGAATACATTTAGTGATTCATTACTAAAATCGTTCAATCAAATTCTATGTTTGTTTATCCTTCAGTAAGTACATGGGTTTTCAAAACATAATGCATATGATGGAATTAGAGAAAATAGTTACTATCATATGTATCTCAACTACTTTGAGATACATTATGGGAATCGATTATGACATGTAATAGGATTACATTTAGGTGTGTATTCATTATGGGAAATATAATTTTTATAGTATTTTTGGAATAAAAAATAATCCATCTAGTTTTATAAATTTCTATAATTTTCATCTCTTATATGTGATAAGTTCAACCATTAAATTATGTGATATGGGGAATTATAATTGATTATACTTCTATATTATTGATATATGTGGTATATTATAGTGTTTGGTGGTAAATGGAAAATATTTCCTAATGTAGGATGAAATTGTACATCAACATGAATTGTTTGAGTACTCCAAAATTGAGGGGGATTATAATATACATGGGAATACCAAAGTCAATTCATAATTCATAGGTTCATCCGTGGAAATGTCCATTCACCGTGACAAATATTTTTTGAAATATGGGTAATTTCAATAGGAATTGAAATAGTGTATATTTTTCAAAATAAATAATGATTTATGTGGGAATTATGGTGAGTTGATTCTTATGAAACAACGAATCATTAAATCATAGGTTGGGGAGACCCCTATTGGTTAATGGATGATATGAAATTAATTTTGGATGTAATATAGTGAATAATGTAGGGGGATATTGGAATAATTGAAACCATGGTGAGTTGGGGTTCTATGTTATCGCTCAGATGAATGAGGGTGTGGGTTGTCTAGTTAGTGAATTTGGTAGTTAACCCTATGCTAGTGGTTAAAATAAAACTAGTATTTTACCTATTCCAATGAAAAACCAATTTGAAAATACTAATATATAAAGATTTCATAGAATAATTTTTTATATTACTCATGATGTGGACTAACTATTATTATATATAATTAGTTCCGTTGAGATCCATAGTGTTATTATACCATAGAAAAATGATGTTGGTACTTTCTATATGAAATTTATTGAACCAAGACCATGATGAAGGAACTTCGTAGAATATTAAATAATAAACATTAACTTTTAGTAGGATAATAATAATGATAATTTTATAACAGGTTGTTTCCATAATATCAATTTTCATATAATCCTGGAAATGGTGGAAATTTTAGTGAACCCCTGTAGTCATGAGTGTTTTTATTCAATTGTGTGGGTGACCAAATTATTACCCATGAAATCATGTGTATGATAAGTCATTTCATATTATTCCAAAGAAAAATACTATCATTGGAACACATTTATAGAACACATGTAGGTACAATGTCTCTGATATCTAATGCAATTCAAAATCTGATAAATAGAAAGTGTGTGATTTGGAAAAATTATATATCAGCACACATGGAAACATTAAAATGATAGAATAACTTAATTGAGTATTTTCTCAGTTAATTTCACTATTATTAGAGAATAATAATGTTTACATGAATTTGATTGTTTTTTAGGTTACTGGAGTAATTAAATGATGATTTAGAATATTAAATAATACTATGATGTATTGGGTTGGGTTGTTTTTCTTGGTATTTGATGTATCTGACAGTAATTAAATGTTTTACTCAATTTTTAATGTGTGTGTAGGTGTAGTTACTGTAAGTTTCACCATTTCATAGATGGTTGATTGTAACATACAATGTTTTCTTACTGAAGATGACTTTTCTGGAATTTATAATTGATATGTAATAATATCATTTTATATTTTAATGGATATTATTTATAATATGGTGAATCATGATATAATTATTTTACATAAAAATATAATAAGAAAATTAATATAATTTACAAGAATTTCACAACCGCTACTGGTAAAACTGTAGTTTCTACTCTAACCAAGCCTCAAATTGGAAAATATATTACTACATTAAATTAAGCATATGATGATTCTTCATAAATGTTATTTTGGTTTTAATAAAAACACAAATATTTTATTTTTTCTAACATTTTTAATAAAGTGTTTATATATTATTGAATAAACTATCATAACCTAAACATTATATATATAGAATCCATTATATATTGTTTATGAAAATCCAATATTCATTCACACTACTATATTTATAGAATTTTCACTATATGTGAACAATTACTAATAAAAAATATGAGATCAATGGTAATGATTTATTGGGATTCACCAAATAATTTAGAATAAAACTTTTTTCTATGAATATTTTGAAGCTTTTTTAATCTCTCTTTTTCAAATTTTATGTTAATTATACATGACTATGTATCAATCCAGCACTTCATGAAAGAGTCAAAAAATTATATGTATATAAAAATTCATTTAAATAGGGAAAAAATTGAGAAAAAAATTATAATTAATTATATTTATAAACAATTGTATATAGTGAAAAAAATTTAATGGCATAAACTATACTATATATTTTAAATGAATTATATCAAAATTAAAATAATCATATTTTTATTTATGGATTCCTTATGATAGAATATATATTTAAAAAAACCCATGAATAATTTTATCTTTTGTGGATTATTTGAAATACCAAAAAATATTTTATTTTAAAATATATATTTATTTTTGTTATTTAAACATTGTTTAAAAATATATACTTTTTTCATGTGTTATTTACGAATGATATATACATCTAAAAAAATAACCTCAATAGGAAAAACCTGACGATTTCTTTGATTCTCTATTCATGCTGATTATTAATCATAGATTTCTTATTGATGTTTTAAAAAATAGTATTTTTATTTAATAATATCGTTTAATATATTATGATTTTTTATTTTTCATTGTGAATAATGTTCTTGATCAGATCAATTAGAATATACATCTAAAATATTATAATTTTTCATGTCTTCCATATTTTCAAGAAAACAATTATTTTTAAATAAATAGATAAATCATATGGTTTAAGAGTTCGACCTTCTAGCTACCGTGGAAAAAAATATGTCGCATATTTTTCCTTCAAAAAATAAAGACTAAATTTAAAAAAATTTAGGAACGATTTAAAAAAACATTATCTATTATAGATGATATATATATTAATATATTTGTCTACTTGTGTTATGTTTTATGTGTTATAATTATTAAAAATGAAAAATATACAATAGTAATAATACTTTGGCATAGCCTACTGGATAGTCATCTGATGGGTATTTTGGTGTTCTTTGGGGCATGTTTAACTGTCTACATTATATGCATTGGAAGATTTTCATTTTTTACTTTCCCCTCCCCTCAACCTCATATAAATTATTAAATAAAATTATTACATTATTATTTTTACTATTATTATTATTATTTACAAATAAACATTTGTGTGGGTATACATATTTCTGTGACTATATATATAATTATGCATGATAAAGAAGATTAATATTATTAATGAAACGATAATTTAACCTTCATATTATTTGAAATTTATTTAATAAAATTAATAATTATAACAAATATTTTTTATTCTTAATAAAAAATAATTTTCTATGTCACTATTTATATTAAAATAGATGAAAATTAAGTATATAATAATTAATCAATAAATAACCATATTACATATTTATATAAAATGGATAATAATATTATTATTATGGACACTAGCATAAGATGTATGTTATATAAGATTATTAATTTGAATGATTTTTAATAAATACACTATTTTCTAAACATTGAATGTATATAAATAAAATGGATATTTAAAAAAATTGAGGTTAATTAAGTTATATAAAATTTTATGATAAATAATTATAATAATTTTAAATTAAAAAATATATTGTAATATCTTTAAATTTGTCGAAAAAAATGTGAGTAATGATTATCTAGATTATATAAAATTATGCTATATTATAATTTTAAATTGATGATTAATTATTAAAACATGTATGATCATGAATCAAAAAAAAAACAGAACAATGTATTGAAGATTAATTGAATAATAATATAATTATCAATAATTCAAATAAAAAATATTTATAACCAATTATTTTTGAAAATAATTAAAGTGCATGAAATGTAATGAATTACTTATACATGTAAGAGTAACTATTCTAGAATTATTTGTAATTTCAATTTTGTTACTATGAAATAAATCTTGAAAGTTACAAACTTAATAAATATAATTAATATTTTCATTCAATTAAATAAATAATGTGATATATTCAAAAAGAGTTTTCAATACTATTGATATAAATCATGTAATAATACAACAATGATCCTAATGATGATATAAAAGACTACAAAAGTGGTGAATTAATTACCTTAATAGGATTTATGTTTTTAGTTGTTAATATTAGATTCTTTGAAGATCTTCTAGTATAATTTAATAAATTTAAAATAATTTGAGACTATAATTTATTTTGAAAAAGAAATAAAATTATATATAACAATATATTGAAATATAGTAAAAATATATCATGTAATTATATAGGGTATTATATATATATATACATATTGATATTTCTTATTAATAAGTTTTATTAAATAAAATTAATAATTTTTATTATTATATGTATTGATGATCAATATGTGGTGAATTAAATATATAAAAATGATAATAATGGATAGAAAAATAACAATAAAATTTAAATGCGATGGAGTATTCCGATTATCATCCATATATGTCTATGGAAACCATTATTCATATAATATAACATAGAATAGAAATATGAAAACAATCAATTGTTGTGGTGAAATTAATGGATTTATTATATGGGTAAATGTGGAAATATTGTGAACATTAGTAAAAAACATGGATGAAAATATGGTTTATATTATGTGATGGGAATGAAAATTATAAGTGGTGAAAAATATAACTAATGTGATATACGGATTTCTATAATGTCTCGACATAGGTTGTGGAATTACAAAATGATATTAGAGAATATTTTGTGATATGTAATATAGTAATTGCAGGATATCTCTTCTCATGATATTAAATGTTGATCAATGACATGCTTATAATGTATAAGATTAGTTGAAACCGAAGAATATAAGGGATGATAAACTTCTATATTACGCAAAATTGGATGTATGAGGAGTTGGATATTATCAGATGCTATAATATTTAATGGATGAGACTCAATATGATTCATTTTTCACTTCTAGGAGCTACTGAGTTGTTAATGAATCATGATAGTTCTATGTATAGGAAATTATTCATGTTCCTATGATATGTTTTGTTTGACAAGACACCTCATTAGAATCCATTATTAATTGAATAATGTTTTAATTCAATATATGGGTTCTCACATATATTATAAGGAATGTTTTTATTAAATAATAATGTCGGTCTTAATTGATTTATTTTTAATTGCATGTATTTTTATGCACTCCATATAGAAAAGGGTTTTCAAATATGTGAGTTTTTAAGAACATCTCCCTTATTTGAATGAAAAACATGTTTAGTGGAACGAAGTGTGCATAAATTTTTCTGTAAATGAATTTTACGTTATGTGACTCATTGATCCGGTTATTTAATTTTTTTATTGTATTATCCATTTAAAAAATTGGGGAAAATTAATTTTTGAAATGGGAATGGTTTCTCAAAAAAGAACCACTTATGGTTTGGATTTAGATATTTTGGTTTTCATGAGAACCCTTGGATGTTAAGGGGTGTTTTTATAAAATTTATGAGTATTTTAGTGAGATAAATATAATGATTTTTTTTTGAAATAATATAATGAAGCATATAAAACAATTTATTTGAGTTTTTGTGATTTCAATAGGAGCGACATGGGTTCTTGATTTCTGTGTTTGTATTTTTTTCATAGAGACATCTATGTGAGACTCTTAGATATGTGAGATTTCATGGGTTTAATATGGAGAGAGTAATAGGTGAATATGTTGATTTCTTTTTTTGATCATTGTTGGTTGACCTAGAGAGTCGTGGTTGATGGTTTGGGAATTTGGTAGGCATGTAATGCTAGTTTGTGGATTCCGCTTCTAGAAGGCACACAAGATTAATGCCATGTACGATTGACAAATAATAGGCTCATGGTTGTTTAATATAGGTTCATGAAGTTTAATTTTTATTTGGTAGGATTATAGGATATAAACTTTGCTTATATTTTTTATTCATTATTTTTTTTTAAATTTCATGTGTTCATGATGGGTCCATAGTTGGGGCCATTTTTTTATGGGATATTCCATGGATGGGGAGAACCATTACATAGAATAGATTATTGGAAGTTGAGGCTTATGATATACTGAACCATAGTCTCATGTTAATTAATTAAAAACACATTTGATTCTATATGATTGACAAGTGTAGTTGAGATCCATCCTACTGTTTTTAATCGATATATTTAGTTCAGAACCATCGTTTGAGCTATCTATACGAACCATGTTTATCAATCATGAATGTATCATTTTAATTTTTGTCAAATAATTTATTTTTGACCTAATATAGATAAATCATGAGTTATATAATGTTTCATGGGTGTTTGTATATTATTCACTGATCATAACCACGACATGTTTAAGTAGTACAATGGTCCCACGGTTAGTAAAAACCATAAAAGCAAGAAAGCATGGTTTCCACTAATCATTTGGTGATGGATTTTGGTGTGTTCGGGGAAACATGGTTTTCCCAAACTATTCAAAAAGGACTAAATGACTATGATTTAAATTTAAATCATGTTTAAGAAGTTATTTGATAGTTGGTTCATATTTTCCGATCTATGAAACCTAACCATGTGGGAACCCCCTCTCTAAAGTAGATTACACATGGTTGGAACCCAACTTCCATAGTAGTGTGGCCAAACTAAGAGAGGCTTAATTTTCTTGGATTTTATTAAAATTAAATTAAAATATTTAATCACATCCCCTTCCTTTCTTTTCCTTCCTAGTGGAAAATACCCATTTCATATCCCTCTTTTGAAGCCTAAAATCCACTTAAACTGGCCTTTGATCCCAAGATCTGATCTGATGTCTATTTCGATCACCATTTATCATGTTAGATATGTATCAGTAAGTACTCGATTCATTTTTAACTGATTATAGTTATTCCTTCTAACAATGATTTTATTTAGATATAGGCTCATATACCCGAATTTCAGTTAATTGATCCATTCTTTACATCTCTTCGAATCATGGCCAAATTAGAGTTTTATACAGGATAAAGAGAGTCATGCGAGTACAATGTAGATGGTCTATCGCTCATCCCATAGGATTCATTATTTTATTATTTTTTACATGTGTACAAAAAAATCATTAAGAATATGCTATATAGTTAATCATCCTTTATTATAATTGATGTAAATATATTGTAAGACAGTTATTAAAAAATTTATTCATCATTGGTGGTTATGTACATAACTCTCACCATCCAATGTAGGGTGATTTCCATAATTGGCGATTAATGATTAGTTATGAACATTTAGCTCTATCATTCTAGTGTGTGTCTTGACCCGGATAATGGTAATCCCTTTTAAATAAATATAATGTTAAATTATGAATGGATTATTCCATGTTACATTCCACTTAATATTCCTAATGTATGTGCTCCATTTTGATATATCAATCTAAAATATAATTGAAAAGTATATTGCATATATTTTACATGGCCTAATTTAATAAAAATGGATTGATTGGTTTCATGTTTGTTTCAACCCTTGCTATATCTTATGTATGGTATTCAAGTGAACCATATTAAATGAATATGACTTATATGTTACAAATTATATGATTTTATTCTCCTTAGCCATGTTACAATAATTAAAGGAAAGTATTGAACCAAATTAACTCATCAAAGTATATGAAATTACCAAGATTAATTAAATAAATGAATAATTTTTATGTTTCCAAATTTTATATGAACCACGAAATTATTATAGGAGGGGTCAGACCTGATTTTTCTCTTGAATTCCATAGGAAATTATTTGAGAACCAAAGGAAACCATTCTCATTCAAAGATTTTTTTTTCCAAGGGTTATACCCAACTTGGAACATGATCCCCTTATATTAGTGGATGATAAGTATGAAAATGTGTGTTCCATATTTCTCTATTATAGTTTTCCTTGGATAAACTCCATATATCCCCTATGTCTTTTATAGACATGATTTTATTTGAATACTTCCTTGATTTTGATCATTTTTATCCTTATTTACATGGGGTGTTTTCATTGGACATAGTATGATTCGTAATTGTGGAATTCCTTATACGATGCTCCTTGGATTACACTCTTACCCCTTATATGGTTTGTTGTCATTAACTGAGTTGGCTCGATCCTTGAGGTCAAGGATTCCATAATTTTCACTTTGGAACTCATCATTATTATTATAAAAAATATTCCTTGATTTTTATTAGATTCAAAATTATTATAGTTCCAATGATAGTATTAGCTCAGATGACCTATTTATATTAACCAAAACTAGATTAATTAATAATCAAGTTATGTGTTTAGACAACAGTTGAGGAATGAAGTAGGTACATGGGAATTTACATTTTTATAGATTATTACATTTATATATGCATGATATCAAATTGTTTTAGATTATATGACATGGATAAGATGTTAAATACACCATTGGTGGTAAAATAGTAATATTTATATTACACACTATCTAGGCCCCCATAGTTACATATTTAGAATAGAAATATGTAGGTGTTGACAAAGGGATGTGTACCACTTTAGAAAATTGATTTCTTGCTCGATAATGATGCATCGATCATCAGATGACCAAGCGAGATCTCACCATGTTGTCAACAGTTTTTTGATTCATTATTTATTCTTATTTATACAATGTATTTTATACAACTTTCTATCCATTTTTTCATCTCTCTTGAGACATTTCAAATATCAATACTTTTTTATATTGTTATTAGTTTCACATGTTTTTTATTATTCAAATAATCTTATACTTTTCTATGAGCTTTTTTACAATACTTACAAATTTTAACATCAATTATCACATTTAAAATTTGTAAATCACTATTTTAATGATGGAAAAGACTCCCCAAATATACTATATAGGCCATTACTACTTGTCATCAACGCCTGTAGTTCTGGGAGATGCACATGAGACCATGTGGCCAACTAGGCTCAAGGAACCTATGAGTGGAATCTAGGGTTGGGACATCAAAAAGTGGTATTAGAGAAGTTCCTCTCTATTTTTAGTGTTTGGAGTCAATATAAAGGGTATTAGAAATTCTTTGGGACTTGATTATAAGTCTTTATTGGGTGTATTTATCCCATGATCATGGTAAAACATGACATTCTGAAATAATAATTATTTTTTAGTTTTCCCTATTACACCAAATATCCCTCAACATTAAGAGATGAACATTCTATGTGATGGTTATTGTTAGTATTGTGATTGATTATTGTATTCTACACTTGTATATATGTTATAAATATATAATTAATTGGTAATATATCATTATAGTCACCTATAATTCACACGTTGTGAATATTTCCGTGCCATGTAGGTGCATTTTACTATTTTTTTACTTGATGAGCCTATGTTGTTGAGTGATATTGTGATATTTATATTATGTTCTTTCTATTTTTTACCTTTGATTCAGTTCTTTATAGTTTCAATTCAGGAAGTCTATAGGCCCTCATTAGATGGAATGGGTAATTTACCATGTTAATCCACTAGATTATAGTTAAATGGTTGTCGATCTATGTGACAACGATTATGGGACATTATTCACATAGAATGGAAATCAATTTTAAATGAACCATGATATATGGAATAATCAAATTTAAATATGAAATGTGAATGTTTTCTTTCAAAATTAAATGGTTTCTACTAAATGATGAGCTGATACATATTGGACCCATTATCTACAAGAACCCATGTTATTTATACATTGGAATCACAAATATATGGAATTGTAATCATGTATTTGGGGTAGATTAATTCAGTTATAGGCCATTTTCCTTTCGTTTAGTATTTCTACATATCTAGATAAAGATTGTTTGGTGGAGTGTGCATGGAATTTTTAAACCAATTCTACCACGATGTTCTCGTAAAGTTCACTGGGAGTGTGTAGAAGACCATGCTCTAGAAATGGTGGGGCTTGATTAGCTAGTCATACCACCATGAGTGCCACTTGTGAAATTTCCTTTTGTACCTATTCTATTAAATGACACTTAGATTCATGATAGTTTCATAATTTTGTTGATGTTCATGTGTCGTGTTCCATGACATGCACCTACGATGGTTGTACAACCCCAATATTTTCTATAGCAACATCCGCCTACCCTCTCAAGGGATTAAGGTCCATAGGTTTCTCAATCCTGTCTTTTAAAGACCGGTAAAATTCAAGGAATTTTTTTTTTCTTAATTTTATTTGGGATTTTACAAGAACACAGTTTCTAACAGCACGTGATTCCGAGGCCCGGTGTGCCCGGAATCATTTTCCGAAGTTTGGCTCGGGTACGTTCAGTGAACGAATGAACGGGTTTTTCTATCTTTTGAACCGGTGCTCAGAATCGAATTCTGAGGGCACTGATGGAATCACAACATCGGTATTTTCTTAGAAACGCCTCTTCCGGAGTTGCGTTTTCTTGGGTGTGGTTTTTAATTTTTGGCGTTAAGTGAAAAAAATAAAATAAAGTGGTGCGAAAACTTTGTATTATTTTCTTCAAGCCACATAAAGCCACTTAAAGCTACTTAATCTAAGTTGAAGCATATAGGATGGAACCCACAATATTCTACCCTCTAGGTAGGATATTTGTGAGGTGGGTCCCGCATGAGCCCCACCATTTCTTTTCCCCTAAGAAACGCACCCGCGAAAACTCTTCTTTAATGAAAGTCAACTGCTGCATTTTCTAAAACTCTTAAACAGTCCTATTAAATGGAAAGTTAAGTCGTTACCATTAATTCGCTGAATTAATGGTTTGTTTCTTAACATGTTTTCAAACTGTTGGCATAATAATAAAATAAGACCAACAAACATTATTCTAGGGTGCGGTTTGTTGAGAGGATTTGGAGAAACTGTATCTTGATCCTCCTCCAAGAAGAACGCAAAGAACACGATGAACGCTGGCCTTCGACGAAAGGCGACGAAGAACGTCAAACCCTCGGAGATCGACGATGCGACACCGTGTACCGCGACGCTGTCGATTCTCCTCCCCCAACGTTCTTCTGTGGCGACCCTTCCCCAGGACAATCATTGATCAACACCGATTGAGATCGTCGATGCAACATCATATACCGTGATGACGCGATGCCCTTCTGCGTTGCGACGATCCTCTTATTCTGTGACTGTCAATTCCGCGAAGAACTCTCGTTCGACGACTACTACGAGGTAGGGGTTTTATTTGAGAATAATATTATTTTCCCATGGTTGTTTCCTTCTAAAACAAAGAACTCGGATCAAAGTTAAATTCTAATTTATTAAAATTGCGCCTTGTGATGTTTTCATGTGTTGATTATTATTTGTAGTTGTTATCACCTAATGCGGAGGGTGCGGGCCAAACAAACACGGCCCGACAACCCTCCGTTGTTTTTCATTGATGCGTGGTTTAACGATGTTTATGAAATGGGATCGGAATGGCTATTGGTGGCCTTCGAAGCAATTTTTGGATCCCGGGAGAGCTGTAGGCGCAAACCGCGGGCAAAACGGACCACCGGAGCGCGTCCGCTGGACCGCGGATGTTTCCGCCTGCGCGCCACGCCGGCAGCCGGAGGTGGCGGTCGGCAGCGGCCGGCCACTAGGAAGCGGAAGCGCCCGGCGCGCCACCGGGATGACCCGCCGCGGCTGAAGTCGCGGTGGCGAGGGCTAGTCTCGAGGCCGTGCGGGACAACAGGGAAGGGATGTGGCTTTGCGTCGCGTCCGGTGACACAGAGCGGCCCCCACACGGGGCCGTGGCTCTCCTTCACGTGGGGGTAGTGTACCCCCATCCGCGGCTCGACCATAACAGCCGAGCCCACCCACCGGCCAGGCCGGGTCACGCCCAGGCTGGGCCGCGCCGGCCGGGTCGACCCGGTTCGGGCCGACCCAGGGGGGTTGGGCCCGGTCGGTCCGGGCCCATACCCCCCGTTTTCGGACCTTTTCGGTCATTGGCCCGTATCTTGAGCTACGGACCTCCGATCGACGCACCGTCAGCGGCGATGCGATCCCTGGATTGAGGTGGTCGTTTCGGTATATTGCACTCAAGGTTTCGAAGTACTTTGTGTTTGGACGGGTTGGTTCATACACGAAACCAACCGGGCCCTCGGAGCGGAAACGCTTATAACCTGAGCTCCGGATGTCTGATTGACGTGTCGTCGAGTTTGTTGATTTCTTCTAAGTGAGATGGATCTTTTGGCATACTCTGCCCGAGGTTTGGATGCATATGGAGTATGGTCGGGTTGGTTTTGCCTTAAAAACCAACTGGGCCCCTGGGACGAAAAAGCCAACAACTCTCAGACCGGGCGTCTGATTGACGCGCCGTCTGCGACGTTGGGTTCCTGTTGATGATACGAAACTTTTGGATACATCAACTCTGGACTATGTGTCAGTTGATGTATCAGCCTCTCGGCTCGTGGAGCGGACCCTCCCGAACGAGCTTGCTGTGTGCGGGAACCCTAGAGCTGGCTGTGTTTGCGACTGCGACTGACGATGAAGACTATCGTACTGGAATCCTATGTGGGTTCGACGATGAAAACTATCGTACTAGAATCCTATGTGGGTTCGACGATGAAGACTATCGTACTCGAATCCTCTGTGGGTTCGACGATGAAGACTATCGTACATGAATCCTATGTGGGTTCGACGATGAAGAATATCGTACTGGAATCCTATGTGGGTTCGACGATGAAGACTATCATACTGGAATCCTATGTGGGTTCCACGATGAAGACTATCGTAATGTAATCCTATGTGGGTTTGATGATGAAGACTATCGTACTGGAATCCGATGTGGGTTCGACGATGAAGACAATTGTACCGGAATCCTCTGTGGGTTCAATGGCGATGACTACAATGCTTGTATCCTACGTGGGTCCCAGTAAGATGAATCAGTGACTACATCTGATCATGTCTCTTACATTACAAATGTTGTGTACCTATCTGAGCTGAATCCTGTGTTTCTTCCTATGTGGAATGTGATATACTATCCTGTGTGGGTTTACGTTTTTCTTTCCTGTGTGGATTTACGTTTTTCTTTCCTATGTGGACTGGGTTGTACTTGCGTTCGGATGTTGGAGCCGAACGGGAATTGATGACTTAGGTATATGTATGGGCATATACCTAAGAAATTTCGGATGTTACTTTGTGATAGTATCTTTCCTTTGTGGTTATCCTTTGTGGATTTTGGGATACTTTCGGGGGTCTCGGGGTCCCTACTGAGTAGCTTATACTCACCCCTGCATGGGCTATGCCCGCACTACGTTGTGTTGGTTGCCGACGACAGACAACGCTAATCGTGGTTGTGGCTTGCGGAGCAGGATGGTACCTGGAGGTGGACCACTAGGCGGGACGTACTCGGAGTGGTCGGATGAACCCGAGGAGTAGTGGAGGCTATCTGTACCCACCCTTCAGGTTGGATTTCCAGTGGACAGCTCGGCGTTGTGGCTTTTCTTTTCAGTTGGTGTTTTCCCTTCCAGTTGTACCATAATTTCAGTTTGGGTTTTCATACTGTCCCACTTACAATCCGCACTAACTGTTGTACTCAGTTTTAACTTAGTGTTTTACTTCTACTTCTTGTTTGCTCCATGGTGTTTGTTTACTTTACAAAGGCAATACCTTCCCTTTTTACTGGGATTTACGCCTTGGTGCTAGTCGCCAGCCCCTGGCCTACGGAAGGCGGGCTTGGGGTAGTCACGGAACAGGCCCCGAGGACGGGTCGTGACAAATTGGTATCAGAGGAGTTCGGTTCTATGGCATAACTTGGGACTCTGATATTTTTCTATGTAAAGCAATAATTTTAAGAGAATTGAGTGTGGTTATCAGTCCAGGGAGTCCAGTATTAGTGCAGAGGCCGACGTATCCATACACCAGGACCCTGACTTCTGATTTCCGACTTAATGAACTAAAACATTGATTGCATGGGTGTTTCAAGTTTTCTTTGTGTTTACTTTGTGTCCGCTCACTAGGTATACTGTTCTGACCATGGTGCACCTGTCTCTTTTCAGGATGGCCCCACGACGTCAGTCAGCTAGGGTTCCGATGTAGGCAGAGGTGTTGGAGAGTTTCCTCATCGAGCATGCACTAGCGGCAGGACCCTCCGCAAGGTGACCCGTTGCGGAGTCTTCTGGAACTGGCTGTCGACATGTGACGCAGATGTCCAAGCGGCCCAGAACTTCAGATGGGAAATCTTAGGGTGATGATTCGGTTGGGCGGGGCACATGAAAGAGAGCCATATACTCGAGGAGCAGGCAATGCTATGCATGCGGCGAGCAAACTCACATGGCTCGAGACTGCCTGACTCATCCTGCTGATGAACAACAGGCGGTAAAGGGACCTCCCAGGCAGAGGTTCGACCATGACGGTCCGCAGGGAGCAGGTGGGCGAGGCAGAGGAGCTGGCCGAGCAGCGGGTGGTGGATGACGCTTTGAGGCCTTTCCACCACCACCACCTGGGAGACCACCCCGACCGCAGGGAATAGGTGGACAGGGAAGAGATCAGCTTCGAGTAGCTGAGGCCTATGATCATGGAGCTTCGAGAGCAGATGGACAGGAGCGGGACAAGCTCCAGACTCGGAGACTTTTGTTCAAGTTGCTTGTAGCTCTATTGATGATTGTTTGATGTTGCTTTGTGTCTTTGTACTTTGAGATGCAGTAATAAAAAGACACTTTTCTTGTGGCGTTTACCTTCCTGTCCTCTCTTTTAGTTTTTACTAATAGGTTCCGTGTTAAAAACTATTGACTTGACCCTCACTTTGAGATACCTACTGGAGGAGACCCAGTGACCACACACTGATGCCGACTGTGTTACTCAACCCTTGGAGGATAGAGTAACAGTTGGATCTCTTGGTAGTAGCGTCGAGGCCTTACGACGTCATCCTTGGTATGGAATAGTATCATCCATGTCAGGATTGACTGTATTAGGCGAAAAACGTGGTTCATCTAGGGGATGAGACCAGATTTCTCTTCTCGGAAAAGAAGAAATCACAGCAGCTCTTGTAGGACCAGAATGGTCCAAGTCATCTAGGAGCGGAAGAGGACAACTCAGAGCCGGCAGAAGACTTTTGCTGACAAGAGGCAGAGGCCACTAGAGTTCGAGGATGGCAACCACGTCTTCTTGCGGGTCCCACCTCTACGCGAGTTATGGAATTTTGGCCGAGGCGGCAAGCTATCTCCGCACTTCATTGGACCATTCTAGGTCCTCAACGGGGTAGGCGAGGTGGATTACCGCTTGACACATCCACCTCGGTTGCACCAGGTGCACGATGTCTTCCACGTATCTTAGCTGAGGAGATACGTGCATGACCCGATGCATATCTTTGACCATGGGGAGCTATACATCGATCATGGGGAGACATTTGCGGAGGTCTCGGTGGAGATCAAGGATTGACAAAAGCGGGTCTTACATGGACGGTCGATTCCTCTAGTGCTCATCAGATGGCAGCACGGGAACCTCCAGGAGAGCACTTGGGAGTGGGAGGCTCAGATGCGTGCTCAGTACCCGCATTTGTTTCCCTAGTTTGTGTTGTATCTTTACGGGGAAGTAAAGCCCTGAGGTGGGAGTGATGTAAATACCCGTAAAATTAAAGGAATTTTTTTTTCATAATTTTCTTTGGGATTTTACAAGAACGCAGTTTCTGACGGCACGTGATTCCGAGGCTCGGTGTGCCCAGAATCATTTTCCGAAGTTTGGCTCGGGTACATTCAGTGACCGAACGAGCTGATTTTTCTAACTTTTGAACCGTTGCTTGGTATCGAATTCCGAGGGCACCGATGGAATCACAGCGCCGGTATTTTCTTAGAAACACCTCTTCCAGAGTTACATTTTCTTGGGTGTGGTTTTTAATTTTTGGTGCTAAGTGAAGAAAATAAAATAAAGTGGTGTGACAACTTTATTTTATTTCACATAAAGCCACTTAATTCCACTTAAAGATACATAATCTATGTTTAAGCGGATAGGGTAGAACCCAAAATATCCTACCCTCTAGGTAGGATATTTGTGAGGTGGGGACCGCATGAGCCCCACCGTTTCTTTTCCCCTAAGTAACGCACCCGCGGAAACTCCTCTTTAATGAAAGTCAACTGGTGCATTTTCTAAAACTCTTATATGCTCCTATTAAATGGACAGTTAAGTCGTTACCATTAATTCACCGAAGTAATGGTTCGTTTCTTAACATGTTTTCAAACTATTGGCATAATAATAAAATAATACCAACACACTTTCTTCTGGGGTGCGGTTTGTTGAGTGGATTTGGAGAAACTGTATCTTCATCCTCCTTCACGAAGAACAAAAAGAACGCGAAGAATGCCGGCCTTCGACGGAAGGCGATGAAGAAAGTCGAACCCTCGGAGATCGACGATGCGACGTCATGTACCGCGACACCGATGATTCTCCTCCCCTGACATTCTTCTGTAGCGATCCTTCCCCACGACAATCTTCGATCAACACAAGTTGAGATCGTTGACGTGACGCCGTATACCACGATGATGCGACGCCCTTCTGCGACGTGACGATCGTCTTCTTCCGTGACGGTCAATTCCGCGAAGAACTCTCGTTTGATGACTACTACGAGGTTGGGGTTTTATTTGAGAATAATATTATTTTCCCATGGTTGTTTCCTTCTAAAACAAAGAACCCGGATCAATTTTCAATTTTAATTTATTAAAATTGTGTCTTGTTATGTTTTCATGTGTTGATTATTATTCCCAGTTGTTATCACCTTAATCAGATGGTGAGGGCCAAACAAACACGGCCCGACAACCCTCCACAGTTTTTCGTTGATGCGTGGTTTAATGGCTTTTACGAAATGGGATCGGAATTTCAATTGGTGGCCTTCACAGCAACGTTCGGATCTCGGGAGAGCCGTAGGCGCAAACCGCGGGCAAAAAAGACCACCGGAGTGCGTCTGGTGGTCCGCAAAAGTTTCCGCCAGCGCGCCACTCTGGCATGGCGGTTCCGGCAGCCGGAGGTGGCGGCCGGCAGCGGGCAGCCACCAGGAAGCGGCGGCGCCCGGTGCGTCGCCGGGAAGACCCGCCGCGGCTGAAGCCGCGGTGGTGAGGGCCGGTCTCGTGGCCGTGCGGGACGACGGGGAAGGGACGCGGCCTTGCGCCGCGTCCGGTGACATGGAGCGGCCCCCACGCGGGGTCGCGGCTCTCCTTCACGTGGGGGCAGTTCACCCCCGCCCGCGGCTCGGCTGTAACAGCCGAGCCGACCCGCCGGCCGGGGCGAGTCGCGCCCAGGCCGGGCCGGGCCCCCCAGGTCAGGCAGAGCCGCGCTGGCTAGGTAGGACCCGGAACTGGGTTGGGTCGACCCAGTTTGGGCCGACCCAGGGGGGGTGGGCCGAGTCGGTCCGGGCCTATACCCCCCGTTTTCAGACCTTTTCGGGCTTTTGCCCATATCTTGAGATACAGATCTCCGATCGACGCCCCGTCAGCAGAGATGCGATCCTTGGATCGAGACGGTCGTTTCGGTATATCGCACTCAAGGTTTCGAAGTACATTGTGTTTGGTCGGGTTGGTTCGAACATGAAACCAACCGAGCCCTCGGAGCGGAAACGCTTATAACCTAAGCTCCGGACAACCGATTGACGTGACGTCGACTTTGTTGGATTACTCTAAGTGAGACGGATCTTTTGGCATACTCTGCCCAAGGTTTGGATGCAGGTGGAGTATGTTCAGGTTGGTTTTGCCTTAAAAACCAACAGGGCCCCTAGGACGAAAAATCCAATAACTCTTAGACCAGGCATCCGATTGACGCGCCGTCTGCGACGTTGAGTTCCTGTTGACGATACAGAACATTTTTATACATCAACTCTGGAATATGTGTCAGTAGATGTATCAGCCTCTCGGCTCGTGGAGCGGACCCTCCCGAACGAGCTCGCTATGTGCGGGAACCCTAGAGCTGGCTGTGTTTGCGACTGTGACTGACGATGAAGACTATCGTACTGGAATCCTATGTGGGTTCAATGATGAAGACTATAGTACTGGAATCCTATGTGTGTTCGACGATGAAGACTATCGTACTGGAATCTTATGTGGGTTCGACGATGAAGACTATCGTACTGGAATCCTATGTGGGTTTGAAGATGAAGACTATCGTACTGTAATCCAATGTGGGTTCGACGATGAAGACTATCGTACTGGAATCCTATGTGGGTTCGACGATGAAGACGATCGTACTGGAATCCTATGTGGGTTCGACGATGAAGACTATCGTACTAGAATCCTATGTGGGTTCGACGATGAAGACTATCGTACTGGAATCCTATGTGGGTTCGACGATGAAGACAATTGTACCGAAATCCTCTGTGGGTTCGATAGCGATGACTACAGTGCTTGTATCCTATGTGGGTCCCAGTAAGATGAATCAGTGACTACATCTGACCATCTCTCTTACTTTACAAATGTTGTGTACTTGTGTGAGTTGAATCCTGTGTTGCTTCCTATGTGGATTGTGATATGCTATCCTGTGTGGGTTTACGTTTTGCTTTCCTATGTGGATTTACGTTTTGCTTTCCTGTGTGGACTGGGTTGTACTTGGGTTCGGATGTTGGAGCCGAACGATAATTGATGACTGAGGTATATGTATCGGGATATAACTAAGCAATGTTGGATGTTACTTTATGATTGTATCTTTCCTTTTTGGTTATCCTTTTTGGATTCTGGGAGACCTTCGGGGGTCTCGGGGTCCCTACTGAGTAGCTTATACTCACCCATGCACGGGATATGCCCGCACTACATTGTGTTGGTTGCAGACGATGGAAAGTGCTGATCGTGGTTGTGGATTGTGGAGCAGGACGGTACCTGGAGGTGGAACAATGGGCGGGACGTACTCGGAGCAGTCGGCTAGACCCGAGGAGCAGTGGAGGCTATCTGCACCTACACTTCATGTGGGATTTCCAGTGGACAGCTCGGTGTTGCGGCTTTACTTTTCAGTTGCTGTTTTCCCTTCTAGTTGTACTTTACTTTCAGTTTGGGTTTGTATACCGGCCCACTTACTATCCGCACTTACTATTGTACTCTGTTTTTACTTAGTATTTTACTTCTACTGCTTGCTTGCACCGTGGTGTTTGTTTACTTTACAAAGGCAATGCCTTCCCTTTTTACCGGGATTTACGCCTTGGTGCTAGTCGCCAGCCCCTGGCCTATGGAAGGTGGGCTTGGGGTAGTCACGGCACGGGACCCGAGGAAGGGTCGTGACATGTCTAGAGGCTACCCTATCTATCTTTGAGAATATGGATATGTCTCTATAGAAGAGTGTCATTCTTATTACATACATTAAATGGGATTTGTCCCTGAGATGGTAGGATGTGACTAAATAGGATAGTCTATATTAGGGCATGCTATTCGAGGGTTTCCAAACTACATTCTATGAATATATATTTCCATTGATACTGATAAATGACTAGGTTAGAGTTTTCATGCATCTCAAGCATGGTAAAAAGTCATGCATGGATTATTAATTGAGTTTCACTATGTTAAAATTATATTCATCGCCAGATTCTTATTTGAAAATTCTTTGAGGATGGGATTCTAAATTCCATTAGTACCTAGGTTTATATCATTCACATACCTACATTTTCTAATATTGTCAATGAATATATTATAATTGATCCCCAATTGTGAAAATTTGACAATTTTGGGTATTTAGGATCAGTGAAAAGGACGTAAAATTGTTCTTTTAGTAGCCGGAGATGATCCCTTGAGTTTTCTCGATAGGGAAGTGGCAGCCAGAGTACTCACACCATTAGCTATATGTTTTATCATCAATGTGGATTATAGAAGAACCTAAAGTCTTAATGTGATATCGTCCCTCTAGAGTGTTTGTATTTTGGTCATATGGGCCATCTTCATACATTCCTTCAGGTCATCCCATCATTTTATAGTGGAATAGGATCTGGACTAGGACCACCAATAGTGGAATTTATCTTATGTTGTATCAGGTGGGGAGTTAGAGTATCAGCGAATATACTGGACAAGGATGAGGTCATGGTTGTGGTACCCATACATTAGATTATTATCATCACCAAAAGAGAAGTCGTGATCACTATAGTCAGTATATTAAATAGCGTCACAAATCAGGTCAATTTCATACACAATAGCTGATACATGAGGTTCATTATGCAGCACCATATAAAGAAATAAATACAATTCTACTATTCTTGACTATAATATCTTCTATACTTGATAAAGGTTTTTCATATTTCATCGAAAAATTATATTTTGGGGGATTTATTAAGATAAAAAAATAGAATTATTTTGGTGCAATGACACAAGATACACCATTGAATGTATATTCAGATGGCATACACTAATACATGGGTTATCCCCTTGATTTAAAAAATTAATATTTGTTGTGGGAGATAGTTTTTATTTAGAGGATAGGATTATAGTTCATTATATATATGTATGTTTTGGCTCTTTATCACCCATAGATAGTCTTATATAATTATAGGGTCTCATTTACATCACTAGTGGGTTGTAGGAATCTTCATAAGGGTGAGTGTAATGTTAAGGCTTCTAGATCGAGACCAGAGCACCAATAGAAATGTGGAATGACCACCCAGATTTACATTTTCTTCAAGGAGGACCAGTGTTTATATCTAGATGGGTTAACTCCAGTATTATATCATTTTAGCAATGTCTTTGTGATTAATTATTTGGATTACCTCCTAATAAGGAGGTATATTTTAAGATTGAGCTAATTCCGGGAGTGGCTGAAGCATCCCTTACTCCATACATGATTGAACATATTTTTCTCCAGGAGATAATGATGTATATAAGGGATCTAGATGCCAATGGTTTTATACATCCCAATACATCTTTCATGGGGTCCTCCCATTCTTTTTTAAAAGAAAAAAAATATGAGGACCTTGATTTGTTCATGGATTATATAATATTGAACTAGCTTATGGTTAATAACCAGTACCCACAACCTCGAATAGATTACTATTTTAACCAAATATGATGGTCTACATTTTTTTATAATATCTATCTAAGATTTGGCTATCATCATGTGGGATGTAATCCATCATACATATCTCATACTACTTTTTATATAAGGTATGTTTGGTATCGGTACCTTGTTATGTCCATTGGTCTTAAAAATGATTCCTTAATATACATAGATATGATGAAGAGGTTAGTACACTACTATCTATATTGATTTTTCATTTTTTTTCAGGAAATCCTTGTGTACTCTCTTACACATAGAGACAATTCTAAGAACTTTGAAATTTTTTTGAGTGCACTGAGGGAGAATCATCATTATTACAATATTTCTAAGTGACACTTCTAGATAAATGAATATCTGTTTCTGGGTCATATAATCATAGAATAATTAGTCTCTATTGACCTAGAGAGTGTGAGTAATTTGGTGTCTAGGGAGCTTACCAAAAATTTGTTTTGTAAATATACTTTCTTAGGGACACATGGATATTACTTGAATTTTATACAGGACTTATAAAGCATTTTACACCTCTTAATTGTATTAAAATATAGGATATCAAGATTCTAAGGCCACAAGAGTGTGATAAATCCTTTTATGATCTTAAAATATGTCTTTTCTCATAACATGTTATATTTATAACTAAGCCATTAAGAGTTTATATAGTCTTCTATGATGCATTAGGCATCAGTCTAAGAGCAGTGTCGACATAGGATGGTAGAGTTGTTGACTATGGATCTCATCTGTTGAGTCCATAAGAAAGAAAGTAACCAATGTACGACCATGAACTTGTAGCAATTACCCATTCCAATCCTTCCTTGAGAAAATATATGATGGTTGAGCAGTGTGTGGTGTACATAGAGCACCATAACCTCAGTTATATCATTATAGTTCATGACATGAACCTCATACATCAGTGATGTGTTGAATATCATTAGTCCATTGATTTCATGATTTTTTATATGTCAGGAAAAGTAAATTTGGAAGAATATGAACTGAATCAGAAACCTCATACAGATTTCATATGGTAAGCTAGAGATGAATGTAAATTAATGGAGATCCTCTCTAATTTCATCAATTATTTCTTGATAGTCATGTGTTGTATTATGTATCATTATTGATAGTTACCCATAAATTCCTTAATAAGGTGAAGAGTATGAAATTTTCAAACCCTTAAGGGTTGGTTATTCATGAGGGCTTTTAAAGAGATGATCTACCTCAAGATTGGTCTATAGATAGAGACGATACCCTGTGTATACATGGATGTTTCTTTGACCCAAGAGATATAAAAGAGAAATTGCAAAAAATTTCTCATGCATCTCAGTGGTCGTTTCATCAATGAATCTCTGAAATGTGTTAAGACATGTGATGACAATATTGGAGTCTAGGGGTAAATTTTTAGATAGCGAGATTCCTTACTTGCTGTTCCACCTTTCAGTAGGTGAATCATAGGCAATAATAACCTTTTGGCTTATGAAAACTTCTTCCAATCCCCAAAATGATGTGGGAATATTTTTCCATGGACGTTTTATTTGGTTTCATGGGGTCTCCTAGAGGTAGAAACCCTATGTGGGTAGTAATTGACCAATTGAAAAAATTGTCCATCTTCCATCAAATCTGTGATACTTTATTGGTTGATGAGATGTGAAGATTGTATTCCTATGAAATTTTCCTACTACATGGTGTACCTATTTACATTCTTTTATATTTGGATGATCATTTCAATCCATGGTTCTCACAAGGGTTTTGGATGGATATGGGTACACATGTGATTTTGAGAACACCCTTTCACCCTAAAACTGATAAAATGTTGGAATATATGATATAGGTTCAAGAATACATGATCAATCAATGGTTCATTGACTTAAGAAGTTCTTGGGAGAGGTATCCCCATTAGGTCCTCATCTCATGATGGAGATTTCAGAGTATGATTAACTAATCAATAATAATATGTCTAATGCTTTGTCTATCAAAAAAATAATATTTCAATCTTCATTGAACATCATTGGAGTTTTATTTCAAGGATCACGTTTTATTGTCGTTATTTCCCATGTTAGGGAACAGACAGATATAAAGGAAGCAGAAGCTATTATGTCACATTATTAGTCCATTTCAGATTTTGGAGTGATTCAAGCTCATAGCCTATCAGTTGACAATAACATAAATGTACCACTCCATGCATAACATCTCCCACATTTCATAGATTCACTAGTTCCATTGAACCATATCAGAAATTTCATTAAAAGGAAGATGAGCTAGATTATGATGGTTTGTTTGAAGAGTATACTATAAGAATCATACACCGGGGCATAAAGGATATTTGAAGATGGAATCTACTTCTTGTAAAGGTGTTATGGAAGCACAGCCGTTCACATGATTGGACATTGGATCAGGAGGCATATGTGCATGCCTAGTGGTCAAATATGTTCTAAGATAGTGTTTCCCAACCAATAGAATGTGAACATTAGGACATGTTCATTTTAAGGGGGAAGATTGTATGAACATTAATTTCACTCATGTATGGATCATATTGGATTTAGTCATGTTCATTATTTGGGACCAACCATGGATTCATAATGAGTTAGAGAGGTTTTAGTGGATTTATAGAGCTTGTTTAGATCTCAGAACACCATATAGTTTGAAATATTCACTGGTCAAATTGTTTATAGAAAACATGATAGCCATAGATCATGGTTTCCCCTACCCATGTGGTTCTAGATAGTTGGGTGTTATGTGGTGCATGATTTTCCCTAACTGTCTTCTTGGGTCCTAATAAATATTATAAAAACTATAGACAAGTTATAATTGTTATTTTGATTATTATTCCACAATTTCATTAACTGTACATCCTAAAAATGTTATAGTCCACCCCTATAGAATAAGAAGCACAATTCATGCATGGATACTCTAAACATGTGGCTAAATAGTGTGAGGATAGTTTTTGTGTCATTTTTTAAAAAAATATAGTTTTCTACATACCCAACCCTTCCTTAAATTTTCACTCTAGTGTAAAAACCCCATATTTGCCTCCTATAGAAGCCAAAAATCCAAATATGCTAGATTTTTTTTCCTGAGCTTCAATCTGTAGTATGTTTCTATATTTGTTTGTCATGTTGGATGCATATCAGTAACAACTTGATTCCTTTTTATCTATTTTCATTCTTTATTCTATTAATGATGATATTTAGATATAAGATTAAATTCCCTATTTTCTGGGTGTTTATCATTTCTGAAAATATCTTCCAATCCCGAACAAATTTAGTGCTGATAATGGATGAGGATAGTCATACAAGTACATGGTATGTGTTCAATGACAAAATTCTTGAGATTCCCTATATTATATATTCCCTTCTGTTTTCAATAATCTTATATGGTTTCACCTTTTTAATTAAAATTACATTCATATAGTCATTAAAAACATATTCAAAGACAGTCATTAAAAATTATATTCAATGTTGGTTGTTTCATCCACAACACTGACTACCCCATGTAGTTTGATTTCCATAATTTTGGTTTAATAGTTTGTTTGAACCATTTATATCCACTATTCCAGGGTGTGGCTTAAACCTACCAATTGATAAGCTAATTTAATTAAATAAATTTGGAAATGATGAATGCCTTTTTTCGTGTTTTTTCACATGTAATTCCTATGTTATCTTCTTCAATTTAAAAATTTTATATAAAATTGAATTATAATGTATATTGTATATATATAAAATATCCTATTTGATAATAAATGAATTGCACTGTGTTATGATGGTAAAACACTTTTTCATGTCTAATTAAAGTTATTCAAGTGATCCTTCTTAAGTGATTATGAGTTACAACGAATAAATTAAATGGTTTCATTCTCATAGACATATCACACTACTAAAAGGAAATGAATGAACCAAATGAACATAGTAAATTGTATGAAAATTACATTTTTATGTAAATAAATGAATAAATTATAATATTCATAGTGTATATGGCCCATGAAATTATTATAGGAGTTTTTAGACTTAATTTATCCCTTGTATTCCCAAGGAAATTTCTTCTGCTCCCATGGATTTCATTCTAATTCATGGATTCCAATTTCCAAGGGTGATACCCACCTTAGAATATGATCTAGTCTATCTGTGGATTCAAAGAATAACACCATATGATCCATCCAATCCTATTATAGGATTACCTGGATAATCTCACGGGCTTCATCATGGATTCTATAGTCATGAGATTCCTTGGATAAATCATTGGGCCTATCCATTGATTTTACCATCAATCCTTTTTCATTTTACATGGAATCTATTAGATTCATTATTTTGGAATTCATTGGAATATTTTTCTTGAATTACACTCTTACCCCTTATTCATGTTCCCTTATTTCCTGAGTCAGCTCATCCCCTAAGGACAAGGTTTACTTAGTTATGACCTTGGAATCTCATCATTATTAATATCATCATGATTCCTTGTTATTTCTTTGATCCATAATTATTATCAATTTAGTTTCGGTATTACCTCTCATAACCTTTTCACATTAACTAAAACTTAATTAATTAATTAACTGGTTAAATGGTCAGAGACCAGCTGAGGGATGAAGAGGGTACTTGTGTATTTACATTACTATACTTATTTACATTTTCATATGCATTATTATACACTATTATTGTATATATTACATGAATGTATATTATATACATCATTGTTGTTGGCTTATCCTAATTTATCTCACACCCAATCAAGCCCATCATTGGCACACGGGAAGACTAAAAGTATGAAAGTGTCGATAAATGGAAGTGTATCACATCCAAAACATGATTTCTTTCATTCTTATTATTGATATGGTTGCAGACGACTATGTTGGAGCCTAAAATGCTAGGGATAGTTTTTATATTCCTTTTTTCTACTTTGGAATAGCATGTATTTTCAGATTCTTTTTAACGATGATTACAAGATTTATAGATACAAGACATGCATCATCATATATTTTATTTCATTGTCATATGAACATGTAATAGGTTATTAACGTCTTCTTTTTATATGAATATTAAACTATTTATACTAGATCCACCATTTAGATTATGTTATCACATATGAATATTTTTCTAATATCGGGTAATGAGGGTGTAGTTTCCCCACTAACAAGCCTTACACCCTTTCTGCTAGTCGGTAGCCTTTTGAATTCAGGGAGATGTGCATCAAGCCATATGAGAAACTAAGATCAGGGAATCTCTGAGTAGAATCACGATACAATACATCATAGTAGAAATATTCATGAAATATTTCACTGCTTGATCAATGATTTGTCATGTTTTGTGGACTGAACCATCATTCACGGTGCGATACATGCTATTGTCAACTAAATAAACATGGGGAAGTATCATTTTGTGTAATCAAATGCATTAATTTGGCCAAAATAAGGAAAGTATTATGAATATTTCTTGGTCCTTATGTTTATTTTTTCTAAATTTAATGACATGATATATTACAATATATTTCCCTTATAAAAATATTTTATAAAATAATGAGTTTCAAAAAGTAAGAAAAAAATGAGAAAACATTTTTCCTATTTTGTATTAAAAAAATTATCATTAAAATTATGTCATTAAATAGTTTTTTAAATGATATTAATATTCTACAAAATAAAAATACATATATATATAGTGAAAAGGAATATAATAGCGGAAATCATCATTAAAGTCCCATTTTTCTATTCTTCGAATAAAGCCAGAAACAATAAAGATTTCTCAAGACTAATCACAAGATGAACTCATAGAATAATTTTGAGATATATCTTTATATGGAAGAAGTTTGTTCTTGTAGAAGTTTCCACAAGAAACACACAATATAAACCACCCCAAAAACTACAACCAAAGATTATTTATTAACTATGTATTACATGGAGATCCTTAGGGGTTACTCATCTAAAAACTAATATTATATCAATGTAAAATAAAATATTTATCTTAATATATATATATATATATATATATCATGATTTTCTACTATCTTTGAAATGTCATTTTAACTGAATTCAATTCAGAAAAAATATTTTCAATTGATAGAGTTTTTTAAAGGGTTTCTGTTTATTTTGAAAGAATAATATGAGTAAAAAATTATTAAATGAATTATATGATAACTCTATATTAATAGGTAATTTATATGAAAAGTAACTGTTAATATATAAACTAATTCATTCAGATAAAATAGTTTTTCTATGTATTTTATTTATTTAATAGAATATATAAATTATAAATATTATAATGTAAATTAGGAAAAATTAACTTCATATATTTATTTTTCATGTAAATGTTTACATAATATGGATTTTTATTCTAATATAATTTATTTTTAGATGAGGAAAATGAATGAAAATTTTTTACTAGAAAAATGACTTTTATTCCTTTCAGATTATATAAGTTTGAATGTAAAATTTATGAAATGTGTTTCACAGAAAAATATTTATTTTATTATAGAATTTATGTATTTTAAATAATTAAGTATATTTTAATATTTATTATTGATATTATATCACTGAAGTTATATTTTTATCAAAATTATTTTATTAAATTTTACTTATTTTATATTAATATTAATTTTTAGTACATTTAGTTGTTGAAAAATAAGAAAATAATTTAAATTTTATAATAATTATATAAAAATTATTTAATAAAGTACACATTACTTTTTATCAAAAAATATTTAGTTACCATATATAGGAACTAGTTATCATGGAAATGAAATAATGAAAAATGTAATAAATGAATGTGTAAAGGGATTGAAACATTTGTTAATTTTTTTTTGGGATTTCTCAACATTATGTCATCTAAACACAAAAGAAATCACTGATTTTCAAGCCACATTCATTTATATTGTATTCCAATTATTGAAATTGTATGGGTATTTGAAAAAAATTCCATCCATTTTCATTATCAAAACATGCTCTCTTCTCCCCAATTACCCACAATCCACTACCCACTATATATCATCTATATTCCATGTTGATCTATATTCAACACTATTATCCACCAAAATGTCGTATTGATCATTTCAAAAGTTTATCACCCAAGGACCAAACCCCCTTTTCAAAGGAGAAAATACATGAATTGATGTATAAATTCATACCGTGTATTTCTCTATTTATTTCTAAATGTTCATTCATATTAGTAAATATTCATTACAATTTGAAAATTATAACAACATTATCACATTTATAATGATAAATTATTATTAAAATTGTACATAAATCAACCGCCCCTTCCCAATTCCATTAGGGAAATAAAAAATGACATTTTTTTTTGTGTTTGGAGACTACCATCTCCAAAAAGATTCTGATTTCATTTTACATGAACACATTAGATGGATATTCTATATATTAAACTTAATAAATAAAAAATCTATATGTAAATTAATTTATATTATGTAATAATAAGACATATATTAATTTTCATTTAATGAAATAAAAATGAAATAGTTAACCCTATGTACATCTGGACTACTGTTTCCATGGAATAATTAAATTCAAATTTTTATTTGGAACTACCTAATATTTCAAGACATGATAATGTTTCTAATTGATAAATATTATTTGTTAGGTTTTCCTCTATTTTCTAGTTTGAGAAATTTAAATTCAAAGTATTGATATGATAATCAAATGATCATCATTAATCCAGTGATTCAAAACAATAATTTTCAGTGGAAAATAATTACTTCTTTTGTAATATTGTAAAATCCCTACCTTATTCACCTGAATTATTTATTATTATGATGTTTCACACTAATAAAAACTAAATTATACCACTAAGGTACATGTTTAATTATATTGTATCTAAATCACCTGATAATGATCTATTAATCAAGGAATCATTATGTTTGATACTATTTCAAAACCTATTTTATGAATGATTTGATAATAGGTCGTGGATGATTATCAAATTTTAGAAAATGATTTTATAAAATAAAAATATTAAAATAATATTTTTTAGTATTTTTTCTACACTGAACTAATGAATATTTAAATCATTAATTTATAAAGAATCTCTTGTTTCTTATGTAAATAACAGAAGCCTAATTTTTCTTCCATCATCAATGAGAAAGTGTGAAATACTCATCAAAATAATTGAATCATAAAAAATATTTGTTATTAATCCATTAAGACAAATTTAATGTAATTGAAATAATGATATTTTAAAAAATAATGAATTCTAATATGACTCTACTGAATCTAGTAAAAATAATCAAATCTATAAAATCCCAATGTCTCAGAAAAGTAAAAAACTAAAAAATATTCCTATAGATAACAATTTTAAATTATAATTATAAATATTATAGGTATGAATATGTATTTTTAATTGTATATTAAAACATTTATGACTATTTTACAATAGGATAGTGTGCATTAAACTATATGGGATTAAATTTAAGGGATATTTGTTTCTGAAATATTTTCATTAGGATTTAATCAATCCTCCATAAAAATTATCTTTAAGTAAATACCTATTCATAACTATTATGGTTTTATGTAGTATTTTCATATTATTTTCTAGTGAAATCATGCATGACAATTGTAACATACCTACCTAGGTCTACTATAGAGGCCACCTGATTCAGCCCATTAGAGTGAGGTATTTAAATATTAATGAAAAAAATTCATGTACATAATGAAATAAAACTATTTTTAAATATCTAATAAATGAGATAAATATGAAAACTTATTGGTGGGTTCTTAGAAAAATAACATTTTAACCTGAGAATAATGTAGTAAATGTGGGAAAATTTATTGTCTCTAGATATTTTAGTATTGTGTGAATATAAAAAATATTATTTGGGGTTATTTTTTTTATCGAAACAAAAAATAAATATAAGATATATGGAAATACTTTTAAGAAGAAATAGTTCTGACATGCATCAATCCCCCATTCACATATTGATGCGGTATTCATATCTTCTTTAACTACCCTCTTATCAATTAATTTTTTCGGATCTCATGTATCAAGAATTATTGTTTTCAAAAAGTAATTAATATAATTATTATAAAATATATCATTTCCTATATAGGTATTTTTATATTTCTATTTACACATATTTTACCCCCAATATTTTCTTTCTCATGCAATAGACATAATTCATTTGTCTTGTGTATGAACTTTCTGAATTAATTTGAATAAATTTGGAGCTTATCAAAATATACCTCCATTAAAACCATTTATATCAACACCAAATTCATCTTAGTATTTATAGATTATAATTTTTCAATAGGTAATAACATATTAATTTTCAGTGGCTAAGCCAATGATTTTTTTGTGCACCGTCACTGGATAACTACACAATGAAATTAAATTGATAACAGTCGGTCCATATTTACTTGAGGGTACTCTTCTATTTAATTATTTATCATATCTACCATTTATCATAGGGACACATGAATATTCATTGAATTATATAATTTCTATATGGTAAAACATTTTTTAATCATGATTATAAAAACCTATTTCGAATGTAGGGTCTATATGAATTATTTAAGTCATTGGATATGTTAAATGATCTATCTCAATATTTCTTTTAAATATGGGATGTTGAAGTGATTAATTGGATGTAAAACTTGGTCTATGACATTAATTATAGGCTTTTTCAAAATATTTCATGGGATGAAATATTGTTCACATGAGAAATCACTATCACAAGAATCATAAATTTTATTTTCCAGTCATTTTTTGGAAATTTCCAAGGGTTTTCTTCTAGTGGTGTTCAAGCTTCTTCGTACACTGGTTATTTATTCTCACCTCACAATAATAGCATTAGTTTTTCAATATATTTAGTTAATTAGATAGGAGGACTCTATATACTACGTTTTTACATTTTTTCATTCAAGACCACATGGGATCCAAAAAAAATTCACACTATTCTATGTTCTAGAGACCACATTCCCTTTTCTGACATAGTAGATTGCTCATGCTCTTTTTGAAGCTAATGAGAATCGTTTAAATAGACTTCTCATGTAGTGTGTGAATATCTGAAATGGGTCCAATTTCTTAACAAGGTTATCTTGTATTAGTATTTTTTTCGACTGTTGACTCAAAAAAATTGGTTGTCATTGAAGGCGGTGTCGTGAGAGAATATGATGACATGTTCATCCTTGAGGTGGAGGTGTATTAAAGAGGGGTTTGTCTCTATCATTACTGGGATACTCCAATCTTGTGTTCCTCACCAAGTATGCATTGAAGGATCTATGACCATCAAGAGATGTAAAATATCCAGTTCCATTAATTGTTGAATGTAATGAAGAGGCACATTTTCATAGGTAAAGCTTGTGGTATGTATGATTACCATGCATTACATATTCAGTGTAGAAATATATATATATATATATATATATATATATATATTGAAATGTGTCCAATTTATGTATTAATATCATGAGAGTTGTCGAACAGATATGTAAATTCTTCATGAAGTCATCAATTCTAGTCTTTTTGGATTTTTTTAGATCACAAACATAGTTTTCGGATCTCATGATATTAATTCGTAATGTAAAATAGGGTGTTGTTAGGTGGCATAGTGTCTATGGGTAGTTTCTACTATTACAATAAGGAATGGTCACTAGGATTACCATGATGTAGTATATTCAATAAGGGGGGATAATGCAGTTAGTACTTACAACAAGCCTAATGTTCATGGATGTCATAGTAACACTTGGTATTTTCAGTTTCCAATTCTCAAAAAACACACATCCTTTCTTGGTGCATTATTAAGATCCCACTAAAAATAATAATTTGATTCCAAATTTAAATCCAATGATATATTGATCAATTAATACCCAATTTAAATCCATTTTCCAATTATGTTTTAATTTATTAAATTAAAAAAACTATTGAAATAGTAATTAAACAACAATGGGTGTTATTTTCAATGATTAAAAAATAAAAATATTGAAACTATTCTCACACATCACTGAACCACACTATGAATATTTCACACTGGAGAAATTTATCCATGAATTGATTCTAAATTCCATCCTTCCCAAATCATTATATAAAATCTATAGTTAAAACAAAACATAGGTACAACCATTATTCATCTAATCATACCTCATTTATGAAATTATTTACATTATTACATTAATTTAATAAATGTATTAGTTTTGGAGTACATTGAATAGAATTTAGTGGAATCATTATTTTATCAAAAATCACATCCATTCATTCCTCTTTCATATTTTTCAAAAAACCATTGTTTGATTATCCATGTAGATGAGACAATATGAATGAACCTGATATAAGTCTTGTGCCCCTCTCTCTATGGGTATAATAATCACCTCCCCTAAAAGGAATCCTTTTTGAAAAGGTCCCTTTTATAAATTATTTCTCTTAAACATATTTTTTTGAAAATAACAATGCATTGCACTAACAAAAATGGATTTATTCAATTATAGTTACACTAAAAGTTCCCCTTCTCTCAAATATCCTTTTTCGGTTAGGAATAAACCATTTTTTTAAGTTTAATGAAATTATATAATTTACATTCAATATGGTTCATTAAGGTATTCTATGTTACTTATATAATGTTAAATTTAGATCATGTTCAATAATTATATTATCTTAATGTTACATAATTTATTCCACCTAGTTCTATTCACATATTCCCCATCCCTTAATTCTATTATTAAAATTTCCATAATCCTATTATCAACTTACTAAGCAATCACATTAGTCTCATAGTGTCAAAACCAATGAATCTCATTAACATTATCATGATATTTTTAATTTAGATACTGTAGAAATAATGTTCATGAAATAGGTTGAAAATTTATATTATATATCTTTAAAGATTTAATATTTACAAGAAGATTTATATATAGATATTATTTGATCTCTTCTAATGAATCAGGATTTTAATTTTGTTCCAACTAAATTTTAATAGGAATTTGGTTTATGATAAGATGGTTAGATTGAAATCAATGGATATGCTTAAATAATGTGAGGATACAACCTATATTTTGTTATTTCATAGTAAAAGGAAGGATATTATACTCCTCCATTGGTTCAATCGAAAAAGTTTCCTTATATTCATCAATTTATTTCTTTATTAAATAAATGGATGTTTCAAATCCCATCATTATTATTAAATTCACTAAAAAGGGTAATATTATTTATGTATAAGGTTTAGTCCATTTGGAATAATGCTTACATGGGAAAAGTTTCATCCTCAATGATAATTGAAGCACTTTATCTCTATATAGTGATTCTCCCCTCTTGATCAACTTATCATTGGAACATTTGGTATTGTACTTGTACTATAGTGAGTTATCATATTATTCTCTACATAATTCCAGAAGATCCATTAGTAAAAATTTCATACTTTATATATCATTATTAAACTCTAGTATTACATGTTTGATATTTTTATAATTATTGTGTACAAGCACAATTGGGAAGTGACAATTTTTAACATAAACAATTCAGTATGGATACACACCTAGTGGAAACTTATAGGTAGTGATTTATTACCATAGTGCATATTCTTGCATCTAATTCAAATCCTTTTGGCATTGTTTTTTCTTCTAAGATATTGTTTACTTATCGATTCAATACATCATCCAGACCATTCATTTGTGTGTTACAGGTTGCTGACATTCTATAGTTTACTCTCCATCATCTCATGATGGATTCCATTTTGTTATAACAAAAAGTGTTTTCTTGGACACTGATCAATGATCTGGGTTATCATAAACTAAAAAATTAGTTTTTATTTAAGAAATTAGAATATAATATTAAGGTCCTCTATTGGAGAATATTTATATTTAATCAATGTAGATATATAATCTACTATAAACAACATATAGTAAAATCCAAATTATATAGATATGAGACCCATGAATTCAATTCCATAAAAAAAATTTCAAAAAAAATTGTTTCTATAGAATTTATTACCATTAGAAAATTTTACATGTTAACATTAATTTTGGCCAATTTAAAAAAGAGGTATATTTACTTTAAATGGTATGCCAAAAAATCCAACATCCAAAATTTTCTTAGTAGTTCAATGAGTACCAAAATAGAATCCATGTTCAATTGTGTTGAAAATTAAAAGAACATAATTAATTACTTCCTTAGAAATACACCTTCTAAATAGTTTATTATTACTTTTTTTTATAAAAATGTGTGTCTATACAAATATAATGTTTTTATTTTATCATTAATTTAGATGCTTGGTTCTATGATAAGAAAGAAGATACCTTGTAGATGACTTATCAAATCACTATATTATCATACAATTAAACTATGGTCAGAACATTGAATTGATCAATAGGGAATGAACCATTGAGGCTACTATTTGGAATAGGTTTTAACTCATAATTTTGAGGTATTATTCTAATATTTTAATCCACATTAATTTCATTTCATTTATTATCATTAATCTCAATGTGACACTCTTATAGAAAGAAAAATATTATAATTCAGGGAATTACCTATGCATAATTGATCAAATATGAGAAAGATTCATGATTAGAATAAACAATTCCCATGCTCCATAAGTGTTAAGAATGAAATTTTCCCAAATATATAATAATATATAATAAGTCTTTTTTATTTTTTTGTCAATTATCTGAGAGGTTTCCTTGATTTGTAATATGTACCCTACCACTTGTGTAATCCTATTATTATTTTAGGGTATTATAAACCCCAAAAATCTATTGGGTGTATCACATAGTATCTTCATGGGGTGACTCATGTTTGGTAGAAAAATTGTGGGGATAGTGGTTAAAATAATATCAATTAATAAAATATTTTCCTATATGTTCTTTTGAGATATTTATTCAGAGAGAAATAATGTTTTTTAATGTCCCGACAAAACCATCTATAAAATCCAAATTAGAATAGAAAGGTTATAATGTACCTAAAATTTCTAGCATATAGTATTATGTAAATGATATAAATTCTGGTTTTATCAGCATCAATTCTTTCATTTGAAATTAAATTTACTAGGACATTCCATTTTTAATCCCAAAAATGGAATTTTTCAAAATTCATAACCAGTTGTTTCTCAATACATCTTTGTAAAAATGTAACGTCCCAGATCCGGGTGCCACACAATGGGTGCCCCAAATCCAATTGGTCACATGACCTCAATCGCATTTCCCCAAATTACAGAGGCTGTAGGCTAGCAACGAGGGTCAAATAATGATATTGGAGAATATATTTCCTCATTTTTCAAAGTGTAGCGTAGCGGAGAAGATAAATAACATAAAAAAGCAGAAACCGTATACAATATACAACTGAAATGGAAAACTGATGTAAAAGGAAACCAGTAGTCACATATATATTAAGATTCAGCATGTCACTATTCTATGAAAACAACCAAAACAGGATACACTGCAATACAATACAATACAACTCAAGTACAAGGTACATCCAAAATGAAAAAAAATAGTGATATAGGAGCTCAGCAGCATCGCAAGCCTATGCTAGGTCCCATGCTCTCCTTCTCCTCTACAACAATCATGTACCTGTATAGGGACCCTTACTCTTATCGACACCTGCTGCAATATAGTCTATTTGGGATGAAGACATGACCCACACAGGGTGTGAGAAAGAAATCCCAGTAGGCAACCACCAAAAGCCTGTGCCCAACTATCAGTGAAAATGTGCAACAATAGTGTGCAGTAGTAAATGAAATAAACTAAGCAGTACTAAAAAGTAACTAACTCCACCTGTTATATTGTGATTTTAATATTCATATAACCATGCCAAGATGGTTATATAACGTGGAAGGTATAACATATGAAAATAACCACGGTGAACATTCATGATGACATTGTCCTCAGACATACAACCACACCCTCAGGTAATCAGAGTCAAAACCTCTAGGTAATTGCCCACTGGAAAAATAGATATTTCCCTCAGGTGTATGAAGTGTCCCCCTTAGGCACAGAATCTACTACCCTCAGGCATGAAAGGAGTTTCCCTCAGGATAAATATATAAGGAGCCAGCCTTAAACCTTACTTAATCTTGAGTTATTACAAGATTACACATTGAGGATCTTTTCGGGTTTAGAGTTTTAGAGAATCAGATAATAAAACATGCATTACATTCAACATATAAACAAAGTGGTTACATAAATATAGTATTATTCTTTCCCATCAATGGAAACATATTTAAAATAAAACATGGATTATTTCTTAACACTTCCTTGACACTATCATCATATCATGTACCTTTCCCTTGACCTGTGAAAAACATTTCAAAAAACATGGGATGAGCATAAAAAGCTCAGTAAGGGATATAAAAATTTGGAAAGGAAACATGGGTACATATATACATAAGAATGAAATCATACTTTACCCATAAAACATAAGCACTTTAACATACCTCATCAAATCATGAATATATCATAAAAATCATAAGACATAAAGGTAACTGGATGAATTCATAACATTCTTACGTAGGGAGTAACCCTCTTGGTTACGTTTGGAATACCGATCACAATATATTCCTTAAATCTCTTCGGAGAAACCTTAAAGTTTCACTCCTTTGCGTTACCCAATGCATTGGAGAGCTATATCGTGCTCACCCACCCTTAGTTTATCATGAAACCACCCGTCTTCATAATAATGCCCAAGAACCTCAACATAATCGTATCACATAAAACATTCATAAAGGAAACATAGAATTTCCACCTTTCAATCACAAGATATCAATACAACACATTGATATAAAAAGATTATGAAAACCATTTTCAATACCAAAATAAAAGAAAAGTAAAACATGGTATTTATTTTTCTTTTAAAAAAAAGGTATGGCTTGTAGAGGAAGCCGAAACTCAAATAATGGTCACAGCGACGGAGAAGTCTTTGTCGCCGCATACGTACGACAAAAACATTCCCTTTTTTCATTTAGTAAACGCTTCGTATAAAAAAGATTCCTTTATAATAATCGTAAAAGTCAATGGGGTTTATACACCATATAAAAGAAGGTTGTGTATAAAACAAAATATTCCTCAATGAAAGGAAATTGAGACGAAGTCCCATACCTCGGGTCCGACTTGACTCGATCGTTCTTTAATGTCCTGAATAATAACCATGAGTTAATTTATACATGCTTAAGAACCTTTTTTAATTTCATTATTCCTTTTATATCACTTATTTCCATGTCATGAACACTATGTAATTATTTAAGTTAATAATGGTCGTTTTAACGATCATTGGTACTTGAGTCAAAAATAAACCCTTTATAATTACAAGTTGTTCATGTATCCATTATATCCAGAATTATAATCATGATGTATATATCATATATATCCAGTATATACATGCATTTATAATATTACATAATCATTTAGAGGTAAGAAATGAAATGCACCATTAACGGAGACGGTAAGCCGTACCTACGCATGAATGCTACTTTCATTTCTATTTCGTATTTTATAGAATGGAATCATAATGATATAAAGGTATATTATAATTCCATTATAATATCATATATAATATCATAGTTCCATCCTTTATACATCCCACATATGGTATTTAACGAATCAAATCACTTTGAGGGGGCGGTAGTCCGCACTTCCTTAAATGAAGATATCGCGTTTACACATAATGGAAACCAGAAAGGTATGCCCAAAATGAAAAATACATAAGCTTAAGGAAAACATAAACATATTATATATCATATATAAATACAGTGACATCTTAATGGCCACCTTTTAAGGTGTTAAAAGAATGTTGAACAATCATCATTTCGGGAGGCATAAATTCACCATCCACGGAAACAGTATGTCCTTTAACCATTAGATGTAGGTGTTTGTAAGTGTAGCTCGAATACTTCTTATAACAACATCCTAGTATATTTAAGATACTGGAGTTGTTATAAAAAATTAATAAAAAGTGTTTAGGGGGCTGGAGAAGCAAAATAAAACAAAAGGACTCAAGTGAAGACATTACCTTAAAATCGAGTAACTCCCTTTGGTTTGAGCTCAAAGGCTTCCTTGGGAAGACTTCTTCCCAATGTGAGGCTTCAAGAAGTAATAGAGGGATGTGGAGAGACAAAATGGGCAGGTTTTGGCCGAGACAAAGGCTTTGGGAGTGTGGGTAATGAGGTAGAGTTGGGGGCCTTTTATACGAGGAGAGGAGGGGCACTCTTGGAAAGTAAAGAAATGATACTTTATTTGAAAATGATTTTCTGATTCAAAAGGTCCCACATTGATATAATTCGAGGGTAAGATGATCAGGGTTCGAAATCCACCCATCCAATATGTTTTAGACATGTTTAGGTCATATATTTTACATTATAATTTCATTTTATTTAAATCCTTTATTAATGAGGTAATCGCTGCATCATCATGATGTCATAAATAATTCAATTTATTTAAAGTCTAAAAATTATGAAAAAACTACTATGATGTAGAAAATATTTTTATCTTTCAAATTAATATTTATAGTCCAAAATATCATTTATGTAGACAAAATTAAAAATATTTTACTTAGGTGATACATTTTTTGTCACATTTAACATTCTTTAAAAATAAAAAGATAAAAAGTCACTTTCTCACAAAATTGATTCCATGGGGCCCCCAAGTTTGGCACAAGGCATCCCATGGTCGGCCATGAAACAACCCGTAGCCTAAGGACACATGTTGTGGTCTTTTTGTATTATTATGATATCATTTTATTATCTTTAACTACATGATTACCCATTAATCAAGATAATTAAAGATAATTACCATCGTTACTATTCATAATGTCCAAAAATAAAAGATTCTTAGTTACATAATTTGGACCATCGGATTCCAAATATTTAATCCATTTTAAGAAATTACAAACATAGAAATTGCAATAATTGATTTAAAAATAAATCCAGTTGTCAAAAGAAATAGCGGGTTTTTTTGAAACCATATCTATGAAAAGATTGCCATTAGTTTATGACCCATTCCAAAGTGAAATTAATACTAATGACCACCATTGTATTAAATGGTAAAAATATATTCAGATTACACTTTAAGACCAATTAAAATGATAATCTAACCATATAATTAAATTAAATGAAAAAGCAGTTTTGATGTAAAATACAGTATTTTTTTCACTATTCATTAAAAAATGAACATTGTCAGAAAAATACCAAAAATTTATCCAATGTAAATTTCAATGTCCAAATCATACTGAATATGTTTATTTTGACAATTATAGATTATAAAATTGTCAAAATTTTGATTTAAAAAGGGTTTTCCATCAAAAGGCAGTAAAACAATCTTTTAAGAATATTAGTGTATTCCATGCATAAGATTGTATTAATTTTCATTTTAAGCCTCTAAAAAACTATCTTAATCATTAATAGACATAGATAAATATATCTATTATTCATTACTTACTTGGGATGTTACATCCTTCCCCCCTTTTAGAAAATTGTGTCCCCGTAATTTATTTACTTATTGAATAAATGGGGGTACTTATCCCTCATTGCATTTTCAGATTCCCATGTTGCCTCTTCCATCATGTGGTTTTTTCACAAAACCTTTACCAGATTAATCACCTTATTTAGTAACACTTGCTCCCTGTGGTCAAGAATCTGGACTAGTTGTTCCTCATAAGATAGGTTCTCTTCCAGCTGAACTACCTCTGGACTCAAAACATGAGATGGATCTGGCATATACTTTCTCAACATCAAAACATGAAAAAAATTGTGTACCTGAGATAAACTCGGAGGTAAAGCCACCCTGTATGCAACTGATCCAACTCTCTCCAGAATTTCATATTGTCCAATGAACATTGTACTCAGCTTTCCTTTCTTACCAAATCTCATCACACTTTTCCATGGTGAGAATTTGAGAAAAACATGATCACCTACCTCAAAAGTTAGATCCTTCCTCCTGTTGTCTGCATAACTTTTATGCCTACTCTGAGCTGTTCTCATGTGTTTCTGAATCAGCTGAACTTTTTCTGCCATCTCTTCTACCAATTCAAGTCCCATCAACTTCCTTTCACCCACTTCATCCCAGAAATCTAGAGTTCGACACCGCTTCCCATATAACGCCTCAAATGGTGACATCTGTGTACTGGAATGAAAACGATTATTATATGAAAATTCAACCAAAGAATGATGTTGGTCCCAAAATCCCTGATAATCCATCGAACAAGCTCGTATCATATCCTCCAAGGTCTGAATTGATCATTCTGACTACCAATTTGATTGAGGATGAAATGTTGTACTAAAATTTAATTCAGTACCCAACGACTTCTGAAGGCCTTTCCAAAAGTTAGAAGTGAACCTGGGATCACGATCAGATACAATGGAGAGGGGAACTCCATGTAACCAGACTATCTCTTTAAGATACAAATGGGAAAGTTGATCTAGGGAAAAAGTATCTCGTATAATAAGGAAATGAGAAGATTTAGTCAAGCGATCAACAATAACCCAGATTGCATTATTACCTCGAGATGTCTTTGGTAATACCACAACAAAGTCCATGGATATATTCTCTCATTTCCACTCTGGCACTAGTAAAGGCTGAAGCATCCCTTCCGGTAACTGTCGCGCTGCTTTAACCTGTTGACATGTCAAACACTTCACAGTAAAATTATCAATATCTCTTTTCATTCCATCCCACCAGTAATACTCCCGCAGATCTCTGTACATCTTAGTACTGCCAGGATGAACTGAAAACGGAGAACTATGAGTTTCACATAACAGCTCTCTCTTCAACTGTGAATCACAAGGCACACACAATCTCTTCCCAAATCTCAAAACACAATCAATATCAATGTTGAATTCAGGCAACTTACCTTTCTGAAACAGCTCTACCTTTTCCTGCAACTCACTGTCTTGCTTCTATGCTTGTTTGATTCTATCTGATAGAGACGATCTCACTGATACCTGAAACAAAATAGAAGAACTTCCTGCACCAAAAACTTCTATTCCAAAGTTCATCAAATCCTTAACCAAAGGATCACGTTCCAAATGCAACATTGCTAATGAAGCATTACTTTTTCGACTCAAAGCATTAGCCACATTATTTTCTTTTCCCAGATGGTAATGAATTGTACAATCAAAGTCCTTGATTAATTCTAGCCATCTCCTATGTCTCATGTTTAACTCTTTCTTAGTGAATATATACTTTAAACTGTTGTGATCAGTATATATTTCACACATTACTCCATACAAATGATGCCTCCAAATTTTTAAAGTGAAAACAACAGCAGCTAATTCCAAATCATGTGTAGGGTAATTTACCTCATGAGTTTTCAACTGTCATGAAGCGTAAGCAATTACCTGATCATTCTGCATTAGGACGCAACAAAGTCCTTTCAATGAAGGATCACTGTATATAACAAACTCACCATTCCTGGAAGGTAGTACCAAAACCGGAGCATTCACCAATCTTATTTTCAATTCCTGAAAACAATCATCACATTTTTTTTCCAGATAAACTTAACGCCCTTCCGAGTTAGCTTAGTCATTGTACTAGATAACCGTGAAAAATTTCTATCCAACCTTCGGTAATAGCCTGCCAAACCAAGGAAGCTATGAATCTCTGTTACATTTGTGGGTCTTGGCCAGTCTTCCACAACTTTTTTTTGCAGGATCAACAGTTATCCCATCTTTAGAAATAATGTGACCAAGGAAAGAAATTTGTTGCAACCAAAACTCACACATTATGAATTTTCCATACAGTTTCTTTTCTTTTAAGGTTTGGAAGATAACCCTTAAATTCCTTTCATGCTCCTCTTTACTTTTAGAAAACACCAAAATATCATCAATGAAAACCACCACAAACTTATCCAAGAACTCATGGAAAAGTCTATTCATTATGTCCATGAATACAACAGGTTCATTGGTTAGACCAAAAGGCATTACTACAAATTCATAATGGCCATATCTTGTACGGAACTCGGTCTTCGGAACATCTGCTTCATTTACCTTCAGCTGATGGTACCCTGATCTCAAGTCAATCTTTGAAAAATACTGAGCTCCCTAGAGCTGATTAAACAAATCATCGATATGGGGCAAAGGATATTTTTTCTTAACAGTGATGTTATTCAAGGCTCTATAATCAATGTGAAGTCTCATTGAACCATATTTCTTTTTAACACATAAAACAGGACCACCCCATGGTGATGTTCTAGGTCGAATAAAACCTTTCTCTAATAAATCATTCAATTGCTCCTTCAACTCTAAAAGTTCAATTTGAGCCATTTGATAAGGGGGTTTCAAAATTGGCTTATCATCAGGAACTAAGTCAACAGTAAACTCAACTTCCCAATCTTGTATTATTCTAGGAAACTCATCAGGAAAAACATCAGGATACTCATTTACCAATGGCACATCATTAATCTGAACAGTTCCTTTATTTTCAACCATGTGTGTAAGGTAACATTCATTTCCATATTTTACAAGTTTCTTGGCCTCTTGATAGGTTATCAATAGTAAGGGTTTATTCTTGTACAAAAACTGAATGTCTTTTTGAAAAGAAACTTATTTAGCTCTACAGTCAATCTTAGCATGGTAAATAGAGAGCCAATCCATACCCAGGATAACATCAAACTCTACTAGAGGTAGAACAATAAGGTTTGCAAATAGGTTCTTTCCACAGATAAGGATAGGAAGATTCTTATAAATTCTTTTTGCCTCAACATTTCCCCCAGGTGTTTTTACCAAAATTTCAGGAGTCATTTCTTGATATGGTATTCCCATTTTACTAGAAAAGGTTTCAGAGATGAAAGAATGTGTAGACCCCGAATCAAACAACACACTGTAATAATCTGAAAAAACAAACAAAGTACCTGATACAACTTCATTTGATGGCCCGACATCCGCTGAAGTAGTTGCAAAGGATTTCACCACCCCTTTATTCTTGTAGTCTAACTGATTCCCGTCACTGAAGCTCTTTGTCGGACACACGTTTGCATAGTGACCCATCTCATTGCACTTAAAACATTTCACTAACAATAAATCAAATTTGTACTTACCATCACCTTGATCTTTTTCAGTGCAATCACGAGCCTTATGTCCCATCTTACAACATCGGTAGCACTTTCCAGAATTCAGAAGAAATTCCCCATCATGCCTTTTGCCACATTTATCACAAACTGGAAACTGAGATTTCTTACCATCAGACTTTTTTGAAGAAATATTCCCTTTCTCCTGCCACCTTGGTCTCTTCTTCTATTGGTTGTTATAGAACACTTGATCATCGGCAAACTCCATTTCCACCTTCTCAGCACATCGAGCAAGCTTTTCATACATTTAAACTCACAAGAAGATAATGCCCTTCGATATTTTGGCTTTAATCCTGAGTAAAAACGATTCATTTTACTATCAAGGTCTCAAAAAAAATTTGGAGAATATCTTGCCAATCGAGTGAACCTTTCTTCATAGGTAGCCACTGAGTCTTCCTCTTGCCTCAATTCCAAGAATTGTTTTTCCATCCTAAGTTGAACAACCTTAGGAAAATACTTTTTAAGAAACATACCTTTGAATTCATCCCAGTTGAGAGCATCAATCTCATCAGTTTCCCTGATATTTTTAACCATCGACCACCATTGATCTGCTTCACCCTCCAAACGGTAAATAGCAAGACTAACCTTTTGATTGTCTGAACACCCCATGTCATCGAAAATCTTTTCCAGTGCTTTAATTCACCCTTCAGCTAGCACAGGGTCAGATGATCCTCTGAATGATGGGGGATGTTGCCTCATGAAATGTTCAACCACTGACATGTTCCTCTGCGGTTGATCTGGCTGATCTGGTGCATGGATACCACCGCCATTTATCGCTTGAGTCAACTGCGCCATTACCGCAACAAACTATTCAGTTCCAATTCCGACCATCTCAGGATGCTGATTTGGAAGGTTATTTCCTTCTGCATGCCTTCCTAGTACTGCTTCCCTATTTCCTTTGCAGAAAACCATTTTGAACAAACATGTCTTAGATGAAGCAACATGGTAATCTTCAAATACTATATCACTTCAATTTGACCATAAAAAAATATTTTTGGATAAACATTTAATAGAATTCTAACTCTTAAAGTTATCTATACCGACCCCTGATACCAACTATAAGGACCCAGCCTTAAACCTTACTTAATCTTGAGTTATTACAAGATTACACATTGAGGATCTTTTCGGGTTTAGAGTTTTAGATAATTAGATCATAAAACTTGCATTACATTCCACATATAAACAAAATGGTTACATAAAGATAGTATTTTTCTTTCCCATCAATGGAAACATATTTACAATAAAACAAGGATTCTTTCTTGACACTTCCTTGACACTATCATCATATCATGTACCTTTCCCTTGACCTGTGAAAAAAATTTCAAAAAACTTGGGATGAGCATAAAAAACTCAGTAAGGGATATAAAAATATGGAAAGGAAACATGGGTACATATATACATAATAATTAAATCATACTTTACCCATAAAACATAAGCACTTTTTCATACCTCATCATATCATGAATAAATCATAAAAATCATAATACATACAGGTAACTTGAGGCATTCATAACATTCTTACGTAGGCAGTAACCCTCTTGGTTATGTTTGGAATACCCATCATAGTATATTCCCTAAATTTTTTCGGAGAAACCATAATGTTTCACTCCTTTGCATTACCCAATACATTGGAAATCTATATCGGGCTCACCCGCCATTAGTTTATCACAGAACCAACCGTATTTATAGTAATGCCCAAGAACCTCAACATAATCGTATCACATAAAACATGCATAAAGGAAACATAACATTTCCACCTTTCAATCACAAGATATCAATACAACACATTGATATAAAAAAATTATAGAAACCATTTTCAATACAAAAATAAAAGAAAAGTAAAACATGGTATTTATTTTTCTTTTAAAAAAATGGTATGGCTTGTAGAGGAAGCCGAAACTGAAATAATGGTCATGGCGGCAGAGAAGTCGTTGTCGCCACATACGTACGACGAAAACATTCCCTTTTGTCGTTTAGTAAACAATTCATATAAAAAATATTTCTTTTGAATAATCATAAAAGTCAAAGGGGTTTATAAACCATATAAAAGAAGGTTGTGTATAAAACAAAATATGCCTCAATGAAAGGAGATTGAGACGAAGTCCCATACCTCGGGTCCGACTTGACTCGATCATTCTTTAATGTCCTGAATAATAAACGTGAGTTAATTTCTACTTTCATAAGAACCTTTTTCAAGTTCATTATTCCTTTTATATCACTTATTTCAATGTCACGAACACTATAATTATTTAAGTTAATAAAGGACATTTTAACGATCATTGGTAATTGAGTCAAAAATAAACCCTTTATAATTACAAGTTGTTCATGTATCCATTATATCCATAATTATAATCATGATGTATATATCATATATATTCAGTATATACATGCATTTATAATATTACATAATCATTTAGAGGTAAGAAATGAAATGCACCGTTCATGGAGACGGTAAGCCGTACGTACGCATGAACGCTACTTTCATTTCTATTTCATATTTTATAGAATGGAATAATAATGATATAAAGTTATATTATAATTCTAGTATAATATCATATATAATATCATAGTTCCATCCTTTATTCGTCCCACATATTTTATTTAACAAATCAAATCACTTTGAGGGGGTGGTAGTCCGCACTTCCATAAATGAAGATATCGCGTTTACCCATAATGGAAACCATAAAGTTATGCCCAAAATGAAAAATACAGAAGCTTAAGGAAAACATAAACATATTATATATCATACATAAATATATTGATATCTTAATGGCCACCTTTGAAGGTGTTAAAAGAATGTTGAACAATCATCATTTCGGGAGGCATAAATTCACCATCCACGAAAACAGTATGTCCTTTAACCATTAGATGTAGGTGTGTGTAAGTGTATATCGAATCCTCCTTATAAAAAAATCCTAGTATATTTAAGATAATGGATTTGTTACAAATGAAATTAATAAAAAGAGTTTAGGGGGATGGAGATGCAAAATAAAACAAAAGGACTCAAGTGAAGACATTACCTTAAAATCGGGTAACTTCCTTTGTTTTGAGCTCAAAGGAATCCTTGGGAAGACTTCTGCCCAAAGTGAGTCTTCAAGAAGTAAGAGAGGGATGTGGAGAGACAAAATGGGCAGGGGTTGGCCGAGCCAAAGGCTTTGGGAGTGTGGGTACGGAGGTAGAGGTGGGGGCCTTTTATAAGAGGAGAGGAGGGGCACTCTTGGAATGTAAAGAAATGTTACTTTATTAGAAAAGGATTTTCAGATTCAAAAGGACCCACATTGATATAATTCAAGGGTAATGTGATAAGGGTTATAAATCCACCCATACAATAGGTTTTGGACATGTGTAGGTCATATATTTTACATTATCATTTCATTTTATTTAAATCCATTATTAATGAGGTAATCGCTGCATCATCATGATGTCATAAATAATTTAATTTATTTAAAGTCTAAAAATTATGAAAAAAATACTATGATGTAGAAAATATTTTTAGATTTCTAATGAATATTTATAGTCCAAAATATCATTTATGTAGACAAAATTAAAATTTTTTTACTTAGGTGATACATTCTTTGACAGATTTTACATTCTTTAAAAATAAAAAGATAAAAAGTCACTATCTCACAAAAGTGATTCCATGGGGCCCCCATGTTTGGCACAAGGAATCCCATGGTCGTCCATGAGACAAATAGTAGCCTTAGGACACATGTTGTGGTCTTTTTGTATTATTATAATATCATTTTATTATGTTTAACTACCTGATTACTCATTAATCAAGATAATTAAAGATAATTACTATCGTTACTATTCATAATGTCAAAAAATAAAAGAGTCTTAATTACATAATTTGGACCTTCTGATTCCAAATATTTAATCCATTTAACCAAATTCAAAAAAATGAAATTTCAATAATTGATTTAAAAATAATTCCCGTTGTCAAAACAAATATCGTGTTTTTTTGAAACAATATCTATGAAAAGTTTGGATTTAGTTTATGACCAATTCCAAAGTGAAATTAATCCTAATGACCACCATTTGATTAAATAGTAAAAACATATTCAGATTAAACTTTAATACCAATTAAAAGGATAATCTAACCATATAATTAAATTAAATGAAAAATAAGTTTTGATGTAAAATGAAGTATTTTTTCACTATTCATTAAAAAAATGATCATTGTCAGAAAAATACCAAAAATTTATCCAATGTAAATTTCAATGTACCAATCATAATGAATATGTTTATTTTGACAAATATAGATTATAAAATTGTCAAAAGTTTGATTTAAAAAGGGTTTTCCATCAAAAGGCAGTAAAACAATCTTTTAAGAATATTAGTGTATTCCATGCATAAGATTGTATTTATTTTAATTTTAAGACTCTAAAACACTATCTTAATCATTAATAGACATTGATAAAAATATCTATTATTAATTACTTACTTGGGATGTTACAAAATAGAACACTGCCCTCAGGATAAATAGAACACTGCCCTTAGGCTAAATAGAACACTACCCTCAGGCGCAAGTAACCAGGCCGAGCCCAACAGATAAGCAATAAATTATATAAAATCCCTCTCAATGAAATTTAAATCATGCTAAATTTTACAGTAGACCTTCGGGTAACCTTGCCAAATGGATAAACAGAAGAATTCACCATGGGGGTGGCCTGGTATCCAAGCAGGGATCCCAAACAGCAGTTCATAATTACATTCAATTACCTATACAATTCAAGGTATTTAAAAAAACAATGGCATCATCCATAAAACACCCCAAAAATGGGTTCATAGCAAAACGATACACAATTTCAACTCCATGGTTGGAAAAAAACAGCAGACCACCGACCTCGATCACCCCTAATCGGTATATGTGAACATCACCTCCCGAAACTAATGAGAACGGTGCAGAATTGAGGTGAACATAATCTTGTTAAAACTGAAATAACATCCCCTAAAAGAAGAAATTGTAAGAATAGCACAAGGATAAGGAAGAGCTTACCCATACGGTTCCAAGAAGATCGACAACGTAGGAATAGGGTTCTCGGTGTGCGATCGGGAGATCCTCCAAGTTCCAGCCATCTCTCCCACTCTCCTCCGGTGTTCTAAGCTTCCTCTATGAACAGGCGAGGCTAATTCCCGTTTTAAGCGAAAAAAACATCACTGTGTGTACTCTCAAGTACACGACATTACCTTTCTCATTTAACGGTTCCCCTGGAGGCTACCTTTTCCCCGCTGAACTGTTCATCTGTCAACATGAGTACACTACATGTATTATTGAATACACGGCGTGTACCGTCGTTCAGCTGGTAGCCAACTTTTCTGACATACTGTTCTCCTGCTGACTGATTACACGGCGCGTAAATACCCAGTACACGGTGTGTAGTAAGTTTTTACACCCTTCATTGCCGACAGGCCTACACGCCCTGTGTACTCTTCCCACACAGCCAAAGTACACGACGTGTGGAAAATTACATGGCATGTACCCACATAGTTTGGTATTTTCCCCCATTTTCCTTACTTTCTCAAAAACACTTAAGGAAAAAGGAAAAGAAGCAACTTGTAACTCAAAAACAGAATCCAGGTTCATACAAACTTCCCCATTAAAGCAATTCATCCCCGAATTTCCCTCCTAAGGGTGGTGAAGATAAAGCTCAGAACAACTCTAGCCACTGGGCACGTACATCGGTCTCCAACTCCCATGTTTCATCCTATACTCGGCCATGCTTCCATAGCACCCGTACGAGAGGAACTGACCGGCCTCGTAGAACCATCATGCTCCTATCAACAATACGAATCAGATGATCTTCAAAGGACACATCGAATTGAAGCTCAACCTCCTCTGGCTAAAAGACGTGAGATGGGTCTGAGTGATAACTTCGTAGTTGAGATTCATGGAAGACATCGTGCATGGCCTGATACCTCTGTGGTAAATACAACTAATAGGCAATCGACATGAGTCTCTCCAAAATCTAAAATGGCCCCACATACCTCGGTGAATGTTTACCATGTCTTCTGATTTTCCTGTGTCCCAAGATCAGTGAAACACACAAGAAAACCTGATCCCCGACCAAAAACTCCAAGGGTTATCTTCGGTGATCATCATAATATTTTAGACGAGATTGCACAGTAGCTATCCGCTTCTATATCAACTGGACCTACCATGAAGTCTCCTGGATGAGACGTGGTCCTATTAAATTTGCCTCACCTACCTCCAACCAGCATAAAAGTGATTGTCATGGACTACCATATAATTCCTCATAAGATTTTATTTCAATATTTTCCTGAAAACTATTATTGTAGGAAAACTCAACCAGGGGTATGTGCTTCTCCCAGGAGCCCCCAAAGTATAGGACACATGCACGCAACATGTCCTCAAGCACCTGTATCGTACGCTATGATTGGCCATCAGTCTAATGGTGGTATGTTGTGCTCAAAAGCACTTGTTTACCCAGTGCCCTCTAAAAAATCTTCCAGAAACAAACCATAAAATGGGTGTCCCTATTAGAAATGTTAAAATGGGGGACTCCATGAAGGCGTACTACCTCTCAGATATATAACTTTATGAGCTCGTCAAAAACAAAAGTCTCCTTGATAGGAAAAAAGTGAGATACCTTGGTAAGTCTGTCTAAAATATCCCACACGACATCACTGACTCGAGGTGACCTCAGAAACCCAGTCACGAAATCCATCGTGACATCATCCCATTTCCATTCCGGGAGAGGTAACTACTGTAATAGTCCAGCTGGCCTCTTATGCTCTACGTTCACCTGCTAAAAGGTGGAACATCTCATAACAAAACCAACTACCTCTCTCTTCAAACCCAGCCACCAATACTGATGTCTCAATTCATGGTATATATTGGTGAATCCAGGATGAACTACCAAAGATAAAGCATGAAACTCTTGCCTCAGCTTCTCGTTTATATCCCATGGAACCCACACTCATCCATGTAAAGGCAGTACCTCATCATTTTCTATCATCCATCCAGGAGGAGGGTCATTACATTCCACTGACCCTCGTAGAACTAGGCCTTCTGAATCAGATAGTTGTCTTATCATCACTGTATCTAGGAGGGTAGAAGTCACAACTAAAGAAGAAAGATAGGTTTTCCCCTGATTATCGTGCACCTCCAAATGCATCTCTGAGAACAAAGCCATAAACTACCACTCACCACTGGCATCATGAACTGCATGTGTCTGAGTCTTCCTTCTTATTTCATCAGAAACTGCATTACCCTTACCAGGTGTATAGGCAATCTCAAAATCAAATGAATGAAGGTATTTAACCCAACGTCACTGTATGAAGTTCAAGTCACGCTGGGTAAAGATGCATTTAAGACATTTTTTTCCGTAAACACCACAAAAAATTATCCTAAGAAATAATGTCTCCAACAGCATAATGCATGAACAATTGTAGCCAACTCGAGGTCATGTTTCCGGTAATTCCTATATTGTGGCCTCAACAGCCGAGACCCGTATGCAATTACTCGATCGCCCTGAATCAAAACTGGTCCCAACCCAATACCTGATGCATTACAGTAGATTGTATAGATCTTCCCTTGTTCTGTTAGTATCAGAATTGGTGATGATGTCAATTGTCCCTTCTTCTCCTAAAAGGTTGTCTCACAAGTTTCTGACCAAACGAACTTCACACCCTTCTTAGTCAAACCCGTCAATGGCGCTGCTAAGAGGGAGAATTCCTGTATAAAGCGCATGTAGTAACCATCCATCCCCAAGAAACATCATATCTAAAACACATTCTTAGGATGCTCCCAGGAAACTACTACTCTAACTTTCTCTGGGTCTATTGAAACTTTTATCTTTGAGATAATACGACCTAGGAAGTGTATCTGGTCCATCCAGAACTAGCACTTAGAGATCTTAGCATATATCTGGGGATCTCTCAGTGTACTCAAGAAGATCTCAAGATGGGTATCATGGTTGTGTTGAGTGTGAGAGTACACAAAGATATCATCCATGATGAATTCCACAAAAGAGTCTATATATGGTTAGAACACATGATTCATCAGAGCCATAAAAACTGCTGGGGAATTTGTGAGTTGGAACTGCATCATCGTGTACTCATATTGACCATACCTTCTCTTGAAGGCTGTAAGCGGTATGTTCGATGGTCTAACACGTAACCGATGATATCCTGATCTCTAGTCATTCTTCAAGAACACTAGTGATCCTTTAAGTTGATCAAAAAGTTCATCAGTCCTTGGTAAGAGATATCGGTTCATAACCGTCAGTTAGTTCAGATTTTGATAATCCACATAGACTCTGAGGGTGCAATCCACCTTCTTCGCAGAAAGGACCGATGAACCCCATGGAGAAGTACTGGGTTGGATGAAACCCTTTGACTGCAACTCCTCTAAATGCCTCTTGAGCTCCTGTAACTCAGGTGTAGCCATACTATAAGGAGGAATGGACAATGGTGATGCTCTTGACACAAGCTCAATAGAGAAATACTCCTCTCTCTTTGAAGGTAGACCTGAAAATTCATCTAGGAAGACATCCATTAAATGATCAACTACTGTAGGGAAGTCCTTCTGACATGTCCCCTGATCATCCAGATACTAACTCGCAATCTTTACTGTCACTCCAGCTCTCCCAGGATGCTCGGGTCCATCTCTACTTTCATGGACATCCCATTCTCCCTTGTATAGAAAATATTCACCCTCTGGTGAAGCGAAACTCACCATGATATTATAGAAAACCACAATGGCTCGAAAAGGTACCAACCAGTCCATCCCGAGAATGACATCATATCTCATCATCTCCAAGACATAGAGTTATAATAGAAAGTGACACCCACAAACCTCTAGGGGGAAATCCCTACACTGACGCACACAAGCAGTTATAGTTCCCAATAGTGTGTCTAGCATCATGACATCAGAAGAAGAAGAAACACATATCCCAAGGCTCTCCACAACAGGAAATAATATAAAGCTACGGGTAGCACCCGTATCGAAAAGTAATGAAGATAAAACTAACGCTAATGAAATAGTACCTCTGATAGTAGATGGTCCATGATCCTGTTCATGTTAGGTCTATTGCACTACATATGCCTGCCCAGTGTCATGGCCCTGCGACACAGCCTGGCTACCCTGAGCTATCCCGCCCTGCTGCTGCTGAGATCCGGGTGTCTAGCTACCACGACCACGACCACCATCTCTGCCTACACACCATGACATATTCTAGGTTCCCGACTTGTAAGAAACTGCTATTCCTTCTCCCACCTGTGGAGTCTGAACAGAACCCGTCTCACTATCCACTCGTATAAACTCCACGTAAAAGCACTGCAAATAACTCATCTTTCCACAAGCTCGGAACTCTACTAGGTCACGTGGACACTAAGGCATCTGGTGCGCCTCTTTACCACAATGGTAGCGCATGACCTGAACACCTCAAGTATTCCTCTGGCTAGTAATAACAGCATGAGAGGAATACATCTTCCTCTTCCTTTTACCGGTAGAAATTGTACTAGACACTGGTGCTGAACTGCCCTAGCCCACACCACTAGCTTCCCGCAGGTTGCGTTCAGGAATCAGTGCTTGGTTCACAATAGCATGCACTATAGGCAACCTGAAAATAGTCACCAGTGCTCGGACGTCATACCGAATACCATCATCAAATCATCTATCCCTCAATCCCTCATCACGCACCAGAACAGGTGAAAAATGCTGATGCTCAGTGAAGCAAGCAGAATAGTCCATCATTAATATGATGCGCTGCTACAGATTCATGAACTCTCGAGCTCTATCTTCCATCAGTGTCTTTGACAATAAGAATTCATAGAAGGCTGCCCGAAAATCTTCCCATGCCATGTCTTGGTGATAATCAGACTGAGTGTTAACATCCCACCATCTCTTGGAGGAATCACACAACATATAAGTTTCTAGATTGACCCTCCTCCTAGGAGGTGCCTCAAGATGCTCGAAAATAGTCGGCACTGAATCCAGTGATGACTCTAAAGCCTGTGGTCCTCCATCCACTGACAACGTAGGCAGATGCTGCTATTGGAATATATGTGTCAGCCCTTCTATAGATGTGGCGTCCTACGGTGCTCCCTGGAAGGTCTTCATGAACCACATGAAACCTTCTTGGAACCGCGCCTCCGTGCCTATGTCTGGTATAATGGTTGGTGCCGCATCTGGCCCTGCTGGTGGATCAATTGGTAGACCATGTCCTACCATCTCAGGAGTATAATCATTGCCGCTCTCTTAGAGAACAACTATTGGTCATCTCGGCAGTACGACTCTACAAGGTCAAACGCATGCCTCAGATCAACTTTATCAATGACTGAAAACAAGGAGACCAAGAAGGGAACATGAGAAAGAAATAATTCATGATTTAAAAAACATTACTACACAACGTTTATAAATACTACATGGCAAGTTCTCATAAGACATTCACATGGACGTGTACTCCAACTAGAACTGGTTGTGTAACACCCCAAACACACGGTGTGTCCTCGGACTACACGATGTGTACTTGAATCCTCTATCCCTTCCCAGGTCCTTCTATATGGCTAAGGCATACGACTCTCTTAAAACAAGAATAAACGGTGTGTCCCACATAAACACGACGTGTACTCTACTAGCTTTCACCGGCTCATGTTGTTCATGACATGACCTTTGTACCCATGTCACATTACACTGTGTGTTCCAAAAGGACACGACATGGTTAAAGAAGCCCAGAATGACCTGTGTTTCTCACTACACGGTCGGCTACACTGCTGATACTACACGGCATGTTCCAAGTGGACATGGTGTGTACTATGAAAGATAACGCCGACCTGTGTTGTTCGTGACATGTCCGAGTACCTGGGTCAGACTACACGACGGGTTCAGGATGGACATGACATGTATGTCTTATGGTTTCCTCCATCTAGGTTTTTAGTTACAGGACGGTAACTGGGTCACCACTACACGACATGTACAACTGGTACAAGGTGTGTTTCCCCAAGCCATTCCCTACCCAGTGTCCCCACCCACATGGTCTATGAAATGGGAAGAGACTACATGGTGTGTACTGAGGGTACACGACATGTACTTAAAAAATTTACATTTCTTCTCGAACAGAAGAACCCACGGTGTGGGCCCATATAACTACTTGGTGTGTATACATGGATTTCCAGGCAGTATGCCTCGGAATCTACTCCGAAACATAGAAAACAAAGAACAAACACCTTTGTGACAAATTCCGATCAGTGAGGGGCCATACTCCCCGTGAATCAAAGTTTGGAATTTTATACATGTTATAAACATGGTAAAAAATCAATGATCCACCGAATTCCGGTCAATGGGGGCCCATACTCCTCGTGAAACAATGTTTGCTGTTAATTCTAAAAAACAATACATAACGATACCTATCAAATAGCAGGTATTTATCAAAGCATCTATCAAAACAAAATGCTTTTCTATCACCACATCTATCACAACAACATACAATTTATAATGTCGCTACATTGCACGGAAACAATGAATGGCATGTGATTCTAACTTGTGCCTAAATGATACATGATATGGAAAACCCCCATCTCATCGGGTTGCAACTAAATAGAACCCAGTATAAAAATAGAAACAGCACACAAAAAGTGCGTCAAACATTGGTGAAAATCAAATAAACTGTAAAATTGCAAAACCATGAATAATTGAAATAATGAGGTAGATTGGCATTTCCCTGTACACGGGTTAGCTACTCCTGGGCATAGTTTATTACCAACTACCATGTACATCCTGTCATTGACGATTGGCTCCAAACAGTATGTAAAATAAATGAACTCCTCTTATACCACTTTGTAATGTCCCGGATCTGGGTGCCACTCAACGGGTGCCCCGAACTCAGTTTGTCACATGACCTCAAGCGCATTTCCACAATTGCCAGAGGCTACTGACTAGCAGCAAGGGCCAAGGACTAATAGTGGGGAAACTATGACCTCATTTGTTAGGGTGTAGAGTAGTGGAAAAGATAAATAACCTACAAAAACAGAAGTCGAAAACAATATATAATTGAAATGGACAAATGAAGTAAAAGGGAACTAGCAGTCATATATATATCAAGATGAATCATGTCACTATTCTATTGAAACAGCCAAAACATGATACACTGTAATATAATACAATACAGCTCATTTTCAAGGTACAACAAAAACGAAACAAAATAGTGCAACAGGAGCTCAGTAGCATCACAATCCTAAGCTCGGTCCCATGCTCTCCTACTCATCCACAACAATCATGTACCTGTATAAGAATCCTTGCCTCTATCGACACCTGCATCAATATAGTCTATTTGGGCCGAAGACATGACCCAAACATGGTGTGAGAAATAAATCCAAGTTGGCAACCACCAAAGTCCCTTGCCCAACTGTCAGTAATATTGTGCAACAACAGTGTGCAGTAGTAAATTCAATAAACTAAGCAGTACTCAGAAGTAACTAACTATACTAGTTATATTTCCATTTTAATATTCATTTAACCATGCCAATCTTGTGCTTTAAATTTTCATGTTTAACATATGAAAATCACCACGGTGAATATTCATGATAACACTATCCTCGGACATAAAACCATACCCTCAGGTAATCAGAGTCACAACCTGCAGGTAATTTCCCACTAGCATAATAGATATTAACCTCAGGTGTATGAAGTGTCTCCCTCAGGCATAGAATTTAATACCCTTATGCATGAAAGGAGATTCCCTCAGGCTAAATAGAACACTACCCTTAGGATAAATAAAACACTTCCCTCAGGCTAAAATAGAACACTACCCTCAGGCTTAGGTAACCAGGCTGATCCCAACAGATAAGAAAGAAATTATATAAAATATCTGTCAAGGCAATTTAAAACATACTAAATTTTATGGTATACCCTCGGGTAACCTGGCCAAACGGCTAAACAGAGGAATGCACCCCAGGGGTGGTCCTGGATCCATGTAGTGATCCCAAAAAGTAGTTCATAATTACATTCAATTACCTATACAATTCTTGGTATTTAAAACATCCAAGGCCTCATCCATACGACACTCCAAACATGGGTCTGTAGCACAACGGTAAACAATTTCAACTCCACGGTTGGAAAAAACATCAGACCACTTACCTCGATTGCCCTTGATCGGTTTATGTGAACGTCGCCTCCCAAAACAAATGACAACGACAGAGATATGAGGTGAAAATAATCCCGTTAAAACTCAAATAACATCTCCTAGTGGAAGAATTGGTAAGAACTGTGAATGGAGAATGAAGATATTACCCGTTCAGTTTCAAAGAGATCGACGACGTAGGAATTGGCTACCAGGTGTGCGGTCGGGAGATCCTCCAAGCTCCAGCCATCTCTCTAGCTCTCCTCCGGTGTTCTATGCTTCCTCTGTGAACAAGAGAGGCTACATCCCGTTTTATGAAAAAAAAAGAATGAACTACACGGTGTGTACTTTTCTCTTTTAACTGTTCCTATGGAGGCTAATTTTTTACCGATGAACCGTTCACCCGTCGACATGAGTACACTACGTGTATTCCTGATTACATGGCGTGCACTATCACTCAGTTGGCATCCACCATTGCTGACTTACATTTCACCTGCCGACTGATTACATGACATGGAAATACCAGTACACGGCATGTAGTCGGGTTTTACACCCTTCATTGCCGACAGGCCTACATGCCCTGTGTACTATTCCCACATTTCCAAAGAACACGTTGTGTGGAAAATTACATTGAGTGTACCCACAAAATTTGAGATTTTCCCACATTTTCTTTATTTTCTCAAAATCACATAAGGAAAAAAGGAAAACAAGCAACCCGTACCTCAAAAACAAGAACCAAGTTCTTACAAAAACCTTTAACAAACATTCTTATTTTGTTCAAATAATGTTATATACAAAATGAATTCATCAATAACTAACTATAAAAACATTCAATCAATTTTAATAATATGCTCACCATGAATCATTAAATGGTATTTAGGGAATCTCAAGACCAACGAGAATCCTTCATTTTGAAAATATAAAAAGGGAATTTGAAATGATTCATTTATTGGTAATAATGGGCTATTGGATTAGGTAAATATATAGAGAAACCCTCTATTAATAATTAATTTACATACATTGATATTCATTCTAGAATTTGATAGACTAAGTGTAAGTCTAATTTTTCTTCCCTAGGTATGTAGTTTATGCTTCTGTATTCAACATAAACTATCCAACAATTATGGAATCTGGTGGGTACCAATTCACTATTTTCATTACTCACAATTGTGTAACTTTTATTCTCGGGAACAATATGAATAGATCTCACCCATTATTGATCAGATATGTGATATATAATTTTTTTTATTTTAAGAGCTTATTTAATATTTTTAATCTACCATTAAGAAGATTTTGTTAAGGCTCCTATGAGATTGTTTTGAATGAATAATTCCTTCATTCAAAAATATTCCGCACACACTCTTAGTTGGAATAATTCATGAAATGTATCCCATTGTCTATACGATGGATTTAACACATATTTACAGTATTTTAGACAATTAGTTTCAGGATTAGGTTAAAAATATGTGGAAATTATTGTTGTTAGTCTATTTACCTCTTTTAAAATTTAATTTTTTTAAACTAGGGGTTAGTAACATTAATTCACCTATAGATTGGTTTTCAGTTGATAATTTGATTCTCAAACAAGATATAAAGAATTTATTTTTCGAAGCTAAAACATATTGGAAGTGTATTTTTTCTCAAATTAATTTATGAAGAACATAAACCAATTCAATTTGTAAAATATGAAATCCTAACTGACCAAAATATTGATGATATAAAACTCACAATTCATAGGAACATCCATTGGATTCAAAAATTTATTTTTAGAAGAATAGGTTTATCATACTCACATTATTTTTAGATTAGAGTGATTATAATATTGGGGAAGATAATCAAATTGTACATGAATTTTATATAAATATATTGATTATTTATTTAACATAGAGTTCCCATATATCATAATTAATCTTTATAATATATTATACAATCCATATAGATGAATTGAAGAAGGAGAAGTGTTGCGAAGTATATTATGGTTCACATGGTAATGAAAATGTTGCAGGAGGATTGTGAAGTTATATTACATTCCAATGTAATTTATATGATTCTATATAGATAATCAATTTATTAAATTAAATGAGAAATTAATTCATTCAAAAAAAGTTTTTGAAGAAGGTGGTTATTGATGTCAATATTCTCTTGTCTTAGTTAATCGGTGTGAGAAAACTGCATGAAAAATTTTATGAAGGAGATAATGTTTCGTTAAAATGTGAATATTTGAAGAAAATGGGTTGCAGTCAGGCCAAAAATACATAAGAAATAAATATTAGGAGAAATAAAATAATGTGTACATTAATCATAAAATGAAGGATGCTATTTAAGATTAAGCGGTTAGAACAAGTCCATCAGATATTGTCTACCATCGATCATTAGAACGACACTGGTATCAATCCTCAGATGTTGTGGTTGCTTTATGATGAACATGAGGTGGAATTTTTATTATGGGAAATTTTTTAGACCAATAAAAAGGAATGGATCTTTATGATTTCTGAACTAATGAATTTATAATACTTCAAATGTTTTTCTGATAGACATGATGAATGAAATCATAGATTGTCATGACCCAACTTCTTCAGAATGATGGAAGGGGAAGTAAGGTTCCACACCCTTACTTATTCATGTTTAAGGAGAGATAACAACCTTGAAGACCCTCCTTATGTATACCCAAAAGTGGTGACTTGAACCAAGTCTATAGAATCTAACAAAAACATGATGTTATTATCCTTTTAATGAAAATAGGATTGGGAGATATCACGGTAAAATCAAAAACAAAACCAAAAAAAATTATAAAGGAATCCAAAATCAAAATCATTCCTAATTTAAAAGTAAATTATGAAAATAGTACAAACAAAATACCAAATAAAGTACCCAATGAATGACACTAAGCCGCAGCACATCCACTATCCTGATACTGAAGCTAGTAAAATCTAGCATGATCCTTAAAGTCATCATAGAAACTTTAAAATAGTTTAAAAATGTAGGGTGATTATACACACATACCAAGTACAAAAATGAATTCTACCCATTCACTTGTGGGGGCATACTTATTCACCTTGTGAGAGAATATTGGATCTTTAATGCACCTACCAAGGACTACTAACCATTCCAACAACACCAAGGAACACTCCACGAATAATTCATGTTAAGTAATGTAACAGTACATCTCATCGGTATTTGGGTACCCCACACCACTTTCCCAGTGGTTACGATCTCATTAGTAACGTCTAAAGTCTTGATGGTACCACTCTTCCAAAATTAATTACCAATTCTAAACCTTGCTGCACAAATATGTGCCTCAAACCACACACAAATCCTACCCACAAACACCTGGGTGACAACCACTCCACACATCTCATCCATAGACAATGAGGCTACAACAACCACACCTCTTTCCCGAAGGCAGTTGGGCCTCATCCCAAATACACATGGTAAAAAAACATGTCATGCACACACCTGAGCCCCCCATCCACAACAGACCTACCTGAAGGATCTTGGACTATGGTAAACTCAAGCCATTATAGCATGCATGGATACACTCGAGCGGTAGGAACCTAGAAGATGGTGTGAGGAATAATGTCATAAACCATCCATCTATCCTCCCAATTAGATGTTGGGGAAAACACACTCCCCCATGAATGGGGTTTTTTGACACATGGTTTCCAATAAGGGTGTAGTGAATATAGAAATAACAATGAACAACATGTTATATAAATAAGTAAAAAAATCATCCCAAATTACGGGTCTCAAAACAAATAGCCAGCCCACCATAACCACTAATATTGCTACCTCTATATTCACAACCACATAAACAACCACTTAAAATGAATGAACCCATACCCTTATTTGTTTAACCACTTGTCATTTATTAATTAACGAGTTCAAATTAATTTATCCTAGAACTACCTGGCGGATATTTCCATGAAAAACATCTCCAGCCATTCTCAAAAAGAGAAGATACTCATTAAATAAACACACATCAACCAACCCATTTGTTTCATCGGTTCTGCATCCCTTGAACATGAGAATATGTAACAAGGTTAAATGTTTTTCATTTTAACACCCATTCAAAAAAACAATAGATAACTACCAACCTATAGTTCCAATGCACCCCCTTTCTCTATAAACCCTCTAAACCACTACCAACTATCATTATTTAATGTTATATCAAAAAATAATTACCTTGCAACAAATCCTAGATGCCCTGCTACACAACAACACCAAACCCATGACACCTATTAACATGATGTCACAACACAACCCAAGCCAAAATCCCTCTTTTCCAAACATTATGCAGGTGTAGTGCCACTACAATACAAGTCTATAGCCACATTTCACTCCCCTGTACAACGTCACTTGATGGCCACAACACAAAATAATCCAGTCCCACAACCATCAAATCCATCCATTCCACAATAAATATGTCTCTCAAACAGATATTATAATACACCACTCGTACCACCCCTCACACAAGGTCTACAGGAATTATCATTTACTTACAGCCTTGATGTGCACACATACCACACCATTCTCACAGAACCATCTCCCTTGCCCGCCCTTGTACCCATAATGATGCTACAAACATCATCACCACACAACCCAAAAAAAGTCAAAAATACCAATAAAATTATAGTACACAACCAAAACTATTAGACGTGATATATTTAGGTTTTTTTCATAGTCTTCTTTCAGTCCACATTGATATACAAGGGTCATCACAAAAGGGTTTTCATCGCAGGGTATTCATTTCATTTAACCAAGTTTATGTGATAAAACAGATTCTAATTTATAGTAATTTAACCATGAATCATAGCAAAAAAGAACATAAATAGATTTTATGAAATGACCCCCAACATCTATTATTTCTAGTAGGCCTACATCCACAAACACCTTTAAACGAAACAAGATAGTAGGTAAAGAAAATGATCAAAATCAAATAAATCATCAATTCCCTACCTATTATCTATTAATCACTTTCACCCTAATTTATGGTTCATCTATGAAATGATTCATCCATTATTCACAAGGAAAATTGGTACACCCACCCCACATGGTTCACAATTAAAGATAAGTGTAATGAACACCACCTAATATAACTAGCGACTAAGACTTTTTTTATCGAAAATTGGGGATCGTACGAGATGCGGGAAACTCTAGGAAAGCTATGGAGTGGACTCTAGAACAGGTGCATGACTCGTCAATAGTTGAAATATTTAGGTGCACCAACACAAAACAAAAAACACATTGAGAGGGAAATATCTGAACAGTGAAGCGCTATATCCTCCATTAATGGCGGAATGGTTAATATGGGATCGTGGTAATGATAACATGGTTTTTTATCTCATTTTTCCCAGAGCATAAGGATATTAAATATATAATTAATAGACGTTTAAATTTCCTTAAATAATCTAATTAGAGCATTAATGTTGTTTTATGTCAAATAATATTTAAGAAGGCCAACACTGGAAATACTGGGGAAACAAGAAATTTGGAAAAGGGCGAGACATCATTTGGTTTTCCACAATATTGGTGTGGCACCACCACAGTGCAGCCATTATATTGTCCCACTATGATAGAACCACCGTTATGGTGCAACCATTTCTCTATGACACTGTTTAGGTGCCACCATCTCAGTTTTCAATCATCACGGTGCCACCATTTTTGTGAAAATAGATTTTTGGAAAACTCCCTAAACAAACCACTATATCCCCAAAGAACACCACATAAACTAGATTTTCAAAAAGTAATGGATTTGGGAAATCTGAGCCATTAAATCATATTCCTCTCAAACAATTCTTGTCTGCATGAATTTAAAACAAATAAATGAAAAATAGGGGTCTAAATAACCACCCTGTAAGATATATATTAGGGAAAACCCTCCATGCATTGTTTTAAAACAAAAGTGAAAACCATAACCTCCAATGGCACCTCCATCAAATCTATCTCATGAAAAACTATAAAAAACTGATGCCCAAATTCCCCAAACAACAATAAAAAATAGCAAAGGTTACAATGTTGAGAAACATCGATTAGGGAGCAACATACTCCATGTCAAGATAATGTCTAATTTGGGAGGCACATGCTCATCCACACAGGTTCAATCACATCCACATTAATGTGTCTCCATTAAGGATTATGTCCTCCTCTCTCCATAGTTAGTACTATTCATGCTTGTTCAGGGATCATGGAAAACAATTGATCTTACAACAAAGTGGTCGAGCATTCCATCATAAGAAAATCACAAAGCAATACATAAGAGAAAAATTTAGAACATCTCTAGGTATTGGGCACACATCAATACCTCTCAAACTCATGTACCCTCCTTGAGGCCACCAAACCTCTATAACACCCCGACCAAAGGAATGGTCCATCCCTGAAGCACCTTCTCTTCATGATCCTCGATTCTTATTAGATGGTCCATGAATGTTGTGGTGTCCTCGATACCTAACAATCCCCAGTCAATGATGTTGGAATCAATATGTAGATATCTTTGCAGATATGAGAAATGGAAGGCATGGTGGATCCTCCCCAACTGTGAAGTCAATGCCAACTGATATGCCCCATTTCCAACTCATACCAACACCTTGAAAGGCCAAATGAACATGGGAGAAAGGTTTCTCTCTCCTCCAAAGCACTACATCCCACGTTTAGGGGAAGCCATCAAGAAAACATGGTACCCAGGCCCAAACTCCAAAGGCCTCCTCCTTTGATCAACATACGACTTCTATCAGTCATGTGATATCTTCATCCTCTCACATACAAGCTACACCTTATCTATTTTACACTGCACCAAATCAGAACCATGAATGGATACCTCCAATACATTTCTCTCACACAAGATTGAATTAAACATCCTCAAGTATAGAGCTTAGAACATTACCATACCAATGGAAGATTGATAACAATTATATTATGAAAAGTCTACCAAGGAAAACTTTCACACCCAAGACCCACTAAATCTCATAAAACATGCTCGTAACTTTTCCTCTGATGTTTGGATGGTTATCTATATATGTCCATCCATATGAGGGTGGAATGTATTTTTGATGTGTAACTGTTTTCTAAGGGCATGATACACTCATATCCATGCTTGCAATGTAAAAAGTGTTTCTCCAACTGAGGTAAGGGATCTTGAAACTCCATGCATCCACACACCCTCATCCAAATACCTATATGCAAAGGTTTCCACTATAATCAACTACTTAATCCTAAAAATGTGAGCCGACTTCATCAACTAGTCCAATACTACCCAAAGATCATCACATCCTCCCTAATTCTTAGGTAATCATTTGACAAAATACATTGATATGTCTTCCCAATTCATCATAGGAATGTCTAAGTGCTTCAATAGACCACCAAGAACATGGTGCCCAACCTTCCCCCACTAACATTCTAGGAACCATACCACAAACTCCACCACTATCCACTATGTCACATGCCACCAAAATTATTCCCTCAAGACATAGTAAAATTTATAATATCTTGGATTCACCACCAGGGGTGAGCTATGGAACTCATAGAGAAATCCTCATCCCTATTCCCCTAGGACAAATAGCTTCCAAAATAATATGATCCAATTATAGATATCCCCTGACCATACCTCTAGGGAATCACCATGGACAGTGCTCTCATGCATCACATCATTCTTTGAGTCCCCCTTCTGAGCCTCCTCCACCAGCCACACCAAAGAAGACTACACTATCATATAAAATAGATAGCCTCTTCTATCACCAACTCTCTTATCCAGACACAAATTAGAAAACTTCTGTATTGTCTTCCAAGCATCCATGGATTCCCAAACTACCTCTTTTTGTGGCTTCCATCTTCTGGAATCATCCAATGTGGTCCCCTTTCCCGAGGTGTAAGAGATCTGAAATTCGTAGTCTATGGGATGCATGATCCACCTCCACTCTTGCATGTTCAGTTCCATTGGGTTGAAGATATACATCAAGATTTTATGATTCATGAAGACCACAAAGCATACCCTAATGAGGTGATGTCTTCACAAATTCAATGCGAACAAGACTACTAAAAGCATCAGAATATGGGTGTCATAGTTTCATTTATGTTGATGTAACAATCTAGACCCATCAAAGATAACTTCCACCTACTTTATAAAGAAACATCCCAATACTGGACCAGAAGCATCCTATAACACCTCGAACATCACCCCATCATATTGAAACGTAAACTTTGGGGGCATTTACCAGCTTCTCCTATAGGTAGCTAAATTATTTCTGACACTGCTCACTCCACATAATGGAATGTTATTTTTTGGTCAACTCTTTCAATTTAGATATAACTCAAGAGAAGTCAGGTATGAACCCCTAGTAATAGCCAGGTAGACCTAGGTTGTTATGAACATCTTCCATGTTCTTGGGTTCCTCCAAATAAAAATGAAATCAACCTTTGATGATTCCAATACAATTCCTTATTGAGACACCATATGTACAAGTAAATGGACATTTGACATATAGAACATACACTTGGATAACTTCCCATACTTCTTGTTGTGCTGGGGAACCTCCAATACAATCCTAAAATATTTGGTGATCTCTTCCTCTAGTCTTTAGTAGACCATGATGTCGGCGATGAACATGATTACAAACCAGTCTAGGAATTCATGAAAAAAAGATTTCATTTACCCCATGAACACAACTGCTACATTTGTAACACCTAATGGCTTAACTACGAACTTTAATTTTCTATATCGGAACCTAAAAGAAGTCATTTTGATGTCACCATCCTTCACCCTAAACTAGTGATATCCTTTCCACGGATTTATTTTATAGATCCAACCTACTCCCATAGATGGTTGAAATTATTGCCTATCCTTGGAAGGGGGGCAACAGTTTTTTATCCTTACCTAGTTCATTATCTGATAGTCTATGCATAGCCTCAATCCACCATATCTCTTATTTTTTAATAAGAATAGAGCACCCCATGGTGACACAATTGGCTGGATAAAACCCTTCGTCATCAAGTCGTCTTCCTGAATCTGTAACTCCCACAACTCAGAAGGCGTCATCTGATTGGGTTCCATTGAAATCGGATGGGAATCGTATTTCAAATCTATTAAAAACTCAACATCCCAAAGAAGTGGGTCTATCCACATTATCTTAAAGGAATATTTCTAGGAACTCACTAAAAACACCCAAAACCAAAACCATCTCAGTAACTATTGACCCCTTTGACATTGTGGCAAACATGGAAAGAAGGGGCACCACACACCGACTACCCTCTTGATTATTGTTCCCCCCCACAAAAGCCACACGATGTCCATACATATATGAAAACATGACCCTCCTTATGAAGAAGTAAATAACTGCATGTACAGAAAACAACCAGCGTATTCATAGGATGATATCGTACTGTTGCATATGTGGCTGAAGAAGATCCCAACTAGACTGATGTGGCCTCAACATTTATCTAAATCCCTTGAAAACATAAAACTAATTGGTCTACACTCCAACTGGAAAACCTAGCACCATGGGAAAGGGATGTTTCTCAACATTTATAATGAAGTAATAGGCTCGAATGGGTGAAACATTTGTGTTTGAATCACCTTAATCAAATAAAGAACACACAAGGGGACTAAATATTGGGATTGTACATCTAACAACCTCTAACATTGCTAGTAGTTCTACCTTGGTAGTGTGAAACATTCCACCTATAGCCACTTTATCCCATTATATTTTAACACCTCCCTAAATATACCTTGGTTTTTATCCTAGAGGGGCACCCTGAGGTAGAACTCTTCCAGTGTAGTCTATCCTTTATGGGGTGGGATACTACTACCCCTACTGTTGGAATGGTCTTACTAACAACTGATGCTCCTGAGGTGGGCACTGAACCTGGCCAGCCCACTGTACTGATCCCAAACAGGGAGCAAGATTGAATATGTCCCTGGCCTCCATTGAAAAATCACCTTGGTGCTGGGCCCATCAGGAAAGGGCGAGGACAAGGTGATCAAAACTAAAAATACTATGGCCTAATCCACACTGGCCAGGACCTGGATGACCTTAACGCTGAAGACTTTATATAGCATTAATTCCCCTTTGATGAACTTAGTTGTATCCCCTCCCATGTTACACCACTATGTGAATACATACTCTATACTATTTTTCCATTCTTCTCAACTTCTAAATATGTGGGTAGCGTAAAGGGAGTGAAGACATACTTAAGAGAAGGTCTGAGTGCCTCCTCCCAAAGTCTCACCTGTGACTCCTCATATAGAAAGAGATATATAGAAAATCATTCGACAAACTTGAAATTGATCCCAAATTCCCTCATTGACTTACTCTCTTACTAGAGGGAGAGAATCTTGTACATATTCTCAGCCTTCATCATCGAGGAAAGAAACTCTACTGGAAACACCTTCTCAAATTCAGCTCATGAGATGTCAATCTCCTTCCTATTCCCAAGGTAATGAGTCCACCATTAACATTCCACTCTTCACATCTAGCTCACTTCTAGATGAATCCAGTAATCCCTTATAGCACAGGTCAAGGTAAAGGTGATTGTTATCTCCTCAATCCAACCCTTCATCTCTACGATTGAAATGCTGCCTTTGTACTTACCCTGGGTCTACCAATTGAAAGCATGAAGGGTTTCAATCCACAATTAATCTTCCACCTCTCAATTAGCTCTCCACTGAACAACTAGGTCATCTTGCGAGTCCTCAACTGCTTGCACCACAAATGGGAAATATCTAGTTTCATAGCTAAAAAATGGTAAACAAGGAACTCCTATGCCTGGGTATTATGAAAATTTTCTTATAAAATCAAAATTTATTTTAAATTCCAAAAACACCCAATACACAAAAAATACACATGTCATTATGATGAATGTACAATTCATAGGGTCTCTACCCTACAATATTATTAGCATCACTTGGTCATTCAGTAGATTCAGATTCCTTGCATCAGATCATGGGGGGCTTAAATTCTGGTGTCCTAGAAAGTCATACCTAGCATGTGTCATGTACCAAGATCACCTAACACTATTTCCATACCATCCCATGCAATCCTTACCATTCCTAACTATGAACCCCATCATATCTCTCAACCTCCCACTAATAAAATTATTTTAGGACTGTCCTTCTTCAAGATGATTTAAGGGGTATCAAGGTTCAATACTCATCCTTCAAGATGAAGAAAGATAATGACCCCTAGTCATGCTTTCAATATTACCTAGAGTGGTGACTGTAACCAAGGGTATATAATCTCATAAAAAATGGAAGGCATTACCATTTTTATCAAAACCATGATCTGGTGAAAATATGTATAAATTCAATACAACACCAAACTTGTATATAAATGAAACCAAAATCCAACCTATGCATGATTTTAATTTAAACTACAACACAAGTATAATCTAAATACCAAAGAAAGTACAAAAAGGTACAGACTAAATAGCTTCATAACAACTATCTTGATGCTTTAGCTAGTAATGTGATATATAGTCCTCAATGACATCCTGGATACTTGAAAATAGTTTCCCAAATGTTGAGTGAGTATAAAGGTACAACTAGTAGGAAAACTAATGAAACCCATTTACATGAGGAGAATACTAATTATCCTTGATAGAGAACAATATATATTTATTGCACCAACCAAGTAGTACTAAACATCTTATACTCAATAAGGTACACTTACCAAATAAAACATGTCATGTAATGTAGTAGTATAACACAACGAAATTTTGGTACCCCACACCACTTTTCCATTGTTTAAATGCTCATTCCTAACAACTAATGTCTTGATGTTATCACTCATCCAATACACAGTCCCATTTCCACAATGTTCCTACACACACCAAGGCCTCAAACCATAGAAAAATCCCACCGGAAGACACCTGGTCCACAACCACACCACACATCTCGCTCGCAGGCACCTAGGACACAACAACCACTCCTCTCCCATGATGAAACTTGGGCCTCATCCCGATGACACTTGTGAAAACAAAAATGAACGAAAAAAACATGAGCCCCTCATCCACAATATACCTTTTTAAAGGATCATGGACAATGATAATCCACAAGAAATTTTAATTTACTTGGATACACTCGAGTGATAAGAACATGGAAGAGGGTGTGAGGAAGAATGTTAGTAACTAGCCATCTATTCTCCCACCAGGATGTTGGGGAAAGAAACCCTCCATTAATATTATGGGTGTTCGACATATGATTTGCAATAAGGGTGGAGTGAATACATAAATCACATGGATCTACAAGTTATACATATATTTAATCAAACACTCGGCCCAACCTATGGGTCCAAAATCAAACAACCATCCCACAAGAACAACTTTATCTAATACCCCTATATGTAAAACCACAAAAACAATAACTATAAAATCATAAACCCAACCCCTTTTCCATTTGACCACTTTCAGTTATTATTTAAGGGGTTTAATATAATTTATTCCTACACTACCCAAGGGATACTACCATGCACAATGTCTGCAACTATTCTCAGAAACTAAAGAACCTGATTAACTAAACACGCAACAACCAACCCACACCATTTTTCGATACTAACAACCTTGAACATGGGAAGAGGGACCAATGTAAATAATTTCCATTTTCAAACCCAATAATATTAAAATAGAGAACAACAAACATTCATTCCCACAACACCACACTTATCTAGACACACATTTAACCACTTTCATCTATCATTATCCATGTTTATACCACACAACCATTCCCTCACAACCAAATGTGGTAGCCCTGCTCCACAACAACACCACACATGGCAGACCTATTAACATGAAGTCATGATACCACCCAAATCCTTATCCCAACTACTCAAAAATTTATCAAGTATAGTCTCAAGACATAATAAGTCCATAACCACATTCATGTCCCACAACCCAATGTTACAAGACAGACACAAACAAAAAAAATGATGTCCCACTACCTACAAGTCCATCCGTTAAAAAACAAATAATCCTCTCAACCTGAGATTCCAAAAAACCACCCATACCACCCCCTAGACAAGGTCTATAGAAACTACCATTTACTCATATCCCTACTACACACACATATATCACACATTTCTCATATAACAAACAACCCTACCCACCCTTGTACACATAACGATGCCCCCAAAAGTAGCACCGCACAACCCACACAATGTCAAAAATCTCAATAGAAGGCATCCAACAACCACACCTATCAAATATGATATAGTCAGGTTTGGTACACACTTTTCTTTATGTCTACATTGATAAAAATGGTTACCACACAAGGGTTTTCATACTGGGGAATCTATTTAATTTAACCATGATTACGTGATTGAATAGATTCCAAGTTATATGCATTTAATGAGGTAAAAAAATAAAACATCACTATTTTGCTAAAAAAATACCAACGACAACCATGATATTTAGCAAGAATGTAGACACATCAACCCATAAAGGAAACACGATAGTATGTAAAACAAGTGATAAATATCAAACAATCTTCAATTCCCTACGTATTATCTTTTAATCGTCACTACCATTTATTTATTTTTCATAAAAAAATATTCATCTGTTATTCACGAGGATCATTAGTGAACCCACCCCACATGAAAATAAATTTATGATACGTAGAAGAATAGCGACCTAAATCAACCGGCGACCAAAACACATTTTTGTACCAAAATAGAGGATTGCGCAGGTAGCAGTAAAATCCAAGAAAAATGAAGATGGCACTCTAGCACAAGCGCACTACTAAACAAAAGAGGAGGGATTTAGGTTCACCGAGAGGGAACAAAAAACAAACTAAGAGGGGAAGATCCTTGGTTTAAAGATCAAGATCTTATGTTAAAGGAGGAACAAATTAAAAACTCATTAACATGGGATCATGGTCAAGATCAAATGTTTTGACTATATCGATGTCCTCAAAGTGTTAGGATATTAAAGATATAAAACATATGATTTGAAATGACCTTAAAAATTCACAAACATGGATTTATGTTAGTTTTTATATCAAATAATACATACAAGGGGAGATACTGGAAAAAAAGCAAGAAACTAGAAATTTGGAAATGGTTGGGAAACTATTTTGTGTGGCACCATTTTAGTGTGGCACCTTCACGTTCACGAAATTATGGTGCCATCGTTTTCGTGTTGCACCATTACAGTGCCAACATTTCTGTGTGGTACCATCATGGAACCACTATTACAGTTCCACCATTTTTATTCCATCATCTTGGTGTGACACTATTTTGGTGCCACTATTTTAGTGTCCCACCATCACGGTCCAACCGTTTTGGTGAAACCATTAGGTGAAACTGGGATTTTATAAAAATTCTCGAAACAAACCACTATGACCCCCATGAAACCCAAAACCACTAGAATTTTACAAATGAATGGCCTAGGAAAATCTTGGTCATTACAAATATCAATCAACAATGTGGTTAATAATTTTTATTAATATAAATTGTTGGCTGTTTTCCATAACATGTGTGCCATGATAAATAAGATCTCTGATAAGTTTTCATTTTAGGAATGATATAAAATATCTTTTTTATTATAATATTTGGGTCTACATCCATCAAAATGGGTATAACATATTTAGCATTGGGAAGATGATATTGATCCATATGTTGTGGGTTTACAAAAATAAAAATAATCAAATGCATAATCACAAATCCCAAAAAAAGAAGAAAGGATGTTTTGTTTCATCTAACCAAAAAATAGTTGTCAAATGGGTTCTTGATTGGATTGTTGATGTAGTTAACAATCTGTTATAATATGGGACATTATAAATTGTAGTTTTTTCCAATGATTGTTATGATTAAATTTTTTTAATATATTTTCTTGTTAATTTATTTCCATTTTTATAGTTAAATGATAGGAATAATATATTTTTGAACATATTTCTCCATCATAATGAGAAAATTATAATCAATAATTAGAATATTATTAATGTTTTAAAAGAAATATTGACAGGAGATAATGTTGTGAGACAATTTTTGAAGTTTTGAAATGGGTTAATTAGAATTGAATAAGTAAAATATGTTTCCTAATTTCAAGTAAATATTATATTATTTTAAATTGGGTTGAATATGTAAGAATTTTAGAATCTAAAAATATACACTTTGGGGCCAAATATATATAATTGAAGTACTTTTCAATTTCTGACCCAAATATATTTCTCATGAGTAAACGAATAAAATTAAATAATTATTGAGAGAATAAGTTTATAGATCTATAATTCATGTAGATGTTTCTTGGATAAAATAAGGAAGGATATGAGAGTGGATCATATTCACATGATCTTCATATTGGTCTGGATCATGATATTGGGAATTGGATTGATATTTTTGGACTGAGATATAAAAATTTTATTATTTCATTAGCGATAATATAGAAGAATATTTTTATTGGACAATGAAATCAGACTATGAAGATAATAATTTCATATTGGATTGAGTGACATTAAAAATTCCATGATGTACTTACCTGCTACATGGTATGATAGGGAAGAATTTATTTTTGAGATCATATTTTAGAAATTTGAAAATGTATCATAATAACATTTTTTGAATCATCTAGTGAATGTTGCGTAACATGTTACATAAATTATATTACCGTATTTTGTGATACTTGGAGCACATGCGCTATTGTATTTAAAATAGTGCTAAAGGACAGTAATCGAATATCCTAATCATTGTATCCACACAAAGGGGTTATATCTAGTGTATTTTGTGGTAATGGATTATTTCTATACCATACAAAGGACATATGTAATATTATTGAGTAGTGGAACATGAAAATTCTAGTTTTCCTTTGTATTTGTTGTTTGATTTCTTTTGAGTATGTTAAAACTACATAATAGGAGTCCATGGATATTGATATTTAATGGATGAATAAAAATAAAATGTTTTCACTAAATCACCCCTCCCCCTCTAATTGATATAATGATCTTTGATGGAGTTCTCAACTGATATCAAAGCCAATGTTTCGTTCATTTTCTCTTTTGTGAACTTTTGAATGAAAATATGAGATGTAAAATATCATTTCTGTAAATAGTAAGAAAATTCTAAAATATGAGGGTAAGAACTATCAAATCTATAAATATATAATGTTTCATTATCTATTGTATATTTGGTATACTTTTCTTAAAGATATAATATATTGAATTTTTTTCTATTAATGAATATAGTCCTCTTATATCTGTTGATAGGAATAATCTCGAAAATGGAAGTAGGGATAATAGTTTTTTAATATCATCTATTTTTGAAATTGTTTTTATAAGAAAAAGGTGTCTCTGCTTCCAATGTCAACAAGAATTAAATGAAAAAAATTTACAAATTGAATAAAAAATGAAGAATGAAAATATTCAAAATGGACATTAAATTATGAAGATCTCATGATGGTTTGGTATGCATCATTTGGTGACTTATGGTTAATTACATTTCTATAAATATAATATTTATTTTTGAAAAGATAGTGGAGCCTAATATATTTGAAAATATATATAGAATTATTATTGAAAATATTGATTCTATATTTTATTCATTGGAATATAGTGATATAGAAACATTATATTTTGATAATCTTGCATAATACTATCACTACTTATGAAATTTTAATGAAGAAAATGTAGAATATACAAACAAAATTTGATTGTGAAGTTTATTTCAGGGCTAAAATTATTGAAATTCGAAATACTATTCCTATTGATGTAGAGTCTAGTGAATCTAATTATTAAAAGGAGTAATTTCAATATTATTATAATTTTTTATCCTTTTTTACTAAAATTTTCAAAATAGGTGCAGGAAAAAATATTAAGGAAAATATTTATTGAAGTTATTTGAATGTTGATCCATTATGCACATAATAGACACATTCCCTTGAAGAAATAAATAAAATTTTAGTGAAGAAGTAGATAGATGGAAGAGAGGATAATTAAATAAATAGGGTGATTAGAATATATACAATTCCAAAGGGAGAGATAAAAAAAATATTCACATTTAAAAGAATAAGTTCCTTATCTAAAGATGAATAATAAAAAGGCTATGAAGAAGAATTTAAAATTACTATTGAGAATGTTTAGAATACATTTATTCCAATAGTTAATAATGATGTGTTCGGAGGTTGTAGTTATGAAAAATAATAATCTCAATTATAATTTCTTGTGATAGAAGAATTGAAACCATTTATTTGAAATACTGATGGATTGAGAGAGGAATTAATAAGTTGAAAATTTTATATTCTTAAAATAGAAATTAATAATATTATCCACATGAAAAAGATAAGAAGTTTAAATATAATGACGATTTGATGTAATATATGGAGAATGTAAAGAGTCATGATGTGCATATGGAAGTGAAGCTGATAGAAAAATTGAGAAATGTTGGAACATGTCGAACCAAAACATCTAAATTTGAACAGTGGTTTACAAGTATTAGTAATTATATTTACGAATATAGCTAAAATATGGAAAATGTAATCATAATACAGATAAAAAATTACATTCAATTGTATAGAAAAATGTTGAACATGTTTTTTGGGAAAATGTAACCTATGATTTTTATGTATGTGGAAAAGACCAATGAATTCTAGAAGTAAGAAGGTTCTCAAAATATTAAGTCTGAATTTTTTATTACTTCTAGTTAAAATATGGATGACATTAAAATTTATTGTAAATGTAGACTACCAGGATTGATAAAAGAAATAATGACGGTAAAAATAGTATTGATAAGAATGATGATGTGGTTTTTGAGAAACATTCTCACAATTCTGGTTAGTATAAAATGTATATTGGAGAATAATCTTTCTAGGTATATTAATGGCATTGTGATAGATTCAGACATGTGTAAAATATTTTTTGTTTCAATAAAATATTAAAAAATTTCAAATTATAGAAGTAAATTTCTTATGGGGATTCAATCTCCTAAATGTTACAATCATCAAAAAGATGTTCAGAAGAAACCTGATAAGGATGGTGTGAAAATTTAATAGAGGTTCCAGCCCCAAGAAGTTATTTGTGAAAGGTGTGTGTAACATGGAAACCATCCAAAATTATGTCTTTATTGGTCACTGGAACAAAAAATTTTTCTTAGTAATTCTCATAAGATGGATTATTTGAAAGGTAGATGGAAAGAAAAATCTCTTTTTTTTGATACTTATATCAAAGCTATAAATGGAGAATGACTATATATATAGGATAGTAGGTGTTCTTATCATATTTCTGGAGATCAATTTTTTTTTGGATTAATTTGATGAAATTCAATGAAGGAATGTGATGTTTAAAAATAATTAGTCTTTCATAATCAATTTTGTTAGATCAGTCATCGTTAAAGAATAAAATGTTAAATCCAATAAATCATTGTTTATTGATTAGAAAAAACAACCTTCAAAGTGTTTCAAAATTTATTGATGAAGGGAAAAAATTACATTAAAAAAATATGTTTTGTAGAAATGTGAGGAAAATGGAATGATAGCCACAAGATTCCAATGTATTAAAAGTAAACATGTTCTAAGACGGTGAGGTTCAATACTCTTTTTTCATAGACTTGGGGGAAGAAAACTAGTTATGGCATAAAAGTATGGGACATAAGTGTCTTAGAATCATGATATTGTTAATAAAATAGGATAGTTTCTATGCTATTCCTTATATATGGAGAAGAATAAATTGGTGTTGGATTATTTTTCAGAAGGGAAAGATAAAAAATTCTATACATAAAAATATAGAAATTTTCCCAAAATGCCCCCAAGAATTTATTCATTCTGATATATGTGGGACAATGAGAAAACAATCAACTCATGGATATAAGTACATAAATAATTTCGTTAATTAATTGACATTTATTACTGGTGTTATGTACATGAAACATATGTAAAATTATTTTAAATTTTTTATAAGTTTAATATTTAATGCTTAGAACAAATTTTTGTATTTATTGAAGAATTTGTGAACTGAAAATAGCATGGAATACTAAAATGAAGAATTTAAAAGATGTCTTATGAATAATGGAATTTGGCAGGAGTTCAATACACAATAAACTTGTCTACAAAATTATATTTCTGAAAGTAAGACTAGAAGTTTTGGTGAAATGGTAAAAACAATGTTACATAAATATGATCTATCTCATTACTTTTTTAGGAAATACATTGTCACTGTTATTTATATTCAAGGCAGATATTTCTATAGGAAAAGTTCATATATGAATCTCTATAAATTTTTTATGATAAAAGTCAAGTTTGATACACATTATAGTTATTTTTGGTCAATCATTCATAAATAAGTTGGGTGGAAACCTTGGGATGTTTGATATGACATGTGAAGATGGATGTTTTCTTGAATATTCTACAATATGAAGAGGTTATATTTGTTTCGACAAATAAAATATAATATTATTTTATTATACTGACATGAATGTTATTGAAAATGCGGAGGAATATAAACAGAATTTTACTGATAATAAGGAAAAATAGTATGAAATAATGTTAATTAAAAATTATGATAAAAATACCAGTAGTGGTAATCATACTCATGATGATAAATCATATTCATATATTTCAAGGTATTTTTAAGAATCTAAAATATCTTAACCATTGATGGGGAATCATGTGGAATCTGAAAACATTATTGTTGATCTACATCATTTGGTTAAAATTAGAATAATTTCAAGAAATATTACACATAATTCCATGAAATCAATTGTTGAGCTGAAATATAAGTATATAGATTTTGAGAATAGGGAATGGTTTTATATAATGAATTAAGAGATGGATTAGATGAAAAATAATTATACATGGGATCATGAATCAAATTTAACTAATAAATTTTTTTCCACAATGGGGGTATTCTATATAATGATAATATGAAAATGTGGAAGAGAACAAAAACATTGTCTGATTAATGTGCAATGTATATGCATAAATATAAGGCAATGATTTTGATGAGACATTTGGTCTAGTATCATTTCTAGAAACAATCAAAGCCATTATTTCTATTACTTCATAATGAGGTCACTCATAATATTTATAAATGTGAAATCATAATTCATGAAGGGTGATGTTGATAAAAAAATTTCATTGAAAAACATGTGCCATTGATGTTTGGAATTACGATTTTTATGTTTGGAAGTTGAATAAATCCTTGTATGGGCTAAAAATTCTCTAAGTGACTAGTATTTAAAATTACAATGCATCTTGAGGAAATACAGTTTTAGTAATAGAAGGGATAATAGAAATATTTACATCCATGAAAAACATTATTTTTATGTCATCATAGTTGTCTCTGATAATGAAATTAACATTTCTTAGAATGATTAAATAATATGTTAAAATTTTTATAATTAAATGAAATTAATTTTTGAAATGTCTATTCTGGGTAAATTGAAATACTTTCTTAGCTTAGAAATTTTTAAATTTAATAACTACAATTTTCTTTCAAAATTATATCATGAAGATGAACTTCGTAAAATGCTTGGAATAGAAAATTCAAAGATTGTTTCAACATATATTTTAGTGGGATCCTAGTTAGAAATATATAAATAAGTCATTATAGAAGATTAAAAAGAATTTTAGAAGAAGATTTGAATATTGAGCACTTTGAGTCCCTCAAGAACTAACATTGTTTAGGATGATACATTATGTGAAATATTTCAATGCACTCCAAAAGAATAATATTTTATATGGAAAAATAAATCTCAATTATATCAAATGCATAATAAATTTTAGAATCAGATATGAAAAATCTAAAATTAATAACATGATTGTGTGTATAGATGCTAGTTGGAAGGGAAATTTTGATGACAGAAGATCGATATCTAGTTTGGTTTTTTTGGGTTAAATTTTTACTAGTTGGTATAAAAAGAAACAATATTTAGTAACTCTCATCGTGGATAAAGCTGATTATGTTGCAACCACTCAAGATGCTACCTCTGTTATGTGGATGAATATTTTGTTAGAAGATGTACTTATTTGTCTAACGTTTCCCTTGATCTTCAGTTTGGATAATAAAAGTTAAATCAACCTTACAATAAACATGATAAAATATTGTCATTCAAATAATTTTTATATAAAATATCATTTCATCAATATGAAATTAGAGAGGAATGAATTGAATCAGGGGTATGTTACTATATCAGAACAATTTTCTATCATTTTCACAAAACCATTACCAAATGAACATTTTTATTAATTGAGGTTGAACATGGGAATCCAACAACTTTCTCATCACGGTTAAGGTTATTTTTTGTTTGACTCTCTCATATTTTATTTGGATAGTGTTATCAAGGGTGTGGGGTGTTTCACAAATAAATCCATTGATATGTTCTAAACCTTTGTAGAAGGCATGTATGTAGGGGGAGTTGCGGTTAAGCTCTAAATCTGTCATATAGATTTGTAATTTATTATAACTAATTATTTTAGTGGTTGTAGGAAAATTTGGTACATTTAATGTTGAAGAAATAGGTTATGAAATATCTAAAGAAAAGATAAGGAGGTTTTCATGAGTCACTATATTTGAACAAAAAAGATTTTATTATAATAATTATTGTTTACTATAATGAGTTGGCTCACGTAAGATTAGAATTGTTGATAAGTAATCCATATCTTAAAGATACAATTCTCAATGATTTTTGAACCATGGTTGAGAAGAAAATCCAAAAGGGGTGATTGTTGGGGACACCATGAAAAAATGTTATTTATTGACACTGAAAGATGTTGGTGGTGTCTTTTTTTCTTAATATGTTTAAGAAGAAAAGAAATAAATTCACATTATAGATGTTGAGAATTGTACTAACCATCATATTCAGTAGATCAAACTCACAATTCTTATGAAATTCCATCAGATTTGAAAGACTCTTTCTAGAAGAAAATGTCCATAAGGATCACATTTGGTGTGGAATAATGTGTTAATCATAATGTGGAAGATAATAACATTCTACATTGATATGATATTAATATTATGTTTCATTTCTTATCATGGAGTCCCTATAACTTATATGAAATCTATAATTTTTTTCGATGCTATCCTTATGATGGAATGGGAGAAGATGAAGTGCGGCCAATCATATTAAGGCATGGATAAGAATGAAAATATAAGTGGATTAATGGGATTATATAAAACTTTCTAATGATTGTTAGATCATTTTAGGTTTATCATGTGAATATTCATATTCATGATGAATTCATGTAAATAAGAAGATATTTTTTAAGAAGGTAGTTGTAGAAGTAAAAAAATTTACATCCTCATTTCATCAGTGTGAGATATCAAATGCATAATTTTGTGACGATTGTAATTTTTTATTAAAAACATAAAAATTGAAGATTTGGTATTCAATAAGACCAAAAATCAGCAAAAATAAATCATTGTTGAATGAAGCTGATGTGTATCATAATAGTGAAAAGAAATATTTTGATGATGTTGAAGCTACTAAAACTGGTCCATTAGATGTGGTGTTCTTCCAATCATTATAGTTACCTTGAAACTTATCATCAGATTTTTTAACATTCGTGAGTAGTTTTTGAGGTTTTATTTTTATTTGTGGGAAATTTGTAGGACAAATAAAATGAAAAAAAAAATTCTAGTTGTCGGGAATGATGAATTTTGAAAAGATAAAAATTTTATTTTGACCAACATGCATAAGATAATTAGACATCAATCAAAAACGTAGTCGACTATTATCATCAACATAAATTGTTCTTTGTTTTCTATAATATGTTGGTCATGATAAAAGAAAAATAATGAGATGTATTATAGTAGGGGAATAATATAAAATATCCATTTTCTTGTAACAATTATGGAAAGATCCATCAAAATAGTGATGAAATAATTGTCAGTGTGAATTTGTGACCGATCCATCTGCCATAGGCTGACACCGTTAATCATTATCAAATACAGGGTCACTATTCTGAGGAAAAGTAAAAAATAAGTTTTCTTCCAACCTTCAAAAAAAGATATCTCAATGAGAATCTTGAAAAGATAGTGGTAATAGTTTTCAAGGTGTTTTTAATCGGGATATCAAAATTGTCATTTGGTTTTGATTATTGTGATAATAAGACATATGTTTTTTAAATGTTTTGTTATTCATTTTCTTCCAATTTTTTTGGACCAATGTAATAAAGAATCTACAGCTAAACATATGTCTCCATCTTAATGAGAACATTATAATTTAAAATCACAACTGAAATAATTTTTTTAAAAAAATTATTAAGTGACATGATGTTGTTATAAAATTCAAGAAGATTCTAGAAATGTTAATATTCAACGATTAAATAAATGATATATCTAAAATTAAAGGAAATTAATTTATTTGGGTAATATTGTTTACCATGAAATATTTTTTTAATCCCACAAAATCCACATTTGGTTATCCTATAAATAGAGAATGTAATTTGTACCTTATGAAGGGTATGAAATGTTCATGATATATGGATAAGTGTTAAAGAATTTTAGATAGCATAATTTTATGGGCCATTCATTCTTGATGATGTTTCATGAATGGAAGAACAAATAAGGATTGAGAAGACCATATATATATGGTCATTAGATTGGAATAAATCATAATACTATGAATCAACTATGATTTTATTTCTAGTAAATATGATGTTAAATATTTTTAAAATACTATTATAGAATAATATTATTATAAGACTGAGAAATCATATTGGGAATGTCAAACTGTAAATTTGGACATAATCTCATTACAAAGACTAGGATGTTATTACCTATTACTGGTTGGGAATGTGAATAATTGTTTTTTGAGATCATATTTGGGAAATTTAACAAGGGATCATATTAAAATGTTTTGAAGAATATGAAAAATGTTTCTTAAATTATTAGACAAAATGTATTACTTCAGTTTGTGCTACATGAATCACATGAACTATTGAATTGATAAAATTCTCATATGACTGTAAGGGGATATCCTACTCTTTTTATCTACAAAAAGTGATTTTTTATGTGGATTTTGTGGTATTAGACTATTTCAAAACCATACCAAGGACGTAGATACATCTATTGAGTACTAATCCATTTAATTTATTGTGGTATTTTTTATATGTGATTTGTTTTTTTAGAATGTTAACACCTCTTTAACAATTGGTGAAGGTTGTTTCTAATGAAAGGAAACTTAAAAATAAAATGTTTTCATCAATTCCCGACATCCCCCTATCAATGATACATTGATATTATAGTGCATTATCAACTATTATTTCATTATTCTCTTTGTTGAACACCATTATATGTAATGAAGAATTAATTATGTCAGATTTATGTAACTCAAAAAAAAATTCATCAATTTCTTCAATTTGATTATTAGTTTCTATTATTTTCATAATAAGATAATTTTCAAAAAATAATTTCTTTGATGGGTTAATTTTTTATGGTTCACATAATGTAATTTTGTCATTAAACATCTCAATTTACTTTTAATAGGAACATTGAATCTCAAAATGCTTAAAGGGTAAAATAGAATGTTCTTATTTTTGGTGTTTAATAGAATAAAGAATATTGAAATATATGATCTATAAACTAAATAACATGGAAATTGTGATATCATTGAAATCTATATTGGTTATAGTAGTTTTTTTTGGAATGGTATTCCTAGAATTGTGGAGGTAGTATTTTATCTTTTCCTTCTTTCATGTTGATGATGTATATATAAGTAGAGAATGGGTAACATTGTACACATACCTAAACAACCTCAAATATAACAACTTTATAGGAAGTGGATGTTTGAGAATGTTATACAACCATATAGTCTAAAATATGTTCTCCAATATGTAACGAATACTAAAAATAATGATAAATGGAATTAAGTGAAGAAAATAAGTCACATAATACATAAGGAATAGTAAGGTCACAAATTATATAGGTAATAGAAAATCTAACTCGGCATGATAGTTTTTGGGAATTTTGGGGGTGATAATAGAAGAAACTGTCTTACCTAGTTGTACCATGCCATTTTCATTCAATCCATTTCCACAACAACATTGGTAATAAATAAATCATGTATTCCATGGTATCATTGAATGGATTATATCTGGGGATATTGATTCCAACATTCGTGAAAACATCCAACATATCTTGCTGCAAAGATTCTTATTTTTTGGTTGTTTTATTATTATAGGGAAATAAGGTGGTTATGTATTTTCAATAATTTTATATTTATATTTTAATCATTCATTAAATATATTTTTCTTATGATCTTTGTATTAAAAAATTTCTTTCATGTCATGATATCCATTTTCACGTTCAAGGGGTAAGCCATTTTTTCTTAATGTACGTTTCCACTTCTCAAGTTAATGGAACTAAAATTTCATTTAGGATTTTGAAATGTATTTGAAGAATTTTATTTATACATTGATATACCATAATATTTATTAGGTTAACGATCATGAAAAATTGTTAATTTAATATGATTAACACTACGACATGTATGATGATAGTGATGTGATGTTTATTTTGACATTCTATTACATGTCAAAAAATTGACTCAATGATAGTTCTTTTGGTTTTCATTGCTGGTAGCTTATAGATGGTTTGAAATTAATTCTCATTAATTGGGTGAAGGAAATTTGATATGGCTATTGATATGTATATTGAAATGGTGGTCATTGATCTGACGGGTTTATAAATTTAAATTGTTTAGTTGGTAATTGTTTAATTCCTTGGACTCAAATAAGTTGATTATGGAATAAAATTTTGTACATGGAATAAAAATGTTCATCTCCATTAATTTGGATTCATTAAAATGTGGTTGTTTCATGTGAGTAGAATAATGTTCCAACTATGGGGGTGTATTGGTTGATGATTCTGGTTCCTTGTTCATATAAAACTATCTCACAAGGGATATCAGTTACTCAAATCAATTTTTATAGAAAAGAGTTTGTAATTTTTACATCATGAACTCCATTATTCTTTTTTATACCAAACTATTGGAAAATATTTGAGATCCTTTAAATTGTATCTATTATCTCAATTATTTATATGTTTATGAGTGATCCTACTGAAGATGAATCAAATTTGTTTGGATCACTACCCATAAATACTGGTTAGAAAAACACTAAGAAGTAATGTTCTTCATATGATTTATGTTGATAATATTTGGTTAGATTCTTAAATATTTTCCTTAACTCATCAGGAGTCTCTCTAGTTTCTCATTTTAATTGATAATATTTTTTTGTGAAACTAGACACTTCATTATTTAAGATATATTTTCTATAGGAAATGCTTTTACAGCTCCCTCCATGAGTAGAATTCTCCTGGTAGTAGGTCGTAGTACCATTCAGTGGTTTATCCTTCCAATGAGAAGGGGAATGAATTCCAACTAATATGATCTTTACTGACTCCATTGGTTCAAAATCACTCAAAATATTCTTTAAATTCCCTTCATTTACTATATAAGAATTTTATACATAGTCCATGAAACATAGGTTGTATCCCAACCATTCAAGTTTTTATTTCTCATTTTTTTATCAATAGTTATAATTATCAGTTATTAATTTTTTAATTTGGTGCATAGATTTCCATGAATGTACTATTAACCTAATCTATATTTACTTCAATATCTACCCCTCTTATTAAATATTTTTAGGAGGATGAACCTGAGTAGAGAGAATTATGCAATAGGATAATGACAATTTACCTTCCCTCTTGGTCTGTGCTTCTAAATATTCTGAGCCCTTAAAGCATAGGTCTTTCAACCTCTTGATGAATCCATGTGAGGATGGTATAACAATACCATGTTATTAGAAAAAAAATTAAAAAATATTAGTATAAGACACCTGTATTCCAAGGAAAGGGATAAAATTTTTAGAAAAACCATTTGTTGGGTTTTTAGGAAATAATTATCCTATGAATGATATTGTAAAATGTTAACATTTATTATATCCAGGGGAGGAATTTTTATTTAAATGTAAAAATGTTTTTGTTGAGTTCACTTTTTTAAGAACTGGAATGTAATCTAGGATGTTTAGAAACCAATTTAGGAAGAAATTAAAAAACCTTATGTTATTTCTTCATTCACCAGTTTCATCATTATTCATAAAGTCTCAAACACACCAATTATTAATTGATTCTAACAGAGTTGTTATAATCTGTTGTTTCAGTTTAGAAAATATGTTACAATAATCAATGTATTCTCTATGATTTCATAGACTAATATTAATAAAATTATATAAATACTTTAATTACCAAAACTATTTCTTATAACATTTGGTGAACTAAATTCATTTGTTTTTTAGTGAAATACCTTAATGAAGAAGAATAAATTATGAGGTAAAAAGAAGAGACATCCACTAACCAAACTATTAACTTCAACAGAAATTCTATCTTTGTGCTGAAATAAATTTAACAAATCAATAAGTAAGAACATGAGAAAAAAATTCTCTACCCAACTAAGGGATTATGATTCTATCATTGTAGCACTCCAAAATTAAATTAAAAATGATATTTTTCACTTATTATTCCCTTTGTAGTCCTGTCATCTACAAATTGTTTCTACTTCTACCGGGTATGAGTGGGATATGTGATTCTAAATTTATTTCTATAATGATAATAGGGGAATGATTTCATTAAAATTGTTCTTTTAATCCTATCAATAAGTTATCTTCTAGATGATGTTTCCAAGGCATTGAATCTCTTACATGATCAATACCAATATTCCTTTTAAATGTGAGTTTTTAGAGTTCATCTTGGAATGTAAAAATGAGCCTAAAATATTAATTTTTTTAATCATTAAAATAGAACCTAGGTTGTTTTTTTCCATGATCCACCACTTCGAATAATATCCTCAATTGGATTCACCCATCATTGTCTAGAGAAGTCCAAAAATTGACTTTTGAGTGGTGATGCTTCTTATCCACAGACACGTTCTTTATACATACCTAAAACACAATGTTGAAACCTTTATCAACTTCAAATCAATGGAAGAGTCATAGTCTCATTTAAATGTTTTTACTTTTTATTAATTATGTCCTCTTGGATTCCTAGTAATTTTTCTCATGGATTCGGTGTTCACAGGACACATTCTCTATCCATGAAGAGTTGAATGCTTTGGATTCCTCAGAAGATGTATGGGTTTGGAGGCATCAAACATAGTGAATTCACTTTTCCCATGATAAGAGTTGGTTTGCAGCACAAATTTCTATTTATTACTAGCATGGATCTCATGTAAGAGTATCTTTTCCTTACAATCAACATAGAACCGTGGGGGAATTGATAGAGTAATCGGTGAACTGTTATTCCTTAGTATAGAGGTGGGTAAATAGAGGTGGTATCTCACTAAGTTTAGAGAACCACATAAAATCTAGACCCCAATATGTATTAATCTAAGGTAATATGATCATTCCAAGTGTTGGGTGGGGTTATATTCTATTAATGTTTGAAGGGATGGGAGACGCATTATTTGGTGAGTTATGCTCACGGTAAATATGTTTATCATGAACTATGTAGTCAGTGTCCTGATTGTTGGATGAATGTTTTTTGATGGTGGATCATAGTGTGTATTCATAACATGAGACACATGTCATTTTTAAATTAATTCATTGTGAATAAATCACATAAGTTAATTTGATGATTTTATTTTTCTCACATTGGCAGTTATTAGAACCCAAGTTCGGTTTTCTGACCATGAAAATAGAGTGTTGTAAGGTAGGATGGTGACCATGAGTAGTTCCTATTGTAATATCAACTCAAAAACACCATGTTTCTCATGATATATCATGTCCACATAAGGAGAATCGGATGGTCAACACATGTTGTAATCCTAGTGAACATGGGTTTGAGGGTTACTCTTCTCCTATTTAATTCTCTATCCTATGAAATTTCACATACTTGCATTATTTAATATAAAAATAAACAAAGAAATAAATTAATGGAATTAAAATTTATATCAAAATATTTATTTATCAGTTAATACCATATTTAAATCCACTTTAAAATTAATATTTAATATATTAATTTTAACAAAATTAGCTATTTACCTATGAAATAAATAATAATGAGGTGTATTTTATATAAAAAATTAATTGAAAATTATTTTGTCACATAATATTAATTCCAAGTAAGCCACATAATCCAATAAAAAAAATTTAAATTATAAAATATTAATGTACAAGAACAACGAGTCCCCATGTGACAACACATCACCTCCAAACCAACTCAAAATGAATGTCGCGACAACAGTAGAAGTAAATAGGCTACACGATTCCATTCCAATTACTTGGATCCTACACAACAACATCTATAACTGCCCAATGGTGAAATTATGGAGTGATCGCAAAGATTATTTGGGTACCAAAAAATATTCTATTCAATAAAAAATATCATGGATAAAATAATTTTTGTTTTAAATAAAATATTGTTTTGCAAATCATTATCATAAATAAAACCCCTTTTGTAAATCAGTTTCCTTTGGTTTTTAATAAAATTCATTAATATTCACAAATCCTTGTATATGAAAAGTATAATTGATAATACATGGATTCATATACATAGATCATATGTTTTATAAGTAAAATATACATCCATGACATATCCACCATGCCAGACCATGTGACACAACATCCTGAGAAACAATTTGATCAAAAATCCATGATAAAAAATTACTTCAATGAATAACCATAAATGTTAAATCACACCATATTTTCATCTAAAATATATGAATACATACAAGTAATATATCGCCCAATGTATCCATATTTTGGTACTAACAAATATAGAATTATCATATAGTCCATCGATATCTTAAAGGAAACCCCTAGTGGTACCACACACACTGGGATCACCTACTTCCCGTTCCTGATGCACCCAGGGATCCAAAAGACCTATTATAAAAATCTGTTTCAAAACCATTATAAAATATTATCAAACATTTAAAAATCAAAGACAATATATATTTCATTATAAAAACCCATTTCAAAATTTGAATAAGAACCTAATAATTTTATTAAACACATGGTGCAAAAACATCCATTTTTAATCTAATTCCCCTATAAAAAAATTACTTTCTCAATAAATCCATTGAAACATAATATATCATTATTTAAATGAATAATATATTGAATTTTTTTAAATAAAATAATAAAATAAATTAATTCACCCATTTTATTAAACAACTACAACAAAAAGGAGGTAGAGAAATTCACATCCAACAATAATAACCGGGAAAGCGTAAATTAGATCCCCATTATCGTAGATAGACAAGAAACCCAACGATCCCCTAATGAACCCTCTGTATATACTATATACATAGATGCTTTATGTTTATCAAGGTAATATGATAATAGATCTAATGATAATATAGGAAGTAAACATAATACCAAATCAAAAACCCAACACCCCATGAATAGATTAGTTTATAAAGGATAAATCCAACCATTAATCCCTGGGGAAGGACATCTAATGAAATGGGGAAGGAAAATGATGTGAAAATATGAGATTATGATGGGATTGGGATTAAAATATTCTAATGGAATTAGGGTAAAATCCTACTTGTTCACAACTATGAGGGATGTTTTACAACCTCTTAGGGGATTCATAATGCTTAAATTAGCCATGTTCCATATAATGTTCTCATAATATCTATTCTATTATCAAGGTCCTTTGTTTTTACTGGGGTCCTGTGGTTTGGGAAAATAATGTGATCAATGTGTGAAAACCCTAAAAAATACCACACCTAACAAGACATTCCATGTTTAGTTGCATTTTTTCTTTAACCATTCAAAAACCATGAAAATCCTTATATCTAAATACATATTCATACTGTGTGGTTATCAACCAATTAAACAAAATTTCCATCCAGGCTTTTTCCTATAATACACATTTTTTTCCTCTGATGCCCAAAATAATTCCATACCCAAAAATAGAAAAACAATCGCTTCAATAATACATGTTTGTGACATGTATGGAATTAAAATTTCCCAAAACATAAGTAAATTATCTCTTGAGAAATTCCTAATTATTATAGATCCCCAAAATGGAAATTCCACTACTACCTCATCATCAATTTCTTATATCTTTTCTCATGCATATCCCATACTCTCTACCAGAATACCAAAACTAATTGAATCATTTGACCTCATAGTGCCCTATCTTGGAGACAATGATTTTGAACCACTAACACAAAAATTATTCTGTTAGGTAAAACATCAACATCCTCTCAACCAATCACCTGGGAATGTTCCAGGTGATACAGCATTTGTTGTGAATCATGAAACAAATCATCAGTTTAACAAAGGAGACATGGTAACTCCATTCAGTATTCACCCATTCCATGCCATTCAACCATTGTAATGGGGCCCAAAAATATGGGTTCCAACATAAAATTCATTCCCAATTGAAAATTTCCAATGTAATGTGAAAATCTAAGAAAACATTAATCACCAAAATAAAACTCTAAAGGCCAATAATGAGGATTTAAATAATATTTTTAATGGATATTTTTCCTGACTAACCTCTTCCAGATAAACAACACCTTTTACGTCATCTCTTAAATGAAACTTAGACCATGCATGGACCTCTCTCCCAACCCTTCCCAACATAATCAATATCTTCATGGTGAACAATAATATTGTTAAAAGGGTCCACTCATTATTAAAGGATGATAAATATTGTTATAGGGAGATTCTACTATAGGAAATTTCTTTTCCCATGATCCTGAAAAATCATGTACACTTTACCAAAGCATATACTTAAGATCCTATATAGATATCTCTATCTATCTATCCATCTATAGATGCTATTCTATGATCAATTTAAATGGAGAATCCATAACCTCCAAAGAACCTTTCTAATGCTTGGAACTGAACCTCAATTACAATATCACATATAACAGTAGTGGGAACCTCATGAAATCTCACAATCAATCAGACATTCAAGTCCCCAAGATGTTCCATCTTTTTCACCGCATTTATATGAAATAATAAAAATAATTTAATGAGTCAATTAATCATAAAAATCCCTTAAATGTATGATGATTTATAAATGTAGTGAATAATTTCATTGAAATATCACCCCACTACCATTCTGTTATGGGTAATGATTTCAGTAAACCCACAGGTCTCCAGTATTCTACATTATTTTTATGACAAGTGTCAAACTGTGATACAAAAAAACAATCAATAGACTCATACACTAAAGAAATTCATACATCTCATGTCATGATACATCTTGGTATCCCAATGGGGTGGAGACTAACATTAACACTTTTCAAATTCCACCAAATCTTTCCCTGGGGAAAATTGAACAATCAACCAATTATATAAGCAAACAGCTCTAATGGGAGACAAAGAAGGCTCACATGAGGCCTAACCATAATAAAGTCTTCTACTAATGTTTTATATCTAGGTTAATGTTACATGAACAGGAAAACATCACTCATTATAATAAAATTAAACATTAATTTCTCTTTATATAAAATGTTTTTTCCATGTTCTGAGTTCATGGATGACTCCTGCCAACTCAATATTGATGTTTAGGTAGTTTTCCGTATAATTTCAAAAATACAGTAATCCATATTCCATAACCTATATTACATTAATTATTAAGCATCCCAAACTCATTCTAAACTAATATTAGAAAACATCATAACCCAAACCCATTTCTAGAAGAATTAAAATAGGCGATGAAGTCAACCTCACACACAACACCTCAAAAGATCTATTAAAATTTTCATCAAATACATATATAAAACCCTCACATGTAATTTTTGTCATCAAATATGTGTGATTTGAAAAATATTAAACAACCAGTCTGTAGTAACTAGAAAATCACATATAGCTCTAGATATCACGAAATTTTTTTGGATACTATTATGATATTAAAACATGTATCTTTTCAGGAACCACAATGATACCAAACATAGATGTCACATTCCTAAAAAATTTCACTTCTCCAATCCTAAACACACATTAAAATGCTTACTAGATAGGAGATGTTTCTTCAAGGATCAAACAATGATATCAAAATGGTTTATTTCCACCTTCAATGATTTGTAGTACTCTAAAATATCATCCATGAACACAAAAATTGATGATTTTTCTATGGAATGTACTATTGTTTCATCAAATACATAAATACTATAGGGGAATTTTTTATACTTTATGGAATTACTATAAAATATAAATTCCCTTACCAGGTCCTAATTGTTTTCATAGGTATATCCTCTTCCCTAACTCTCAACTACGGGTACCATGACCAAAGGTTAGACATTGAAAACAAAAAAAAATCCTCTATCTTGTAAAAATATAAATAATCATGGGAAAAGTATATATGTTCCAATCCTTCACCCAATTCAATATTTAGTAATCCATCTAAATTCTAGGCCTCATGTCGTCGTTCATAGAAGAGAGGATAGGAAAAGCCCATTATGACTTTCTATAATGGTCTGGTATGAAATTTATTTTTTATTATTATTTTAAAGGATAACAAGATGAACCAAAGAAAGCCCTTCAAGGGGGGAGAAAGTGATGCAGTCCAAGGGCATCCCCTTGAACCACACATAAAAACTCAAGGGGAAGAGAATGAAGACTATCATAAACCAAAAGATTGTCCCCCTGCCTGCCCAAATGAGCAACCGAGTCAGCTGCAAAGTTGGATTCTCTCCATCTATGATGAATTAACCTTCCTTGAATTATTTCAGTCTTGAACCTTCTAATAATATAAGTCAAGTCCCAAGGAATCCCATAACTTCCCTGTTCATCCCTAACCAGGTCCTTGGAATCTGATTCAACATCTGTCACCATCAAGCCCCACCTCTTGCAAACCATAAATCCAGACAGGAGAGCTCGAGCCTCCCCCCTAGAGGTGAAATTTATATTCCACCCACTCATCCTGTGAAAATTGATAAGATGGATTAAAAATATGAATTTTACTATAAATAATGTCAATAGTAATATCAACCTCTCTCTATGGTGTTAAACTATGAAAATTATCCATAAATACCATTTGGACCACACTTTCCACTATAAGAGGGATATAATCCTAAAAATTTTCGATGGCATTGATATAAAGGAATAACTACTATCATGACATTACCCATGTATAAGGAACAACATTACTCAACCTTCCTGATCTATACACCCACTCAACAATAAATACATTAGTGGCCCCATGTTATTGAAAACATTTAAACATGAAAATGATATTATTTTATTGGGGAATTATTTCTAATTATCAACCCATTATATGTATCATATTTATGATGTTAATATCAAGAAATATAATTTCCAATATCACATCATAGTAATCTATCATAAAATGATATGAATGAAACAAAAAACCACGATCATATTTCCCTCCCAAATGATTGAGTAAATACAAAAAATATGGAATAATATTAGAACACAATCCCAACATGTGAATTAATGTTGGTGATATAAAATAATGAGTAGCACATGTATAAAAAAAATAAATCAACAAAAAATTTCAAATAAAAACCAAACCTAAAATAGTAGCTTTCCCCACATTAGAGTCCAATATATCATGTTAAATAAGATAATGTATTATAGTCATAACCACATTAATTTCCCCTTGGTTTCCAGATTATCCCCACTACACTTGGAATCATTGTTAATTACCTATGAACCCTTGGGGGTAGATGTTTCTTTAAAACCCTTTGATTACCTTACAGAAAATCGTTTCAGATATCTCATTAATTTTCAAAAATTAAATGGAATAGGAGACTCTATATAGTTAGTTATCGAATAATCATGACTTCCACACTGATTGATGAAAAAAATCAAACACCTCGATGGATATCCCTAAAATTTCATAATGAAAATAGATCACCCTTTCTCTTCCTCGTATGGATAGAAAACACATCATAGTTAACAACTACACCTACATAAAAACCACCAAAAACAATTTTTTCAACTATTTCTTCCTCATCCAAATAATCTTTCTTGACTACCTCCATGAATTTTGGATGTCACATGAAAATAAAAAGGAACTAGATATTCAGCCTCAAGACAAACACAAACCTATGTGGCATTTGGTATTCATTGATGACTAGCTCTAATACTGGATTCAATAACATATAAAAATGGGTGGAATACCCAATAATGGTATACTCCACTTTATCCATGCATAGAAAATCTGGGATCTTCTCATAACGTAGTTTTTTGGGTAAATCTGATGAGTAAATATATTCTTGAATGATGTCCATGTAATGTGCACATTCATCTTAGTTTACATGATGGAGTCCCACAATATTCATTCATGTCCATGAATCATATACATGGTGTACCCAACTATATAGTCCAAATGGTTAATCTATATATTGATTATCATATCAATCATCTCAATCCACTCCTTATATTCTGAGGTTTCCTTGTTACATGAGATGATGGGTGAATTCCACTTAGTAAATTCAAATCCCAAATACACCACACATACAAAGTTAATGAAACCCTCTTGAAACAATGTATAAATTGTATGGATCTCAAGTTCAACTAAAGACGGTTCCATTTAATGAGTACCTTTTAGATCCAATCTCATAGCTTACTCTCTCAGACAAGGGAGATCTATTTTTGAATTCATTATTTGTTAAACACATTATAATGACCAATAAGTTTTAGAGAACATTCCAACATCTTGGGACCATCATCAATAATTCATATCAATGATTTAAAAAATAATTTTTATAAGAAATTATAATATTATTAATGAAATATAATTTATTAAAAATGTAATGTCCATTTAGTTATGCATCCCAAATAATTAATTAAATGGTCTCAATCATTATATCTCAAACACAGAAAATAAATTTCATACCACCCATTGTAAATCCAGTTGAGACGTTGAAGAGAGATTACATGTCATGTTACCATAGTTAATACTATAATTTCAATGGTCCTTAATGCTCTCTACCATAGATGCATAACCACACTCTGGGAGAGTTTACATAAATCAAGCCAATAATCCCTATGAAACAAAATTTTAGTTATCCAACTCGAGTAAACGAGACCATCCACCTGATCATGCCTATCATAATGTTGTATAACATAGATAATGGGAAAAATTCATGGATAGAACAAAAAAATTAAGGCAAATCAAGAACAAATTTGATAAATATAGATGAATGCATGGGAAACCATACAATCGAAGACAAATTTGATAAAATAGAATGTATGAAATTACAAGACCATAAATTCTCTATGTGGAGAACAATATCCTCCCAATTAACCACTAACGAATGTTGTGGCAATAAGATAATCCAATATTCTACATGATTATTTTAAATTTTCATGGGTCATACAAAACATCATCTACAAGAACCCAACGGGAAATATAGTTTGTAAGCCCAATCTTTTGTACAATGTGACCACTGTGTCTTTAAAATTTCTTATATCAAGAATGTAAAAGTTATATATTTTACAAAAAAAATCACTACAATGAAATTTTCTAAATCCTAAACTCATTATAAATACTGTATACTTTATTTATAAAATAATTCCATATTAAAAAAAATCAATAATATGAATGAATAAGTGATAAAAAATGATACAAATCCATATGGAATAATTTAAGGAATTTAAAAGACATCCATGATATAATCCATTATGTGAATCCATGTGATACAGTCGAATGAGAAAATATGTGATCAATAGTGCTTGATAAAACAATTCTTTAAATGAATAAGTGAAAATAAAAAAACATTTTGGGACTAATACAATTGTAATATGTTCTAGAAATGATAGATCCTAAAGTAGGAATATATTTTTATCAACCAATATTGATTCCTTCCACATTCCTTTGGTATCATTAAAGTATCCCCTAGTGGTTCCACACACACTAGGGTCACCTAGTTCCATTTCAAGATGACCCCGCTGTTTCCAACGTTCCCTTGAAAAAATACATTTCCAAACCATTGACATATTTTATTAAACATTATCGAAGCCAATAAAATGCTTTTAATTATTCGAAATTACATTTTAAATTTAAAACCACCACCAAAAAATATTATCAAACACTTTATGTGCATAAAACTATTGTTATGGAAACCCCCATTTAAAAAATTGAATCATTACAAGAAATTATTTGAAACAAAAAATCACTTCAACTCATTAAATTACCCCAAATAATTTTAAAATAATCATAAGCGAATCAATGAATTAACTCATTTTATATTAACACATATCCCTTAAAATAGAGGATGGACAATGTTTCATTTACAATAGAAAAGGTAGAAGAGGAGATTGGATCCTCATGATCATTGATTTACTATAAGAGCATCAATCCTATATCAAACCCCTTAAAAATTGAATTCACAATACTTTTGGGTTCCAACATATGATTGGAGAAGATATCCAAAAATGGTCTAATAAGGAAAGGTAAAGAATAGAAAAACACTACATTCCTTGAAGAGATCTATCATGAAAGGATGAATTATGATAACAATAAAAGGGCTGAGACCTCAAATTTGGTGGTGAAGCATAATTTCAAGCCTATATAATATTTTCAGTTTATTAGTAGAAAACCCTACAAAAGGATAAATGATAAATCTTTAAATTTTAAGATTTTTAAGGGTGGTCTCATGGTTTCATGTAGGAGGCCTCTCAGTTAATATAATAGTGAAGCAATCAATGTTCACATACCATTCTATTTCAGGGTGAAATTTTTTCCCAACTTGATGGTTGGTTTGGTAAAACCATTTTGCGACCATGAAAACCCAGTAGATAAAAACCATAAACTTCATGGTTTCCATAGGATATCTACAAGTTTCCATTAACTATCCACAAAACATGCAATGATTCATTATCCAAACAAAAAACCATACTTTTTAGTTACCGCATGATACAACTAACAAAGCTTCATAACTATGTGCCATGCCTTTTCCTCTAAAAATAATTTTTGCAGCATCAAATAAAACCTATATTCTTGGACAAAAAAATCGAAAAACCAATGCTCAATTAATGAATACATGTTACCTAGAGGTTTCCATGACAACAAAGTTATATTCCTTGATGAATAACTTTCATTGTGAAAATGAAATGTTTATAATAATAATAACATTTTATTTTAATGTTTTTTATCTATAAAAATGTTTCTAAATCATAAAAATGATTTCTGAGACAAATCTAAAAATCAATTGGTTATTATATATTATAATACTTTTATTCTGAATTATTCATTTAGAAACATATTTTTATTTATCCTTTTATAGGTTGGGATTTTTGATAAATATGTTTTAAAATATTTAAATTTATTTTATCATCCATGATCATTTAATAATCCCTTTTACATTAAATTTTTTCATATGATTTATTTCATATACATAATTGATTTTTGGAATTTTTTACAATTTTTTATGTAGTGTTTTATTGACCTTCAAAAACATATCTTAGAAAGTGACATGAAAAGAAACGATTTTTATATATAGATTATGAAATTAAATTCAAAAAAAAACATTATTGATGGTTTCTTTTATGTTTTAATGGAATGTCCTCCAATAAGGTAAGGATTAATAATACCACCTATACGATCTCTTCAAAAATTAAACTTTTGGGAGACAATGTTTTTAGTGTCATATAATAAGGTTTTAATGTGATTGATTTTGGAAAAGTTATGAATCCCATTTTATAGTCATGTATCATTTATTGCAACATCCCAAGTAAATAAAGAATAATATATTTTAATATTTATTAATATTTTTGAATTTAATATTAATTTTACATTAAAAGGGATTCTATGTTCGACAGCGTACGTGATACGTGACAACGAGTTTCTTTGAAATCTTACGTTGCAGACTAATAATATATTATTATTATTTTAAATGGTTTTTAACTCTTATCCATTGTATTGGTGGGAATGAAGAAAAATAACTACAATATGATTATACATGATTGTAAAATGTATTTACATTTATCCAATAAAAGTTAGAGGCTTAAAATATGAATGAATCTAATTTTAAGCATAATTTACATTAAAAGGTCAATTACTACCTTTTAATGGAGAACCCTCTTTAAATATATTTTTGGTCACATTAATACATTATATATGACCAAATATAATTCTTATTTAGAATGGTGAAATCAAAATTTACTTTGTGTAAATTTTTGGAATTTTTCCGATAATGTTCTTTTTTTAATGAACAGTGAAACATGGTATTTTAATTCAAAACTGTGTTTTCATCTAATTTATTTATATAGTTAGATTATATTATTAATTATATTTATAGTTTATTTAGAATATATTTTTACAATTTAATCAAATTTTGGTCATTGTAATTACTTTTACCATGAAATTGGACATAAACAAGTGTCCATCTTTTGATAGTTATTGTTTCTTAAAAACATGCTATTTGTTTTAAAAACGAGAATTAAATATAAAATTAATTAATTCCTATTTTATGTTTTGAATATGAAAAAATAAACATTATTTTTGTATTCGGAATATCAAATATACTTAGGCTGAATTTTTGGTATTTTTCTAAAAAACATCAATTTTTGATGATTAGTGAAACCAGTTAGTAGAAGTTAAAAAACTTTCTTTTTCATTTAAATAAAATTTTACCACTTCTGTGAAAAGAATTACCAAAATCTGACAATCATGGTTGTTATTATTAGGTGAATTTTGGTCTAATAAGATGAAAATAATTTTTGGTGAATAGTAACATTAAACTTTTTTTACCGCGATTAAAGTTAAATAGGGTAATATCAAGGTAAAAAGAATATTATAATAATTCAAAATTACCTTAACACTTGTCCTAACCGTATTGGATTAGTAATTACTGACTGTGGGCATCCTTGGGTTGATTTTAGGACCCCATGGAGTTATTTATGAATGCTAATCACACTTTAGATTAATTAATTTAAACATAAAAATGACAAAAACAAAAATCATTTGGTAAATTAATTTTTATATGGGTTTATATAAGTAATATTTTGGCCTATAAATATTAATTGGAAATCTAAATTGATTTCCCACATCATGTAATTTTTTTATAATTTTTAGACATATAATTAATTAAATTATTTATGACACAATAATGATGTAGTATTTACCTCATTAATAAATCATTTAAATAAATAAGATGATAATGATTAAAATATTATCCAAAATATATCCAATTCCTACTGGATGATTTTATTTCGATGATGAGTCTTCTTATCTTCGACTCTAACGAATTTTGGACCTCTATAAACTGAATATAATTATATAATAAAATAATATTTTCACACTTTCCTAAAGATCCCCTCCTCTCCCTTATAAAAGGAGACCACTTATAACGAATTCCTCAAACCTCAAAATCCTTTAGTCTCGTCCAACCTCTACCAAATTGAGCTCCATATATCCCTACCTTCCTCCTAGAAGCCTTACCTTAGTCAAGAGGCACTTCAACAAACCATTTTGGTTCAATCCAAACGGAGTTACCCAAATTAAAGGTAATGGTTTCTCTTAACTTATTTTCTTTTATTTTAATTATCCACCACTAAAATCCTTTTATTCCATTTCTTTATAGAATCACCAGTATCCTAAATATACTAGTATGTTTGTATTAGATGGATTCTAACTACACTTACACACACCTCCATCTAATGGGTGAAGAACATATTGTTTCTGTAGATGGAAAACTAACGCCTCACGAAATGATGATTGTTCAATTACCTCCTACCGCCTATCATCGTGGCCATTGTGATGAAACAATATTTATATAGGATATATATTATGTTTATATTTTCTTTATGATTATCTATTTTTCATTTCTATCATACCATTGTTGTTTCCATTATGGGTAAACGCGAAATTTTCATTTGAGGAAGTGCGGACTACCACCCCCTCAAAGTGATATGACTCATTAATGCCATATGTGGGACGTATAAAGGATGGAGTTAATGGTATTCTATATGATATTAAATATTATATTATATATGAATTATAATATACCTATGTATAATTATTTTTTAATTCTATTAAAATAAGAAATAGAAATGAAAGTAGCGTTCATGCGTACATATGACTTACCGTCTCTATGAACAGTGCATTTCATTTCTTACCTCCAAATGTTATGGACTATTATAAATACATGAATATACTGGATATATATATTATATATGATATCTAAATCATGAATATCATTCTGGATATAATGGACTATTGAACACATGGACAACTTGTAAATATAAGGTGTTCATTTTTTACTCAAGTACCAAATATCGACAAAATGAACATTATTAACTTGAATGATTACATAATGTTTATAAAATGGTAATAAGTGATATAAAAGGAATAATAAACTTGAAAAGGATCTTAATAATGTATAAATTAACTTTAGTTTATTATTCAAGAGATTAAAGATTGATCGACTCAATTCGAACACCAGGTAAGGGACTTCATCTTAATATCATTTCATTGAGGCGTATTTCGATAATATATATACCTTCTTCTTTTACATGGTGTATAAGTAAAACCCTTTGAATTTTACTTTCATTCAAAGGGAATATTTTTCCAAAAAGCGTTTCATTAAATGACAAATGGAACGTTTTTAACATTTGCGGCGACAATGACCTCTCCGCCGCTGTAATTGTTCTTTGGCTTCCTCTATAAGCCTTAATGTTTTCTAAAATGAAAAGGAAATACCTCATTATGTTTGGGGATGTTTTGATATAGAAAATGGTTTTTGAAATGGATTTATTATTTCAGTATCTTGAAATTATTTCGTCTGATTGCAAATTAAATGTTATTAGTGAAATGATTATTATTTGCAATATTTTATGTGTTATTATTTTGTAATGGTTCTTGGAAATTTTACAGGTAGTTACGTGATAAACCAAATGTTGGGTGGTGCTATGATAAACCAGGAGGGTTGGTTATGTTATAACTTCCAATGCATTGGGTATGGAATTCGTCCGTATGGCTATTCCATTTAGTGATATGTGTGGAAGTCGACCATATGTTTATTCCATTTAAGTATGTTTATTTCCCAAGTTATCTTTCCATGTTATGTGTTCTTCATATGGGTTTTATAGTAATATTTTGGTTACAAAAGGGTATGTAGTGATCTTATATTCATTGAAGAGTATTTAATACTTCAAAAAGGTGAAAATTATTACTTTTGTAAAGTATTCATGTTTTACATGTTGTTTTAAAAAACTAACAGTTTTCCTTCCTTTTGTATCCTTTATTGATCTTTTTATGCTCATCCCATGTTTTTTAATTGTTTTTCACAGGACATAATGTGGAATAGGGTAATGTATGGGATCACTGAAAAGTCATGATGTCTTAAACAAGGAACAAGAAATGGAACTTTTTTTCAAGAGTTTTTATTTTATGAAAAAATGTATACTAAGTTGAAGTGCCTACATTGAATTTTTTTAAATGAAATATAATTATTATGGACTAATTCTCTAAAACTACAAACATGAAAAGATCCACATTTTTAATTATTCATTTAATTCAATATTTTGTAATGTTTTAAGGACGGGTCCTTATAGTTGGTATCAGAGGTCGGTTTAGAAAACATTATTAGTTAGGGTATTGTTAAATTAGTGTCCTTAAATTAATTTATGGTTATATTGAAATGATATAGCATTTACAGATTACCATGTTGCTTCGCCTAAAATATTTCTCTATTCAGAATGGTTTTTCACAGAGGAAACAGTGCAACTATGTTGGTACACCATCAAGAGGAAGACAACCTTCCAATTCAACAACATGAGATGGTCGGAATCAGAATTGAATAGTTTGTTACAATGATAGATCAATTGACTCATGTGATAAATGGTGGTTCTGTTTATTAATGATATTTTGGTTTATTACAAAAGTAATGAGGAAAATGATTGTCATTTAATGGTTGTCTTGAAAACCTTATAAGAGAATAAACATTATTAGAAATTCAGCAAGTATGAGTTTTTGTTACAACAAATATCATTCATTGGTCACATTGTTTCAAAAAATGGAATAATTGTTTATACTTCTAAAAAAAAGTCATTGAATAATGGCCATGACCCAAAAATATTACCAAGATCCTTAGTTTTCTAGGTTTGGAAGGTTATTACCAGAGGTTTGTTGTGAATTTTTCATAGTTCTCTAGTCAAATGACTAAGTTAACTAGAAAATGTGTTATATTCATCTGGAAAAATGTATGTGATGATTGTTTTATGGAATTGAAAAGAAGATTGGTGAATGCTTCAGATTTGGCACTGCCTTCTGGAAATGGCGAGTTTGTTATTTTATGTGATGCTTCATTGAAAGGACTTGGATTTTTCCATATGAAGAATGATCAGGTACTTGTTTATGCTTCATGTCCGTTGAAACTTCATCAGTTAAATTACCCTACACATGATATGGAATTAGCTGCTATTGTTTTTTCTTTTAAATTTGGAGGCATTATTTGTTTGGAATAAAATGTGAAATATATACTGACCTCAAAAGTTTAAAGTATATGGTCACTCAGAAAGAATTGAACATGAGATAGAGGAGATGGATGAAATTAATCAAGGATTGTGATTTCATGATCCATTACCATCTAGGAAAAGAAAATAAAGTGGCTGATGATCTGAGTCGAAAAAGTAATGTCTCATTAACCATGAAATGTTTGGAACAAGATCCTTTGGTTTTTGATTTGATGAACTTTGTCATAGAAGTTGTTGGTGTAGGAAATTATTTTTTTGTTTCAGGTGTCAGTGAAATCATATCTATCAGACAGAACAAAGAAAACATATAAAGAAGATAATGAGGTATAGAAAAAGGTAGAGTTAGTTCAGAAAAGTATGTATCCTGATTTAAACATTGATAATGATTATGTTTTGAGTTTTGGGAAGAGATTATGTGAGCCATGTGATTCACAGTTGCAGAATGAGTTGTTACGTAAAGCTCATGGTTCTTCATTTACAGTTCATCCTGGTAGTACTAAGATGTATATAGATCTTCGTGAGTATTACTGTTGGGATGGAATGAAAAGAGATATTGCTGATTTTACTATGAGGTGTTTGACTTGACAGTAGGTTAAAGTAGAGTGGTAGTTACCAAAATGGATTCTTCAGTCTTTATCCGTGCCAGAGTAAAAATGGGAATTTATCTCGATGGAATTTGTTGTGGGATTACCGAAGACATCTTGAGATAATAATGCAATCTGGGTTATAATTGATCGATTGACTAAATCTGTTCATTTACTTCATATTCGATATACTTTTTTTCTAGATCAATTCGCTTGGTTTTATGTTAAAGAGATAGTGAGGTTTCATGGAGTTCCCCTCTCCATTGTATCTGATCGTGATCCCAAGTTTACTTCTATCCTTTGGAAAGGCCTTTAGAAGTCATTGCGTACTGAATTAAATTTTAGTACAAATTTTCATCCTCAATAAGATTGACAGTTAGAATGAACAATTTAGACCTTGGAGGAAATACTACGTGCATGTTAACTAGATTACTAGGGAAGTTGGAACCAACATATTTTTTTGGATGAATTTTCTTATAATAACAGTTTTCATTACAATATAAAGATGGTTTCATTTGAGAATTTCTATGGAATGTGTTTTCGAACACCAGCTTTTTGGGATGAAGTAGGTGAAAGAAAGCTTATGGGACCAGAATTGGTAGAAGAGATGGAAAAGAAAGTTTAGATGATTCATAAGAACATGGGAACAACTCAGAGAAGACAGAAACGTTATGTGGATAACTGGAAGAAGGATCTTTCTTTTGAGGTGGGTGATCACGTCTTTCTCAAAGTTCTCCATGGAAAAGTGTGATGCATTTGAGTATGAAGGGAAAGTTGAGATTGAGGTTCATTAGACCATATGAAATCCTAGAAAAATCTGGATCAGTTGCGTAGAGAGTGGCTTTACCTCTATGTTTATCCCAGGTACATAATGTTTTTCATGGTTCAATGTTGAGTAAGTATATGCCAGATCCAACACATATTTTGAGTCCATAGGTAGTTCATTTGGAAGAGAGTCTCTATTATGAAGAACAACCCGTCCAAATTCATGAATGAAGAGATAATGTGTTGTAGAATAAGGTAATTTATCATGTAATGGTTTTGTGGAAAACCATATCATCCAAGAGGCAATGTGGGAATCTGAAAATTCAATGAGGGATAAATACCCCCACTTATTTTGATTAGTGAATAAAAATTGCGAGGATGCAATTTCATAAATGGGGGAAGGATGTAACATCCCAGGTTAATGAAAAATAAAATATTTTCATATATATTAATATTTGTGACTTAAATAATAATTTCACTTAAAAGTGTTTCTATGTTTGATAGCGTACCTGATACGCAACAACGATTTTCTTTGAAATCATACAATGCACACTAATAATATAATATTATTATTTTAAATGGTAGTTAACTCCTAGCCATTTTATTGGAAGGAATGAACAAAACTAAATACAATATTATTATACATGTTCGTTAAATGTATTTACAATTTTCCGATAAATGTTAGAGGATTTAAATGTGAATGAATCTACTTTTAAGCACAATTTACATTTAAATGTAGATTTTCTGCCTTTTAATGGCGATCCCTCTTAAAATATAGTTTTGGTCACTATAATAAATTATATTTGACCAAATAAAATCATTATTTAGAATGGGGAAATCAAAATTTACATTGTGTAAATTTTTGGAATTTTTTCGATAATGATCATTTTTTAATGAATAGAGAAAATATTGTATTTTAATTCAAAAATACGTTTTAATATAATTTATTTATATAGTTATATTATATTTTTAATTGGTTTAAAGTGTAATTAGAATATATTTTTACCATTTAAACCAATGTTGGTCATTGGAATTAACTTCACTTTGAAATTGGACATAAGCATCTGTTAATCTTTTGATAGTTATTGTTTCTTAAAAACATGCTATTTGTTTTAACAATAGAAATTAATTTTAAAATTAATTAATTCCACATTTAGTTTTTTAATTTGGAAAAATAAACATCATTTTTTAATTTGGTATTTCAAATATTGCTTAGGCTGAATTTTTGGTATTTTTTTGAAAAACGTCAATTTTGATGAATAGTGAAACTACTTAGTAGTAGTTAAAAAACTGACTTTTTCATTTAAATTTTTTTACCACTTCTATGAGTTTAATTTATAAATTCCTAAATACATGGTTGTTATTAGTAAGTGAAATTTGGTTCAATAAGTTGAAAATAATTTTTGGTGAATATTATCTTTTGACTTTTTTTACCGCGGTTAAAGGTAAATAAGGTAATTTAGGATAAAAAGAATATTATAATAATTGAATATTATCTTAAAACTTGTCCTAAACTTAATGTAAGAGTAATTACCGACCATTGGCATCTTGGGGTCTATTTTGGGACCCCATGGATCCACTTATGAAGGATAATGACACATTAGATGAATTAATTTAAAGTAAAGGCAAAAATGACAAAAACAAAAATACTTTTGGTAAATTAATTTGTATATGGTGTTATATAAGTAATTATTTTGACTATAAACATTAATTGGAAAGATGAAAATATATCCTACATCATCGTATTTTTTTTTTTAATTTTTAGACATTGAATAAATTAAATTATTTACAACACAATAATTATGCAGTATTTACCTCATTAATAAATGATTTAAATAAAAAAAATTATAATGATTACAATAGTAACCAAAACAGGTCCAATTACTATAGGATGATTTTATTTCGACCATGAGTCATCTTATCTTGAACTCTAATGATTATTGGGCCTTTAGAAACCAGATATCATTATATAATAAAATAATATTTTCACACTTACCTAAAGAGCCCCTCCTCTCCCTTATTAATGGAGACCAATTCTAACCAATTCCTCACACCTCTCAAGCCTTTAGGCTAGTCCAAACTCTACCCCATTAATCTAACTAAATTCCTCCCTTATACTTATAAGCCTTATCTTAGGTATAAGGCACTTCAACAAACCATTTTGGTTCAAACCAAATGGAGTTACCCAAATTAAAAGTAATGGTTTCTCTTAACTTATTTTCATTTATTTTACTTATCAAACCCCTAAACTCATTTTATTCATTTCCATTATAGAAGCAACAGTATACTTAATATAATCGTATTTTTTTATGAGAAGGATTCAATCTAGACCTACACACACTTTCATCTAATGGGTGAAGAAAATAATTTGTCTGTGGATGGCAATCTAACGCCTCATGAAACAAAGATTGTTCAATTACCTCCTACCACCTCTCATGGTGTCCATTATAATGGAAGTGTATTTATATATGATATATATTATGTTTATGTTTTCTTCATGCTTCTGTATATTCCATTTATAGCATACCTTATTGGTTTCCAATATGGGTAAACGCGATAATTTCATTTGAGGAAGTGCGGACTACCACCCCCTCAAAGTAATATGACTTGTTAATGCCATATGTGGGACGAATAAAGGATGGAGTTAATGATATTATATATGATATTATACATGAATTTTAAAATTCCTAAGTATCATTATGTTTTAATACCATTAAAATAAGAAATAGAAATGAATGTAGCGTTCATGCGTACGTACAACTTACCGTCTCCATGAACGATGTATATCATTTCTTATCTCCTAATGTTATATACTATTATAAATACATGTATATAATTGATATATGTGATATATGTGATATCTAAATCATGAATATCATTCTGGATATAATGGAATATTGACCACATGGACAACTTTTAAACATAAGGTGTTCATTTTTTACTCAAATACCAAATATTGCAAAAACGACCATTATTAACATTAATGATTACATAATATTTATAACATGGTAATAAATGATATAAAAGTTATAATATAATTGAAAAATGTTCTTAATAAATTATAACTTAACTTTAGTTTATTATTAAAGAGATTAATGAACGATCAAAACAAATCGGACACCAGGTAAGGGACTTCGTCTCAATCAATGTTCCTTGAGGCATATTTCGATAATATATATACCTTATCATTTTACTTGGAGTATAATTAAAACCCCTATAGTTTTACTTTCATTCAAAGGGAATATTTTTCTACAAATAGTTTTACTAAATGACAAAAATAATGTTTTTAACGTTTGCGGTGACAATGACCTCTCAACTGTCGTAATCTTTATTTGGTTTCCTCTATTATACTTAATGTTTTCTAAAATTAAAAGTAAATACCTTATTCTATTTTTGGGTGTTTTGGTATTGAAAATGGTTTTTGAAATGGATTGATTATTTCAATATATCGAAATTATTTTTTGTGATTGAAAATTAAATGTTATTAGTGAAATGATTATATTTTCAATATTTTATGTGTTATGATTTTATAATGGTAATAGGACATTTGATGGGTGGTTATGTGATAAACCAAATGACGTGTGGTGCCGTGATAAAGTAGGATGGGTGATTACATTATAACGTCCAATGCATTGAGTATGGAATTCAGCCGTATGGATATTCCATTTAGTGATATGTGTGGAAGTCGACCGTATGGTTATTCCATTTAAGTATGTTTATGTCCCAAGTTACCATTATATGTTATGTGTTCTTTATATGGTTTTTATTGTAATCATTTGGTTAAAAATGGGTAATTATTGGTCTTGTATTCAGTGAAGAGTATTTACTAGTTCATAAAGGTGAAAAGTATTACTTATGTTTAAGTATACATGGTTTACTTGTTGTTTTGAAAAACTAAGAGTTTTCCTTTCTTGTATATCCCTTATTGAGCTTTTTATGCTCATAGCAAGTTTTTGAAATGTTTTTCATAGGACTTAATGTTGAATAGGGTCTAGGATGGGATCAAGGAAAAGTCATGTTGTTTTATACATGGAACTAGACATGACTCTTTTTTACATGATTTTTTATTTAATGAAAAAATTGATACTGAGTAGAAGTGTCTACATTGTATTTTTTCTGAAGTGAAATGTAATAGTTATGGCCAAATTCTTTAAAACTGTAAACCTGAAAAGATCCTCAATGTGAATTGTTCATTTACTTTAATATTATGTAATTTTTTTAAGGTTGTGACCTTTTATTTATTATAAAGTGTCTGATATTGTTTAATGTAGCACTCATTCATATGGATGATGATCGGGGGGTCCAATATGTACCTCCAAAAAAAAAATTAATGTTCATTAGCTCATTATATATTAAATCATTCATATACATGGTTTTCTTATGTAATTCCCCAAATTTAGAATCCAAGAGACTATGTATTATTTTACTACATAAAAATTATTTTAAGGAATCAAATCCTAAAGGGCCGATCAATTTAGTAGTCTTGTATTGATAGATTACATACATGATACTCATAATACCATGTGAAATAGAAAAAAAAAATTTGAGACTACTTTTTTTACCCGTAAGAGTTTGGAATATTCTAGAAAATATTTATGATGTTGGGCATTCTGTCAGAGTGGTTTTTCAGGGGCCTAGGGAGCCTCAATGTATTGATTTCTAAAATAGTAAATATATGTGGGTTAGGATAACTCATTTTTTTCTTGAAACATAAAAAACTATCGTTCATACTCTTCGAATGATTTGACTGGAAACTGGTTGAATTTGGAATGTTGTGATTACCCTAGGCATGACCTATGGTCTTCCATGCTGGGAATTTTTGTTGGAGCTGAGAATGAGGGATGATGTGAGGTGAATTAATTGATTAAATGAAAGTATAATTAATTTATTTGACCCCTACGGTTAGGTGAACCAGACACCAAAGGAGGAGTGATTGATCCTCCCCTATGATCTTTGACTCATTGGAGATGATCATAATCAACTCCCAATTTACAATGAAAGATGATTTCGACCTCCATTTCCGACTCATCTCATAATCAAATCGAGGAGTAGCACAATCCAAGAATTATTTTTTTATAAAAAGCATCATATTTTTGCCAATGGGGTTAGAGGATTTTAGATTTCTTCTCGATCATCTTGTATACGAATTATTTTAGTTTTTTAAAGCCCAAATATAATTTCTAGAGGTCCAATCGATATGGATCTATAGGTTATATGGTAAATCGGGGAAAATAAAAGGTTTTGGAGGTAGTTCCTGAATAGAATCACTATCTACATGTAGTTTAGTTTTGTGAAACACATAGTGTGTCTCTTCCTGTTTGAGGAATATGAACTTTTGGGACTACACAACATGTATAGAGTTTATGCACCATGATCTTCCCTAAACCATGTAATAATGGGACATGGATTTACTTATCCCTGTGAAACTACAAGGTCATGCAATAACACACAAACAATGTAAATAGACACAGGGCCATATACACGACCATGGGAAAACTACATGGGAATGTGGCCATTTATCCTGATCAAGCCGTGTAGTATGAGAGACACGGTGTGTAAGAGACACGGTTTGTAGGTCCATGTTGAATAGAAACATGGAAGAGGGTCATCTGATTAATGACCCAACATTTAAATCCGTTACATTTTGTGTACCCATACATGGGTTGTTATGGAATTTATTTAGGATACACTACTAGGTGTTTAGGAAGGCTCACGAATCATGTGTGTCCTGGTGCACGTCATATACTCCTAGGATATCCTAATTGGATCACCCCCCTTACGTAACATCTACATTGGTGCTCGGATTCATTATTGCGAGTAGTATATATGTAGTTTCCATCCATGTCAAAAGAGATGGAGTCCTCCATTACGACATACATGATACGAGGAGAAATAAATTGATAATGAAACAAGTGAAGCTTTACTAAGAAGATTTGTAGATCAGTTGGGTTCATGTAGTGAGATGTTGGGATGAGTACTCTCATGATGGACTAGGTTGCAGGCTTTTCTTACCTCCTTGCATAGAACGAAATGAAGCTCCCTATGCCATGGGAGTAGGTTCGTAACCAATAGATAGTTTCTTCTGAGGGTGTTAGTCGACTACTTTCCTAGAGTGTGAGTTTCCTCATGATGTTCGTGATGATTGATATTACTCCCTTATTGGACCAGGGCTTGGGGCTTATATATATTAAATATAGGTAGATTTGGTACACCTCAACCTTGTTGGGGTTAAGGTCCTCTATCATATGAGTTGGTACTCCCCTATCGTTCTAGGACACGAGACCTCCATTCATGTTTTTTTGGTAGAGTCAAAAATTCCCTATCATTTCCAGAATTAGGTTATCTAGACTAGGGTTAGTACTCCTCTATCGTGTTAGGGTGTGGATCGCCCATAGTATACGAGTTGGAAAAGATGGTACTCTCGTATCCTACCAAGCTGCCAGACCTCTATCCACTGAGTGGTACTCCCCTACATGGTTAGGGTACAAGTCCTTGATTCATGAAGTGGTACTCCCTTGTCATTTTAGGGAGTGGGTTCTCAATTATCATAGTAGTATTCCCCTATTTGATCACGTCGTTGGTACTAACTTATGAATTAGTTCTCCCCCATATCTGATTAGTCACGGGGAGTGGGTCCACGTTTGGTAAAAATCCAACAATGTGTCATATTGGTATGTTATGGATGTGATTGTGCTTGTTGAAAAATCCAGATGATTGAAAATATGTATAGGTGGAAGATGATGAATTTTGGTACATGGAATATAAAACCACAAAATAGGAAAGTTTCACAAAATGTGAAGATATTGTGGAGTTGGTTTGTGAGATGGAATGTGGTTCATGACAAAGGCATGTAGTACGCAAAAGGCATGTGGTACATGGAAGGATTGTGGTATACGCGATAGATTTTCATTCGCATATATGAGAAGGTGATTTGAGAAACAATGAAGGGTGTAATTCATGAACACATGATAGTGATTTGGGCCGCTAAGTAGAATGAAAGGGTTTTTATAGACCATGTAAGTAAAACTATTTGCGGGAAGATTGCGTTACACAGAAGATTCACCGAATGTGTTAAATGAACAACCACATTGCTGATTCAGAAATTAGTGGATTAGCATATTTCGAGGATATATTTTCCTATATAAGGATAGCTAAAACCATCATTACATAGTGAAGATTCCATTAGATAATATCATCACTATAGGAATTATGTGATGTCCAAAGAAAGTTCACCGGGGAAAATTCTCCAATGGGTTATGAATTTTTCACCAAAGATATTACAGAGAAGGTTTTTTGTGGGGAACTGAAACCCGAAATGGAAGAAGGTTCCAAAAAATGAAGGTGTACCATATAATAAGAACTCAACTATATAATAATTGGCGGTATGTGGAAGCAATACAGTGAGGCTATTCGTGGAGATGGTATGTGAAGGCATTACATGACAGCACAAGAAGACACAGTTCGCAAGATATGCAATCTCCAAAGGAGACGATGTATATGGAATTAGAGGACGTTTGCAGAGGAGGTGATCCACATACCATACCCACATTGAAATATTTTTAATACAAAATTTTGTTTATGGAGGACTCAAAAATTCTTAAAAAACCTCCAAAACATTTTTCTACAGAAGTTTTCTTTAACGAAATAGTATGGGGAAGGATCATCTTCTTCCACATCCTTCATGCACATGGAATATCAACTTATATCAATAGTGGTGATTTATCAAAAAGTGAATGGAGTAAATTGGATGAAAATTCAAAGGGGATCATTGCTTTAAGAGGAGACCTATAAAATGAAAACTATACAATGATTGTGTCATTTAAAACATCACATTCTATGTTGGAAAAGCTGCTGAATATATATGATAGAAATTCAATGTTCAGAGTGGAAAAAATTTAGTTTTTTTGAAACATGTATGAATATATGAGAGTGAACTAAAATGAATCTATTGATGCATTCTTGGAATGGGTGAGTTTTTTAGTTGAATACATGCAAGATCTTGGAGAATTCATTAAAGATATAAATATTATGAAGCGTATCAAGAAGAAATATCCACCTTAGATTAATCCAATAGTATCATCATTGAAATATAAGGATCAAAAGTAGATGAAACTATACAACTTTCATAGTACCCTTATTACATATGAAATGATAAATAATGATAAAAATGCTCTGAAAAAGATGAAATTCAAAGAAGTGGCACTGAAGACCAAGAAGGGGCTATCTATTGAAGATAATCAAGAGGAAGATAATTTGGATGATTTCATGACATTTCAATCATCCAAAATACAAAGAGGAAATGAAATGTTCAAAGGTAAACATGAACATTCATTCTTGCTTTGTAGAAGGAATGTTTATTTTGAAATAAAGTGTCCAAAAAAGATTTAAGATGATGATTAAGGCAATGATGAATTTCCCTAGAAATGTTTTCATCAAATGTGAAAGGTAGGAGAAGTGCAAATTTAAATTTCATCAAATTGAATAATTTTATATAAAAATAAGATGAATGTTCCCAAGAATATATGACAGAAGAATTAGACAACTGTAAGGATTAAAAATTATATTATTTGGTGGAGGTTGTAAAAAATTGTGTAACAGAAGAAGAAATTGAAAATACAGCAGGAGAAGATAAAGGAAGAGTTAACCTTTAGGCTTAAATAGAAGCTGATCATGAATCAATAGATTGGTGGAGAGGCAAAAAAGCCAAGCTAAAAAATTGGTTCATGATTCTAAAGTCTGTATGCAACAATAGGAAAAATAGAAGACTGAGATGAATGAAGAAATTGAAACAATAAGTATTCAACACCAAAAATAACAGAAAAGGTGGTGGAGTATAAACTCAAAATTGAAGTAAATAAAATATATGTCTATAGTTTAACCAAAATTAGAAAAGATCAAATCAAATGTATAGAAAAACATGAAGAGGAAGTCATAATTCAACGACAAAGTGTTAATAATAATGAAAATTGTTTACTCATATAATAGCATCATGAAAACAAATTACACAGGAAAAAGATAATACGAAATTGGAGAATAGTTTTCTAGAAGTATAAAAGAAATAATCATTAATGTTAGTATGGGGCTTGATTGAAAACATAAATGAGTAACAATTGATGTTATTCCACATGTGCCTACTCCAATATTGAATTTCAATTTGAGTATAAAGAAGAATTAGAAGACTCATAAAATCTACGGGATAAAAAATAGTGCAGTATTACCACATAGGAATCTACCCAGCCTAATATGCTATTGTTTTGGAAATATGGGACACACATGAAATAATTGTTCCATAGTAAAGAGGTAACAAAGGAAACAAGACCAACATAGGAAGTCATTTAGAGCTCAATTTTCAAAGTCATCATTTGATGGTCACTATTTCAAATGTAGAGGATTCATACACATTGTAAGATATTTCTCATCAACAATACAGAGGAATGTGATGAAGAAAAATAAGGTTGGTTATAAAGAGTAGACAAATGTATCGTGAATTGTGTCAAAATGAAAAATTTATTTGTAGTTCTATAAGATGATACTAGTCCATTATATTTCAATTAATGTTAATTATATCAATCCATAGATTTTACAATGTTAAAAACATAGATCAAAACTAAAATATATGTGTAGGTAGTGGTTGTAGATATTGCCTTCAAGCCATCAGATAACACTGGGATATGGATCATTGATAGTGGATGCACTGCCTATATGACAAGAAACAAGGATCTTGTGATGAGAATCTTGTAAGATAATGATGGTATCATAAGATTTGGTAGTGATGAATGGTTGAAAATTACTGGATATGGGAATGAAAAGTTAGGGTGAAATTACACGAAACATGCTGATTTCATGGATGTTGATGTTATTAGTCACAAATTATTATGTTTAAGTCACCTATGTGACTCCGGACATTCCATAATCCTTTAATGTAAATTATTTTTCATCAATGAAAATTTTGGTGTTGTTTTATTGTAGGGAAATCATAAAAAGGTGAATCTATATATCATGATTGGAGAAGAAGAATTGTTTTTTATATCAAAGGGAGAAGAAAATAAGTTGTAGAAAAAATTTCTTGGCCACATGAGTCTAACTCCATTAGAAGATCTTATTAAATATGAATATTCATGATATATCCCTATATTATAACATGATCGTATACATATATGTGATACCTTCCAAAAAGGGAAGATCATTCAAAATACATATAAGGAAAAAGAGAAATGGTCAACAATATTTCTTGGGTTGGTTCGTATAGATGTGTGCGGACCAATTTCACAAGGGGATCATGATGGGAGGAGATATTATTTTCTATTCATTGATAAGTATAGAAGAATGAAATGGGTATCAATAAATACTAAGAAATATTAGGTGGTCAGTTGCATGTCAAGATATCTAAGAGAAGATGAAAATATTCTTGATCAAAAATTTAAGATGATCCAGACATATAATGGAATAAAGATCACAAATGGACAAATGGATGATTTTCTTGAGAAAAATAGGATAAGGAATCATGTTTCAAAAGTGAGAAATCCACCTTAGAATGGAGTTGTTGAGAGGATAAATCAGAATTTCAATAACATGGGTAGAAAAATGATCATTGAGAAATAACATCCAATGATATTTTTGTAAGAAGAATTGGTGAATGTAATATATACTCATAATATATCATGGCAATGTATTAAAGAAAAGAATACTCGATATTCACAATGGTATAGAAATAATCCATAATTAATGTAAAATCTAATCCATGGAATTAAGTGTTCAATTCTCAATAAGAATGAACATAGGCAGTTAGAATCCTATGGATATAAAGGGATATTTATTGGATACTCATAGAAAGTAAAATCATATAAATTCATCAATAAGACACTAGGAATGATTGTCTAATTCAATTATGTACCCATATTGGAGAATGAGGAGAGCCATCAGCAAATACATGATCAGTCTCAGGAGGATAGTGATGATGAAATAAGTAGATCACGGAATGCTACAGTTCTAGGGGTGACTTCATAGAAATCGTAGATTATGATAGAGATTATCCCAATTTAGTATCTTCAAAAATATATAATTGAAGTGTTGTAATTGGTAGAAAAATCATAATTGGTGATTAAATAGTGCTAGTGAAGACATGGAGGATAAAGAATCTACAACAAGAATCATACATATCAGAAGTAGCGCCTAAATTTTTTGGTGAATAATATGATTATGAGAATTGGGATGGGGCTATAAATGATGATTTTGATCAAATTGAAAAGAATCAGACATGGGATATTATTTAAAGTGTAACAGAAAAAAATGTCATCAGACTAAATGGGTCCTCTATAACAAAATGAACAAAAAATGGGTTTTGATTCCAAAAGAATAACGAATAATGGGAAAAGGTTACTCCTAGATAGACAAAATAAATGTTAATGAATCATTTTCACCAGATAAAAGTACAGAGTCAATTTGATTTTTTTCCCATAGTAGTTCAAAGACAGAACAATGTTTTCCAGATTGAAATCATTTTAGTATTTTTGAATGGGGTTCAGGAAGATTAAGTTTACATTTCATAGCCAAATGTTTTTCTCATTCATGAATATGATAAAAACGTTTTTATAATAAAGAATGCATTATATGGACTGAATCAATAAGGAAGATCAAAAAATTCTAGGCTAGATATGTTTTTGAAAAATCTCAATTTTCACCACATGGGAGTTGATTACAATCTATATGTCAACAATGAAACTAATACAAATATGATAGTGCTCATATATGCCGATGACATAATATTTTTAGGACCATATGAATCATAATGTCGACAGATTTTGGAATTCAGGAATAGTTATTAAGAAATTTCAATGATTGGTGAACTAAAATTTTTCCTTGGTTTACATGAAACACAAGGAACTAATGGAACATTCATTTCTCTATATAAATATTCCAAAGAAGGTTTGTAATGGATAATTCCAAATAGAGGAAGACTTTGGTGGATACAAGAATGAAACTGTCTCTAGATGATGAAGGCACATCAATCAATGTCACAGAATATAGGAAGATGATTAGAAATCCAGTGTTCTTTATAGTTACTCAATAATAAATTATTTTTTCAAATTCCAAGAAGCGATATATCAATGAAATTCCAAAGATAGACACATGATTTCAGGAAAAAAATTAAACTCCAGTATATAAGGGCATTGTGTATTTCACTTTTATGTACAATGATTAATCTTAACAAGAGTTATTTGGATAAACTAGTGTAGATTCGGCCAGCTCAATAGATGATAGAAAATCAATGTCAAAACATGATTTTTATCTTGGAGGGTTGTGTATTTCTTGTCTAATAAAGAATCAATATTCCGTTTCATTAAGCACTATAGAATCTGAATACATTGTGGCCATTCAAGTGTGCACACACCTATTGTGGATGAAGAAGTGGATTTATGATATGGGAGTAGGAGTGAAGTCTTAGTTTAAAATACACTGGATAATTCATGTGCTATAAATATTTAAAAAACATTCATTCCATAACTCAACTAAAATTCACATTGAGTTAATGTATCATTTCATCAAGTAGAAGGTGGAGCAAGGTGTTTTAATGTTTGAGTATGTGACAAAAAAACAACATGTTGTAGATATTCATACAAAGGCCTTACCCAAATAAGAAATTTAAATGCATCGATTTTGTCTTCGGAGTTTAGTCAACTCACCGCACTTTAAAACATGTGGATGTGGACCTCCCCCCCCCCACCCCATGGTATGGTGTGTTTTTTCCTAAGGCGATAATTGGTATTTTTACCTAGTTTTAGACTTTAAAGGAATGTTATTTAGGTTCATTGAAAAAGTGGGATAAATTTTCTATTAAAATGGTTGAAAATGTCTAAGTCAAGATAGAGGGACAAGCTAAAAAGTGGTGCAGCGATAAATAGGTAGCTCAAGATGTTAGGTGATTAGTGATGTAAGGGGGGGGGGGTATTAAATCTGACAAAGCTATATGTGATTGATCAAATGATATATATCAAGAAAAATGAGGTTTTTGAGTAAAAAACATGTGTGGTGTTTGAATATAATGAAGTGATTCCTTGATGAAATTTTAGTTATACTATTGTTTATCACACTGAGCATGACTCATGTGGGCTTTTAGTATATTTTTAGTAAATCCTTGATCATTATCATAGTCACAAGAATCGAATGTTGGAAAATTCTAGAAGAAAAATTAATGACTTATCAAATTATAAAAGTGTTGTAAAAATACTAAGGGGATATTTTTTGGAAAAAACAAATCAAGGTGGTCTCTTAGTATGTTTTGGCTGTGATTGTGTTTGCTGAAAAATATAGATGAATGAAAATAAGTATGGTTGGTGTTTTACAAAGTAGAGTAGGAGGAATGGTTATTTGGGAATAGTTTATGGATCAAGAATTTAGGTATGTAGAATGGAGAACCACATCATATGAATGGTTCGTGGAGGGAAAATATATTGCAGAAGCGGTTCACAAGATGGCATGGGGTTCATGGTGGAGGCATGTAGTAACAAAAAGAAATGTGGTCTAGGGAAGACTTGTTGTGTGTGGGATGGATTTTCAACCTACATAACTAGGTCATGATTTGAGAAACCATGAAGGGAATAATATTCAAAAAAATGATGGTGATTTGGGCTAGTGAGAATGAGGAGAGTCAGTACAAGTACCATGTAAGGAAACATTTTTTGGGAAGATTGCGGTTAACAGAAGATGCACGATACATAGTGGAGGTGGTACTACATTGAATATTCAGTTAATCACGGATTAGAATATTTTGGGGATATATTTTCCTATATAATGAGAGCTAATCCCATCATTATGTAGTGAAATTTCTATTAGATAAAATCATCTTTCTAGGAATTGGGTGATGTTCGAAGGATGTATATGAGGGAGAATTCCATGAATGGTTAATTAGTTAACATAGAAGATATTATGGAGAAGGATTTTTGTTGGGAACTATAACCCATAAAGGAATAAGGGACCACATAAGGAAGGTGGTCCATGGTTGAAAAACTCATTTGTAAAAGCATAGGTTGTATGAAGAAGCTGTAGGAAGAAAATGTTTGCGGAGTTGGTTTATGATGGCAGTACAAAACATTGCAAGAGAATATAGTTTGTGGGTGAAGAAATCCACGAAAGAGAATAGGTACATGGAATTAGAGGAAGTTCCTGGAAGAGGTGATACACATAACATAATAGGTATGTAGTACACTGAATTCGAAAATAGGTTCTCGAAGGACTCAAGGAGACTTTCAAAATCTCAAAAAAAGTTTGTGAACGTAATTTCCGCTAACATAATAGAATATGGAAAATTGGAAGTCATATATGGGTGAAAAATTATCTTCAACAGTGCATCTATCTATATTTGAGGAAACATTCTTTAATGAAAATAGAGGGGCCTAAAATTCATTAAACTGTGTGTGTATCCCTTCCAAGAGTAGTGAGAAAAAGAATATGAAGACATTGATCCTTGCAACTGGTAGTGATCCAGTGGAACAAACACAGGGAGTGACCCATGGGAATGCAATGTATAGAACCTAAACCTTATAAACGATATGATCATGTGAATAGAAGATCAATCATGAACCTTGTAATTGGTAGTGAGCTTTAGTGGATTTAAAACATCATCACATCACTATTTTATGCTCCTTATACATATCCTAGTATGGGTGAACAATGTAAATATTGATGATTCATGATCATGCATTTAATTTCTTTTCATATATTGCTATAGGAGAAATAGAGATGATTTTTTCTTTAACGATGAAACAAGAACAAAAGGGGTAGTAGTATTAATCTTTCATACACTGATTCACCCAAAACATAGAGTATGTAACCTAGTAGACCTAATAGACTCACATTGGAGAGGGATCTCCCTAGTCAATTTTATTTAGTTACAATTAGTGGGCCCATAAACTTGTTGTGTATTATTAATATATAAGATTTAGTGAAACTTAAATGGTATGAGGGGTGGGACACTCTATACTGGATCCACAATGGTTTCACCGGTTAGTTTCGAGTAGTACTCCAATAATAGTGGGGATTTAGTGAGGTGTGGACACCTCCATTATCTCTTTGTTATAGAGGATGATTATGGTTCATAGTTTGGAGCAGTATACCATTGACTGTGTATAATGGTCAGGGGTGGGCCTCTTCACAAGGGTTCTTTATATTTTACTTAGTTTAATGTTTTGATGACATGGCCTATGCTAATGGAAACTAGGGATATTCATTGTAATATTTTCCCAATGGGGCACGTTCTCTCGAGCGTACTATTAAGAATGGTAGAGTTGATCTCAATGGAGTGCATCTCTCAAATGATTTCCGTCTAGGATGGATGAGCTCATGGAGTGTGTTCTCTTGGTTTTATGTTCTACTATTAGACCATCAATTAGAAATAATTTTACTAGATATTTGGTTGGAAACTTATGAGACATGGATTCTAAGAGGAGTATTTCTAGGTTTTCTCTGGGAGTCCTTATGGTGTTCTTCCCTATTGGGTTTAACACATCCTGTAGTCTGAGGTGAATTTTCATGTACAGTCGAGGATGTTTATAGATGGTGTTTCTCACTCGATTAGGGTTACCTCTAGCTAGGTTGAGAGGATTTTTTCCATTTAGTTTCTCCATTTTTATTTTGGGGTTTTTTTGGTGCCTAATGAGTATTTTATTACTCACCCAAGCACAATTTTTTCATATAGATGATTTGTGTCCTGTACAAACCACATTCTTTTTAATGAAGTCTACAGAGGACCAATGGTAGGTGGATCTTAGTGAGTTTTATAGTCCAAGGTGTTTACCAAAGCAGGGCCACAGAGATTTTCAGAAGATGCAGTTTATAGCGATCCCCTTCTTCTGAGCATGATGGATTCTATTATAGTTTTTATTTGGGGGTGTTTCTTTTATTATTTTTATTTCAGTACATCAATTGTACTTTAGTAGTTGTAAATAGAGTTATTCATGTATTGGTTGCTTTTTTATTTTACAATTTATTAGTTTTTGATCATGGATATGTGTGCGTGATTAGAGGTACATAGGTAACACCTCCCATGTTAGTGGTATGCCTACTCGATGCTAGTCTCCTACCCATGGCCTATTGGAGGAAGGCAAAGGGAGTTGCGGATCGGGCCCTGTCAGGTGAGGTAGTGATAGAGTGGTATCATATTTTGTTGGTTACACATTCATACCATAGGGTTTTGAGGATAGTTTGTCTTCTATAGATACAAATTTATTGTGTTTAAAGTTTGGATCTCATGCCAGAGATTCTAGTCTTGTTTTGGCATCTAACGTATCCATTCATCAGGACTATGGTAACCAACTTATCAAATCAGTACATTAGGACACTGTTCACCATGAAATAAATGCTATATGCATCATATCGGACTAGTTTTTTTTTCCTATCCTTCTTGAGTCAAATCTCCAAATGTACTCTTTGACTTTGGTGCGTATTGATTTTATTTTAGGATGCCTCCACCATGAAAATAAGATTGGATTCAACTTTTTCATTTGGATAAAAATATAACTACTGATGATTCTTCAGCAAAGGGCTCTGGTTCTGAGGTATTGACTCTGGGTGGTCTACAGGTAGTTCCACTACCTCTTGAGAAAAGGGTTTTATAATAATATTTGGCTAATGATCTATGCAAGATGAGATCACTACATGAGTCGGAGAGATAGTGACCTCTGATTTATGAGTTTGATCATGACCCCCATGTAGCTAATGACTCGCCTAAGATAGTCATGAAGGTTTTAATATTAGTGAGGACATATATTGATCCAATGTTGGTCCTAGTGGTGATAATTATACAGGGTTAAACCAGTTGATGGTGGAGTTTTATGATATAGTCTCTTAATGAGGAGAGTCTCACTTGGGATGAGTTGGAGTTAATCTTCATGGAATAGTTTCACCCATCAATGTTGAGATCAGTGTGTAACCATAACCTTCTTCCACATGGATAGGGTAACATTACATTAGAATAGTTTTCAGCAAGGTTCATAGATATGTTTTGAAAATACATGGATATGGTTTGGGATTCATTCGCCAAATCATGAACCTTTGAACAGGGCTTCTTTCGGGAGATCAGGGAATACCAGATTCAATTATTCATTCCCAAATATGCTAGACTGCTGGAGTGAGAACTGATGGTGGATAGTTTCCTGGATGAGTAACATGTGGATGTGACCCATAAAATTGTTCATGAGGCTGAGGAGTCTATATAATATTTAATATTATTGGTAACAAGATCATGAAACAAGAGGCATACCAATACCCAGACCCAGAAGTGTGGGTTTGTAGTACTGGATCAACATCAAGGATATGGTCTACCATAGGAGAGGTCATGTTATGATTGTGACGGATGGAGGTATAACTCTAGAGATTCCCCGACCAAATGTTCTACTGAGTGGGAGCCATATGATGACACACCTTGTCATAGATATTTCATGGATCAAGGAGTTTCGCGAGGTGGTGGATGAGGTGGAGGATCTGGAAGAGTCATAGCAGTTGGAAGAAGGATCAAGGTCTTTCCATCACCACCACCCCTAGGTGGCCTATAACAGGCTTAGAGAGAAAAATTATATGGGAGATCTTAGGTGTATGTTGTAGAGACCTTTGACCTTGATGCTCCAAAGTTGAATATAGGCATTCCCAATGTCAATTATTCTGTCTAAATTTTAAATTGTAAGACACTATTGTGTGTAGTCATTCCATTATAACTATGTAAGAGGTTTAAACCAAGTTATATGAGGAACTGGTAGAACCCTATGTTGGTTGTTGCAATAAAGGGCCTAATAAGACCCATCTTTTGTTTGAGTAACTCTTTCTTCATTAATATCTTCATGTTTTGGGCATCGAATATGTAATGCCCTGGCCCCTATAGTCTGATATCAGTGCATTACATTTTATATTAGAATATATATAAGGAATAAAAATCCTAAAGGACCGATCAGTTTAGTAGTCTTTATAAAACTAGAAACATAGATGTATCCCAAATTACATTGGAAAATGTTACAAAATAAAATACATAACAAAAAATAAAAAATGCATTCACAAGAACTCAATAAATTATCTCCTCTTCATCACATATTGAAAGTAATAAATGAAAGGGGTGAGATCAAATTATTAGTAATGGTTTCAATTGGTGTATGAATGAATCAATAATAACTAAATTGGAAACAATTTGACATAATCAATATGTCATGGTGAATAAATGAATTACTCAAGCCATTAATAAAATGAGAATGAAACTGCACCCATAAATTTTGTCATAGTGAAAACCCCATGGATAGTAATAAATGATCATGAATAAATATAATTATTATTAATTGGACATCATGTCTCTGGAACATGACACCATAATACAGTAAAAACGGTTTAGCTCTATAGGTACAAACCTGACTGATTATTGGAAACAAACTCAAAGGGTTTGTCGCCAACTGATTTGTCTCATGAGACCTACCGATGCATCGATGGGATGTAGCAGGCCCCACCCACCTCTATATCAAAATAATTCTTTTTGAATAGATTCAACATAAGAGAAATATGACTTTACATTATCCCTATAGAATAGAGGATACAGATTCATCAATATTTCCACAGTCAAAACAACATTCAAAATAATATCGTATGTAAAGTGGTATACAACTTGAAAAATAATCATATCCATGATACGAAAATACGGAAATTTAAATGGAATATAATTTCAATTGAATAGTTATCTGAAATGGGTAGTAGGTACACCACATAAGAAAAAGTAGGTTCACAATACTTAACAAGTCACAATGAAGTGAAATTTGAGAAAAAGCTCGTTACGACATTATAATCAATTGAGTTGTATGGAAAAACGTTAAATAACCACCAAATGAATCAAATAATACCATGAATATAAATGGAATCATGATAATATATATAAAATTGAAGTACACCTATACCACATGTATGAAATAATAGGCGAACAATGGAAATCCCACAAAATTGAATGTGAGAAGAGAAAACCCCTTACAAACATTTCATCATGGTAACAGGTGTTATTGAGAGGGATTAATGAGAAGTAATTGGGTATCCCATTATTTATATTTTACAAGGGATTTATAAGAGAGGTACTAAAACATACCCCATCCTTAGGAATTAACAATAATAAGGCACAACATATGGGATATTCTTTAACAAATGTGAGAAAGAGGATCTCTTACCTTAGGCTCGAAGGTGTTCATGATTGTTTTAAAGACCTGAATAATAAAATTTAGCTTCATTAATTCATAATTATAGAACCTAATATTCCTGTAATTGATATTTTATAACCTTATTATGTTAATTAATGGCCTTCTAGATGGGTTTAGTTGATTTATTTTATTTGTTTTCATCGCATTTTCTTCTTTTTTATCATGATCTGTTTACTTGTATTCACGAAAGGATATTTGTTTGAAATGTGGTTAAACATAAAGAACTATTAATATAAATTATTATTGACATTATAGATATATAATTTATCTTATAATGATTCTATTTATTTACCATGAAGATGACTCATTCTATGAGTTAAAAATAAACTCTTGGATTTGTCTTGATGGTTTTGTGCACAATAAACTTATTTTGTATTATTATTCCATAATATGTATGTGTAAAGATTCCCAAACATCAAAAAATATAAAACAAAAATATAATGATATGGTTCAACCATTGAAAAGGTTTCATGACTAGTACTGATGATAATAATGCAATTTGAAAACTCATCTTCATTGTGTGTGATAAATTAACACATCTCGGACAGTGTTTGCATTTATTGTATAAAAGGAGGGGAAAAGATTGATTATGATGAAATATTCCATTAGAATAATTAAAATAAATTACATGTAAATTAATTTATTTATCATTTCATTTGTATGAGGTGAGAAAGGAAGAGATCAACCAAAATAATAAAACATTTAAAAGAATTTGAATGAAAAGAGAAGTGAGGTTCACCTCTTGAGTACTCCTCCTTGAGAAACTTATTAAGATGTTTGTTTTATGCCTTTTAGTGATACCCACAGATCTTGGATGTGGATAGGGGGCTAGGAAAGAGTATTTGGCTGAATTTAGACATGAATTGAAGCTTGGGTGGTGTGGGAAGAAGAGGGTGTGAGGGGTGGTTTATATAGTGAATGATAGAAGAGTTTTCTTAAAAATATAAACATTAATTTATTATTTCTTCTAATGATGAGAAACAGTGAGAATTCCATGTCCAAGAATAATAATATATGAATGTGAGTTCATGATTTGGGTTCTTACATCACTCATGATTCTTGTAATAGTTAATTTATTTTATAATGTATTTTTATGGTAAAATAATGTATTTTACTATTCACCAAAAAAAATCATGTATTCCAAAAAAATAACAAATATTCTCCCTAACCATTTTTGATGTGTATAATCCCAAAATGAAGTCCATTTTTCAATTTTGTTTATTAAATATGATTAATAAAATATTTAGTTAAAATCATTATTTAATTGAAAACTGTAAACACTTAAAATATTCATCTTCAATTTTATGGAGCCTAAATTCATTTATACAGTCAAGGGTATGGATACCATTCATTAGAGTCATATTAGTATTAATAAGGGTAGATTACTATTCATAATGGTAGGTTACTATTCACCAAAAAATAAGTTAATTCTATCAGACTCTAAATATCATCTTGAACACAACCATGTATGTCCGATTATTGAAATTCAAATCACAGAGTTGGAAAATTTTAGTTTAATATCTAGTTTATGGACGTCTCTAATAAGTAACCATGTTTTTTTCTATATAGGCTCAGTGGTTCATGAAATGTAGGCTATAACTAGATTGTATTTAAGATAATCATTCCATGAAGTGTTTGGGGTGCTACATTATTCTCTCTTTCAGAAATTTCTTCTTCGAAATTTTATTTTTGATGCCCTCCAAAAATATATGAGTGATTGTTTTTCATAACATCCTCAGGTTCCCATGTTTCTTTCTCAATATTCTGGTTTCTCCGAAAACCCTTACTAGACATGTTGTTTGATTTCTCAATACCAGCTACATTGTGTCTATAATCCTGATAGGCTTTTTATAGTATGACAAAATAGGTTCCAGTTCTATTTCATTTTATGTGAGTACATGCATTGGGTATGGAATGTATTTCTTTAACAATGACACGTGGAATACATCATGAACTCTGGAGTGATTTCGAGGCATCACAAAATGGTAATCTATAGCTCTGATTCATTTTAGAATTTCAAATGACCCAATGTACCTGGGTCTCAGATTTTATTTCTTACCAAACCTTAAGACACCTTTCTATGGAGATACCTTAAGAAAAACATAATCTACCACTTGGAATTCCAAATCGTTTCTCTAGTTGTTAGTATAACGGTTCTGCCTACTTTGGACTGATTTAATATGGGTTTTAATTGTCTTTACCTTTTCCATGGTCTCTTCAATAATTTCTGGGCTAATAAGTTTCCTCTCACCAACTTCATCCCAACAAGATGGAGTTTGACATCTCTTTCTATATAATGCTTCATATGGAGCCATTTGAATACTATAATAGAATATTTTATTGTATTAAAATTCCACAAAAAGAAAATTAATGAACCTCAAATACCATGAAAGTTAGGATATCATGATATCAGCATGTTTTCTAGAGTTTTAATAATATTTTCAAACTGTTTTTCGGTTTGGGAGTGATAAGAACTACTCATATATAGCTCAGTATTCAAAGCCTTTTGGAAACATTTCCAGAATTTTGATGTAATCTAGGAATCTTGATTAGACACAGTCAATATAGGTGCACCATAATGTTTAACATCTTCATTAATATAAATTCTTTCCAGGAGCTCAAGTGGTTAATCCTTTATTATAGTAAGGAAATGTACTGATTTTGTGAGACAATAAAAAATTGCCAATATTGCATCATTCCTTGAATGTTCCCTTGGTAGTACGGTGACAAAATATACTATAATGTTATCCCACATACACATATGAATTTGTATAGGTTGCATTACCCCTCTAGGATGTTGTCTCTCTACATTCAGTTATTGAAAAACTGGGCACCTTGACACGTAGTCAGCAATTTTCCGCTTCATGTTATCCCACAAAAAATGTTCCTTCAGATCTCTATACATCTTTGTACTGTCGAGGTTTATAGAGAAATTTGAGCTATTAGAATTGTATAATAGTTCCATGTTTAGTTCAGTTACTAATGGTAGATATATCCTCTTCCAAAATTTCAGAACTCCTTCTTCATACACGAATTCTGCCAATCTCCTATCCTTGACAACATTAATTTTCTTGTGCCTATTAGCATCATTAGATTGATATATTTTTATATTTTCTAATACATATATTTTAGTAATCATTTGAATGATGAAAGATGATTCCCCTTCTTTAATAATTCTCATTTCCATCTTCAATAGATCCATGAATATTAGATCATTTTCAATCTTCATTTGCGTCAAGAGTTTGTGATCTTTAATGCTTAATGCATCTTCCACTCCATCATTCGGAACTTCAAAATCCACGGTTGTAATCACATAAGGTCCCCCTTTATCTCTTGGACTTTTCTAAGGAATGATTCCTTGGTGCTTAGGACACTCATTTGCATAATGTCCCATCTCACTACAATTGTAGCATTGAAAAACATCAAACTGTTTCTTCCCCTTGCATTCGTGAGATAGATGACCCTTTTCTTCACACTTATAGTATACTCCCTTGCCTTTCAGGAATTGTCTGGGATGATTCATTCCAAAGTTCTTTCAAAATGGTATTTTCTGAGTTCCCTTGTTCTTCTTTGGCACTTCACCTTTCCCTTGGTTATCATAGTAGCGATTTTTATCTTGCTTTACCTTGAACAAATTAGATCTAGAAAATACCTTCTCTGTTTTGATGGAAGTTGATACAATTTCATCATATGATGAAAATGTTTGAGAATCCAGTGACATTCTAAGACATGGATTAACACCATAAATGAAATGATCAATATTGTCCGCTGAGTCACATACATAATATACAGGGTACTTGGCTAGCCTCATGAAGGTAGCCTCATACTCTACAAAAAAATTTCTTCCCTTTTCATTAAGCTAAAGAATCTCCTCTTCATTTCAATTCGTTTCTCATGAGGGAAATATTTTTTGAAGATTATTTCCTTAAAATTCCTCCATCCCATATCTTATTTTTCTTCTTCCTCTTTTGTATTCTGACTCTGGGAGCACCCTTGTTCAGCATCGCCCTTGAGTCAATATACTGGCAGTACTACCTTTTCATTTTCATTACATCTTAATGCCATGAATATCTTTTCAAGGGACATTATCCATTTCATAGAAACCACTGTTTTAGTAGTCCCACTGAAATATGGGGTATTCTATAGCATGAAACTATCCAACAATGGTGTGGAATGTTTATTCATTCCAACCTGAGTAAGTTGTATGAATATGATCATCATTTGATATACTCCAACATTGACCATGTTGGCTTTTTCACTGATGAGATCCCTACATTTCCCATGAGTACTGATTTCCCTTCATCCATTAGACACCATTTATAAATAAGTTAACACACTAGATTATTGTATGAATCGTAATGTATAATCTTAATTTAAAAAAATACTAATCATAAATTGAGATCCTATGCATGGCTTATCCGATAATCCGAAAAAATGGTTTCTTAGAGCAATATTTTAAGATTTAATCCACCATGATGGTTTGTAAAGAAAATATGAATTATTCTAAGAATATCCCCTGGGAGTGTCATAACCAAAAGTGTAGCAAGGCCCGTTGTCATGTACTGGGATACCCTAGGTCAATCCTGAAACTCCTTATCAAATCTTTCACTCCAAGGTACATTTGTGCCAAAGCCACCTCTAACTGCTCGTATCCTGATAGGGATGTATTTTCTAGAAATATTAAAATAATATATTCCATACCAAAATATGAGGACGTTCTTATACATATATCCTCACATACTACCTAAGGTCTTTGCTCCCTACTGCACACACCATACTCTAGTTTCCTAGTACTCTACTAAACATCCTTTAATACTGACTGTGTCACCCCAACCCCTCTAGACCGGATCCGACGCAATACTTGTTATATTGGAATGGTTATAAGTAATGAAAATCTAGATGGAATGATCATTTTATTAGTCTTGAAGAAAAACTAAATACATTTAAGTAACTCAAATTAAATTGGAAGTGGTTACAAAATAAAATACATAACAAAAACTAAAAACTACATCCACAAGAACTCAATTAATGATCTCTTCTTCATCACCTGTTGAAAGTAAACAATGAAGGGGGTGAGCTCAAACGATATGTATGGGTTAAAAATGGCAGAACCATGAATCAATAAAAACATAATTGTAAACAATTTGACATAATCAATATGGAGTGGTCGATAAATGAAAAACTCACTCAAAAAATAAACTGAGAATGAAACTGCACCCATAGATTTTTTCATAGTGAAAACATCATGGATTGTATTAAATAATAATAAATAAAGAGAATTCTTCTTAATTTGATGGCATGTCTCCGGATCTTGATACCATAATACCATAAAAATGGTTTAGTTCTATGGGTAGAAACCTGTCTGATTTATGGAAACAAACTCAAAGGGTTTGTCGCCAACTGATTTGTCTCATGAGACCTACCGATGCATTGAGGGGCTATAGCAGTATCCACCCACCACTGAATCCAAATAATTCATTATAAATAGATTCAATGTAACGCCCAGACGCCAGTTACCCAGAGTCGGTGCATTATTGTGTAACATTGGCTTGATCACAAAAGATCATATCTCGAAAGACCGATTAGTTTAGTAGCCTTAGAAACACTAGATACATTCCTAATTGTTACATTACATCATAAAGTGAAAAACTACAATAAAATTGTCTCCATAGTCCACACTCATATCCTCTTCTGACAATCCCTGTAGGTCATTCATAAAATAATTCTTCACATCCTGGAAAATATTAAAACATTGAAAGAGGTGAGCTCAGATGCTCAGTACGGATAACAATATTGTGGAAGCCTTCATAAATAAAAATTAACATTTAAGGCAATGTATAACTAAAACAAAATCCTTTTTAAACATGAACTTCAGAATGATATGGAAAAATAAAATTAAATAAATCCATTTACTTACTCACATGGATATTCTACTAGTCGAATAATCTCATGCAATATCAATAACCACTTTCATAATGATGGAATGCATAATGCCAGACTATCATAACCACGTAGTCAAGGCCTCGTGCCAAGACCACAAATAAGATTTTTTCAATGCCCTGTTCCAAGACACTAGTTTGTCTCATGAGACCTTCCGATGTGTCGAGGAGCTATAGCGGGCTCCACCCGTCACTTATTAAGTCCAATGAATTCCTCATATAAACAGGTTTAAACATATCATAAAACATAACATAATCATATCACATAAAACATGCATAAAGGAAACATAACATTTCCACATTTCAATCACAAGATATCAATACAACACATTGATATTATAAAAAAAATTATCAAAACCATTTTCAATAGCAAAATAAAATTAAAACTTTGTATTTACTTTTCATTTAAAAAAAGTTATGGCTTGTAGAGGATGCTGAAACTCAAATAATGGTCACGGCGGCGGAGAAGTTGTTGTCGCTGCATACGTACGACAAGAAAAACATTCCTTTTTTCCGTTTACTAAAACGATTTGTATAAAAAGATTCCTTTTGAATAAACGTAAACGTCAAAGGTGTTTATACACCTTATAAAAGAAATTTGTGTATAAAACAAAATATGCCACAATGAATGGAGATTGAGACGAAGTCCCTTAAAAATAAATTTTTTTAAAAAAAAATAGATTTATTATTTGTATTAACTATATGTACACATAAAGAAAGTATAAATACAAGATATAACATAATAATATCATGACATAATTTTAAAACAGGAGATTAACCCAAACAATGCAAATTGGGTTAAGAAGTTCCCTTACCTTGCGTCCTATCTTTACTCGACCGTTCTTTAACCTCATAAATAATAAAATAGAGCTAATTTATAATTTATTAAGAACCTTTTTCAAGTTTTTTATTCCTTTTATATCACTTATTACCATATTATTAACATTATGTAATTATTTAAGTTAATGACGGTTGTTTTGTCGATCTTTGTTAGTTGAGTCAAAAATATACTTCTTATAATTACAAGTTGTTCATGTGGTGATATATCCATTATATCCAGAATTATATTCATGATATAGATATCATATATCTCATATATATCTAGTATATACATGCATTTATAATATTCCATAACGTTTAGAGGTAAGAAATGAAATGCACCGTTCATGGAGACGGTAAGTCGTACATATACATGAACGCTACTTTCATTTCTATTTCGTATTTAATGAAATCATAATGATATAAAGGTATATTATAATTCCAGTATAATATCATATATAATATCATTTACTCCATCCTTTATACATCCCACATATGGGATTAACGATTCAAATCACTTTGAGGAGGCGGTAGTCCGCACTTCCTAAAATGAAAATATCGCGTTTACCCATAGTGGAAACAATAAAGGTATGCCATAAATGAAAAATACAGAACCATAAGTAAAACATAAACATATTATATATCATATATATAAATATAGTGACATATTAATGTCAACCTTTGAAGGTGTTATATGAGTGTTGAACAATCATCATTTCGTGAGGTAGAAATTCCCTATCCACGGAAATAGTATGTTCTTTAACCATTAGATGTAGGTGTGTGTAAGTGTAGATCGAATAATTCTTATAACAACATCCTAGTATATTTAGGATACTGTTATTATTACAAACAAAATGAATAAAAAGATTTTAGGGGGTTGGAGAAGCAAATTAAAACAAAATAACATAAAAGAACACCTTACCTTAAAATCGGGTAACTCTTTTTTGATTTCAGCCAAAGGCTTCCTTGGGAAGAATTCAACCCAAAGTGAGGCTTCTAGGAGTAATAGAGGGAAGTTGGGAGAGTATTTAGGCAGAGTTTGGTAGAGCCAAAAGGCTTTGAAAGTGTGAGTATGGTGGTAGTGGTGGGTGCCTTTCATATGTTGAGAGGAGGGACACTCTTGGAAAGTAATGAAATGTTACTTTATTATATAATGAGTTTCGAATTTTAAAGGTCCCAAGCTAATATAAGTCGAGTATAAGGTGATAGGGGTTCTAAATCTACTCATCCAATAGGTTTTTGACAAGTGTAAGCCTTTTATTTTACATTATCCTTTCATTTTATTTAAATCGTTAATTAATGAGGTAATCGCTGCATCATCATGGTGTCATAAATAATTTAATTTATTTAATGTCTAAAAATTATTAAACAAATATCATGATGTATTAAATATTTATATCTTTCTAATGAATATTTATAGTAAAAAATATGACTTGTATAACCCCATTTAAAAATTGTTTTAGTAAGACAACTTATGTTTGTGACATTTTTTTTAACTTTAAATAAAAGTTATTTATGTCATTTTCTACCAAAGTGGCTCCATGGGGTCCCCAAGTTGACCCATGGATTGTCTTGGTCGTCTATGACACATCCAATAGGGTTAGGACAAGTGTAAAGGTATTTTCATATTTTTTTATTATCATTTTTACCTTAAATATCACTAATTACCTTTAATCACGATTAATTAAACTTAAAAGTTACTATTCACCAAAAAATTATTTTAATCCCATTGAACCACATTTTACTTCCAAATGACAACCATGAATGTTGAATTTTTTAAAATCAAATCACAGAAGTGGTAATGTTTCATTTAAAAAAATCAGTTTTTTAACTAACACTTAGTTGTTTCACTATTCATCAAAAATTGATGTTTTTCAGAACAATGCCAATATTTCACCCTAAGATATAATTGATATTCTGAATTCAAAAATGATTTCTATTTTACAAAATTCCAAACATATAAGTTGAATTAATTAATTTTATAATTAATTCCCGCTGTCATAATAAATAGTGTGTCTTTAAGAAACAATACATATCAAAAGATTGACAATTGTTTATGTCTAATTTCAAAGTGAAATTAATTATAATGAACACCATTGGATAAAATGGTAAAAATATATTCTAATTATACTTTAAAACCACTCAATTGTATAATTTATCACTATAAATTATTTTGATTAAAAAAGTTGTTTTTAAGTATTTTTCACTATTCATAAAAAATTGAAATCCTCAGAAAATTACAAAAAATTCAAGTTAGGATAATTTCGATATTACGAATACAAAAATGAAGTCCATTTTGAAATATAATATTTCTATAATTTTAAAAACTTGTTATTACTATTCATAACGGCTACTTTGATTAGTCGCGGTGTGTTAGAACTCGAACTTGCATACAATGCAAGATATTTCATTATTGAAAGAGAGGTGTATCGTGAAAGCTCGAGGTGTTACATTCTCCCCTACATAAAAAAATTACGTCCTCGCAATTTGAAATTATTCTTCGAAAATAAAAGGTTGAAAATAGAAAATACCTTTGTGGAAAACCCACATCGGAAATAAGGTTAATAAAAATATAAGTTTATATGAAAGAAAGATAAGTACAAAGGTCACCGGAGATAGCCCATACTAGGATTCTATGAAAATATGGATATGGAAGAAAAAAACCATCAAGGTGTGATGGAGAGTTGTAGAAAACTGGATTAGGAGAGAGTTAACAATAAGAAAATCACAAACTTGTGATTGGTTAAACGATCATTGAATCCCCAGTTGGAAAAGTTAACCGACAACATTTTTGTTTTAAGTTACCTTTTATAAAGTTGAGGAATTTATTTAGGAGATTTACTAAGAATGTAAGGAAATATACTTACTTGTCATGTAGACTTTCATTATTTAATAAATTTTTACCTCAAACCCATCACTCACTCTAAAAGGTAATAGAACCCAAAAATATTCTGTTTATACTAATTGTATAAGGTTGAAAATATTAACACATATCATTTATATTATTAAAACTATTTTGTAATAATCAGGGACTTCTTTTAGGCTAGTGGTTGGTAATAATGTCCTGTCGCACTATGGTTGTGGGTTCGATTCCTGCAGCTTTGTCTGACGCGACGGGTTATCCCCCACCCTGCAGGTTATCGTTTTCCTAAAAATAGAGTATTATAATATTCCAAAAAATAGTCTTCAAGAATGTTTTAACCTTAAACAATACTATTCAAAGTTCAACTTAATCCATCCCAACCTTTATAGTTATCCAAAATACCTCTGTCCAGACATACAGTCCAAATTTTATAAGGAAGGTAAACATAATGAAGATCATTTTTTCCATTTAACAACATGTGAACACCTTCATCATGTATTCTTTTAAAACACTACAACATAATGAATTACCATAAATCCTTATTGATTGCATTCATGATCCCTTATTCCTTATAGAATACAAGATATACTCCTTCTATCAAAAAATGTATACAAATCATTAATCAGTTTCAAGGAAATTAAGAGTATGCAATATAATTTATCCAAATCAATCATGTATTATTATAAAATCACTATCTCGGTATCAGAACCATATTATGGTTTATCTTTCTCTCAACCATATATTTTCCAAAAATTTAACCTGTTGTGGAGTCACTTTTCTTTGTTCCACACAATCTCAAGTCCTTGATGAAATAGTACTGAAATACAATCCTTATATACTCCATAATTATTATAACCAGTACATCATTGATACAACACTCAAATGTCAAAATTATTTAATAACAACATAAGAACTCTAATCATTCCTCCTCATCTGTGGTAGTATCATAACTTGATTATTATCCAATAACATCATTTGGGGCATACTCTGATGATTTGGACATTGGTTTGCATAGTGTCCCCACACCTTGAAGATGAAGCATTTTACATTTTGAAACCTTTTTCTTACCCTTGCAATCACACACTTGGTGTCCTTTTTCTCCACACTTATAACAAACTCTCATTCCCATCAGGCAAGTTCCAAGGTGTTTCTTCCCACAGTTACCACATATTGGAAAATTCTTCTTTTCCCTCGTCCCTTTATCCATCATTCTCTCTTCCATCATTTTCTTCTCTTTCATCCCTTCAAATCCATAAGACTCATAGAATTCTCTACTATCTTATTAACACATGATACTATTTCTTCATATGTTGAGAACACATGGGAAACTATTTCCCTTATAAATGTTGGCTTAATACCGTGAAAGATATGATCATTCTTATTCTTTGGATCATACATATTGATGAAGTTCACATTCTTTATACTGGGTCCCATTTCTATAAAATGGCCTAAACATGGTTAGTTTATGAATCAAAATACATAATAACAAACTTGCAAAACACTTAACATAAATTAAACTATTTATGGATATAATCCATAATCATAAAAAAAAGTTTTCTTTGAGGAAGTATATACTCATAACCCTTCATAGTGGTTTGTAAAGAAAATGATAATTATCCTAAGCATATCCCCCGGGAGTGTCATAACCAAGAGTGCAGCAAGGCCTGTTGTCGTGCACCAGTTCCCGTTCAAGTCTAGCTCAAAGCGGTGTTTTCGGGTTTTACCCCTAGTTACATCTGTGCCACAACCGCCTCTACCTTCTCGTATCCAGACAGGGATGTATTGCTCGAAAAACTCCCAAAATCACTATAATACCAAAATTCAAGGAAGTTCTTCTATACTAATCCTCAAAGTCTATCTTCGGGTTGTGTGCTCTAATAAGAGTTTATCTAAATCTAGCTTCCAAGGTTAGTACTAAACTGCCTCTGATACCAACTGTAACGCCCCAACCCCAGTTACCCAGAGTTGGTGCATTATTGCGTAACATTGGCATGATCACAAAAGATCATGTCTCGAAAGACCAATTAGTTTAGTAGCCTTTGAAACACTAGATACATTCACAAATGTTACATTACATCATAAAGTGAAAAAGTACAATAAAAAAGTCTCCATAGTCCACACTCGTATCCTCTTCTGACTATCTATGCAGGTCATTCATAAAATACTTCTTCACATCCTGGAAAATATTAAAACATTGAAAGGGGTGAGCTCATATGCTCAGTATGGATAACAATATGGCGGACGCTTTCATAAATAAACATTATCATTTAAGGCAATATATAACTAAAAAAAGCATTTTTAAACTTGAACTTTAGAATGATATGGAAAAATAAAATTAAATAATGCCATTTACTTACTCACATGGATATTCTACTAGTCGAATAATCCAATTCAATATCAATAACCACTTTCATAATGATATAATGCATAATTCTAGACTATCATAACCACGTAGTCAAGGCCTCAAGCCAAGACCACAAATAAGATTTTGTCAAGGCCTCGTTCCAAAAAACTAGTTTGTCTCACGAGACTTACCGATGCATCGAGGAGCTGTAGCGGGCTCCACCCGTCACTTATTAAGTCCAATGCATTCCTCATATGAACAGGTTTAAACATATCATAAACCATAACATAATCATAACACATAAAACATGCATAAAGGAAACATAACTTTTCCACATTTCAATCACAAGATATCAATATAACACATTGATATAATAAAAACATTATCAAAACCATTTTCAATTCCAAAATAAAATTAAAACTTTGTATTTACTTTTCATTTTAAAAAAATTTATGGCTTGTAGAGGAAGCCGAAAGTCAAATAATAGTCACAGCGGCGGAGAAGTTGTTGTCACCGCATACGTACGACAAGAAAAACATTTCTTTTTGTTGTTTAGTAAAACACTTTTTATAAAAATATTCTTTTTGAATAAACGTAAAAGTCAAAGGGGTTTATACACCGTATAAAAGAAATTTGTGTATAAAACAAAATATGCCTCAATGAGTGGAGGTTGAGAAGAAGTCCCTTAAAAATATCAATTTTTTAAATAAAATAGATCTATTATTTGTATTCACTATATGTACACATAAAGAAAGTATAAATACAAGATAAGAGATAATAATATCATGACATAATTTTAAAATAGGAGATTAACCCAAAGAATGGAAATTGGGTTAAGAAGATCCCTTACCTTGCATCCTGTCTTGACTCGACAGTTCTTTAACCTCCTGAATAATAAACTAGAGTTATTTTATAATTTTTTAAGATCCTTTTTCATGTTTTTTATTCCTTTTATATCACTTATTACCATGTTATGAACATTATGTAATTATTTATGTTAATAACGGTCGTTTTGTCGATCTTTGGTACTTGAGTTAAAAATAAACTTCTTATAATTACAAGTTGTTCATGTGGTGATATATACATTATTTCCAGAATTATATTCATGATATAGGTATCGTATATCTCATATATATCCAGTATATACATGCATTTATAATATTCCATAACGTTTAGAGGTAATAAATGAAGTGCACCGTTCATGGAGATGGTAAGCCGTACGTACGCATGAACGCTACTTTCATTTCTATTTCGTATTTAATGAAATCATAATGATATAAAGGTATATTATAATTCCAGTATAATATCATATTTAATATCATTTACTCAATCCTTAATACATCCCACATATGGGATTAACGATTCAAATCACTTTGAGGGGGCGGTAGTCCGCACTTCCTAAAATGAAAATATCGTGTTTACCCATAATGGAAATAATAAAGGTATGCCATAAATGAAAAATACAGAACCTCAAGTAAAACATAAAAATATTATATGTCATATATATAAATATAGTGACATCTTAATGGCCACCTTTAAAGGTGTTATATGAGTGTTGAACAATCATCGTTTCGTGAGGCAGAAATTCGCCATCCACATAAACAGTATGTTCTTTAACCATTATATGTAGGTGTGTGTAAGTGTAGCTCGAATAATTATAATAACAACATCCTAGAATATTTATGATACTGGTGATGTTACAAAAGAAATGAACAAAATGAGTTTAGGGGGTTGGAGAAGCAAATTAAAACAAAATAACATAAGAGAACACCTTACATTAAAATCGGGTAACTCTTTTTTGATTTGACCCAAAGGGTTCCTTGGGATGAATTATTCCCAAAGTGAGCCCTCTAGGAGTAAGAGAGGGAAGTTGGGAGAGTATTTGGGAAGAGTTTGGCCGAACCAAAAGGCTTTGAAAGTGTGAGTAAGATGGTAGTGGTGGGGGCCTTTTACAAGTTGAGAGGAGGGGCACTCTTGGAATGTAATGAAATGTTACTTTATTATATAATGAGTTTCGGATTTTAAAGGTCCCACACTTATATAATTAGTGGCTAATGTGATAAGGGTTCTAAATCTACTCATCCAATAGGTTTTTGACAAGTGTAAGCCTCGTATTTTACATTAACTTTTCATTTTATTTAAATCGTTAATTAATGAGGTAATCGCTGCATCATCATGGTGTCATAAATAATTTAATTTATTTAATGTCTAAAAATTATAAAAAATATATCATGATGTAGGAAATATTTTTATCTTTCTAATTAATATTTATAGTCAAAAATATGACTTGTACAACCCCATTTAAAAATTGTTTTAGTAAAACAACTTATGTTTGTGTCATTTTTATTTTAACTTTAAGTAAAAGACATTTATGTCATTTTCCTACCAAATTGGCTCAATGGGGTCCCCATGTTGACCCATGTATTTTCCTGATCGGCCATTAAACATCCAATAGGGGTACGACAAGTTTAAAGGTATTTTCATATTTTTATAATATCATTTTTACCTTAAATATCACTAATTACCATTATTCACGATTAATTAAACTTAAAAGTTACTATTCACCAAAAAATTATTTTAATCCTATTGAACCAAATTTTACTTCCTAATGAAAACCATGAATTTCAGATTTTTGAAAATCAAATAACAGAAGTGGTAATGTTTCATTTAAACGAAAAATCAGTTTTTTAACTACCACTTAGTGGTTTCACTATTCATCAAAAATTGATGTTTTTCGGAACAATGCCAAAATTTCACCCTAAGATATCATTGATATTCCGGATTCAAAAATGATGTCTATTTTAAAAAATTCCAAACATATAAGTTTCATTAATTAATTTTATAATTAATTCTTGTGGTCACAACAAATAGCGTGTTTTTAAGAAACAATATATATCAAAAGATTGACAATTGTTTATGTCTAATTTCAAAGTGAAATTAATTATAATGAACACCATTGGATAAAATGGAAAAAATATATTCTAATTATACTTTAAAACCACTCAATAGTATAATTTATCACTATAAATTATTTTGATTAAAAAAGTTGTTTTTTAGTATTTTTCACTATTCATAAAAAATTGAAAGTCCTCAGAAAATTACAAAAAATTCAACATAGGATAATTTCAATATTACGAATTCAAAAATGACATCCATTTTGAAATATAAAATTTCTATAATTTTAAAAAGTGGTTATTACTATTCATAATGTCTACATTGATTAGTCGCGGTGTGTTAAAACTCAAACTTGCGTACAATGCAAGATATTGCATTATTGAAAGAGAGGCGTATCGTGGATGCTCGGGGTGTTGCATTCAACATAAGATCTATATGAATTTACATTATCCATATAAAATAAAGGATACATATTCACCAATATTTCCACAGTCAAAACAACATTCAAAATAAATATCATATGTGAAGTGGTATATTGATTAAACAGTAATCATATCCATGATACGAGAATATGAAAATTTAAATGTAATATAATTTTAATTTAAATGAGATCTAAAATTGGTAGTAGGTACACCACATAATAAAGAGTATGTGGGAAATACTAAAAAATCCATAATGAAGTGAAAATTGAGACAAAGCTCGTTACCACGTTGTAATCAATTATGTCATATGACAAAAAGTAAATAACCATCAAATGATTCACAAAATAGCATGAATATAAATAGAATCATGATAATATATATCAAATGGTAGTACACCGATACCACATATAAGAAATAAGAGGCGAACAATGGAAATCCCACAGAATTGAACTTGAGATGAGAAAACCCCTTACAAAAATTTCAGCTAGGTAACGAGTGTTATTGCGAGGTCTTAATGAAAGGTAAAGGGTTATCCCATTATTTATATATCACAAGGGAAGTATGGGGGAGGTTTGAAAACATACCCAATCATTATGAATTAGAAATAAAGGGCACAACATAGGGGATATTGCTAAACAAAATTGAGAGAGTGGATCCCTTACCTTATGCTTGAAGGTGTTCTTTATTATTCTTAACGACCTGAATAATCAAATTTAGCTTCATTAATTAATGTTTTCAGAACATTATCTACATGTAATAGATATTTTATAACCTTATTAGGTCCATTAATGGAGTTTTCGATGGGTTTAAGAGATTCAATTTAATTGATTTGATAGAATTTTCTTCTTTGCTTTTCATGATCCATTTACTTGTATTCATGAATGGATGTTTGTTTGAAATGTGGTTAAACATCCAAATTTGTTAATATACATTATTAGTTACGTTAAGTAGTTTTAAATTATTTTATAATGATTCTGGTTATATACCATTAGGATGAATCATTCTATGAGGTAAAAATAAATGCTTGGATTTGACCTGGCTGTTTTGTGCACAATAAAATTGTTTTGTAATATTATTCCATATTTTGTTTGTGTAAGGATTCCAGAACATTAAACAAAATAAAATTCAAATATTATGATCTGGTTCTACCATTGAAAAATTTTTATGACCTTTATTTAATTCATTAATGCAAATTTAAATCTTGTATTCCAAGAGTGGGATAAATTAACACATCTGAGATAGTGTATACATTAATTGTATTAATGGTGGGTAAAAAGAGAGATTATGATGAAATAATCCATTAGCATAGTGAAAATATTGTACATGTAATGTACTAGAACTATCATGGAATTTGGACGAGGTAAGGTGGGAAGAGATCAACTAAAAAAAATAAAAAAGTAAAAGAATTTGATAGAAAATAGAAGAGAGGTTCACCTCTTCAGCACTTATCCTTGAGAAACTCTTTAACACATTTTTTAGGTCTTTTGGTGAGACCAGCAGGTCTTAGATTTGAAGAGTTATCTCAGTAAGCGTATTTGGCAGAATTTAGGCAAGTATTGAATCTTGAGTGGGGTGGATGGAAGAGGTGGTGAGGGGTGATTTATAGTGTTTGGGAGATGAGTTTTCATACTTTTATAATCATTAATTTATAATTGCCTCTCAAGACAAGTAATAGTGTGTATTCTATGAACAAGAATAGTAATTTATGCATGTGAGTTCGAGATTTGGGTTCTTATATCACTCATGAATCTAGTAATATTTAAATTAATTTATAATTTATTTATACGGTAAATTAATGTATTTTACTATTCACAAAAAATTCATGTATATTACAAAAATACAAATAAATCACCCTAACCCTTTTTCAATGGGTATAATAAAAAAAATGAAGTCCATTCGTCCAATATAATTTCCTAAATATGATTAATTAAATATTTAATTAAAATTATTATTTAATTGAAAAATATAAACACATAAAATATTTATCTTCACTTTTAAGTGTCCTAAATTCATTTATACACTCAAGGGTATGGATATCATTCATAAGGGTAATATTACTATTCATACGGGTAGGTTACTATTCAGAAGGGAAGGTTACTATTCATAGGGGTATGTTACTATTCACCAAAAATTATGTTAATTCTATCAGACTCCAAATATCAACTTGAACAGAAACATGTATGTCATATTTTTTAAAATTCAAATCACAGAGCTGCATAATTTATGTTTAATGGCTAGGTTATGGATATCTCTTATAAGTAACCATGTTTTGTTCCATTGAGGCTTAGTGATTCATGAAATTTAATTTATAACTAAAATTAATTTAATAGAAACATACCATAAAGATTTTGGGGTGCTACAAGATATGTACGTGAATTGATTGAGGAGGACATGGTGTATTTAATATAGATTTGAACTCCTGAGGATGGGGATGATTCACCACCAAGTTTGATTTTTATGACATGAACAAATCCATATGAACCTACCGTGCCTCGCAATGTGTACAATATCAAGGTGTGGTGGATGAGTTTTGAATACTTGTGTTTTTAGGGTGAACCTATGTGATACAGTATCAGAGCATGTCTTGGCCTTTCCAAAAATCCATGCTCAACCCCTTTAACATGATTTCCCAGAGATAGATTGATCCATTCTTAGAATCACTCGTTAGGTATGGATTTGGACCTAAAAAAATATCATCAATGGGGGTTGGTTTCCTACCATCCATACTCATTTTGGATTCTACTTGTGGGTGAGGTAGAGTTTCTGTTTTGCTGAAAATTTTATTGCTAGAAGTTTGTATACAAAGGTCCTACCAATACCCAATGTTTAATCTTTGATAGCCTCATTCTACCATTGAATACCCTCATGTTTTCAGTGTCAACATTTAATGAAAAACACTTCAGGAGGCTATTTTACAGTCCATCTAGTTGTGGATGTGAACTATAGGGTTCCGTTCATGTCTACATTAGGTTAGTGAGGTGGTGAAATTCTACACCTCATGAAAACATATTTACCATTGTGCTTGGTGCTTCCCTACTTTTCATATCTATTGAGACATGTTCCCAATATTGTACAATGTTTTATTAGATGAATCTAGATATATGAGTGGTTTGATCTTGGTGGTCCATCAATGTGTGTGATTGTAAGCTATAGGGAAACCCTTGGTGAGCTCACTAGCATGGGAGTCCATTGGGGAGCTTAGTTTCTTCCCTTATGCTTAGGATTTATCATTTTAGGGGAAAATGACAAATGGTGGGGATAATTTAATAACTCTTGTTTTTAATTAAATACCATTGGAATATTATAGAGAATATTTCAGAATTTAGGTGCTGAGTCTGCGCGGGATAGAGAAGGTCCAGGGAGCCTCACTGTGGTGATGTTAAAAATATAAAATATTTTTTGTTCACACACATGGATTTTTTTCTTCAAACCTAAATACATCTTATTCAAAATCCCATATCATTTTTTGAGATAATGGATTATTCTGTAACATTATGTTTACCCTAGGCAAGACCTAACTTTATCCGAAGTATGTGTTTTGGAAAGAGGCTTGTTGGCAGGGTGATGTGAGGTGAATTAATTGATTAAATGAAATTTTAATTAACTATTTTGGAACCTAATCCTAATCCACCCACCATCACATTAAGAATACGAAACACCAATGGGGGAGTGATTCCGCCTCCCCTCTCATCATCTCCTTATTGGTGATGAATGGAATCAATGCCAAATAAAAGGAATTAGGTGTTTTCAGTCTATGTATCTGATGTAGATCATCATTATATCAAGGAGTAGCACAATATGTATGGTATTATTCATCCATAGAATCAAGAATTTCTCTAATGAGGACTGTTGATTTGTTTTTTCCTATCTACTATTTTTACACATTGTTAAAATGTTCTAGAGAGGAAATGAAATTTCTAGAGATCCCTTCAAGATAGATCTGTAGGTTTCTGGGTAAATCGTGGAAAATAAGTGATTTTTAGAGGCGATTAATGAAAAAAATCACCGTCTACACATCATATAGTTCAGTAACATATTTTTTGTATCTCTTTATATTTTGGGAAGATGAAATTTTTTTACCGCACAATGAGTATAGTATTTACCTGAAGTTTAGTTTCCTAAAATGTGTAATCATGGGGCGTATATTAAGTTATCCATTTGAAACTACTTGTCCATTCACTAACACATGACCAGGGTACACATAAATGGGGTATGATACATGGACACATGAGAACTAAATGTGTAGATGGTTGTTTATCCTATACACACCGTGATGTTTGGGATACACAGCTTGCAAGAGATACATGACGTTGGTCTGTGAAAAATAGGAACACATCCAGGGGATGCGGGATGTGGGACATGGAATGTACCTCAAACACATGTCGTGTACCCATAAATGTGTTGTTAAAACATATAAACATGATACATGGCTCAGTTCTCGGGTGGGCACACATGTCGTGTGTGTCCAAGTGCATGTTGTTTACTTCTGGGAGATCATCCTGGGATATTTTTCCTTCAATATATTATTCTATAGGTCTTAGATTATGTCTCATGAGTATTCTACACTGAATGTCTTTCTATGTATAATGTGATGGTGTCCTCCATAATGGTTTAAGATATATGAGGTGTCAAAAATAGAGAAGAACTATTGTAAGGGTTTACTGATCCAATGTAGGAGATTTGTGTGGTTTGTGTATAGAGATGATGGGATCGGGTGTCCCCTGGTGTACTAGGGTGTAGGATTAACTTACCTTACAACATCAGTAAAATGGTACTCCCCATGTCATGGGTGCGGGTTCATTACCTTTGGGTTGTTTCCTCCTAGCGTGTCACTCCCCTAATAGACTAGGGTACATGTTTCCCCATGATGGTCATGATGATAGATAGTAATACCATATTGGATGAAGTTGTATGTCCTCTATATATGGAATATAGTCATATTCAGAACTCCCCTATCATGTTAGGGTGCAAGTCTTCTATCCTATGAGTCAATACTCCCCTATCATTCTGTGGTGTGAGTCCCTGGTACATGTAGATTCTACAAGGACCCGACCCATGTTTCCTAGAGTTGGTTCCTTATTTGATTTCATTGGAATAAAAATAATATTAAATAATCCCAAATGACCGAGTTGTTCATAATTATAGGAAAAAAGATTCATAAATAAATTAATCATTACAATATGAAAATAAATACAACATAGAAACTCCTTAGACAACATCCATAACTCCTAAGTTATTTTAGAATTTCATTCATAATAAACTTATTCATGTCCTCACTAGATGAAACATAATAAAGAGGTGAGATCAATTTCTTAGCAAGGGAAATCAATATAGTGTAAGATAATACATACATTAGACACAGTGAAAAATTGAAAACACATGACTCTAAAAATAAACATGAACATAATATGGAAGAAAAAAGAGATGAGTAAATATTACCATAACATAACATAATCGTGGGAATTCTAGAATTTGAAAAACCACATGAAACATCAGTAAAATTTTCATTATTAGTTAATACATAATGGAGGACAACATAAACATAAAGTCAATCCCTTGTGCCAATACAATAAGTAATCATTTTGTCAAGGCATGTCCCATGACAATAGTTTGTCTCGTTAGTCCTACTGATGCACTGAGGGGACATAGAGGTCCCCAAACAACACTTAGTATGTAAAATTAATTCCTCATATGAATGGAGATAAACATAAACAATAAATAAATTCATATTTAAACTAATATATATAATGTATATAATATTCCCTGAACATTAAGCATAAACAATAACCATTCATAGTAAATTGGTGAATGGTTTAGAGATGGAACTTACTCAGACAAAATAATAATAAACCATTAAATTAGATATTGTATATTATAACGTGAAATATTAAACCCAATAATATATAATATTCAACAAGAGTTTTGAAATAGATGGAGATACTCTTATAAAATTTTCAAGTAATTCTTGAAATAAATACTCATTTACTTTGAAGAGAAGTGTTCTTTTGGAAAAATCATTGTATAAAACCAGAAGTGAAGTAAGATATTATTTTTATTATAAAATTAGATATTTTATAAAGATAATGGTTTTAAAAAATAGATTATATAGTTCCATTCAAAATAGATAAGAATTAGAGAAATTTCCTTGAATCGATCTTGTATTTTGGAAACAGTTTTGAAAGTTTATTTTAAAACAGGTAACCTTCAATAAAATATTGATGTTTTCTGGTTAGTGTACATATATATAATACACACACCGAATTTATGATGATTACATAATAATACCTAATAATTTCATTGAGGTAATTAGATATTGTAAGTAACCTGAATGAAAATGGATGTTCGGGTGGAAAAAAACCCTTACCTAAAATCCGAACTTGTTTCGCTCCTGAACATATGCTAATGGAATATGAAAATATACTTATTAATAAATTATTTCAAATCATATTAAACATGTATTTAGTTTATCATAATTATTTTATGTTCATTTATTCCATTATTGATAAGTTATTATATTGAATTTCGTTGTTCTACAATGTTCATTTTCTTTATTTTCATAAACAGTACACTTGTTCTTAATTAATGAATTTTATTTGGAATGGATTTAAATAACTATAATTGAATTAAAAAAATATTTATGATCATAAATAAGTGTTAGTGATCATTTATATAACTTTTTTACATGGAATGAGGATGAATTGTTATACTGAACATTAATGATAACTGTTTCGGTAAATTTGTGGGTTTTGATTACAAAGAACTCATTTTCCTTTATAACTTAATACCATTTGTACAAATGGATTACATAACCTTACATAGGGTATGTAAAATATATAATAATCTTGTTCAACCATAACAAAAATGGTTTCATGACCTGAATTATGAATGATAATAGAAGTCGAATGCCCATCGTCCTTGAATGTGGTAAATTGACACAACTTGGATGGTGTTCTTGCTACTAATATATAGAAGGTAAAAGGAAGAGATGAAGATAAATTATTCTACTATCATGAAAACATTCCATTACATTTAAGGTACTCGATTCATATCAAAATTTGGAAATAGAGATGTTATAATAGAAATAGAAAACAAATTAACTTGAATGGAAAAACAATGAATTGAAAAGAGGAATTTACCTCCTGAACCCAACATCCTTGAGGGCCTCTTTACGGGGTAGGTTTCGGTATTTTTGTGAGGCCAAGGCTCTATGGACGTGGGATAGGAGGTTGGTAAGATATTTGGATATAATTTGAAGAAGGAACAAGGCTTTATAGGAGTGAAGTGAATGGGAAGTGATGGGGAGGTTTTTATAGTAGAGGGGAGAGAGGATTCTCAATTTAATATTCATTAATTTATTATTTCTCTAAATGACAAGGAATAGTGAGTATTACATGTCCAATAATAGTAATTGTATCATGTGAATCCAAAACAAGTTTTCTTACATCACTTGTGATGTCATGAGTTGTGTATTTAACTGATAATTTTTATATACTGTATTTTACCATATTTCACTATTCATCAAAAATTCGAGTTGTTTAGAAAAATTCCAAAAAATCACACTGACAATATATTGAAATGTAGAATTCTAAAATGAAGTCCATTTTTCAAAATTATTTTTATTAATATGATTAATTTTATATTTATTTAAAATCCTAATTTATTCGAAAAACAGCAGTTTTTAAACATTTATTTACATATTCCAAAGAATAGCTATATCGTACTTCCTCTTGAATATTTTTCATATACTATCATAGGTAAGGTTACTATTCATTAAATTATATCACTATTCATAAGGTTATGTAACTATTCATATGGATTGGTTACTAGTCACCAAAAAAAATTCCTTATCAGACACCACACAACATACTGATCACAATCGTGTATATCAAATTTTCTAAAATTCACATTACATCAGTGAAAAAATTATTTTTAAAGGTCACAAAGAACATCTTAGTTCACTATTACTTATTTATTAGAATTTAATTTCCATTGAAATATATAGGTTTGTCATAGATTCAATAGATTCGGTACACCCCATCCTGATAGTGAGGAATTCTTCAATCCGGGGGCTGGTACTCCTCTTCCGTGTCAGGGTGTGGTTACTGCATAGTGAGTGGGATGGTAGAGTTTTTAATCCCTTATACAAACATGGTGGGGGTCCTCTATCCATAGATTGGTAATCAATATCAGGATGTGATTTCTATCATGTTTGGTTGGGTATTTCTTTTCTATGTAAGAAACAATATTGTATTTCCTTAAGCACCACAGAAGTTGAATACATTGCGGCCACTCAATCATTGGAATAACTATTTTTTATGAAGTAGTATCATTATGATATGTTATTAGAAGTGAATTCATGGATCATAGTGCATTTTATAATTCATGCTCTATAAATCTTATAAAAAATCCAGTCCATAACTCAAGGGAAATGCACATTGAAAAAATGTGTTTTTTTCATGTAGATGGTGGAGAAAGGTCTTGTGAAGTTGGGTTATGTGCCTATAGAACATAATGTTTCATATATTATCACAAAGACCTTACCAGTATAAAAATTTGAATGGCATTAATTGTATTTTAGAGTTCATTCGACTCCCTGCACTGGAAAATGTGTGGATGTGACCCCCCAAGTACAGTGTGTTTTTTTTCTAATGTGATAATTTGTGTACTTTACCCTATTGGAGACCACAATGGAATGTAAATATGATTCATTAAAAAGGGTGAGAAAAAATTATCTTAAAAAGGTAGAAAATTAATTATTCCAGACACAGGGACAAGATGATAGGTGGAGCATTGATAAATGGGGAGTTAAAGCTATTACGGGGTGCAGTGATATAGAGGGAGTATTAAATCTGACAATGCTATACATGATCGATCAAAGGATATATATATAAAGTCATATGAGGTTTGTGATGAATATAGAAGAGTGGTTTTGGAATTTAATGGAGTGATTCATTGATAGATTTTTTATTATACCATTGTTTCTCACATATATCAGGCCTCATGTTGGCTTAGAGTATGCTTTTTGTAAATCCTTGATCGCTATATCAATCACATTAAGTGATTGCTGGAAAATGATGGAAAAAGAATTATGTAGATATCAAATTGTTATGGTGTTATCAAAACACCCAACGTGATATATTGTAGGGTAAAAATCCATGTAGGTGTCCTATTAGTATGTTTTGGATGTGACTGTGTTTGGTCAAAAATCTAGATGAATGTATTTAGGTATGGTTGGAGTTTTCTGAAGTAGTGTAGGTGGAAGGAGTTTTCTGAGAACAGTTCACATATCAAGAATTTTAATTTGTATAATGCATAACTACATATGAGGAATGGTTTTTAAAAGAGAAAGATTTTGTAGAAGAGGTTTGCGAGATGTCATGTTGTTCAAGGTGAAGGCATGTGGTACGTGAAACACATGTGGTACATGGAAGTCTTATAGTATGTGGGATGCCTTGTCATTATAGGAGATTATGTGGTGATTTCAAAAAACATTAATGGAGTCATTATTAAAAAATATTATGGTGATTTTGGCCCCCGTGAAATAGGATAGGCAGTACATGTACAGTTTAAGGAAAATGGTTCGCAGGACAATTGTGATTCACAGCAGTTGCACGGTACGCAGTAGAGGTGGTAAAAATTTGAAGATTTGGATAATCTCATATTAGAGTATTTTTTAGATCTATTTTACTATATAAGTAGTTCTAATCCCATAATTACGTAAATTTAATTTAATTATATAAAAACATCGCTCCAGAAATTTGGTGATATCCAAAAATAGTTCATGAGGCAGAATTCTATGAAGGGTAATGTAGATCGCGCGGAAAAAATTCTAGTGAGGTATTTTTGTGGGTCACTGTAACCCAAAAATGAAGAAGGGATTGTGGTGGGATGGTGTTACATAGAGGAAGAACTCATCTACAGAAGAATAGGAGGTACATGGAAGCGATATTTGGAGGGTGTTCAAAGATTCTGTACGTGAAGGTATTACGCAACAACGCAAGCGATGATTGCCCATAGGAGAAGCAATCCACGAATGAGAAATTTTACATGGAATTAGAGTCAGTTCATAAGGGATGTGATACATGTAGCATACCCACTATTTATTTAACAGAATAGGCAATGTGGTTCACAGAGGACTCATGGAGGGTTGAAAAATCTCAAAAATAGTTCATGAATGTAATTTCTGTGAATCAAGTAATACGTGGAACATTGGAATTTACCTATGGGTGAAAAATAAATTTAATAAAAAATATATATATAGTTTAGGATGCATCATTTCATGAAAATGAAGGTACCTACAAGTCCACAAACATTGATTGGATCTCTTCCAAGAGTTGTGAGGGAATTAGGGAGAAGACTATGATCCTTCCCACCAATAGAGAGGTAAAGGAAGAGATGTAGGGAGTGACCTATGTGAATATAGTAAATAGACAATATAAATTATAAAGGAAGTGATAATGGGAATAAAATATCAATCCTGAACCTTGTAATTATTAGTGTGATTTATTGTATTTTTTACATGGACACATCACCATTTATGCTCATACCATAGTGACGCTGAACCATGTAAAAATTGATGTGTCATTACATGATTTAATTTTTAATCAAATATTTCTACTAGGTAAAGAGAGAAGTTTTTTTCTTTAACAATGAAACAAGATCCAAAGGATAAGTAGTTTTAATCATTCATACCCTAATTCACCCCAATCATGGAGTATATGACATAGTGGAACTAACAGTCCCCCATTGGTGTTGGATCTCTCTCAGATGTTTGATATATTTATGAGGAGTGGTCCCCTTCACTTGATATGAATGGTTACAAGATAGGATTTAGATCCCTTTCATTGGAATGAGGTGTGGTACACTACCTAGAGGAGCTACAGATCTTTCAAGGGTTATTTTGGAGTAGTACTAGATCAATAATGGGGCTGTAGTAAGGTGTGGGTGTCTCCATTATCTCTTAGTTTTATGGGATGTATATTGTTCATAGATGGGAGAAATACTCCCTTGACTGTGTATAGGGTTGAGGGGTGGTCCTATCTACTTGAGTTCTTTATCTTACATCCAACATAAGGTTACAAAGAATTTTCCTTTTCTATTTGGAACTAGATATATTCCCAATTGTGCATGTTCTCAAGGGAATTTCATTTAGAATGGTAGAGTAGTTCTCAATTGAGTGCATCTCTAAAATGGGTTCCATCTGGTAAGGCTTAGCTCATGGAATGTTATCTCCTAGTTATATGTTCTACCATTAGAACCTTGATTATAATAAATTTTATGGTATATGATGTTAAAACCTCAGGATACATGGAGTCTAAGATAAGTATATCGAGGTTTTATCTGGGAGTCCTTGAGGAGTTTTCAAATGTTAGGGATGGGACCTCTTGTAGACGGAGATGGATTTTCATATACAGTGAAGGATGATTATAGATTGAGTTTCTCTCTCGATTAGGGTTACATGTAGTTTGGATGAGAGTATTATTTCTTTCAGTTTCATTATTTTTCTTTTGGGGGTTCTGGGGCGCCTATTGTGTTTTTTATTACTCACCCATTCACAGGTTTTCCTCTTAGTTCTTCTTTTTATTGTTTAGACCACATGCCTTTCAAAAGTGTGTTTCGAGTACCTAATTTAGGTGGGTCATAGTGAGTTGTATAGTCTAAGGTGTTTACCAATGTTGGGAAAAGGTGCATTCTAAATCCTACAATTGATAGTGATCCCCTCTTCCTAAGAAGGTTGGATGCTATTACAGTTTTCTTTAGTGGGTGTTTTTATTTTAATTTTTATTCATTACTTCTATTGAACTATAGATTTAATATATATTAGTATTCATGCATTGGTTGATTTTGGATTTTAAATATCATCATTTATTGAGCTTTGAGATGTGTGTGTGCATAAAGTTACATATACAATGCCTCCCATATTAATGATATGCCTACTCGATGCAAGTTGTTATCCCCTTGAAAATTGGAGGAAGTATTAGAGAGTTTTTGATGAGGCCCCGTTATGTTAGGTTGTGACAGAGTGGTATCATAGTTGTTTGGTAACACGTTAGTACAACAATGTTTTGAGGTTGGTTTGGGTTACAAAGAGAAATTTTTAGTGTGTGTAAGGTTTAGATATAATGCAAGATTTTCTAGTGTTGGTGTGACATCCATTGTATCCATTTACCAGGACAATGATAACCTACTTATCGACTCGGTATATTAAGACATTGTTCTCTAGAAAACAAATGGTATATGCATCATATTGGACATGGGTTTTTAGTTTTTCCTATACTTCTTTAGTCAGGTCGCCAAATATAATATTTCACATTGTTGCATATTGATTTAATGTTTGGATTTCTCCATGAAAATAGCTAGACTAGATTCTTCTATGTGATTGTGATAAACATATAACCAGTGATGGCGCTTCAATGTGGGGCTCTGGATCTAAGGCATTGACTCTAGGTGGTCTGTCAGAAGTGCTAATACCTTTTTGGAATCTAGATTTATAAGAAGATCCGGTTGAGGATGTATGTTGGATGAGTGCACTACATGAGTTCAATAGGTAGGAAAATCTAAGTTATGACTGTGATGTTGACCCCCAGGTAGAAAATAACTAGATTGAGGCAGTCATGAATGTTTTCATATTAATGAGGACTCATATCAATCTGACGGTGGCCCTAGTGGTGAGATATCTATTGGGTTAAATCAGGAAAAGATGGAGTTTGTTGATACATTATCTTTTTTAGGATACTCTCACATAAGAGGAGATTGAGTGAATCTTCATGGAATAGTTTCACCATCAACATTGAGATCAGTGCGTACCCATAAACGTCAGTTGCTTTGGTATGGTAGCATGAAATTAATGGATTTTTCTATTAGCTTCATAGACATGTTTCGATAAACCATGGATATGGTTTTGGATTCATTATTTAAAGCATGTAAATTCAAGCAGGGAGACTTTCAGGAGATCCGGGTATACGCGATTCCATTGTTCATTCCCACATATGATGGAGTGCTAGAGCAAGAACTGGTGGTGGATAGTTTCTTGGATGAGTAACATGTGGAAGTGACCCACAATAGTAGTCATGAAGGTCAAGAGTATATAGGTCCTAGAGGAAGATATGTCATAGGATTATAACATAGTAGGCACACTAATGTACAGAAATAGAACTGTGGGTCTATAGTGAAGGGTCAATATAGAGGACATGGTCAACCACAAGGGAGGTCATGAAACCCTTACGACAGATTGGAACTTCTCTCCAGAAATTTTCTGACCATCCATTATACTAAGAGGGGTGTATATGATGAACAACCTTGGAAGTGACAATACTTGGATCAAAGAGTTTCACGAGGTGATGGGCGAGGTGGAGGAGCTACATGAGCAGCAGGAGGTGGCATTCAGTTCAATGTGTTTCCACAACCACCACCACCCTTGTGGTCCGTACCAAGCAGATAATGCTGGAGGATGTGGGAGAGTATAGGTTTAGGCTTTAGATACCTTTGACGTGGATTCTCCAAGGCTGAATATAGTTGTACCCATTATTAATTATACTATCTATAGTAGAAATATTTAGACACTATTGTGGGTATTCAGTCCATTCTAGGTATGTTTTAGGTTTAACATGGGTGACCTGGGGAATTGGAAGAAACCTGTGTTGGAGGTTTTAATAGAGGGCCCAATAAGACCCATCTTGTGTTTGGGAATCATTTTTTTATTAGTAACCTCATGTGGTTGGAATATGCTTTGTACATGAAATGTATGAAGAGGATGTGGTGCATTTTGATATAGAAATGAACTCATGAAGATGGGGAATGATTTCCCCACCGATATTTATTATTATGATGTAAATAAAAACATAAGAACGTTTGAGTGCTACTTAATGTGGAAAATATAAGTGTGGTGGATGTTTTCTGTAAACATATGTGTTCAGGGTGAGGTTATGCGATGGAGTATCAAAGAAGGTCATGGCCTTGCCAAAATTCCCTAATCGACCCCTTTATCATGGTAACACTGAGATAGAGTGATCCATTATTAGAATACCTCTTTTGGAAAAGGTTTGGACCGTACAATGTTTCTGCAATGTGGATTGGTTTCCTACCATCCATACCCATATGTTATTACAATAATGGGTGAGGTAGTGTATCATTTTGGGTTCGTTGTCTTATAGCTTGATGTTTGTATAAAATGTTCCTAGTAATACATAGTGTTTTATCATGGGAATCCATCTTTTGATAGTGAATAACCTCACGTGTTCAGTGTCAACATTGAATTCCAATCACTTGAGGAGGTTGTTGTATAGTCCATACTATGGTGGATGTGACTATAGGGTTCTGTTCATGTCCATTTTTGGTTAGCGAGGTGGTGTAGAGCTACACCCCTTGACTAAATATAGACTATGGGGCTTGGTTTATTCCAAATTATTGAATCTATGGAGACATGTTCTGATTACTGCACAATGTTATATTGGTAGATGTTGTAAATAAGAGTGGGTTGTCCTTGGTGTCCCCTCTATGTGTGTGATTGTAAGATGCATGGGAACCCTTTGTGAACCTGTAAGCCAAGGAGTCCAATGGGGAGTTCAGTTTATTCCCTTGTTCTTAGGATTTTACTTTTTGGGGAAGAAAGAGATATGGTGGGGAGAATTTAATATATCTAGGTTTTACTCAAAGGCCTTTGAAATATTTTAGAGAATATTACAGAAGTCGATCACTATGTTTACACGGGATGATGAAGGTACAAGGAGCCTCAGTGTGGAGGTGTTAAAAATATTATATATGTTTTTTTCACACACAAGAAATTTTTACATGAAATATAAATACATACCATTTGAAATCCCATATAATATTTTTGATATTTTGGTTGAGTCTGCCACATTGTGTTTTCCCAAAGCGCTACCTTTGTTTGTCTGTGATGGTTGTTTGGGATGTAGGTGAGTTGAGAGGGTGATGAGAGTTGAATTTAATGATTAAATGAATGTTTAATTAAATTTTTTGAAAACTAATCCTAATATAACCCTTCCCTCTCGCATTAAGAAAACAAAAAACCAATGGGGTAGTGATTCCTCCTTCCCTCTCCTATTCTCCCCATTGGCAACAAACAGAATCAACGCCAAATCAAAGTTGCTTGGGGCTGCTGATCTTTGTTTCTGATGCAGATCATCATTATATCGGGGAGAAGAAAAATATGAGTGTCGTTCTTCATCCAGAGCATAAATATTTATCCAAATTAAATTTTTGATTTTTGTTTTGTCCTACAACCTCATATTTACTATTATTTATAATTTTATAGATCCCAACTAAAATTTATAGAGATCCCTTCTACGTAGATCTATTTATTTCTTGGTAAATAGGAAAAAATTAGAAGTTATTAGAGGTTATTGAAGAAAAAATTAACTATCTACACGACATATTGTTCAGTAATAGATTTTGTTTAGCTATTTCTATTTTGGGAAGATTATATTATTGCACTACAAAATGTTTTTATTATTTATACATTGTGTAGTTCCCTAAAATTTTTAATCATGGTACATGGACTGAGTTATCCATGTGAAACAACATGGGCATTCCCTAAAAGATGAACAAGGTAAAAATAAAAGGGGTCTGATACATGGAAACATGAAAACTAGATGGGAAAGTGGATGTTTATCCTAAACACACTAGGTAGTATGGGATTCATGGAATTTAAGGTATACAGTTTTTCGGTACATGTTGAACAGGAACACAGCCAGTGGATGATTGAAGAGTTACACGGAATGTACCTTCAATACATTTCTTGTACCCGTACAAGAGTTGGTAAGATATATAGACAAGATACATGTATGAGTTATCAGGGGGGGCTCACATGTAGTTTGTGTCCTCCTGCACACTAGGCACTCTTAAGAGATTCTCCTGCAACAATTTTCAATCCAAATATTGTTTTCTAAGAATCGAATTCGAGCTCGTGATTAGTCAATCCAGAATGCCTTTCTACACAGAACGTGATGATGGACTTCATTACAGGTTATGATATATGACATTTCATAAATTGAGAAATACTCATGTAAAGCTATACTAAGCCGATGTTGGATATTTTTTTGGTTTTTTAGACAGATTGTGGGACTAGAAGTATCATGATGTACTAGGGAACAAGATTACCTTAGCTAGTTACATAGGTAAATATAGGAATCCCCACATCAGGGTTTTTTGGTTCGTTACCTTTGGGTAGTTTCCTCAGAGGGTGTTACTCCACTAATGGACTATGGTACGAGTTTCCCCGTTATGTTTATGAAGATGGATAATACTCCCTTTTTGGATGAGGTTGTTGTTCCTCCATATGTGAAATATAGGTATAGATAGTACTCCCCTATCGTGTTAGATTGAAACTTATATATCCAATTAGTCGATACAAATCTGTCATTCCAGGGTATGAGTATTCCATACATGTTGATTCGATAGAGTCGGTAGAACCCTGTGTGTTATGGTGAAATTCCTCTATCCTAGTTTCAGTATCCCCTTCCATGTCAGAGTGTGGTTCCTCCATAGTGAGTGAACTGGTAGAGATGATGCTCCATTATACTACTATGGAGGTTATCCTCTACCCACATAGTGGTAATCACCTACCTGGTTACGGGTGAAGGTCCACGATCCATGGAGTGGTACTCCCCTGTCATATCTAGGTATATGTACTTCATTATATGATTAGTAATACCCTATTGGATCTATGTGTGGGTCCTTATTTTGGGGAATTATTTTTCATCTTGGAGTTGCAGTGGGGATAATTCCACCCAACGGATTTGAAGATCCCTCGGTTGTGGGATAAAGCTATGAGGAGTGGTACGCTCCCCTTGATATGAAAAATACCTATGTAGGAGTTAGTTCTCCCTTGATAGATTACGGTTCAAGCCACTCTATTCAGGAGTGATAGAGTTTTTTTGGGTTACTCAGTAAAATTACACCCTTTATTATAGAGAAATGACTAGGTGCCATCCCCTCAGTCCAGTCTTGTTAAAGATGAGGCATTCAGTTCACTTTCTGGAGTATTTCTCCCATAGATATTGTATTGGTGAGGGGTTAACATATTCACATGGGTTTCTTTTGCTTGAGACATGCATAAAGTAATTATGATAAGACTTATGGTGTTAGAAACTAGACAAAAAACTAGTATGATGTACCATTTGAAGCATGTTCTATAAGAAACACTATTATGAATGTTAGAGTTAATCCTTATGGAGTGCATCTCTTGAGTGGGTACCATCTGTGTTGGTTTGTCTTCTGAAGTGTGTTCTCTTGGTCCTATGTGCAACGTTTAGAGTATCGAGTAGAAATCCTATTACTGGATACAAAGTTGGATTCTTTTGGAGTTTGAGATGAGTATATAATGGTTTTTATGGGGGTACTTGTGGTGTTTATACATGTCATGCTTAAAAACCTTTGTAGACATATATGAATTGTCATGTAATGATGAGGATGGCTTGTAATGACGTTTCTCTATCAATTGGGGTTACCTCTAGCAAGGTCAAGATGATTTCTAATTTTCACTTTCTCACTCATTCATTTGGGATTTTAGGCTCCTACTAAGTATATTTATAGTCACCCCTACACAAGCTTTTCACTCACATGTTTTGTGTCTTCTATAGACCACATAAATTTTGAAAGAGTCCACAGAGGACCCAAGGAATGTGGAGCTTAGTGATCTAGATAGACTGAGGTGTCTACCAAAGTTAGGTTGAGGAGCATTCTAGTTGTTATAGTTGACGAGGATCCCCTACTTCTGAGTAGGTTGGATGCTTTTACTATTTTTTGGTCAGATTTTGTTCACTTCTATCAATTTCTATACTTATGTTGTAGTATGGTTGTGGGATACTAAGGTATGCATGGATTTTTTGTATTTGTTTTTGACATTTCGATTTTTTATGCTTGGAGAAGTTTTTGTACATACATGTACTTAGTAAATTCATCACATGGTAGTGATATGACAACTCGGTGCTAGTCCCCAACCTATGGCCTACTAGAGGTTGGATTGAGGATTTTTTCCAGGGCCCCATCAGGTTGGTACATGACAACATGGTACCTAATAAAAATAAACAATTAATAACCTTGAATTCTTGATCAAATATTTTTTCTCTAAAACCTCCTGAAAGGAAACATAATAAGGGTGTGATCCAATGATGAGTAAGGGTAATTAAAGAGGATGAAATAGTGAATAAATGGAAATAAATATAGCTATAAAGATAAAAATATGATTACACATTTCATTAAAAAATCTTGATCAAGAAACTCATTAGGGAAATGAATGAAATTGAGAACACATGTCATTAAGTCAATGGAATAAAAATGAAATACATCCATAGATATGTCGATGTAAAATACCATTGATAAATACAAATCGAATACTTACTAACATAAATTCATAATTATCTTATTTTAGGATTCCAAATCACATGTTAGCTTTACCATTAAGAGACAGTTTATCTATTATTATTTTACCAACAAATTTTTCTAATGAGACTAGTGATGCATCAAGGGGCATGCAATAACTAATCCCTACCCTGTATGGATTTCCATAAATGATCTTTAATCCATGTATGGAATGTCCAAATCAATCCACATATATTGAATAAACATTATGCATTATCAAAATTTATTATTATCGAATATAACCTATGGATTTACAAATAATTTCCAAGTCAATCAAATAACTATCAATATTAAAAAGATGTAAAATGATATTTGGTTTACGAAATAATAATATATATCATGTGAGAAATAGATATTATAGGTAATTTCCAATTAAAAATGACTATAACAATATTATTATTTAATGATAAAGTTAATAATCACAAAATGAAGTGAGGTTTCTGAGATTATCAGTACTAACAATTTTTAAGAATGTAAATTTAAAACATCTCAATGTGTCCCACACCACTTGAAACATCTGAATCATAATTCCCATGAAGGAATGGTTTTTATATCATGATAATAGAGGATTAATTATGTAATGTATTAAAATTGTATGTAGATAATCATCACAAAATAAGTAAGTGGTGTATATGGTGTCCACCTCACCGAAAGAAGAGTAATACAGGAATCCCTTACCATAACCTTACTTATACATTGTGGTCATTATCTTCTCGTATAGTGGTTTAAAATTTGTTACATACTTATTCCAAAACCATACCCCTGTTTATGATATCATATATTATCTTCCTCAAATATTTTATTACATTTTTTTAACACTCTTTCATTATTTTAACTATTTTGGGTGTTAATTTCCTTGTTTTCTAATGTATTTTTTCACTTGTTATTTTATAATATTATTAAATAAATAATGATTTAGTCATCTCAACTATTTAAACCATGATTTAATTAAATTATTTATTTAGTAAATATGAATTTATAACAAACTATAATGTCTATATATAAGAAATTAAATGCACCATTTTTGTAGATGTAGGTCGTACGTACGTATGAACACTACACTCATATATTTATCATATTAATGAATTAAAATTAAATGAAATATATGTAAATTGTAATTATAGTATCATATATATTATATATATGTTACATAGTTTTATTAAAATCATCCTTATTCTGTTCCATGTATTACATGAATGTGTGAAATCGCTTTTAGGAGGAGGTAGTACATACTTCCACAAATGATGTTATCGTATTTATAAAAAAACAGAAACATAAGTGTATATGTTATAAAAGAATTAAAAAACCAATTAGACATAATAAATAACGTATATAAAATATAAAAATAGTGTTTCCATCACAATTTCTATCATTAGTTGTGGTAAACTAATAATAAACCATTATTCTTTTGTGAGATAGTAGTTCTGGTGACATAGAAATAGTACGTTCATTACCCATTTGATGGAAGTGTGTGTATGTGTATGCATAACCAATAGAATAAAAACATCATAGTATATTTAGTATAATATTTTTTTTAATAATGGAATCAGAATATTTTGTGGGTTGGAGATTGAAAATAAACATAATGAGATTGATGAAAGATGTTACCTCTTAATCTGGTAACTTATTTTAGTTATAACCAAAAGTCTACCTTGGAAAGATTTATTCTGAAGGGTAGGATTCCATGATGAGTTTATGGATATTGGGGATTTATTTTGGAGTATATATATTGATACAATTTTTCTTGAGAGGTGTGAGGAAGTGGGAGGGGATGAGGTGTTTTTATAGTTGAGGATGAGTTACACTCTTGTAATATTTCCACTATGGAATTCCATACACGTTTTCCATATTAAACATTTCACCAATAAGGGAACCAATTTATGTAAATGTATAATAAGGTTTAAATTTTGACATCAATTGGATTTTTAAATGTTTTCTATGTTATATTTACCCTTAAGACTTAGGGTTAGTTCTTTAATAATCACAATTCTGCATTATTCATTAAAATTAATTTTAGTTACATTCACTACTATTGTTGGTAAAAAGAATGTCTATGTAATTATACGTTGTAAATTATTATGATTCAAAATATGAATTCCTTTTTTTAATATTCAAATAATATAATTGGAATAAATTAGTTTAAATTTAATCTCGTAGATGGTACAACCATGAAGGGTTTTAAGGTAAAAACTTCAAAAAGATTTCTAGGTTTTTACACATAATTTTAAATATACTTTTCTCTCAATGACCTAAATTGGTTTGATTGATAAAAATATATTATAATATAAATTTAAACATATTTTAATATGTGATTTATCCTTCTAAATAAAATAGATGAAAAATCAGTTTTCTATAAATGTTTTATATTTTTCACAATTCATTAAAAACATAATCTGCATTAAAAAATACCAATAAATCCCTATAAGCTAATTTTTTTTGTTTTTATTCCAATTATGTTGTTTAAATTTACTTTTTTATTTTATAAAAATTTTAAAATATTGAATTAATATGGGGTCTCCATTAATGGAGGAAAAAGTAACTTTATATAATTATAATATTTTTGGTGTAATATTAGGGTTGTTATTATCTTAATAATATCAAATATATTGGAATAATATTAAAAAATATTTTATTTAATATATAATATATATATCACATTAATATCACAAAATAATTATACATTAATTTAATATATTTTGAAAAAAATAACATTCTATGAAAAAAAAGGTTCCCTTTATATTCAATTTGTTTTTATATTATTTTCAATTTTATTTGTAAAAAATAAATTCATTTTATAAATGTGTAAATCATATTTTGTAATTATTTAGATAAAAATATTGTAACTACTAATAATACTTTCAAAATGTATCGTTATTCAGTAAAACTGGATCTTCTATGTAACATAGGTCATTTGAAAAAACATGTTGGTCCATTAAACATATTCTAAATTAATGTTTCATTAATTATAAGATATATCATAGATTTAATTTAAGTAAAATAAAAATATATTATTAAGTATCAGGGTATTATATACCATTATTCTCTTGGTGAGGCGTGTGATACATGATATCAAATAAAATGTTCTTTCTTTAAAATTGTGGGTTGTTAAATTCACCCCAAATTAATAAAATCTCATCCTCTCAATTTCAAATCTATCTCTATAATCAAGGGATTTATATTTGAAAACAACTATTATAGAAAAGCAACATCCTAAATATGGTGAATAAAACATATTTTTAAAAAGAGATATGGGAAACTAAAATGGCCTTGTCACTTGGTTATGTAGTAGGATAACATAGGGGGAATGTGGAGACATGGGTATAGCAGAAAAATAAAACAACCACGTTTGGATTTAGAGTGGTGGAGAACATGGTTAAGAGAATGTTAACAATAACAATTACATAATTCTGTGATTATTTAAGGGGTGGTTTGAATCATTCTAAATGATGCTACAATTACATAAAATTGTTGTTCAAGAATCATCTTTCCTAAAGTTGTTGAATTTTTACTATCAAAGAATATATGTAAATATATGCATGTTTATATAACAATTAATATTATCTTATCCATTTTTCAGGAATTCAAAATTTTCTATATCATCTCTTAGAAAAATATTCATCGTATTGTGATCTAATATATCAATGTCTAAAATAAGATCAAATGTTCATCATAATCCATTTCTTAAATGGTGAAATTTTCAAAAAGACTATGATCCAACACAATATAAATATGGTCAATGAATTTCAAAAATGAACTTATTATTGGCCTTTAACATACACAAAGATGCTCTAAATATCAAAATTCCTTAATTGTGAATAACATCATCATGTATCTTCTTGAAATATGTAAATAACTAAAATTTCAATAAAATATTTTTGGAAACATGCATTATTTATTATTCTTTAAGTAAAAAACATGTTATTGAATATATTTCAAAAATCAAAAGGTGCTATAAGCTCCCTCAATGATATAATAGCATAATTTTTCGATAAATCATTAACCCATTCCAATGTATAAATAAATTATCAAAATCAACCATTTTGTCATCATAATATCAACATCATGAACATATTAAGGGTTTTCATTCTCTCAATCATGTTTTTCAAAAAACAATGTTATACTAAAAAATGTTTCCTTGTATCATTCATCATATGATCTCAAATAAATAATGAAAAATTATTTTCGTACAATCTTCATATATTCCATAATTCTTATAAATAGTAAATTTCTAATAAAATATAAAATGGGAATAATACTTGACCAACCATATAAATCATTATAATTCATCTCGAGTAGTAACATAACATTATTATTATCCAATAGCATCATTTGTTCAATATTCCTTTGATAAATGATACATTTTTTATAGTGTCCCATCTATATGTAGTTGAATAATTTTACATTAGAAACCAATTTATCCACCTTGAAATCAAATTCATGGTGGATTTTCATTCCTCACTTGTAGAAAAGACTCATTCCCTTAAATAATTTATAAGAGTTATTATTTTCACAAATATATCCTATTAGAAAATAATTCTCTCACTTCTTCTCTTTATACCTATTTTTCAATTCCATCATGTTATTCACATTTTTCAACTAAAATACATATGGATTCAAAAATTAATTCCATATATCATTAAGATATGTAATTTTCCCCATATTAAGTGAATAGTTTGGGAACTATGTCTATTTAAAATTAAGTCTTAAGACCATAAAATATATGATCTCTATAACTCGTTGGAAAACAAGAATTGGTGGCGTTTTCATTCATTTTTCAATGAGAATTTTATAAACAATTTAATTTACATTATTAAATCATACCGTGATGTACAATTAACAATATTGTATATCACTCAACAAAAATGCATTTTAAATCATAATATTGTATACTTAGATGGAATGTTTACATTCAAATCATTCAAAATGGTAGGTAATGATAATATGAATTATCCAATGAATAAACCCCAGGTGTTCATAACTAGTTTCGCAGTAAGGCCTATTTTCAAGTACCATATTACCCGAAGTATTTCTCAGGAAACCATGTAATATTTTTAACCCCTAGGTATATCCATTCCAAAACCATGTCCACTTGCAGTTTCTAGACAGAAATGTAATTCTATTAAAACACATATATTCATCAACATATCAAAATTATTGGATGTTATTGTATAGTTATAATTATTGTCTTTCTTAGGGGTTCCTTACATAATTAATGTTTCATAAATATATTTTACATGATTCCTGTTACACATACTTTGATACCAGCTTTAATACCTGACCCTAGAATCCCAAAGCCAGTGAATTATTTTATAAAATTTGCATGATGACAAGGAATAAAATACCAAATTACTATTAGTTTATCAGTCTTGGATAGACATATTACATACATAATACACATAATATATTTAAAAATAGAAAATAAAAATAGGATACATAATAAAAATATATAAAAATGAGACGTTATTGTTTATTCAATGATTTCTTCTTCATAACATGGGTAATGAAAACATAATAAGGGTGATCTCAAATTCTCAGCAACTGTATGTAATGAGGAAGCAATATTTAATCAGTTTAAATAACTTAAGAGAACATTTTATAAATTTAATAACTCATTCCATTCATATAAATTGGTAAATAAAATCAATATTGAATGGTAAGAAACAAAAAACACATGGCATTAACCAATGAAGTTAAAAGGAAATGCAGCCATAGATATATAAATAAATAATATCAAGGGTATATAGTAAATAAATTCACAATAAAAGAGATTATTAATTTCTATATTTGATGTTTTCATTGCACATGATACCATTTTCATTAAGATACAGTTTAACTATTCCGATTTCTCAAACTAATTTATCTCATGACACTACTGAAACATTGAGTGGTTTACATTAAATATTCCCCAACCCATTGGGCTTTCCTTAAACTATCCCCAACATATGTATTTCATGTCAAAATAATTCCATATATATTTTAAAAACATTATTCCTTTTCAACATATATTTTTATTTTTTTGAAGATATATATTCATCAATTCCTCCCAAGTTATTAAAATAACTGTCAAAGTGAACACCATATGTAAAATGATATAGAGATTATGAATTAATAATATAAATTTTTTGAGAATATGGATATTCAAGGTATTTATCAATAAAAAAGATAAAAATAATGTTATTGTTTCATGATAATGATACCAATCACAAAATTAAGTGTGATTTTGATGAGAATCAATACGAACATTTTGAGTAAAATAATCATTAAACATCCCAAAGTATCCCATAGCACTTGAAACATTGAAATCATAATTTCCATTATGTATGTTTCTCATAAAAAAAACGTATTTTGGATATAATTTATCCATTGGGGAAGTACATACACTATACAAAATAAGTATGTGTTGTATATGTCGTATGCCTCTTGTAATGAAAAGAAAGACAATAATCCCTATTTGAAACCTTAATTTTGTGCAGGGTATTTATCCTACATTATAGTTGTATAAAATATTTTAATAACTTAGAAAAAACCATAATAATTTATATAATATCATACATTATCATCTTACAATATTTTATTACCCATTTTTAACAATCTTTTATTGTTTTAACTACCTATGGTGTTAATTTCACAGTTTACTCAAGTGTGTTTGGACTTGTTATTTTCTAATAATATTAATTAGACCCTAATTTAATAATATATTGAATGTAAACCATTTTTGAACATTTTATATATTCATTAAATAAGTATTTATAATAATCTCTAAGCATTGGAGATATGAAATGAAATTCACCGTCAATAGAGATGGTAGGTCGTACATACGCATTAACATTACTTTCATTTCCTTGTCCTATTACTGAAAATGATAATTAATTGATAAATATGTATAATATAATTATATTAACATATCTATGTTATATATATTTCATTTTTTTACTTAAATCACCCTTAATGGGTTCTATATATAGCGTGAATGATTCAAATCATGTGGTGGAGGCCATAGTCCACACTTCCACAAACGATGTTATTTTATTTATAAAAAATTGAATGTATATGGATGTGTGTAGTAAAAAAATTCATAACAATGAAATAATAATAAATAACTTATGTAACATATATAAATATATTTTATATCACAATGTCCACCATAATGGGTCGTAAAGGAAATATGAACAATCATCATTTCATGGGGAGTAGTTCACTGTACATGGAATCAATATGTTTTTACCCATTCGATTGAATTGTGTTTATTTAGTAGGTATAACCAATATAATAAAAAATTCATAGTATATTTAGGATACTTTTTTTGTTATAAATTCTTGGAATAATAATAGTCTAGTGGGTGGATAATGGAAATAAAACTAAAGAGCTAAAAGAAAGAAGTTATTTCTTAATCGGGTAACTACTTTTGGTTTCTACAAAAAGGATTCCTCAGATGGATTTTTTCCTAATTTGAGTCTTGAATGACGTGATTAGGGGTATTGGGAATATATTCTTGATGATTTTGGCAGAACCATTTGTTCTTTAGATGTGTGAGGATGTGGGAGGAGAGAATGCCATTTTATATTAGAGAAGGAGTGGTAGTCTTGTAATATATTCACAATGGAATTTCAAACACATTTTTCATATTGAAACTTTATCCAATGCTGAAACTGATTATAAAAATTGATTATTGTGTTGTAATGTGTGAATAAGTTATCTTTTTGACAAGTGGATATGTAATTTCGGCCCTTAAGAATGAGGTTTATTCTTTTAATACATTTTATTTTACCATTATCATTGTAAATAATTATAATTACATCCACTAATATATTTGGTTAAAAAATAATTTTAATTTATTATAAATATCAAAATTTTCATATTAAAAAATGGAATCTTTTTTTCAAAAGTCCAATAAAAAAAGGTAACAAAATTTATTTTAATTTTATCCTGTAGAGATGGTGATAATGTGTGTTTTAAGGTAATACATTCAAAAGTCTTCAAGGTTTTCATTGTCAAATTCAATGTGATATTGATTAAAATGGAAAAATATATATTAATTAATAAATATATTATATAATTAATCTATAATAAATATTATAAAAAAATTTAGTCTTATCAATAAATTATATAAAAAAGAATTTTTTGTGTTCAATTTCTGTAATTATCACAATTAATTTAAAAATGAATCTTCAAAAAAAATTATCACTAAGATGAATTTTATTTTAATATAAAAATGAAAAGTAAACTTTGAAATATTATTTTTATAAAAAATTAAAAAATTGGATTTTAAATGGGGTTTCCATGAAAAGGAAAAAATAATCTTTTCAAAAATATCAAATTTTATGTGAAATATTAGGTTTGTTCTTATTTTAAGAACATGAAATATATTTTATGAATAAAAATAAAATACTTTATTGGATATATAATATATATACTACGTTAATATCACTCCATGGTTGTAATTAATTTAATTTATTAGGGTAAAAAAGCATTATAAGGATGGAAATAATAATATTTCCCATTATATTCACTCAGATTTCAAATTCATTTCTATTTAATTTTTAACCAATGAATTATTTTAATAATTGTGTAACCCATATATTTTAATATTTTAGTTATACCTTTTCATTAATACTAAAAGTATTTAAATAATATGTTATTACTTGATCTAAAGTTTTCAGTCATGTATCACAATCCATTTGAAGAAACTTGTTGATGTTTGTGATGTACAGTAACTCAGTGGCATGATAATTCTAAGATATATTATAGATAAAATTTATTTAAAATAGTAAATATATTGTAAGTCTCAATGTATTATATCACCTTATGCACTGAGTTTTCTGTGTGATACATGTTATCAATGAAAATTTCCTTATTATATAATTTTGTGGTGTTATATCTCAAAAAATAATGGGTATAAAAAATTAGAAATTAACCTAAGATATTGGGTGGGTATATATTAATTTAATCACCCTATTTTCCTACGATTATGTGTGTTCCAATTCTATATGATTTTCTATTTTTCCATGTTATGAATGTTTTTAATAAATTTCATGTTCTAATGTTGTTTTTTTTCTTATTTTTGGAATGGCCTTTTTGTTTGATTTGTATTATGTGTTTCTGTGAAAAAAATTTATGTACTTTCTTTGATATTATGTTTCAATTATGTGTTTCTCATTTCTTAAAAAATATATTGTATTATCTCTTATGATCATATTAATTTTTTATATGCTATTTCCCACATGCTCATGATTCCCATCATGTATGTGATCTAATGGTTATGGGTTGGTAGTAAATTTTTCACAAAGAGCATTCAAGACCACCCATTTGTCTACATTGAATAACCAAGTTATGTTTATGATTATATCATATGAGATGCAAATAATATGGTTTATATGAGAATGATTATAGTGAAAATTTCACATGTTTTGTAAAATAATATATTTATGTAGATAGTCTCTATGAAACTAGACCATTAGGTCCTTGGGTTGTGGGATTATTTTTTAAATGCATTAATTAATATGTGGATTAAGTATATTTTTTATATCTGGCCATTTTCAGTCTCCATTTTTTGTATCAGATTAGAGATTAGCTTTTTGAAATATTAGTTTAAATACCATTAGTATTATAGTTAGAGAGTCATAATAAAGACCATATATATATATATTAGTATTTCTGTTTTAAAATATCCTTATATATTATTTATTTTTTGATAAATTAATTTTCATAGATATTAGACCCTCTTTATATAAAAGAAAGTGAATGTGGTGCTTATATAGATGCACCTAAGGGTAATCGGAAAAATAATGATAGGATGAGAAATGACTCATTAATCACCCTAGCACATTATGATACCATCAAATACTTCGAACATAGAAACACACACCCTTGGGTTATTCTTATCTTGAGCATATTCTCTTTATAAACCAAAGGGAAGGATTTATTTCAAAGTAACTTTTTGGGATTTTGATGATAGGTCTTAAATCATCATACATAAGGTCACATAGGTCATACAAATATAAAATAGGTTAAACTAAGGGTACTAATTTCAATCATGATAATATAATGAACAATTAATTTTAAAGTTGAATCCATTTTATGATTATGATAATTTCCACATATTGTTAATGATTCATCACACATGTCAACCTTTTGGTATTAGTAATAGTTGGATCATAAAGCAACAATAATTTTGCGGGACAACACAGTGATTACTTCACGGAATATCCCATGTGAATCAGAGATAGACTTATAAATATAATCAATTTTCAAAACAATATATCATGAAATATAATTAAAAAATTTAACATAGTCACAGTCAGAAACATACCATAAAAGAAAATAATGGATTCCCACTAAATATCAGGGGATACTAAGGATGGTGGAATGATTGTTCATTTATGTACATGTCAAAAATATGAAAAGAATAAAAAATTGAATTTCCTCAGGATCAGTGTATGATTACTTATAAATGGAAGTGGGGTTCATCAAGTATTAAACTACCATATGAAAATGAATAAACCAGTTAGGATTACAGTTTTCAAAAACATTCTACTAAAAGAACCAATAAACATCCATTTAGTTCATTATAAGGAAATACAAAAATTATCCACGTATACTTCATAAACACTAAGATGATAAGGATGATGGTAATGAATAACCACCACAACTATGGTAACTAGTTAGAGAATATTCAATGACTACCAGTAAGGTGAATTTTTGTAACTACATCCTCTATATTATAATTTTTTATACAGGAACATTATTAAATCTAATAAATTATTTAAATAATATTTTATATGTATTCCAAACTAATTTTTTTCAAACAAAATATATTCTTCTATGAATTTTTCATTTTAGATTTGTGGTTCAATAGATTCAACATTATTGTATCCTTACTTAAAAATAAATTGGCATAATTCTGTGAATGGATTAATTATATTAAGAAAGACTATGTATTAAATAATCTTGGTTTGATTACCCATACCATACTCACTATTGAAAAATAATTAATTAGGTGGAGACAATATCCAACGACCACTATGAAGTGTCCTTATTTACACATAAAAAGTAGATGTAAATAAAAATCACTAATGTAATCATACCTCAATGCACTGCTACCACTTATAGGATCTCATGTTTCTAGATAAATTGAAACCACCAAGTCAATGGTGGATATAGATTAAAAAACCCACCACTTATATAATATCAATAGAAAATTTTGGTTTGGTTAAAAAGGTAATGTCTATATATTAACCTTAGAGATTAATGTAGTTCAATGCAACATACACCAAAAATGGTTTTAGACCTGGTAGGCCCTATTTGGAAATATACTGATCCACCCAGATAGGATTTCCCGTGTTTTCCACCCCCACTAACCTTTATCTTGGAGTGTTTCATGGTTTGGTCAGCTCAAGGACAACTGAAAAAAGAATTTAGGGATATGAGTGGTAATTAGTTAAAGTAGGGGACGTGGGTGAGGGTTAGGATTGAGAGGGACCATTCCAGTTTGGAAGATGTAGACAGTCCAGAAATCATTTGGAGAGCTCTGAACATGGATATATTTAACCCTAAAATAAATAAGATAATTCTTTATTGATATCATTGTTCGACCACAACATTCTCCTTTTATTTCCATGTTGAATAAATAATAAGGTTCCGAGATAGGGGTGTGTCTTGTATGTATTTTAATAATAGGGAATCACATTTTATAACAAAAATAAATTTATTATTATGTATTACATTTAAGGCTGAAATGTAAACTTATGAGAAAATAAAATTTATCTTAACAACGAACCATGAGTTGTTTCTCAATAAAATTGTTTCAAATAAAAAAGATAGTAATATTTTCATTATTATAAGTGAATAAGTGTGATGGAATGTACAATAAAAAGTTAAATATTGAGTAATCATTTGGATACCCTGACGTAAAAATGATAATAATGAAAATTTAAAATCATGTTAAACAAATTTATTTAATGGGGGTTGGGGATGTAATAACCTGATATTTCACTATATGCTCTATTTAGATATACAATACATTAAGCAGTGTGGTTCACAGAATATAAAAAACTAAAATAAAAATTTATTCATATCTTTTGAATATTATAAATAACCAATATTAATTACAAAAAAATTATCTTGTATAAATTTATATAACCATATTAAAAAATCAACAAAGGAAGAAGGTTGAAATTGAACACAGAAGTAGAACTCTTCCTTGTTAATCATATTTTTCGCATATTCTAAGGGATGTAGAATCACATTGGTTTTCCACAAACCAATACTTAACGAAAATCAATCAATTACAGTTTGAAGAAACTATATATATATATTAGATGTTTAAGCTCAAGGATATTGAAAAGAGATCTATTATAATAAAACCAACACCCAAGACATCATCGTGATCTTATATGATCATTATGTCTTATGTGGAGATAATAAAGTGTTATCTATGTAAAATTAAAATTACTCAACATGTAATAATATATATATATATCAGGAATTCATATACATTTTAGAATGTTATATTTTCTAAATTTACCTTATTTGAAAACACATATTTTCTAGGTATTAGAACGTTTTACAAGTAATTAAATGTATATTGTATAAATAGTGACAATATATATTGATTTTATAATTAATTATATAACATTATATTTATTATAAATTTTTATGAAAAAAATGTAGTAAATATTCCAAAATTAGATTTCTTATAATAATATATCTTCATTATGTCTGTCTTTTTTTCATTAAAAATTAAATATATAAATGTTATGATATGAATTTGAAAACATTAAATTTATTATTTTTATTATATTGATTTTTTAATGTTAGGTAAAATATTTTTTCTTCTGTAAAAGATAAAATGGAGAAAGGTAATAATTCCTCAGGTAAATGGATTTAAACTTGTTTAGAATGAATTGAAAAAATATTTTGAGGATTTTTAACCTTATATCCTCATCTACAGAGTCTTCCTTTGAGGTTAGTGGTTACTAAGAAGGTAAATTATACTGGTATTGAAGAACCAATCCCCATTATCATAAATTTGGGAACCTATGGATGAGCTATGTGATCTTAGGGTGTAAATAACATTGATGTGGATATTCAAGTAATGATATATGAAGTATCATTGGTTTATACATTCTAGGAGAAATCAAATCATGGTACAAATGATTGTATATTCATTAAGAAGAACCCAAACAGAGGGATTCATAGTATAAAGAGAATGAAGGGAGGAAAAAGAATTTTGGAATCCGAGAGATGAATCATCATTAAGGGGATTACAAAAGGGCATAAGGATTACTCTTTCTATCCAATGACTATGGAGACAAGATAGGTCAAGAAGTGGACTTCCGTGGTTTTTGATTATTTCACCACTACTTTTGGGAAGAGATACAAAAGGGGTGTCTAAGGAACCTGAAAATATAAATGGTTTAATATATGGCCCTAAATGGATGTAGGAACACACACTAGAGGTGGATCCTCCAAAATGTGAATCATTTCTGTGGATTTAAAAGAGGTAGTAAAGGAGGCAATGTACATGGGGACATCAATGGATCTTATCAACCATCTAATAGAAGAAATGTTGGACGCGGCCTTTCTAATTATGGTCCCTATAGAAGATTAATAATGAATATCTGATAGACTACCAGTAGTGGAAAAAAATAAAAATTATTTTAATACAATCAACATGAATTTATTTTTTATTATAATAGGATTAAATAAATTAATTATATATGCAATGATGTCCATTCATGTTTTGGAGAAGGTGGCTGATGGGTTTGGTGACCAGATCAAAGACGACCCATATACTAAGGTAAGTGGTCTTCATTGAAAAGTACACAATGACAATTCATATACTAAACCCAAAAAAATAATGGTTCTGCTATATACATTATTGATTGATGGTTTTTCAGTTTTTCTTTGTAGGGTTTCTATCATTTTAAATAAAAGTAATTAAAAAAGGCAATTTTTAGTACTTTTTCTGGTTATGAAAATCACAAATGTAATCATTTTTCATTTCCTCATAAAGGTTAAATATTAAAAAATCAATGAAGGTAAGCAGAAACATAGTGAATAGGTATAATTAATGCACTATAGTAACATTAGTGAAATTGTAATGGGGAAATTTTGGAGAGGAATCAATAGTTAGACCACTCCCATAAAACATGTAAAAACGACAAAACATATAAACATAAGGTGTAGAAAAATAGGAAAAAATTACTAATATACATGTAGCTAGTGATTATAATTAAAAATTATAAAATTTATTTGGGGTAAATTTGGTTTTGATGTATTATATTATGATATTAATTTTTTTTATAGGAGGTTAGAGTTTATTTGACTATGGTTGAAGAGAGTTAATAGTCCTTCAGGACTCGTTTGTTTTCCTTGGGTCAAAATTACATATCTTTGACTATTCGCTTTCAAGATTTATATATCATAAAAAATGATATTTTTTTTGTGGTAATGGAACATTTCATTATAGGTAAATCATTTTTCACATCGAATATGTATTCCATCATAAATATATTACTTTATAAAAAGGGAATTTTTTCAAATATGATTCACATTTATTTTAGTGGATACTTACTGCATAATAAGGTTTGTACTTTTCCCCAGTATTATCCCTTCCCATATGGAAACATAATTGATTTTATATTCAATATTTTATTTAAACATTTTTTTAATATTAAAATAATGGCTTCCATCTCCTTTTAATAATTTATGTTTTTGGAAAAATATGTTTTCTGTTTTTTAATGTTTTTTTCAATTTTCACCTGGTATATCCCATTTGATTATTTTTTACATAAGTATTATCTCTTAAAAATATCTCTTCATAAGAAATTATTTAAAGTAATAATTTATTAATTTTCCACTTCAACACTTTCTCTAAATGAAAATGTAAATTATTTTTTTTGAAATTATTTTAGGAAATTACGTTTCATAAAAATATTTTTTTGTGATATATATTATATTTTCAATGTATTATTATCCAATTTAGTAATATTTCATAAATGATATGATATTATCTCTTCTTAAATACTCAATGGCTGAGATTATTTATTTGGTATCAATTGATATTTATTCATGTAATGCAATTTTCTAAAGTAGTAAGACCTATTTTCATCTCATGGTTATTTTACGAAATGATGAATGATTAAATTTTCAGTGTCACTAAAATGAGTTTTTGATAATGGTGGGTCCTATATAACTGTCCAATGCATTTTGTTTTGTTAAATAACACATTAGATAATGATGTTATAACATACATGTATTGTTTAATGATCTAAATGGTAGAAATCAAGTATCTAGTCACAAAATTAAATATTTTAAATTCATTGATTTCATAAAAATGTTTTCCAATGAAACTTTTATGTCACTTCTATAAAATTTTACTTATTTGCATGTTATTCAAACTATATAGGACATTGAACATTATAAATATATTTTTTCTTTATCATATATTGATTTCATGTTTTCTTTTATTTAAATAATGTTTTTATTACATGTTTTTATGGAATTATTATTGTCTTGTTTTTTTAATCAAATATCATTAATACTAAATATTTCATTATGTTTTTCACTTAGGGCACCATTATCTTTTTTTCTAATATTTATCCATTTCTATTATTTTACCTCTTGTTTATTATATAATGGTTACGAATATTTCATTAATTTCACTTATAGGGCATTCAATATTACCCTATTCATATTTTTCAATTCCCATAGTTATAAGGCTCATTATATCATATGACATTATAAAAATGGGGTTTAAATGAGAATAACTATATAGTAATGTTCATAGTTGTTATAAAATAAGATTTCATTCTAGCCTATAGGATACTAAACATTTAAGCCCATGGTTTTGGTTCCTACCTATTTGATTTAATAATTATACCATGTAATTAATGTATTATTTTTGTATGTCTAACAAGGATATCTATAGAAATTTCATATAATTTTTAATGAGGTTACTCTGGAGAGTCGGTTTTAAATTCATGTTCATAGGTGGATATAATTGATCTTGTTTAGTATATAAAAAAATATTACATATTCCTATGAAGTATTTGACTAATATTTTTGTGGTGAAAGACTCAGACTTGGTGGTTGGATTTAGTATGCTTGAATCAAGAATGAGGTTAATTATTATGTGATCTAAGTGTGTTCTGGATTATAAATTTAACAATTCATTGGTTAGAATATTTATATGGAGACAGTAGTTTTGGAAACTAATTAAGGAATTGAATATATATTTATGATTAGCACTTTTTTCTATTACAATGATGTGACAGTTCCTCTATAGTAGAATTACGGTTCATGGGTAATTTATTAATGAAACACTAGGTAAGGCCTTGTATTTTTATTAAAATTCAGTAAAATAATTAATAAATTCTGTTTTTATGGAAATATATTTGGTGTGATGGAAACCGTGACATGTGAATAATTTAAAATATTATTGATGATGTTTGAGTATCAAAAAATATATTTTGATGAAAAAAATGTTGTAGTGTCATAACAAAAGTGTGTTGGGAATTTGATGATGAACTATAGAGAATGAGTAATGAGATTATGACAAAGATAATTCATAGTTCATATTTTCAGGACTCATACTATATAATTATGTCTAGAAATGTTATGGTGGACTGTTTTTAATGAATATAGTCATTATAAGTTGGAAATACTCAATGGGATTTGAATTTGTTTTTTCATGAATGGTTTAATTTTTGAAAATATATATTTAAAGGTGTTATGATAATTTTGGAATCTACAAAAATTCTCTGGTATTATTTTTAAGGCCAATGGTGTGTCCCAAGTGTTTTAGAAGTAATAATGGTGTTGTCAATGTAGACATACGGTTGGATAAAGAAGAAGTGGTCCATTCACAACATGAACATATAGTTCAGGATAGGAAATAATTGGGAAAAGGGTTTTCCTACTACCAAAAGAGGGTATAATGTGTCAAACCCAATTCAAGAAGTAAACTATTCTTTAAATTTTATTAAACAAGATATTATTATTCTAATATAGAAATCCACCTCATATTTTCGTCTTGGATGATTGAGTAATGAATGGGAGGACACCCACACCACACCACACCTATTCTGCTTCCTTCCTTTTGAATCTAGGTGTCTAATATATTTTCCATAATCATTAATTTGGTAATATCTCCCTATATAACAACCTCATGAATATCATTTTTTATCATTTAGAATTCCAAGGGGTTATATCAGTGTTTTTTCTAGATCATAGTGAAATCAGTGTACATGATTGGGGATTTGGTGTAATGTTGGTAAGGATTTCCAAAGAGGCTCTAATGATTTTTCAATCATCATTCTCTATATGTTATCTTCCATTATGGGTTCCCATATGGTTATTGTGATTTTTTAAATGTATAGATTTATTTGAATATGTATTTTTTATTATATTATGTTCAAGGGTGAAGTAGTAGGAGACATCACCTTATTTCTTATGATTATTGCACCATTAGACTAAGTGGTGGGACAATAATTTGATTTTTTTGTTATTGGTACTTATCATTTACATTAATAATTTCATTTATTTTCTGGTTGATATCAATTCACTTAGATTCAATGAAAAATACTACGAGGTTGGGATGATTTATCAGAATATATATTATTATATATTGAATTGAAATTATTTTTGTTACAAGGATATTTGGTTAAATTTTGATTGTGTAACTCATTTTTAATATATACCTACATGTCCATTTTTTATTTACTCTATAATGATTATATGGGATCAAACTAGTATATCTTTATAAATGTTTTGATGGTTCCACTGTGAACAAATATGTCTCATTAGCGATCCTTGTTTATTATTGCGATATTTGAATTGGTTTTTAAATTGAAAATTCGTTTTATTTTTAATATTAATATTTAAATTGGAATTATTTTAAATTTAAATTTCAAAAGATAATGTTTGAATGTTGATATATTTTTGGAAATATATTTTCAATATAATGAATTAGTTTTCATTATATATTTCCATGGGGTTATGAACAGGGGAATAAAATGTGTGTGATACTGAATCGTGAAAATTATAAATGAAAAAATGTATTTTTATTAGTTTTTAGGGTAAATTGTTGGTCATATTTTGTTTTTATTATTGTAATATTTACCGTTTTAGGAAAATATTTAGTTTCTATGAATGATTTGTGTTATTTATAATCCAATTGTAGTAATTTTATTTCATGATATTTGGTGCAAAGTGGTATGTGTGATGTTTTTATCCCAAGGAGAACACTATTAGTCCATGATTATTCATGGTCTGTATGGGAGGTCGTATGAGAAATCACTTTTTTATCAAGATGTGGTTGGTCTATATTGACATGATAGACTTCATGGAGGGACTTGATGGGTTTTTATGAATTTTCGATATGGGATTAAATCATGATTTACTGTAACCCAAGTAGAGAGCAAGTGATTTTTTAGATAGGTTGTATTCCCATTTTTTCTATTCCTATATGTGGTAACAATAAGACTATTTAATTTTATAGTTTGAGGATTAGGTTGGGGTTCTTGAGTGTGAGGTCCCTAGAGTCTGCGAGTATTTGTTAGTGTGTCAAATAATATCTTTTATAAACTAGAATTCTTGATATATTATATAAATACACACCTAATACAATCGCTTGAGATCTAAAGGCCCATTATCTTTGGTTAATATATAAATAACATCAAACACTGAAACACTGGTACAATAACATTTTTTAAAAAGTTTAATACATGAAATTGTATTCCATCGATCTTCTAATAATACATGGTAAAACATTATGAAAGTAATAAGATAACGATAAGATATAAATCATAGTAATGTAATAATAAATTAATAACATGATAAAAGTATTACATGTTAGTCCAGAGTAATATAAATATAAAATATTTTGGGTGAGAATCATAAATATGAACATTGAATCACTATATAATATGATAATATTATAGAAACATAATAATTTTTAAATACATAAAACATAACATCATAAGAATAATTATGGATTAACCTCATATGTATCATTATATTGTGTGATTAAGATAACCTCTTAATTACCATCCATAGATTATAATGGGGTTAAAACATTTCCCAATGCATTAGAGGACTATATATTTATGACCCCAACCATCACATTTAAATCTTGTATATCCATTATTGTACCTCATAAATTATAAAATATATGAACTCTATGAATCACTATTATTCCCCTGATATAGCAATGTGGGTTTCATTTATTAAATTCCAAAATTAATGAAGTATAGGTACATATTTGTGAATAACCTAGACTATAAATGTGGATGAATAATAATGACATAAATGTACGGCATGTAAAATTATAGTATAAATATGGTATTATAATTGGTGTACTTAAATTATCATGGAAGGTTTTAATTATAGTGAATGGTTCTATCTGATTTCTTATAATTCATATGTATATTAAATTTCATGTTTAAAAACAAATTCTTATAGGATAAATTGAATATTAAACTACATAATAAAAGTAATGTTCTTGAATTAATTGGATGTGGGTAGAATTTTTTTACCATTGAGAGACACTTCAAAAATCATGGGAGGGGACTGTTAAGAGCTTGGGAACACCATTTGAAAGATTTACAGAAGGATATGGGATAAAAATCATGTAGAATTATTTTTTAGTGATCTATAGTGGGATGATGGGATGGTTTTAAATAAAATATGAGTGGAATTATTTATTATTTTCTAAAGATAGGTTATAGGATATATTTGATAAAATAAATAAAAACCAAATCCATCCAAGGATATCATCCCATACTTTCCTCTAATTTTGATTGATTTTGAATATTTACTATGGAATATAAAAAAACATATTAAAATTCAAACATTGTTGATGTGGAACTGCAATAATATCTTCATGAATTGATTTCATCGCATTAAAATATAATATTTATCTCTGAGGATTCATTTAAATTAAAAAATAAATCATTTTCATTGGGAAAAATATATTTGATTATGGATTCCATTTAGGCGATTTAATGACAAACACATGAGTCATTATGATATCATAATACGAATGTCACATTTAAAAATTATTAAATTTTTATCAATAAGTTAGACTCTCTTAGAAAATTATAAAAAAAAATTCATTGGAATATTTATATAAGATGATTCCAAAATATAATTTTTATTTAATCAAAATATTTTTATAATGATGAGAATTTTACCTTGTAAAAAATATTTATATACTTGAAAATGAGTTTTATGGAAATATCAATTGTTTAACCCTTATAATGACTACATTATACATCATTAAATTTTATGACCATTTATATATAATTAATTATTTATTTATATGATTATTTTATTAAAATAATATATCTCCATATAATTATTTAGTTTCAAAAGAAAATTGTTTTGATTTAAACCATATTTTCCTCAAAATAAAATTTTTATTTGTTCATATCAAAATATAGTAGTTACCAACCACATTGTATAATAATTTGTAATGTAGTTAGAGAGCTGATAAATTAAATCATTATTTTATTTTAAAAATTAAAAATTCCCACTACTAGGTTCCAGATACAAAACCCCTTATTACACAACTGTATGCCCAAAGGGTAATGTATGACATGGTGGCACATTCTCATAGTGGTTCAAGAAATGTAGTTTTACCAATGGTCTCAAAAATATTGATATCCCCCCCCCCATAAATGTATATTTTTATGTTTTTGGGATTTAATTTAATTTTAGGATTGGTGAAGGGAAGTACACTATGATTTTTTCTCCCTTGGATGCTATGATAAATGGGTGTCATATGGTATGATCCTACTATCTAAGTCAATCGATTCTTCCATTAGTTTTAATTATACTATATCATATACTCTTATTAAATAAATAGATTTATAATCACTATAAAACTATTTTATTATCAATTATTATAATTTTTAATTGTCTTTTAAAACTGAAAAACTATAATTTATAACAATCTAAATTAATAAATATTTTTCATGTGTTGTATATAAATTAAAAAGGCTTTTATTCCAAAAAAATTCAAAATCCATTTTGAAAACATTTTTTCACCACATTCCAACCCTTTTATAATATTACACATATAAATTTATTTTCATAAGACATAGAAATGTGGGTAATTATTTTATTCACCTATATTAATTCCCATAATGCTTCCCAAAACTTGGTGTTCCATGAAAACACATTAACTACATGAGTTGTACAGTATTATAAAAAATTATTTCGATATTCTATGTCCTTCACTTAATGCTCCTCATATGAAATAAATTTATATAAGGGTACCACCTACAGATTAAATATATTTTATCTTTCTGGAATGTACTTTGTCAATAGGGATACATAAAACACATCTTGTACATGGGATATGATTCATGGGAGTGATACATGATAGGTCAAATGTATGATATGATCGCGGATCTCAATGGGGATGATGTATATAGGGATAAGATTTCAATTCTTCCAAAACCTTGTGAATTTATTCTATTATTATATACAATTGACCACCTATTCTCCAACAACAAAATCTAAGTCATGTGGATGATTTTCAATATATATTATCTATCATCATTGTGCATATTTCATTTAATGTTGAATTATTTCATCCTTTTATGTAATCCTTTTAATAATATCAGGCCCAATAATCATTCTCCCTTCTATTGTTTCATTATATGATAGATTCTAAGACAAAATCTCATACAGATCCTCATAAGGATTCATCTCAATTATATAATAGAAACTACTATTATATGTGTAATCCATTAGAATAAGGTGTTCTTTCAAACATCCTTGGAATTTAATTGAACATCACCTCATAAAATCTCTTATAGTCTGAGTGGTACTTTCATATTGACCATACATCATATGTTGATAGCTATACTAAGACTCGTCTATATATCCGATGCATATTCAATGATTCTCTATAACATTAATGTAATCATAAAACCTCAATTAGATATAATAGGGAGAGTTACTCAATGTTTTCTTATCACTTCTATAATGTAAAACATAGAAATTTTTTCAGTGGATAAAAATTCCACGACATTAATGAAATTCACTAAATTTTTATGAATGTCGGGTTTTTGGAATAGTTTTATCATAGATGTATAACTTTATCATTCAAACATATCTTTTTGGTCTACCCAGAATCTAGATACAACATTTTTTAATCTTATACATTATGTAAACCCTTCATATGTTTTCATTCAGTTTACTAAACAACATAGTACTTCCAAAATGAATAAAAATACATCAGCTTTATCCCGAATCATGGATTACCATTTTATCTCCAATCATAATGGTTCATATATATTAGTTAAAAAATTTATTACATGGTATTTAGTGATTTATTAATTAGTAGTATTCTCAAATTTTTATTACTATCCTCTTCTTCCTTTTGGTATTCCTAGATCCTATACGGAATGGATAGTTGAGGAGTTATTTGACCATAGTAGGATGTAGATGTTTTTTTGTTCACCTTTACATCAATTTCATTCCCAATTGGATTGGATCCATTTAAATCCTCATCCTGGACAGAAGTAAGAGATCCTTTATATTTAGATCAACGTCATCATTTTTCCTTCTAGAGATGGTAATGGATTGAATAATCGTAATCCTTGATCAGATCAAACCGCCATCCATGGAACTTATTGAGATCCTTTTATTTGAATACATACAT